>JAYKKT010000079.1:8755000-9955000 GCA_036023115.1 Brasenia schreberi | reverse complement strand
CCATACCTAGCCGACCTCACCTAGCTCACCTCACCTAACTAGACCACCTAGACCCTAGCTAGACTAAACCTAATCCTACCTTAATACCCCTAATTAGGCCCTAACCACCAATTCCCAGCCACCCTAACCGACCTACCCTAAACCACCATACCACCCTTCCTTGCCGACCTACCCAAACCACCCCCCACAGCCCACCTTATCCTAAATATCTACCCCATACCAATCCCAACTGACCCCAGCCCCCTTGCCTATAAAACCCATTCTTTTTTGCGTGAAAAGGATCTCTCTCTCTCCTCTCTCACCTGCCCTCTCTTCCACCCCATCTCACTCCATCACCCCCAAGCTGTACCACCTCCACCGCAACTCCACCCGGCTGCCACTCCACTCCGCTGCACACTTCCACCCGACTGCCACCTTCTTCCAACTCCACCCAGCTGCCACCTCCTTCCACCACCTTCGGCCTCATCCACCACCCACAGTTAGTACCTCCATCTCAGCCCCATCTAGTCTATCTTCCACCCCTTTCTTACCCAGTCACACACTCCATCACCCGCCACCACAGTCCGCCTCTTCTTCACCCATTCGGCTACTTCACACCCTACCTCCCCACCTTCCCTTAGCCGTCCACTTCCCAGCCCCTAGCTAAGCCTTCACCCTTAACCTGCCACCACCTAGCTAGCACCCTAACCTACCACAACCTCACCCAACATCCCTACTTGCTGCGCCCACCACCCGGGCATCATCAAGTCTCCATTCGGCTAAGACCCTACCTGCCGCCAATCCACCTCCAAGGAGCTCCCCTTCGGCTGTCCAAGGCGACTCACTAGGCCAAAGCCAAGCAAGTTAAACCCGGACCAGCTACACGTAAGTGCCTAACTCGGTCCTTGTTATGAACTTGCTTACATTTAATTAAATTTGATACGGGGTTGCAATAATGGAGCGTTGTCTCCCCCCGCTTGTAATAATGTGGTTTGGCACACCCACACATATGTGCACTTGAGCCATTCCACTCTTAGTTGCACACAATTTTAACACACATACGGGCCTAATCAGCCCTTAAGATATAGTTATACTTATGTATATTAAGTTGCGTGGGTTTTAATTCAAGTTGTGTGCGTGGTCTTTCAATTTCCACACTCACACACATTGAGCTTTCGCTCTTATTCCCAAGGCCCTAGTAAGGGCCGTATTGCAATTTCCCTTAGGTGTTTTAATTCAAGTTGTGTGCGTGGTTTTTCAATTTCCACACTCACACACATTGAGCTTTCGCTCTTACTCCCAAGAACTTAGTAAAGACCATATTGCAATTTCGTTTTGGGTGTTTAAATTCAAGTTGTGTGCGTAGCATTTCAATTCTACACTCACACACATTGAGCTTTCGCTCTTACTCCCAAGACCTTAGTCAAGGCCATATTGCAATTATATTTGGGTTTACATTACAAGTCGTGTGAGTTGTCTTTACATATACACATAACACCCACGCACACGTTGGCGACCTTCGGGCCCATATATATTATAAGTATTTCCCTTCGGCTATGTCTTTAAGATTTGGGTTTTAAGGTTCAACTGTGTGCGTAGTCTTTCCATATATACACGACACACACTTGCACAATTGAGCCTTTCCGCTCTCAAGATATAGCCATATTTCCCTTTTGCAATTTACATTAAGTCATTTCCCTTATTGTCTTTCAATTCGGGTTTTCCATTTGGAGTTGCGTGAGTTTGCATTGCATATTCGCCATACCACGAGTTTGGACGCATATTGCATCAAAGCAAACCCCACACTCCCATGCAAAAATCGCCGAACTTGGGTCACTTGTGCACACACCTAGTTGGCCCTAAAAAGCATAAAAAGAAAGACATAGGCACGTGCAAATCCCACGTGTAAATAAAACTTGCAATCGTACAAACAAAGCCCAAACACTTCGGGTATTTTTCAAAGAGGTATAATTTAAAGGACTTTGCCAAGCATACAGACTGTTCCTTACGCATCGGTGGAAGAAGGTCTGCGACGAAAAGAGCTCACTTGCTCACAGTCGCCCCGATAGAGTCAGATTTCAAAAACTTTTTTCGCTGGCTTAAGCAAGCAAGCTGGCACGCCCTTTTGTTAAAAACGACTTAGACACACGAAAAGGTTCACTTCAGGACTAAGAACCAGAAGTGAGGATTTTCCGTGTCTACAAGTACCCCACCTCAACCTCATCCAACTCGCGCTTCCTTCTTTCCCAGCCGCACACTCCCATCCATCCACCACCTTTCATCCATCCCATCTCCCTTCGACCCGGCCGACCTACACCATACCCTACTAGCTCCCAGCTGAACACCTCCCTTAGTCGCCCACTTCCCAGCCAAGCATCACCTAAACCTAGCCCATCCACCTAGACACTCCACCACCCGGCCCATCACCTGCCACTCCTTCCACTCGGCCAGCATCAAGACACCTTCTTCCGACCAGTACCCCTACCTGTCGCAAGCACCCACCTAAGGAGCTCCCCTTTGCTGCCCAAGGCGACTCATAAAGCCAAATCCACGCAAGTTGAACATGGACCAACTACATGTAAGTGTCTTAACTTGGTCTATTATATGAACTTGCTGACATTTAATTAAATTTTGATACGGGGTTGTAATAATGGAGCGTTGTCTCCCCCCGATTGTAATAACTTGGTTTGACAAACCAACACACACGTGCACTTGAGCCTTTCCACTCTTAGCTGCACACCTTTGGCACACACACGGGCCTTGACAGCCCCTAAGATATAGTTATATTTATATATATTCAGTTGCATGGGTTTTCCTTTAAGTCATGAGTGTTGTCTTTCAATTCTACACTCACACACATTGAGCTTTCGCTCTTACTGCCAAAACCCTAATAAGGGTCGTATTGCAATTTTATTTGGGTGTTTCATTCAAGTTGTGTGCGTGGTCTTTCAATTCTACACTCACACACATTAAGCTTTCGCTCTTACTACCAATACCTTAATAAGGGCCATATTGCAATTCTATTTGGGTTTTACATTGCAAGTCGTGTGAGTTGTCTTTACATATACACACAACACCCACACACACGTTGGCGACCTTCAGGCCCATATATATAGTTGTATTTCCCTTCCGCTTTGTCTTAAAGATTTGGGTTTTAAGGTTCAGTTGTGTGAGTAGTCTTTCCATATATACACGACACACACTTACACAATTGAACCTTTCCGCTCTTAAGATATAGCCATATTTCCCTTTTGCAATTTACATTACGCAATTTCCCTTAAGCATTGTCTTTCAATTTCAGGTATTCCCTTGGGGTTGTGTGAGTTTGCATTGCATATTCGCCATACCACGAGTTAGGACGCATATTGCATCAAAACAAGCCCCACACTCCCGTGCAAAAATCGCCCAACTTAGGTCACTTGTGCACACACCTAGTTGGCCTTAAATAGCATAAACATTAAAAGACATAAGCACGTGCAAATCCCACGTGAAATAAAACTTGCAACCATACAAACAAAACCCAAACACTTCGTATATTTTTCAAAGAGGTTATTTGTTAAAAACGACTTTGCTAAGCGTACAGACTGACCCTTGCGCTTTGGTGCAAGAAGGTCTGCGACGAAAAGAGCTCACTTGCTCACAGTCGCCCTAAAAGAGTCAGATTTTCGAAAACTTACTTCTCTAGCTTAAGTAAGCTAGCTGGCACGCCCTTGTTCAAAAAGGTTCACTTCGGGCCTAAGAACCGGAAGTGAGAATTTTCTGTGTCTACAGTATGCTTCGGGTCCGAGCTCTCCTTTGCCTTTTTGGTCCTACTTTTGTCAGGCCAAGAGGCTTTCGGGGTTTCAAAACACTTTTTAAAGTGTAAAAACTATATGTATAAAGTTTTAAAACGTATATACAGGTTCAAAATATGTACAGGGATCTCTGGAAGGCTCCTAGGTTTCTAGACTCAAAATAGCCCTTTGGGCTGCTTTTGTAAAACCAGGCATATTTGAGAAAAATCATGGGATTTTAGGGTGTTTACAGATGCCCCTCTTTGTCATTATCTAAATAAATTTGGTTAATGGCAAAGACGACAACACACCTTTCAATGTCTCCCTAGATCTATCCACGAAAATATGGGATCATCCCAATTTTTGAGCAAAATCTCTCTTTTAAACCTGGTAGGAGGAGATATCACGCCAAAGGGGAAACTTTCTAGGGTTTCTGGTCCTAAACGGGGATCATGTTATACAAGTGCTTATGCGTGGATATGCACATGCATGACATGGATGAGATGCCAAGTAGGGCGACCTCCCAGAGATCAGATGGTATGGTCGAACTCTTGAGACTTACGAAGACCTGCTGCTCCAACTAAGCGGGCCCTATGTTGCTCGATGTTTGATTTTTCAAAATCTATTTACAAAAAGGAAAACTGCTTTTAGCCTTAATCCTAAGGATCTCGAGCTCTTCGCATTTGCCTTTTGCTTGAGTCTTGACACTTGCTAATCTAGCGGAGGTTTTATAAGAAAACAAGCAATGTTTCAAAATTTCTACGCCTTACACAAAACATCGAATTCTCAAACAAAATGAAATTCAAGTAAGTAAATCCTATTTTTACTTTAGGATTCCTTGAAATGAACCATGTTTTACTTGGGATAAGTCATAGGGATGGAAAGAGATACCACAGTCCCTTCTGAAGCGTCTTGTGGTTTGAGGCATAGAAGGCGGAAAACTGCTCTCTTTTTTAGCTTTTTGGCCTTTTCTTCCTTTTTTTTTTATGCAGGGTCTCCCTTTGGGAGTATTTTTTCTTTAATCTCTCTTTTCCATAAAAGAATCAAATTTTGCTTTGGATTCAGTTTTCTTTCTTCGGGAAAGAGATTTTGGCGGGGATTCCCCTTTGTTTTTGGCCATATTTTCCTTTTGGAAGGAGAAGAGAAAAGGGGAGGACTTATCCCAAGGTCATACTCGATCCATTCCAGATAAGCCTATTTAGAAATAGCACGTACTACTTGCAAGTATCTTGCTATATTGAACTAGGCCTTTCTTTGTAAGAAGAAGGATTTTGAAATGTAACCACGTATTTGGAAAGCTCTACTCTTTCACAAGTGCGAATTCTCTTGCTCAGGGTCACACAATTCGCCTTTGAACCTTACTTTCGAGGTTTCAAAGCAGCTATCCCTAAGAATTTTTGAAAACGGGAATTTAACCCAAACCCTACACATAATACTTCTTCAAGTATTGAATATTGATAGGATCCGCTAAATTCCTACCTTCAACATCGATCAACCAATATGAGTTGTTCGTGGTGGTTGCACGCACAACATAGGGTCCATTCCACTTGGGGAGCCACTTTCCAAGTGGATGTGGGCCACGATAGTGGATGATTTTCAAAACTAGATCTCCCACTTCAAAGTGGCGAGGTTTCATATGTTTGTCGTAGTGTTGGGCTACCCTTTGCCGGTATGCATGAGCATGATCCATAGCAAGGAGTCGCCTCTCATCTAACAAATCTAGTTCGACCATCCTAGCATGGTGAAGCGTCTCTAGGGGAGGTCGAGTGCAATGGATGTATGAAATGAATGCAATCGTGTATGAATGGGGAGAATGGCATTTGTGCCATAGACCAATTGAAATGGCGTGGCTTTCGTGGGAGTCCGGATGGAAGTGCTATAAGCCCATAAGGCTTTGTAGACACGGAAAATTCTCACTTCTGGTTCTTAGGCCCGAAGTGAACCTTTTCGTGTGTCTAAGTCGTTTTTATAACAAGGGTATGTCATCTAGCTTACTTAAGCTAGTGAAGTAAGTTTTGAAATCTGGCTCTTTCGGGAAGTCTGTGAGCAAGTGAGCTCTTTTCATCGCAGACCTTCTTGCACCGATGCACAAGGGTCAGTCTGTAAGCTTGGCAAAGTCGTTTTGAATCAATAACCTCTTTGAAAATACCCGAAGTATTTGGGCTTTGTTTGTATAATTGCAAGTTTTATTTCACGTGGGATCTGCATGTGCATATGTCTTTCACTTTTATGCTTTTTAGGGCCAACTAGGTGTGTGCGCAAGTGACCTACGTTGGGCGATTTTTGCATGGGAGTGTGGGGTTTGCTTTGATGCAATATGCATCCTAACTTGTGGTATGGCGAATATGCAATGCAAACTCACATAACTCCAAGGGAAAACCCGAATTAAAAGACAATGCTTGAGGGAAATTGCGTAATGTAAATTGCAAAAGGGAAATTGCAAAAGGGAAATATGGCTATATCTTAAGAGCGGAAAGGCTCAATTGTGTAAGTGTGTATCGTGTATATATGGAAAGACTACTCACACAGCTGAACCTTAAAACCAAAATCTTAAAGACATAGCGGAAGGGAAATACTTATAATATATATGGGCCCGAAGGTCGCCAACGTGTGCGTGGGTGTAGTGTATATATGTAAAGACAACTCACACGACTTGTAATGTAAAACCCAAATAGAATTGCAATATGGCCCTTATTAGGGTCTTGAGAGTAAGAGTGAAAGCTCAATGTGTGTGAGTGTAGAATTGAAATACCACGCACACGACTTGAATGAAACACCCAAATAAAATTGCAATATGGCCCTTACTAGGGTCTTGGGAATAAGAGCGAAAGCTCAATGTGTGTGAGTGCGGAATTGAAAGACAACACCCACGACTTTTAAAGGAAAACCCATGCAACCGAATATATATAAATATAACTATATCTTAGGAGCTGTCAAGGCCCGTGTGTGTGCCAAGAGGGTGTGCAACTAAGAGTGGAAAGGCTCAAGTGCACGTGTGTGTTGGTGTGTCAAACCACATTATTACAATCGGGGGGAGACAACGCTCCATTATTACAACCCCGTATCAAAATTTAATTAAATGTAAGCAAGTTCATATAATGGACCGAGTTAGGTACTTACGTGTAGCTGGTCCGTGTTTAACTTGCTTGGCTTGGGCCTCGTGAGTCGCCTTGGGCAGCCGAAGGGGAGCTCCTTTGGTGGGCGCTTACGGCAGGTAGGGGGTGCTGGCCGGGTGATGGAGTGGTAGGTGCTGGGCCGGGTGGTGGGGTGTCTAGGTGTGACAGGTTTGGGTGATGCTTGGCTGGGAAGTGGGTGACTGAGGGAGATGTTCAGCTAGGAGCTAAGGTGGGTGGTGTTGAGGGAAGGTAGTGGGGTATGGTGCAGGTCGACCGGGTGTAAGGGAGAAGGGATGGATGAGCTAGGTTGGTGTGGTGTTTGGCTGGGAAGAAGGGGGTGAAGAGAGGATGAAGGTTAGATAAGGTTGAGGTGGGGTACTAACCAGGAAGGAGGCGGTGCTGGTGGATGGAAGTGGTGGCCGGATGGTAGTGGAAGAAGAGTGGTAGGTGGGAAGAAGGTGGCCGGGTGGAGCTCCTCGCCGAAGGTGGAAGATGGTGGAGTCGGCTGGAATGGGGAAGTGATGGCCGAGTGGAAGGAGTGGCGGTGGAATGGCCGGTGGATGGGCTGGGTGGTGGAGCTTGGAGGGAGTGGAGGAGAGAGTCTAGGAGAGAGAGGGAAACCCGCAATGAAGGGGTTTTTTTATAGGCTGGGAATGGGCTGGGTCGGTTGGTAGAAGGTGGGCTAGATATTTGTAATAAGGTGGGCATGGGACATGGTTTGGGGTAGGTCGGTTAGGGGGGGCTGGTTAGTGGTTTAGGGTAGGTCAGTTAGGTGGGCTGGGACATAGTGGTTAGGGGTTTAATTAGGTGCACTAAGGTGGGTTTAAGCTTAGTTGGTTAGGGTCTAGGTGGTCTAGCTAGGTGAGGTCGGCTAGGTGAGGTTGGGGCAGTTTTGGGTGAGAAGGGTTAGGTCTAGGTTAGGTTTGGGTCAGGTTTTAGGGAACGTGGATAGGTGAGGTGAGCTAGCTTAGGGCTAGGTTTAGGAACCTCCCCTTGGCACGGGTCCATTGGTCCAGTTGCAGCCATGTCCAGGTTGGTGCAGCCCTAGGTCAGGTGCAAGTGCATACAAGCTTAAACCCACACTCTAGGCTAAACCCACAAGGTTAACCCACCCTTGACCAAAAGTCAAGCCTACCAACTTTCTCACTCATACTTTATCCTCCCCCCCCTTTCTCTCTCTACCCAAGCTTTTCACGTGAAATGTTGTGGGCCCCTCACCTCCATTTATGAGAAGGTGATGTGGGCCATGGATATAGATATTGGATTTGGATCTTGGGATCAAAATCCAAATACATGTTGGGTTTGGATCTGGATATATATGGTCCAGATCTGACCCAAATCTGATTTTTTTGATTCCATCATGGCGTTTCAAAATGGACAGTTTGTGCAGGGCCTGACTTCATCAGTACTCCGTCTTGCATTGGGTCTTCGCCAACATTGTCGTCCTCTCTTCTTCTCACCTTTCAGAGTTCATTTTGAACAAATTTCTGATATTTGGGGCTTAGATGTCTGAGAATCTGGAGATGATTTTGATACGAGAGTTGATGTGCCGGGCTTGAAGTATGCTTCGGGTCCGAGCTCTCCTTTGCCTTTTCGGTCTGCTTTTGTCAGGCCAGGCTGCTTTCGGGGTTTCAAGATACCTTTTTAAAACCTAAAACTATATGTATAGAGTTTTAAAACATATATACAGTTTCAACATATGTACAGGGTTGTCTGGAAGGCTCTTGGGTTTCCAAACTCAAAATGGCCCTTTGGGGCTGCTTTTGTGAAACCAGGCATATTTGAGAAAAATTATGGGATTTTGGGGTGTTTACAGATGCCCCTCTTTGGCATTATCTAAATAAATTTGGTTAATGGCAAAGTCGACAACACCCCTTTCAATGTCTCCCTAGATCTATCCACGAAAATATGGGATTGTCCCAATTTTTTAGCAAAAAATCTCTTTTTTAAACCTGGTAGGAGGAGATATCATGCCAAAGGGGTCTTTCTATGGTTTTTGGTCCTAAACGGGATCATGTTATGCAAAGGTTCATGCGTGGATATGCACATGCATGACATGCCAAGTAGGGCGACCTCCCAGAGACTAGATAGCATGGTCGAACTCTTGAGACTAACAAAGACCTGCTGCTCCAAGTGAGAGGGCCCTATGTTGCTCAATGTTCAATTTTTCAAAATATGTTTACAAAAGGGAAAACTCCTTTTAGCCTCAATCGTAAGGATCTCGGGCTCTTCGCGTTTGCCTTTGCTTGAGTCTTGACACTCGCTAATCTAGCGGTGGTTTTATAAGAAAACAAGCTATATTTCAAAATTCCTACGCCTTACTCAAAACGTCGAATTCTCAAACAAAATGAAATTCAAGTAAGTAAATCCTATTTTTACTTTAGGATTCCTTGAAATGAACCATGTTTTACTTGGGATAAGCCAGGGGAATGGGAAAAGAGATACCACGGTCCCTTCTGAAGCGTCCGTGGTTTCAGGCATAGAAGGCGGAAAACTGCTTTTTTTTTTAGCTTTTTGGCCTTTTCTTCCTTTTTTTTTTATAGAGGGTCTCTCTTTGGGAGTATTTTTTCTTTAATCCCTCTTTTCCATAAAAGAATCAAATTTTTCTTTTTGATTCAGTTTTCTTTCTTTGGAGAAGAGATTTTGGCGAGGATTTCCCTTTGTTTTTGGCCATATTTTCCTTTTGGAAGGAGAAGAGAAGAGGGGAGGACTTATCCCAAGGTCATACTCGATCCATTCTAGATCAGCCTATTTAGAAATAGCACGTACTGCTTGCAAGTATCTTGCTATATTGAACTAGGCCTTTCTTTGTAAGAAGAAGGATTTTGAAATGTAACCACGTATTTGGAAAGCTCCACCCTTTCACAAGTGCGAATTCTCTCACTCAGGGTCACACAATTTGCCTTCGAACCCTACTTTCGAAGTTTCAAAGTAGCTATCCCTAGAAATTTTCGAAAATGGGAATTTAACCCAAACCCTGCACATAATACTTCTTCAAGTATTGAATATTGACAGGATCTGCTAAATTCCTACTTTCGACATCGATCAACCAATATGAGTTGTTCGTGGTGGTTGCACGGACAACATAGGGTCCATCCCATTTGGGGCGCCACTTTTCAAGTGGATGTGAGCCACGATAGTGGATGATTTTCAAAACCAGATCTCCCACTTCAAAGTGGCGAGGTCTCATATGTTTGTCATAGTGTCGGGCTATCCTTTGCTGGTATGCATGAGCATGATCCATGGCAAGAGGTCGCCTCTCATCTAACAAATCTAGTTCGGCCATCCTAGCATGCTGAAGCGTCTCTAGGGGGAGGTCGAGTGTAATGGATGTATGGAATGAATGCAGTCGTGTATGAATGGGGAGAGTGGCGTTTGTGCCATAGACCAACTCAAGTGGCGTGGCATTCATGGGAGTCTGGATGGAAGTCCTATAAGCCCATAAGGCTTTGTAGACACGGAAAATCTTCGACTCCAGGTTCTTAGGCCTGAAGTGAACCTTTTCGCAATCTACGTTCGCTTTTAGGGCATGCCAGCTAGCTTACTCAAACTAGCGAAGTATATTTTGAAATTTTTGACTTTTAAAAGGCAATTGTAGACAAGCGGGATCTTTTCGTCGCAGACCTTCTTGCACCGATGTGCAAGGGTCAGTCTGTATGCTTAGAGACTTTGTTTGAAACAAGTTAAACTCAAAATCGATTTTGAATAAAGAAGTATTTTGAAAACTTTGGAAATCATGCACTTTGGTGAGTTTTTGATTTGGGCAACCCTAAGTCTTTCAGTTTCAACCACTTAGGCGTGGAGTGTATGCAAAGTGGCCTAAGTTGGGAGTCTTGCACAATTTTGTTAGGGGTTTGTTTGATGCAGGTATGCACTCTAGCTCGAGTATGTCGAGTATGCAATGCAACTCACACAACTTGAATGTAAAACCCGAATTTGAAAGACATAACAGAAGGGAAAACCCAAATTGAATGCAACTCACACGACTTGAATGTAAATTGCAGAAATTTAAATATATCAATATCTTAAGAGCAGAAAGGCTCAATGTGTGCATGGGTGTTGTGTATAAATTGAAATGCAACACACGCAACTGAACTGTAAAATGTAGCAGAAGGGAGATATGGATATATATAAGAGCGGAAAGGCTCAGTTGTGGCACGTGTGTGTATGTATAAATTGTAAGACAACACACATGACTGAATTTAAAACCCGGAATTGAAATGCGTACACAGCTGAACCGAGAAAACTCACGCAGCAGAAAATATATAGATATGGCTATATCTTAGTGGCTTCTGAGGCCAAAATGTGCGTGAGGTGTTTGAGCAATCGCTCGAGTGTTTCTTGGGTGCGAGTGTGTAATTGAAAGACAAACTCACACGACTTAATGTAACAACCCAGCTGAATTGAAATACGTATATATGATAAGAGTGAAAAGGCTCAATTGTGTACGTGGTGCTTGTGTACGAGATAAGAGCGGAAAGGCTCAAGTGTATGTGTGTGTCTCGTGTGTCCAACACTGTTATTATATTTCGGGGGGAGACGATGCTCCGTTATTACAACCTTGTATCATGAATTGAATTGAATGGAAAAGAGACTTGATATATATCAAACGACTTACACTTTTCCAGGTTCTTGA
This sequence comes from Brasenia schreberi, assembly GCA_036023115.1. Lineage (NCBI taxonomy): Eukaryota > Viridiplantae > Streptophyta > Magnoliopsida > Nymphaeales > Cabombaceae > Brasenia > Brasenia schreberi. The sequence continues at coordinate 9,943,496 of JAYKKT010000079.1, read as the reverse complement.
GTTAGGATTGTATAAGGGACGAGTTCATCATCATCTCATGGCATTCGAGGCATGTGGGAGCGAAGCCGAAGAGCTTGAGAGCTTGGAGAGACTTGGAGTTCCGGGAGCTGCAAGTTATATTGGGTTTGGGGCCACTTGGGGCTGATTTGGGTAAGGGATGACTCGAGCCAAGGTGGCTCGAGTGGTATGGTTTTAGTTTAGGATTCAGCCAACATTTGGCCTTGGGTTTTATCTTGTGAAACTCGAGCCAAGGTGGCTCGAGTGATAGTGGTTTGCTCTAGGGTTCGGCCAAAGCTGGCCTTGGGTTTAGTCTTGTGAAACTCGAGCCAAGGTGGCTCGAGTGATAGTGGCTTTAGGGTGTAGTTGGGGCTGGTTTAGACTTGGGATTAGGCCCTAGAATTGAGAGGGACGTGGGTTGGGATTTAGGTTGCAGCTGGTCCTTAGTCTTGGTTTAGGTATAGGCTTGGTTGAGTCCTAACTAGGTTAGGTTTGGGTCAAGTTTTGGTGGCAGGCGACCAGCCAAAGGGGCGGCCTGGTTCTCGTTTGGATAAGGGATGCACGGCCTGCCTTGCAGGCCGTGGATTTGCTGGGGTGAAAAGGGTGACACGCCTGGTTAGGCCATGGGTTTTTGGGTAAAGGTGGCCTGCCTCAAGGCAGGCTCGGCTATGGCAAAAGGGAGGGAACACACGGCCTGGTTTAGCCGTGTGTTTAGGTTTAGGTGGCCTGCCGAATGGCAGGCCAGGTTGTGGAAAAAAAAAAGGAAGCCCGGCCACCTTTGGCCGGGCTGTTTTAGGTATGTGGGGAGGGAAAATCCAGCCAATGGCTGGGTGGTTTTTAGGGTAGTTGGCCTGCCTCAAGGCAGGCCAGTCCTTGGGTAAAGGAAAGGGACACGGCCTACTGGTGCAGGCCGTGGGTCTTAGGGAAGGCTCGAGCCAAAAGTGGCTCGAGCTATAGGTGGTTCAAAGGGTTAGTTCGGCCAAAGCTGGCCGAACTTGGCTGGGTTCAAGGGGGAGTTCGGCCAGGTGGTGGCCGGACTTGGTTGGGGTATTGTCTAGGGTAGGGTTTTAGGTAAGTTCTAGGGTAGAAGTCTTGGTGAAAACCAGCCAGAACTTGGCTGGTTTAATGGTGTTTTTAGGGGGCTGGTTTAGCTAGTTTTAGGATGGGTGGTCTAGAGGATTAGGGGAAGAAGTGGGTTAGGTTACGGCTTAGGGGACTTACCTTAGGTTGCAGCTCCACTCCCGGCCACCTCCAAGCCGCCAAGCTCCACCATGCAACGCTCCACTCCAGCTTGAAGGAGACACCACCTTGTTGGTGCAGCCCTTGCCTCCATGGGCCAATCACAAGCTCTCAAACAAACACGTTTTGGCCAATAGGGCCTTCCTCTCTCATCCCCCTCTTTTTCACGTGAAAGGCCTCTCCCCTTTGAGCCTCACATCCTGGATTTTTCAAGCCCCCTCACCTCTATTTATAGAGGTTTCAAATGGGTCTTGGATATTGGGTCTGGGTATCCGAATCCATTCCAAACCCTATTTGGATCTGGATCACAAATCTCGGATCTTAGATGTTTTGAGATCCAGATCCAATCCAAATACTATTTGGATCTGGATCTGGATATTTTTCAGTCTAGACCCAATCCAAACTTTTCTTCTGCTCCTTGGTTTTCTGGTCCTTTCTGGTGCTTTTCACCGTCGGTTTCAAGCGGGCTTCGATTCATCGGAGTCCCAACTCTGCCCTGGGTCTTCCCCAAGTCTTTCTTCCAATCGGTGTTCTGCTTTTCAGGACCTTTTCGACGTTCGTTTCGGTCTGCCATTTTGGTTTCTGGCCGATTCCTGTTGATATCGAACTCAGATTGCCGCACGGATTCCGTTCTTCATTTTGACGGAACGTGTCTCGGACTTCTGTCGACTTCCTTAGGTACTGGGCTTCTTTATGCATTTTGAAGCTGCTTTGCACTTTTTCTTTGACCCAAATTATGCTTTTATCCTTTTGTCGGGCTTTTCTCCAAATGGGCTCTCTTTTCTTCTGTTTTTGAGCAGGGGGTGGCTTCTGAAATTTCGGACTCGATTTCCTCTTCTTGCCAGGGCTCTCTTTTTGCCTTTTGTACCTCTTTTTATATTTTAAAACAAATTGTCATTTTGGCTCAAACGAGTTTTTTGTGTTTTTTGAAAGTTTTTGAGATTTTGAAATTTGGGGTGTTTACAGATGCCCCTCTTTGGCATTATCCAAACGAATTTGGATAATGGCAAAGAAGAAACACCTCATTTTGGTTTTTCTCTCAAATTTTCTTGGAATTCTCTGTTTTTATCATGCAAAACCCTATTTTCTTTTACCACAGGTGGGGATTTTTAGCAAAAGGGGACTTTTCCTAGGTTTCCCTATATATGATCATGCATGGATGATTTTTTGGATGCATGCATGAGAAAAACGTTTTTGTTTTTGGGGTTTTGAGCCCAAAGAGTGCCTTTTGAGGCAGGTTGGTTCGAGCAAGTTTTACCCATGTCTTCTAAACATTTTTGGGTTTTCGAGCTTTAGAGAGAGCCTTTTGAGGCTGTCTGCTCCAAGCAGGTTCTACCCTTGTCTTTTTGACATTCGTGGGTTTTTTTTGAAAATTTTCTTTTTGAAAATGAACTCCTTTTAGCTTGTATCGAAAAGGACTTCCATTTTTTGATACTTCCCTTCATTCGGGTTTCAATACCTGCTACTCAGTAGAGGTTTTTGGGTAGGAAAACTTGGAAAACATTTCAAAGTTCCATTTCCTACAAAACAAAGTCGAGTTCTCAAACAAAATGAAATCCAAATAAGCCGATTTTATTCGTATTTTAGGATTTTCACAAATTTGAATCTTTTTCCTCGGGGATAAGCCGTAGGGATCCGGGAAAGAGATACCACGGTCCCTTCTGAAGCGTCCCATGGTTTTAGGCAAAGAATCGAAAAATCGCTCTTTGGAGCTTTGGCTTTTTGTTTCTTTTTTTCATAGAGGGTCTCCCTTTGGGAGTATTTTTTCATTAATCCCTCTTTTCTTTAAAGGAGAGCAGCTCTTTGGAGGAGTTTTTGTATTCCCTGTTTATGAAGGGAAGACCTCTTTGGGAGGAGTTTTTTTATATCTCCTTTTTCTTTTGAAACGAGAAGACCTCTTTCGGAGGAGTTTTTGTATTCCTTGTTTATGAAGGGAAGACCACTTTCGGAGGAGTTTTTGTATTCTCATTTTTTTCTTTTTCTTTTGAACACGGCCAATTTTCCTTTTCGGAGAGAAAGTAGGATGGGGGAAGGCTTATCCCTTTAGTTACTCGATTCGAACGAGATCGTCCTATTTCTTAATAGCATCTGCTATTCGAAAATATTTTGATATTTTGAACAAGGCTTAATCTTGTAAGCTAGGGATTTTTGAAATGTTGCCAATTCGTTTTTGGAAGACTCTACCTTTTGCAAAGTATAAATTCCTCCATTCAGGGTTATACAATCAACTTTGATCCTTCTTTCAAGAAGTTTCAAAGGAGTTCGATTTTCAAAATCTTTTTGAAAGAGAATTTAACATAAACCCTTTTGAATATTCGGGCATTTTCGAGGTTTTGCTAATTTCGACCCACAATATCAACAAATTTCCGATTTTTGTTGCCCTTTGAAGACATGGAGACATTTCTACTCGAATTGCCACCTTTTTGGGCTTTCTTTGGGGTGATATGATATGAATGTGATGCATGCTATGCACTCCATGTGACTCAAAATGGAAATACATGCTTTTATGCAATGGTGAACACATGAAATGTACCTCACAAGTCATGAAGGAGATACATTTTCAAAATTGGTTCTCCATGGAAGGTGTCTAGGGGCTTTATTTTAAAATGCCCCTAGCTTGATGGGGATGCATGATTTCGTATGGCCACATGGTGAAGGGCCATGGTTTTTCAAAAGGCTTTTTGGGTGGATGATGGTATGTTCATGTCCATGCCTTTCTATGGTTTTTTTAACATGATCATGATACTTTTCACCCAAGGATGGAAAACATAACCAGCCCTAAGTGATCGTCATGGCCATCAGGTTTTAATTTTGACATGGTCTCCATATTTCATCGTGAGATTCATGTTCTTTATCCCAACACAATCAAGGTTTTCATATAAACCAGAAGTTGAAAAATCTTTCTTTTCAAAGCCATATGTAGGGTTAAAATTTTTGAAATTTTGATCCCTTTTTGAGAAAGTAATTTTGGGAAATCCTTCCTTTCTATATGAAGATGGTTTTATACCAGCCTTTTGATCGAAATATGTTTTCCATACTTGGTTTTGGTCAAGCATGGTTTTTGGAATTGATTTTGAAGATTCATGCCTTCATGGGGCATTTGATCAAGTATGGGGAATGTGTCTCAAAAGAGGCACTCTTCAGCCACACGATGCAGGGCTTGTCCCTTAATTGAGTCTTGAATTTTGAACTTATACTCTTCTTGAAAGGGGCTGCCATTTTCTTTGCCTATTTGTTTAAGATAGGTTTTTCAAATGATTGCTTTAATGAACATCATTCCTCTTCTATGACATGGGGGATGATGTTTCAAATTTTTTGAAAGCCTACAGCAAGGTCAAGCACGATTCTTCTCTTGGCTTAGTGATTCCTGTCACATGACAATAGAGTTTTCGAAATGTATGGCACATTTAGTATGAACAACATCTTCATTTGATCAAGTCAAGCAGACAATGCATGAATTGCAATGCTTGGGAGGTTTTTATCAAAAGAATTTTGAAAGTTTTTTTTGTGAAATGCTAACCCTTTTTCGATATTCTCATTTCCTTTTGAAATTTGCCTGGAAGGTGTTGGTTTTGATTCGTATGGAGACATGCTTATGAAGGCTCGATACTTGGGGGGTCGACTCTTATTGCCATTTTCTTTGCCTATTTGTTTAAGATAGGTTTTTATCCTAATGCATGATGCTTATGCACACACTATGGGTTAAGCTTATTTCTAAAAATCCCCAATTTTCCATAAGTCAAGGATTTTGCGAAGTTCAGGAAGCTTGGAGGTGTTTATTTCTCCTTGCTTTGGTGATTCTCGAGCTTTTCAGTTTTGAAAAAGCTCTAGGCAAAAAGGTGGACAGGATCAACTTTTGGATACTTGGGTTTTGGGAGTATATACAACTTTCGAAAAAGCTTTTTTTACAATTTTCGAAAATGGACTTTGTACATGGCCAAATGCTTTTGAAACAAAATTTCTTTTTGGAATTTTCATTTTTCCAAATGTTTTTGAGATTTTGAGGGTTTTCAATTTTTTTGGTTTTTGGTAATATCCATTTTTTTTGGTTTTTTCAAAAGTAGGGATCTTCCATTGAACATACAAAGAAAACATTCGTGAATCATACTCTAATTAATAGGTCTAAGACATGGGTTTCAGTTTTAGAGGTTCTACAGGGCACCCTTAACCCAGATGGTCTTAGGTGGCGGCTCTGGTGGTATGGGTGGGCTGTAGCCCAGTCCATATCACTTCCTATTGGCTCGAGGTAGGACAGGTTCTAGCCTACCTTGGTTTTTGGCTCCTAGGCCCATGTAGGGTTTATATCCCATGTTTAGAATCATGTTCAAAGACTTTTTGCTTTTCGAAAAGTTTTTGTATAAATCATGGTTTTGGAACATGGAATCAGAATCATCCATGTTAGGGATATATACCCTTTTGGATATTGGGAGTTGGGATTTTAGGGTGGTGGAAGGCTTAGGCTTCCACACTACCCTGGTTTGGGAGATATGTCTCTCAAAGAAACCCATGCTTGGTTCTTTAAGAGACTTTGGATTTTTCGGGATGATGGAAGACTTGGGCTTCCACGCATCCCAGGTTTGGGAGATGTGTCTTTCAAGGGAAACCAGACTTGGTCTTTCGAGAGACTTTGGATTTTTCAGGATGGTGGAAAACTTGGGTTTCCACACAACCTGGTTTTGGGAAACATACCTTTCAAGGGAGGCCAAGCTTGGTCCCTCGAAGGGTTTTGGATATTTCGAGGTTTTGGAAGACTTATGGTTCCAGATAACCCCATTTTGGAAGATTTTGTTCTCAGGGGAAGCCGTGCTTGGTCCCTTGAGAAACTTTGGACTTTTCAGGGTGATGGAAGACTTATAGTTCCATATAACCTGATTTTAGGAGAAATTTGCTTCAAGGGAAGCCCACATTGCTCCCTCGAAGTTTTTGACTTGCTCCCTAGGTTCAACTCGTGGTGCCCCTAGGGATGGATTTTTTTGTTTCGAAGCCATAGCCTTGGTTCCAGGGCACAAGACTAGGCTCGAAGAAGTGGGTTTTTCTATGGTAGGGTTATGAGCTCCTAAGATGTCGATGCATGCATTAGGGGTCTCCATGTCTACCATTTTTTGAACTTCTTTTTGTTTTTGAAATTCTTTTGGGTGGTGCGAGATATTTGGCGTACCTTGAAATCATTCTTAGAGTGGTCGACTTTTATTGCCCCTTTGGTTTTTCAAAACCCTGAATTCGAGTTCTAGGATGATGTCTAGACTCGATGCATATGAATGATTTCAAAGTGTAATGCATGATGCTTATGCACACACTACGGGTTAAACTCATTTCTAAAAATCCCTAATTTTTCATAAGTCAAGGATTTTGCAAAGTTCAGGAAGCTTGGAGGTGTTTATTCCTCCTTGCTTTGGTGATTCTCGAGCTTTTCAGTTTTGAAAAAGCTCTAGGCAAAAAGGTGGACAGGATTAGCTTTTGGATACTTGGGCTTTTGGGAATATATACAATTTTTGAAAAGATTTTTTACAATTTTCGAAAATGGACTTTGTACATGGCCAAATGCTTTCGAAACAAAATTTCTTTTTGGAATTTTCATTTTTCCAACTGTTTTTGAGATTTTGAGGGTTTTCAATTTTTTTGGTTTTTGGTAATATCCAATTTTTTTTGGTCTTTTTCAAAAGTAGGGATCTTCCATTGAACCTACAAAGAAAACATTCATGAATCAAACTCTAATTAATAGGTCTAAGACATAGGTTTCGGTTTTAGAGGTTCTACAGGGCACGCTTGACCCAGATGGTCTTAGGTGGCGGCTCTGGGGGTATGGGTGGGCTGTAGCTCAGTCCATAACGTTCCCTATTGGCTCTAGGTAGGACAGGTTCTAGCCTACCTTGGTTTCGGGTTCCGAGGCCCGCGTAGGGTTTATATCCCATGTTTAGAATCATGTTCCAGGGCTTCTTGGTTTTTGAAAAGTTTTTATATAATTCATGCCCCTGGAACATAGAATCGTCCATGTTATGAGTATATACCCTTTTTGTTTTGGATAAAGGGAGTTTGGAGTCAGGGGTGATGGAAGACTTGGGCTTCCATAGAACCCTGGTTTGGGAGATTTTGTCTTCAAGGGAAACCAGGCTGGGTCCCCCGAGAGACTTTGGATGTTGCAGTGTGATAGAAGGCTTGAGCTTCCACACAACCTGCTTTTGGGAGAATTTTTCTTCAAGGGAAGCCAAGATTTCTCCCTCGAAGTTTTTGACTTGCTCCCTAGGTTCAACTCATGGTGCCCCTAGGGATGGATTTTTTTTGTTTCGAAGCCATAGCCTTGGTTCCAGGGCACAAGACTAGGCTCGAAGAAGTGGGTTTTTCTATGATAGGGTTATGAGCTCCTAAGATGTCGATGCATGCATTAGGGTCTCAATGTCTACCATTTTTTGAACTTCTTTTTGTTTTTGAAATTCTTTTGAGTGGTGCGGGATATTTGGCGCACCTTGAAAATCCTCAAATTTTTGCACAATTTGTGGGTTTGTGTGCATAGGGGTTATCCAATGCATCTGATGACCTTATATGAAAAAGAGAGTTTTGAGAAGGATGGGTTTCAGGCATACCTCTTTGTGGCTTGTCTACCTTTTCCGGGTGAGAGCAGGCCGATTTCCCGGGTAACTCTGTTTTGAGCCCCCGGGGTTTCACGAGGCATTCCTTTTCGAAACCTTCCTATTTTTCACTCTTCTCTCTTTGTAGGGTGTGTGTTTCATGTTCCACAATGTGTGTGTGCCTAAATTTAGAAATTTCACTTGAATTTTTTGAAATTTCAAAGTTTTGTTTTTCAATTTTTTTGTCTTTTTAAAGTTTTCAAGATTTTTTTGATTTTTTGAAACAAAAACATCTTTTTCAGATTTTTCTTTTGATTTTCGAGAATTTGGAAGTGTGGGAGTGGAGGATTCACCCCTTTCTGGGGTTTGGGCTTTTACCTCAATTGCTTCGTCGATTTTGAAATTGATTTTCTTTTCACAATCTTTGTGCGCTTGAGAAGAGCTGCTATGGGATTTATGGGTTTTAAGCTCCTTACTTAAAACTTCCATTCTTTCGAAAATCGCCTGTATATCGGCTAGCGCTTCTCATTCTTTGCTGTTTTGAAAATTTCTTTTGATTTACCTGACAAGGATTTTGGTTTTCGCTCCATTTTTTGCAACTTTTCTAAGTATGCACGTTTTTTGGAAAACACCTTTTTTCAAAAATTTGAGTGTAACTTGTTTGTTTGAAGTCTACTTAAGTCTTGGGTCCCACAGAGCGTGCCAAATTCTTTAGACAATGAAAATCTTCTACTGCGGGTTCTTAGGCCTGAAGTGAACCTTTTCGCAAGCTACGTTCGCTTTTAGGGCGTGCCAGCCAGCTTACTCAAACTAGCGAAGTATGTTTTGAAATATCTGACTTTTAAAAGGCAATTGTAGGCAAGCGGGATCTTTTCGTCGTAGACCTTCTTGCACCGATGCACAAGGGTCAGTCTGTATGCTTAGAGACTTCGTTTGAAACAAGTTAAACTCAAAATCGATTTTGAATAAAGAAGTGTTTTGAAAACTTTGGAAATCATGCACTTTGGCGAGTTTTTGATTTGGGCAACCCTAAGTCTTTCAGTTTCAACCACTTAGGCATGGAGTGTGTGCAAAGTGGCCTAAGTTGGGCATCTTGCACAATTTTGTTCGGGGTTTGTTCGATGCAGGTATGCACTCTAGCTCGAGTATGGCGAGTATGCAATGCAACTCACATAACTTGAATGTAAAACCCGAATTTGAAAGACATAACAGAAAGGAAAACCCAAATTGAATGCAACTCACACGACTTGAATGTAAATTGCAAAAATTTAAATATATCTATATCTTAAGAGTGGAAAGGCTCAATGTGTGCGTTGGTGTTATGTATAAATTGAAATGCAACACACGCAATTGAACCGTAAAACGCAGCAGAAGGGAGATATAGACATATATAAGAGCGGAAAGGCTTAATTGTGGCGCGTGTGTGTATGTATAAATTGAAAGACAACACACACGACTGAATTTAAAACCCGGAATTGAAATGCATACACAGCTGAACCGGGAAAACTGACGCAGCAGAAAACATATAGATATGGCTATATCTTAGTGGCTTCTGAGGCCAAAATGTGCGTGAGGTGTTTGAGCAATCGCTCGGGTGTTTCTTGGGTGCGAGTGTGTAATTGAAAGACAAACTCACACGACTTAATGTAACAACCCAGCTGAATTGAAATACGTATATATGATAAGAACGAAAAGGCTCAATTGTGTACGTGGTGCTTGTGTACGAGATAAGAGCAGAAAGGCTCAAGTGTCATCCTCGTACTCCAATATTGCAATATGGCCTTGACTAAGGTCTTGGGAATAAGAGCGAAAGCTCAATGTGTGTGAGTGCGGAATTGAAAGACAACACCCACGACTTGTAATGGAAAACCCACACAACCGAATATATATAAATATAACTATATCTTAGGGGCTGTCAAGGCCCGTGTGTGTGCCAAAAGGGTGTGCAACTAAGAAAGGAAAGGCTCAAGTGCACGTGTGTGTTGGTGTGTCAAACCACATTATTACAATCAGGGGGAGACAACACTCCATTATTACAACCCCGTATCAAAATTTAATTAAATGTAAGCAAGTTCATCTAATGGACTGAGTTAAGCACTTACGTGTAGCTGGTCCGTGTTCAACTTGCTTGGCTTGGGCCTCGTGAGTCGCCTTGGGCAGCCGAAGGGGAGCTCCTTTGGTGGGCGCTTACGATAGGTAGGGGGTGCTGGCTGGGTGATGGAGTGGTAGGTGCTGGGCCGGGTGGTGGGGTGTCTAGGTGTGACAGGTTTGGGTGATGCTTGGCTGGGAAGTGGGTGACTAAGGGAGATGTTCAGCTACGAGCTAAGATGGGTGGTGTTGAGGGAAGGTAGTGGGGTATGGTGCAGGTCGGCCGGGTGTAAGGGAGAAGGGATGGATGAGCTAGGTTGGTGTGGTGTTTGGCTGGGAAGAAGGGGGTGAAGAGAGGATGAAGGTTAGATAAGGTTGAGGTGGGGTACTAACCAGGAAGGAGGCGGTGCTAGTGGATGGAAGTGGTGACCGGATGATAGTGGAAGAAGAGTGGCAACTAGGAAGAAGGTGGCCGAGTGGAGCTCCTCGCCGAAGGTGGAAGATGGTGGAGTTGGCTGGAATGGGGAAGTGTTGGCCGAGTGGAAGGAGTGGCGGTGGAATGGCCGGTGGATGGGCTGGGTGGTGGAGCTTGGAGGGAGTGGAGGAGAGAGTCCAGGAGAGAGAGGGAAACCCGCAATGAAGGGGTTTTTTTATAGGCTGGGAATGGGCTGGGTCGGTTGGTAGAAGGTGGGCTAGATATTTGTAATAAGGTGGGCATGGGACATGGTTTGGGGTAGGTCAGTTAGGGGGGGCTGGTTAGTGGTTTAGGGTAGGTCGGTTAGGTGGAATGGGACATAGTGGTTAGGGGTTTAATTAGGTGCACTAAGGTGGGTTTAAGCTTAGTTGGTTAGGGTCTAGGTGGTCTAGCTAGATGAGGTCGGCTAGGTGAGGTTGGGGCAGTTTTGGGTGAGAAGGGTTAGGTCTAGGTTAGGTTTGGGTCAGGTTTTAGGGAAAGTGGCTAGGTGAGGTGAGCTAGCTTAGGGCTAGGTTTAGGAACCTCCCCTTAGCGCTGGTCCATTGGTCCAGTTGCAGCCATGTCCAGGTTGGTGCAGCCCTAGGTCAGGTGCAGGTGCATACAAGCTTAAACCCACACTCTAGGCTAAAACCACAAGGTTAACCCACCTTTGACCAAAAGTCAAGCCTACCAACTTTCTCACTCATACTTTATCCCCCCCTTTCTCTCTCTACCCAAGCTTTTCACGTGAAATGTTGTGGGCCCCTTACCTCCATTTATGTGAAGGTGATGTGGGCTATGGATATAGATATTGGATTTGGATCTTGGGATCCAAATCCAAATCCAAATCCAAATCAATGTTGGGTTTGAATCTGGATATATATGGTCCAGATCATATCCAGATCCGACCCAAATCTGATTTTTTTTATTCCTTCATGGTGTTTCGAAATGGATGGTTTGTGCGAGGCCTGACTGTAAGCACCCCAAAATCTCACGATTTTCTCAAATTACCTGGTTTTGCAAAAGCAGCCCCAAAGGGCTATTTTGAGTCTGGAAACCCAGGAGCCTTCCAGACAACTCTATACATATGTTAAAACCATATATGTTTTAAAAATATATACATACAGTTTTAAAACGTTAAAAAGGTGTTTTAAAACCCCGAAAAGCAACTTGGCCTGATGAAAGCAGGACCGAAGAAGCAAAAGAGAGCCCGGACCCTGAGCATATTTCAAGTCCGGCACATCAACTCTTGTATCAGAATCATCCCCAAATTCTCGGACATCAAAGCCCCTGATATCAACAATATATTCAAAATGATCTCTGAAAGGTGAGAAGAAGAGCAGACGACAATGTTGTTGAAGACCCAACGCAAGACGGAGTACTGATGTAGTCAAGCCCCACACAAACCGTCCATTTTGAAACGTCATGAAGGAATCAGAAAATCAGATTTGGGTCGGATCTAGACTATATATATCCAGATCTAAACCCAAACATGCATCTAGATTTGGATTTGGATCCAAAGATCCAATCCAATATCCACATCCATGGCCCACATCACCTTCTCATAAATAGAGGTGGGGCCCATAGAGATTTCATGTGAAAAGCTTGGTATAGAGAGAGAATGGGATGATAAAGTATGAGTGAGAAAGTTGGTGGGCTTGACTTTCAGTTAAGGGTGGGTTAACCATGTGGGTTTAGCCTAAGAGTGTGGGTTTGAGCTTGTATGCACCTACACCTAACCTGGGGCTACACCAACATGAACATGACTGCAACTAGGTCCATGGATCGATGCCAAGGGGATACTCCTAAAACCTAGCCCTAAGCTAACCCACCTCACCTAGCCACTCCCCCCTAAACCTAACCCAATCCTAGCCGTCCAGATCCAAAACCGCCCCAACCATACTTAGCCGACCTCACCAAGCTCACCCCACCTAACTAGACCACCTAGACCCTAACTAGACTAAACCTAATCCCACCTTAATACACCTAATTAGACCCTAACCCTTAATTCCCAGCCACCCTAACCGACCTACCCTAAACCACCATACCACCCACCCTAACCGACCTACCCAAACCACCCTAGAAGCCCACCTTCTCATAAATATCTAGCCTAAACCACTCCCAACCGACCCCAGCCCTCTTGCCTATAAAAGCCCCTCTTTTGGGGTGGGTTTTGGGGACTCTCAGCTCTCTCTCCTCTCTCACCTGCCCTCTCTTCCACCCCATCTCACTCCCACTATCCCCCAACTGCTCCAACATCCACCGCCACTCCACCCGGCTGCGCACTCCAAACCGCTGCACCCTAGCCACTCCATCACCAAGGCTCTATTCGGCTAAGACCCTACCTGCCGCCACACGCATCCAAGGAGCTCCCCTTCGGCTGTCCAAGGCGACTCACGAGGCCAAAGCCAAGCAAGTTGAACCCGGACCAGCTACACGTAAGTGCCTAACTCGGTCCTTATTATGAACTTGCTTACATTTAATTAAATTTGATACGGGGTTGTAATAATGGAGCGTTGTCTCCCCCCGGTTGTAATAATGTGGTTTGGCACACCAACACACACGTGCACGTGAGCCATTCCGCTCTTAGCTGCACACCGTTTTAACACACACGGGCCTAACCAGCCCTTAAGATATAGTTATACCTATATGTATTAAGCTGCGTGGGTTTTAATTTAAGTTGTGTGCGTGGTCTTTCAATTTCCACACTCATACAAATTGAGCTTTCGCTCTTACTCCCAAGACCCTAGTAAGGGCCGTATTGCAATTTCCCTTGGGTGTTTTAATTCAAGTTGTGTGAGTGGTCTTTCAATTTCCACACTCACACACATTGAGCTTTCGCTCTTACTCCCAAGACCTTAGTAAAGGCCATATTGCAATTTCATTTGGGTTTTAATTTAAGTTGTGTGCGTGGTCTTTCAAATTTACACTCACACACATTGAGCTTTCGCTCTTACTCCCAAGACCCTAGTAAGGGCCATATTGTAATTTCGTTTGGGTGTTTAAATTCAAGTTGTGTGATGAAAATTTTTCACTACATTCGGGCGGTAATGTAGCGGGACTAACTTCTTTACCCACACCCGTCCATGATGTGGGAACCCTCTCTACAATTGATTCACTACATTCGGGCGAAAATGTAGTGGCCCTTGCTTACTTCTTACTGCATTCAGGCTCTGCAGCTCGTCGCTAGGCGGGGACGCCCCAAAGCAATGCTCATAATTTTTGTAATCCATGTTGTAGAAATCCGACGAAGTTTTACGCTGGCTGTCGGAAGCCTAACACAACCCTCCTCCTTTATCCGGGCTTGGGACCGACAATGTAAGGGTGATCCCTTACATGGGCGGAGTTTAGACAACCCTGTACATATGTTTTAAAAAATCTCTACATATTGCTCTTTAAACTGTAAATAGTGTTTTGAAGCCCCATATCTGAATAGGAGTTTTGAAACCCGGGCTCAGCCCCATCTTCCCCAAAAGGCCAAGGCAAACAGGTGGAGCTCGCGAAGACGACACCTGACCCGGAAGCAGCCTAGCAAGCCACTCACGAAGGCCAACACCAGAAGCAGCTTGAGAAGTCCGTTTTGAAGCCCAGAAGAGCATCCTGGCCTAATAAAAGCTAGGATCGAAAGGCGAACGGAAGGCTCAGGCACGAAGCAGATGGCAAGCCAGGAGCACCAGAAAGCCAGATTGACCATTCTCACTCCAGTATCCCGAATCTGAACCAAGAGGACCAGAAATGAGTAGAAACGAAGTCCAAAAAGGCAAAACGGGTCTGGACGACACCGATTGGGAAAACCCAATACCAGACGGGTCACTGATGAAACCAGGGTCTACACAGATCGCACGCATCGAGAAGCCAAGAAGGACTATCCAGAGAAATTTTGGTTTAGATCTGGACCATAAATATCCAGATCCAAATCCATATAGTGAATAGTGTTTGGATTTGGGCCGATCCAAATAGTGTTTGGGTCGATCCAAATAGTGTTTGGATTGGATAAGATCTAGATCAAATATCCAAATCTAGATCCAAATAGTGTTTCGATTTGGATCGAGATCCAAACCCAAACCCAAATCCAAACCCACCTCAAATGCCTATAAATAGAGGTGAAGGGGTCCATTGTAAGGGGTTCACGTGAATCTCAAGGGAGGAGAGAGAAGGTCCAAGGTGAGTGTTTAGGGCTTTATTTAATTTAGGGTTTTTGCTAATTGTGCTTAGTGAAGGTAAGTCCCTAAGCACTCCCTAAACCACTCTCTCTCTAATCCCTCTAAACCCCCCAACATCCATCCTAATCCACTACCCTAAGACCCTTCCCAGCCACCCTAAACCTTGCTAGGAATGGGCTGGCTTTGTGTGTTGGGCTAAAGTGACTAAGTGGGGTAACTAAGGGAGGGTGTAGTGCTAGGAAATGTGACACTAAATGGGAGCCTAAGGGAGTGTCTAAGGGAGTGTCTAAGGGAGTGCTTAAGGCTGGCCGAATGGACATGGAACAGTCGGTTGGAGTGGCCGACTAAGGGAGACTTGGTGGTGGTGATTGCTAGGGTAGCTATGGGTGGCGTGGATGGGAGGGAAACTAACTAGGGTATGGGGTAAGGTGGAGTTAGGGGCTGAGAGGAAATGATATGGGTAGGTCTTAGGGAGTTAGGTGGAGTGGCCAGGTGTAGCTAGGGTGGCTAGGTAATGGCGGGTGTTTGAAGTGGCTGAGGTTTGGCCGAATGGGTAGGATGGAGAGTGGCTGGTGTTAGAGTGATGTGATGGTGGTGTAGGTGGCTGGGAGTGGAGGGGCAGCGAAGAAGAGGTGGAGTGAAGTGAAGATACTAACCGGTGGTGATGGGAGGCGGCGGATGGAAGAGGAGCAGCCGGGCAGTTGAGGTGGATGGTTCGGCCGGAGGGGAATGGTGGCGATTGGTGGTTGGTCGGCTGGGGTGTGGTGGAGCAGGTGGAGCAAGGTGGTGGCCGGCTATGGTGCAGGTGGAAGACTTGGCTGGGATTTGCTGGGCTGGGATCTGCAGGGCTGGGATGGATGGGAGAGAACTTGGAAAACCCGCCCCTTGGGGGGGGGGGGGGTTATATAGGGCTGAAGAGGTCGGTTGGGGGTGGTATTAGGAAGGTGGTAAGGTGGTCTAGGGGTGGTGGTGTGGTGATAAGGTGGGCTGGTTTTGGGGAGGGGCCAGATATTTTCATACAAGGGGTTTTGGGTAGATGGTGTGCTAGGTTTAGGTGGGGTGGTTTAGAGGTTTAGGGTTTAGCTAGGTGGGTTGGTTTTGGGGTGAGGTTTAGTGAGGTGGGTTAGGTGATTAGGCTAGGATTAGGTTAGGTTTAGGGTAATTAACCTAGGTTTAGGGAAGGATTAGGGAAGTGGGTAAGGTGATTAGGTTGGGATTAGGCCGGGATTAGGGAAGTGGGTTAGGTGATTAGGCTAGGATTAGGACATGATTAGGGTAAAAGGCTAGGATTAGGTGTTTTTGGTTAGGATTGGATTAAGGAGCTCCCTTTGCATGACCCATAGACCTTAATTATATCATGTTGGTGCAGCCTTAAATTTGATGTTTTAAAATATAAATAATTTTTTTATATAAAGTGTTTGAAACCTGCCATATATAAAATTCAGACCAGAAGAGGGCAAATTCCCTGAAAAGAGGAGATGGCATGAACCAAAAAGTCAACGACCGAACGCCTGCCAATTTCGACACTCTTGTTCAAGGTAGTCATTTTTAGTTTCTGGAATTAGAAAAGAAGGTCAGCATCAAAAAAGGAAATTCGACGTTAAAAAAAGGAAAGTTGATGTTTAAGAAAGAAAGTCGGTGCCAAAAAGGGAGGTTGGCATCCAAGAAGGAAGGTCGGCATCAAAAAAGAAAAATCGACATTCAAGAAGGAAAGTCGGTGCCCAAAAAGAAAGGTGAGCATCATGGAAGGAAAGTCGGTGTCATCCATGAAAAAGGAAATTGATACTCAATTTGGCAAGCTATGATGTCTAATTTGGTGATCTTGATAAACAATTTGGAAAGTCATCACGGCATAAAAGGCTAGCCGGTTCCATAACACTTACTTGCCTAGTTTAGCATCAAAGGATTAAGTAACTTACCTTGTCAAGCTTCATCAAATGAGCGGCACCCACTTATCATATCCAATGAAGTGGATTTTTGGCAAGAAGGGTCAACACCCACTTACCATATCCAATAGAACAAATTTTTGGCAAGAAGGGCTAGTATTCACTTACCAATTTCAACCACCTTCAATAAGGCAACTTGCCTTACAAAAATCTGCAGCAAAGAGGCAACCTTGTCTATAAAAGGGGTATAAAAAAATCAATACACTTCATAAAACTGTCAAGAATTTTAGGCTTATGAAACATCACAAATAAAATCATAGAAGTTTTATTAAAATCGGAACAAATTATGAAAAACCATAAGTTCCTACAATAGGGGTTGGGTTATTATCCAATATCTTCGTACATAGTGAACCAATTTGATTTTAAAATATCTTTGTACACAGCCAAAGAGGGGCATCCATAAACACACACAAAAAAATTTAATAAAAAAATTTCATCTTTTAGAAATGTTGCTTTTTTTTGGCAGCTTTGGGCTTTTAAATAAAAATACATCAAATGAATTCATTTTTGCATCAAAATTTTTTACCAACCTCAAAATGATGGTACATTGCATTCATCTCAAAAAAAATCAAATTTGGACAAAATTGCATAAAATGACTAATTTGCCCTCAAGACCAAATTTGTAGAATTTTGCTTTTTTAAATGCTTGCTTTAAAGAAAGGATGATTTCAAATAATTCTTTTTATATAAACAAATGAAAAAGAGAGCATTGAGAATCAAACCCAGAAATATTTGCAAATTTATAAATTAATGAAATTCCAAAACCCCTAATATTCAAAAATAAATTAAATTCAAATCAGACCTCATAAATTCGCCCGGTCGAGAATAGTGTCATTCTGAGAATTGATACCTAGGATTAAAGTGGTTCGATACCCTACACCTGTTGAAGTGGCTAAAGTGGTTCGATACCCTACATTCGTTGAAAGTGGTTAAATGGTCAAGGTGGTTATAGACTGACTCACGGAGTGAAAGTAGGTCACCCTTACAAACAAAAACTAGGAATGAAACCCAATGTTTTTTTTTAAATAATATTTGAAGATTCCATTAAATTTCATGTTTCCAAATATAAAAATAACTTTAAGGAAAGTGTTTGAAATCATACCTCCAATATATAAAATTCGGATCGGAAGGAGGTAAATTCTCCGAAAAGAGGAGATGGCATTAACCAAAAAGGCAACGACTAAGCACCTGCCAATTTCAGTGTTGTTGGGCAAGGTAACCTACCATTTTTAGTTTCAAGTATTATAAAGGAAAGTCGACGTTCAAGAAGGAAAGTCGGTGTTTAGAAAGGAAGGTCGGCGACAAAAAAGGAAAGTCTATGTTCAAGAAGGAAAGTCGGTGCTCAAAAAAGAAAGTTGGTACCCAGAAAGGAAAGTCGACGCCAAAGAAGGAAAGTCGGTGCCAACAAAGGAAAGTCGGCACTCAGAATGGAAGGTCGGCAACCAAAAAGGGAAGTCAATGTCATCCACACAAAAGAAAAGTGATGCTCGATTTGGCAAGTAGTGATGTTTAATTTGGTAAGCCACTAAGAGGAAACTTGCCAGTTTTGGAGTTTGTAAACACCTCGAAATCCCACGAATTTCTCAAATCCATCTGGTTTTGTAAAAGCAGCCCCAAAGGGGCCATTTTGAGTCTGGAAACCCAGGAGCCTTCCAGACAACCCTGTATATATGTTTTAAACTCTGTATTTCAAAAACATACAATATGGCTTTTTAAAACCTTTTTAAAACATGTTTTGGAACCCCGAAGCAGCTTGAACTAATCCAGACAGGACTAGGAAAGCTAAGAAGAGCCCAGAACCGGAGCACATGTCGAGCCCGGCACAACAACTCTTGTATCAAATTCACACCCCTAGGATCTCGAACGTCCAAGACCCTGTCATCATCAAAACATCATTTGAAGTCATCTCCGGAAGGCGAAAACAGAGGCGGACGATCATGTTGGCGAAGACCCAACGAAAACGGAGTACTGATGATGTCAGGCCCCGCACAAACCGTTCGTTTCGAACACAGCTCGAAGGAGTCAGAGTTCAGTTTGGATCTGATCTGGACCATATATATCCAGATCCCAATCCAAACCCATGTATGGACTTGGATTTGGATTTGGATCCAAAGATCCAATCCAATATCCATATCCATGGCCCACATCACCTCCTCATAAATGGAGGTGGGGCCCACTTGAATTTCACGTGGGATTATGGGCATGAGAGAGAGTGGGGGAGGATAAGATCAAGTGTGTGTTGTAATTAAGCTTGACTTGTGTGTCAAGTTTGGGGTTAATCATGTGGGTTAGCCTAATTAAGTGGGTTTAAGCTTGTAATTAGCCAAAACCTAACCTAGGGCTGCACCAACATGATGTGGTTAAGGTCTATGGGCCATGCAAAGGGAGCTCCTTCACCTAAACCTAAATCCTAGCCTTCCACCCTAATCTGAGCCTAATCACCTAACCCACTTTCCTAATCCCGACCTAATCACCTAACCCACTTCCCTAATCCTTCCCTAAACCTAGGTTAATTACCCTAAACCTAGCCTAATCCTAGCCTAATCACCTAACCTAGCTCACTAAACCTCACCCTACAACCAACCCACCTAACTAAACTCTAAACCTCTAAACCACCCCTAGCCCACAACCTACCCAAACCACTTGTATCTAAAATATCTGGCCCTACCCTTTCCAGCCCACCTTATCATCATACCACCCTACCTAAACCACCTAACCACTACCCCAAACCCAACCCTAACCGACCTAACCCAGCCCTATATAAACCCCCCCCCCTTGGGGGCGGGTTTCATCACCTAGCAGCCCACCCATTCCCAGTCGGGTCCTCTACTTCCCCAAGCTCAGCCGAATTCCGCCTGCTCCACCTGCTCCACATCCCACCACCACCTGCTCCACATCCCGCCACCACCTACACCACTACCTTCCAGCCGAACGCCACCACCACCGCCACCATCATCCGGCTGATTCCCTTCCACCCGCCACCATTTCTTCACCCGGTAAGTCCCCTACATCCTACCTTACTACTTCTTCACTCCCTCTCCACTCTCAGCCACCTAATCCACTCCCCTATCACCCTAACATCAGCCCTTCCACTTGCTGCCACCCTTCTCACTCAGCCGAACCCATAGCTCCCTAACTACCCGCCACCACCTAGACCTTTTAGACCCATTCGGCCACCCTATCCGACTCCCTAAGACCTACCCATATCACCCTACCACACCCACTATACCCACTACGACTTGACCCCATTTCCTAGCTAGTTCCCTTCCCTTACACCACTCCTAGCCACCCCAACAACCTGCCAACCTTAGGTGCCCCATTAGGTCTTCCTTTGAGCTTCCCTTAGTGCCATACTCCCTTAGTGACCCTACTTAGGTCCTTTAACCCAACACACCAAAAACAGCCCTTTGCTAGTAGCCGGCCACCTTCAAGGCGCCTCTTCCGCGCGCCAAGGACACTCGGCCAGCACCTCTTGCCGTTCAACCTCGCGGAGCTCCCTTTTGCAGCCCAAGGTGAAGGCCAAGCCCACGCTCAAGCAAGGCATCTTCGGACCAGCTATTAGTAAGTGCCTAACTCGGTCTTTAGTTGTATACTTGCTTGAGATTCAATTCGATACGGGGTTGTAATAATGCAGCATAGTCTCCCCCCGCTTGTAATAACGTGGCTTGGCACACCCACACACGTGCACTCTCTTAGTTGTGCACGATTTTGAACACACACGGGCCTAATCAGCCCCTAATACATAAGTATATACATATACTTAAATTTTGTAGGGTTTTGCTTAAGTTGGGTGTGTTGTCTTTCAATTCAAGCACTCACACACATTGAGCTTTCGCTCTTATTTAAAAGACCCAAG
The DNA here is from genome assembly GCA_036023115.1 of Brasenia schreberi. Taxonomy (NCBI): domain Eukaryota; kingdom Viridiplantae; phylum Streptophyta; class Magnoliopsida; order Nymphaeales; family Cabombaceae; genus Brasenia; species Brasenia schreberi. The sequence continues at coordinate 9,923,187 of JAYKKT010000079.1, read as the reverse complement.
TAAGGGCCGACCTATACTATTTGGGTTTCATTTCATGTCGTGTGTGTAAGTCTTTCAATTCAAGCACTCACACACATTGAGCTTTCGCTCTTATTTGAAAGACCCAAGTAAGGGCCGACCTATACTATTTGGGTTTCATTTCATGTCGTGTGTGTAAGTCTTTTAATTCAAGCACTCACCCACATTGAGCCTTCACTCTTATTTGAAAGACCCAAGTAAGGGCCGTGTTATACTATTTGGGTTTAATTTCATGTTGTGTGCGTAGTACTTCAATTCAAGCACTCACACACATTGAGCTTTCGCTCTTATTCCCAAGACCTTAATCAAGGCCATACTGCAAGTTATATTTGGGTTTCATTTCATGTCGTGTGTGTAAGTCTTTCAATTCAAGCACGCACCCACATTGAGCCTTCGCTCTTATTTGCAAGACCCGAGTGAGAGCCCATATACATACTCTATATACATATCTCCCTTCGGCATTTACATTTCAAGTCATTTCCCTTCGGTTATTTCCCTTCGGCATTGTCTTTACATTTCGGGTTTTCCCTTTGGAGTAGCGTGAGTTTGCATTGCATCTACGCCATACCACGAGGTAGGACGCATATTGCATCAAAGCAAGCCCTGCTCAAATTCGCCCATGTAGTGGAGTGTTCATAACACACAAACTAGGTGGCCCATAAAGGGATAAAAGGAAAGACTTAGGCACGTGCAAATCCACGTGATCTAAAATCTGCAATCGCATCTAAAAGACCCGAATTAAACACCTCAAACCGCTCCGTAGGCTTTCTATCCCAAAAACTTGAATTTTGCAAAGCGTACAGACTGACCCTTGCGCATCGGTGCAAGAAGGTCTGCGACGACAAGAGCTCACTTGCTCACAGTCACCACGATTAGAAGTCAGTTTAATATCTTCGCTAGCTTAGGTAAGCTAGCTGGCACGCCTTGTTTACATAAATAGGCCTTAGACACACGAGAGGATCCACTCCAAGCCCAGAAAAGGCGGGGAGGCGTGGGGATTTTCGCGCGTCTACAGAGTTCAACATCAAAGGATTATTCAACTTACCTTATCAAACTTCATCAAATGAGCAGTTGTACTTACCATATCAGATGGAGCAGGTTTTTGGCAAGAAGGGTCAGCACTTCACTTCTCTAGATATGAAAATTTTATTCCAAAGCCTATGTAGAGGCTTGAAATAACCTTTTCAATCTACTTCGTTCTTTCGTGAGCATGCCTAAGCGGGGTCTTTTCCTCTTATGCCTTCTTCAACAGATGCTCAAGGGTCAGCCTAAACGGTTTGAGGATTAATTTAAGCTGAGTGTGTGTTTCCAAAATTCACTTGAAAGACAATTTTGATAAAACAATTTATGCAATTTGTCTAGAGTGAAAAATGTTCAAGTTCTGAAAAATAGAAACTGGTTCTATTTTCAATGCTTGTTTTTTTTTATAGATTAGAGATCTCCAAAATTCATGAAACATTTACAGCATACAGAGTAGAATGTGAAGATTCTAAGACTATTTTTATTTTGTATATTTGTACTGTGAATTTACAAAATTAAATCCAAAAAAGACCTCTCCTCAAGTGTTTCAGAATGTTCTCTTATAGAAACACAGCCGTCTAATAAAACCTCTGTATTTCGGTGCACAAAGCTTCGATTTTTATGAATTTAGTCTTGTTGGAAAGATAGGGATATCATATTTCCAATGAGACTAGTTTAATCAAATTTGACTCAATGCAAATAATGTTATGGGAAGATTACCCAATCTCTATTGTAGAAAAAATAGATTGTGCAAACTTGACTCTGAATTTGGCCAATATTTTTCTATTTTATTTATGATGCTACATAACCCTAAAATTATTGGAACTTTTATTACAAGTGGGCTTGTGTGTATATATTTGGTGTTCCAAATTTTAGATCATTCAAAGCAGCAGTTTAGAAATGAAAAATGCAACAACAGACATATATAGGATGCTAGAAAACAGAGTTTCAGTTTTTAAAACATATGTGCATGCATTCATCCGAAATTAAAAGCAATCCACAATAAATTTAAAGTAAATGACTGATGAGAAATGAATGTAAATACATATTTAGCTTAAGCATAGAGAGGATTAGGAGATATAAGAGTGTATAGAATATAGAGAGGTAGAGGAACATGAAATCAAACAAATAGAATGCATAAACGTGAACAAAATTAAACGGGTATCATTTCTACTCTATTACAACATGGGAGGAGACTAAAGCTTCATTAATACAACCCCTTTTAAATTGAATAAGAGGAAGAAAGAATTAAGATCAGCAAAAGAGAAAGAAAACACACACACTTTTTCCAATGGCTTACGACTCCAAGGAAGGGGGCGATCCCTTCTTTCCTTCTTCTCTCAGTCTCCCTTTCTCTCTTTTATCTCTTTCTCTCTCTCTTTACAATACCTACTCTCTCTCTCGTAGGCCCTAAGCTATTCCTTCAATGCTCTTGAATTCCCTCCAATGCTGGAAATCATCCTCCCAAGGCCTCTATTTATAGGCCAAGGGGGGAGGGGGCTGCTAGACCCTTCCTTGATGTGGATCGGTGGGCTCCTTCTTGGCCCAAGCTTGTTCTGAGTTTAAATGCTTATGTAACAAGTTAACCCAATGTCTTTGTCTTTCCCTACTAGAATGAGTTAATAATTGTTGGATGAATTCATACATTTTAGCTACCTTTTTTTAATCGTCATTGTAGTTGAATGTCTAGATTATTTTCACTTCCATGTCAAACTTTCTTTAAAAAGGATAAATTGCTCACAATCATATAGACTCGCTATTTTAGAAAAACGCTAATCTTATAAGCTTACGACAACCTATGCGACCAATATAGTCACACTTGTATGTCGTTAGATTTGTATACAATCAAGGTAATGCGTGCAGACAATTCGAGATTCCTTACATGACTTTTGCAACTCAATCAACAAATAGAGTTGGGTTTGTATCATATCAAATTACTCAATAGTTATTGAGAAACCCTTTCAACCTTGCATATGTACTCTCGACCTTATCAATCAACAAAGCATTAAAAGATTGCAAATAAATTAATGATATATGCATACGCTAACAAACAACTTTATATACCTATTAGTCATATGAGCAACTTGACATCACATATCCATCTACGCTTTGACTATTCTCTCTTTATATGGCCCAAAACACTCTTCCTTAACATAATGAAGCATGACAAAAAATTACTTTGCCTCCATCATAGCTGTAGACACGGAAAATTTTCACTCCGGCTTCTTAGGCCTGAAGTGAACCTTTTCGTATGTCTAAGTCATTTTTATAAAAAGGGTGTGCCAGCTAGTTTACTCAAGCTAGCGAAGTAAGTTTTGAAAATCTGACTCGTTTGGGGCGACTATAAGCAAGTGAGCTCTTTTCGTCGCAGACCTTCTTGCACCGATGCGCAAGGTCAGTCTGTATGCTTAGCAAAGTCGATTTCGAACAAGTGTAACCTATTTGAAAACATACGAAGTGTTTGATTGGGTTTTGTTTGTATTGTTGCAGATTTTATTTCATGTGGGATTTGCACGTGCCTATGTCTTTCAATTTTATGCTATAGGCCAACTAGGTGTGTGTGCAAGTGACCTAAGTTGGGTGAGTTTTGCATGGGTGTATGGGGTTTGCTTTGATGCAATATGCGTCCTAACTCGTGGTATGGCGAATATGCAATGCAAACTCACACAACTCCAAGGGAAAACCCGAATTTGAAAGACAATGCTTAAGGGAAATTGCAAAAGGGAAATTACAAAAAGGGAAATATGGCTATATCTTAAGAGCGGAAAGGCTCAATTGTGTAAGTGTGTGTCATGTATATATTGAAAGATACTCACACAGCTGAACCTTAAAACCCAAATCTTAAAGACATAGCGGAAGGAAAATACAACTATATATATATGGGCCCAAAGGTCGCCAATGTGTGCGTGGGTGTTGTGTGTATATTAAAGAAAACTCACACGACTTGGAATATAAAACCCAAATTGAATTGGAATATGGCTCTTATTAGAGTCTTGGGAGTAAGAGCGAAAGCTCAATGTGTGTGAGTGTGGAATTGAAAGACCACGCACACAACTTGAATGAAAACCCCAAATTGAATTGCAATATGGCTCTTATTAGAGTCTTGGGAGTAAGAGCGAAAGCTCAATGTGTGTGAGTGTAGAATTGAAAGACAACACCCACGACTTGAATGTAAACACACGCAGACTTATATAAATAAAATTATATCTTAGGGGCTGTCAAGGCCCGTGTGTGTGCAAAAAGGTGTGCAGCTAAGAGCGAAAGGCTCAAGTGCACATGGGTGCTTGTGTGTCAAACCAAGTTATTACATCTTGGGGGGAGACTACGCTCCATTATTACAACCCCATATCAAAATTTAATTGAATATAAAGCAAGTTCATATAATAGACCAAGTTTAGACACTTACATGTAGCTGGTCCATCTTCAACTTGCGTGGACTTGGACTTGTGATTCGCCTTGGGCAACCAAGAGGAGTCCCTTAGGTGGCTTGTTGCGGCTGGTAGGAGTGTTGGCCGACTGATATTGAGGTGTTTTAGGGAAGGTAGGTTGAGCTAAGGTGTGGTGCTGGGAGTTGGGATGAGTTTGGGGACAGGTAGGGCTCGGCTGGAAGTGAAGGAGTTGGGGAATGGTGAAGGGGTGCTAGAAATTGGGCGACTAGGGGTGGCAGGTGGTGCTCGGCTGGGAGGAAGAGAGGTGCTGGCCAGGTGGAGTTGGAGTGGGGTATAGTGCAGGTCAGTTGGGCAGGTGTTGGGTGGTGCTCAGCTAGATGGAAGAGAGGTGCTGGCTAGGTGAAGTTGAAGTGGGGTATGGTGGTGTGGGTGGACGGGTGGAAGGGAGAGTTGTACTAACCTGGAATTGAGGGAGGATGGCAGGTGATGTTGGCGGTCGGGTGGAAGAGGAGGTGGCGGGTGTAGCAGGTGGAAGGGAAGTGATTTGGTCGGCTGGGAATGAAGGAGGTGCTGGTGGCCGGGTGGAAGGATGAAGAGGGAGTGAAGAGAGGAAGGTGGAGCTCCTCGCCGAAGGTGGGAGGATGGTAGGTGTTGTTCGGTTGGGAGTGGAGAAGATGAAGTGAGGAGTTGGCCGAATCCCAAGAGTGAAGAGAGTGTCCCGGGAGCATGAAGAAGAGACCCGCAGGTGAGGGATGGGGCTTAAATAGGCTGGCTAGGGATTGGTGGCTGGGATAAGGGAGCTAGGTCGGTTGGGCTGGGCCAGATATTTTCGTTTTTGGTGGGCTGGGATATGGTGGGCTAGATATTTTTGTTTAGGTGGGCTGGGTTAGTGGTTTGGGGTAGGTCAGTTAGGTGGGTTGGGTTTAGTTGGTTAGGGACTTAGTTAGGTGAACTAAGGTTAGCTTAGGGCTAGTTGGTTAGGGTCTAGGTGGTCCAGCTAGGTGAGGTCGGCTAGGTGAAGTGGGTGCGGTTTTGGGTGAGAAGGGCTAAGTCTAGGTTGGGTTTGGGTTAGGTTTTAGGAACAATGGCTAGGTGAGGTAAGCTAACTTAGGGCTAGGTTTAGGAACCACCTCTTGGCGCTGGTCCATTACCTTAGTCGCAACCATATCCAAGTTGGTGTAGCCCTATGTCAAGTATAGGTGCATACAAGCTTGAACCCACACTCTTGGTTAAACCCACAAGGCTAACCCACTTTTGACCAAAAAGTCAAGCCTACCAACTTTCTCACTCTTACTTTATGGCCCCCTTTCTCTCTCTACCCAAGCCTTTTAAGGGCATTCGCGTGAACTTTTGTGGGCCCCTCATCCCCATTTATGGGGAGGTGAAGTGAGCCATGGATACAGATATTGGATTTGGATCTTGGGATCCAAATCCAAATACATTTTGGGTTTGGATCTAGATATATATGGTTCAGATCCGATCCAAATTTGAGTTTTTTATTCCTTCGTGGCGTTTCGAGACAGACGGTTTGTGCGGGGCCTGACTTCATCAGTACTCCGTCTTGCGTTGGGTCTTCGCCAACATTGTCGTCCGATCTTCTTCTCACCTTTAGGATTTCATTTTGATCGTTTTTCTGATATTTGGGGCTTAGATGTCTAAGAATTTGGAGATGCTTTTGACATGAGAGTTGATATGTCGGGCTTGAAGTATGCTTCAGGTCTGGGCTCTCCTTTGCCTTTTCGATCCGCTTTTATTAGGTTAAGAGGCTTTTGGGGCTTCAAAACACTATTTATAGTCTAAAAAGCAATATGTATAGTGTTTCAAATCATATGTACAGGTTTTCAAATATGTATAGGGTTGTCTGGAAGGCTCCTGGGTTTCTAGACTCAAAATAGCCCTTTGGGGCCGCTTTTGTAAAACCAGGTATGTTTGAAAAAATCGTGGGATTTTGGGGTGTTTACAATAGCCAATGGTCCATATATATACATGCTTTATCTTTTAACTCAACAACTTTCTACCAATTCTAACTAAATAAGGTGGTCATCTCTTTATTCCTCATCAACCAAACAATAAATCCTTCAATGTTCTTTTCAATATAACATCTAGATGAGAAATGTGATCCCTTTGAGAATATGATCTCAATTTCATTGATTAGTAATAGATCACGACCACTACAAATTATATCAGGAATCTATTCGAGATATACAACACCTAAACATACCTGAACACCTGCACATAATTATTATTTTTATCTACACTCACTAAAAGAAAGACATGTCTTACATAGTTAATGTAAATCGTATAACTTCAAGAAAAGATATATCATACCTGTTTTTCCATAGTGAAATTCTTATTAATTAATATAAATCTCAAAATATAAAACAAAAGGTAAGGTATACCTATTTGTTTATGCATGCAATCAAACAACATCTTTGGAAATGTAACAATTGAATCAATTGAGAATGTACAAATATAGTGTCCGTAACAATGTTCATAGTTGATAATTTTCGATGCCTAGTTTGATACTGGTGACTATGGAATTCATACAAGAGTAACTACAAAACAATTCAACCTCCAAATCCTGCTTCTTGATTTTCATCCTTGAATTGTAGATGTACCTTACCATACTAATATTCAAGTTATAAAAATGTTTTAATTGTGACAAAATATGTTTAGGCTTGCAATGGCTTTTTCTCATCTTTTTTATATTTTGTACTCAATAATATTTAATTTGCCTACAAATGCATATCCTTCCAAATACAAACCTAAACATAGAAGGTAGTTATGCCTGCCATCAACTATATTTAACTTCCATAAACCATAAGCTCCACCATCTCTTGTAAATAAAAATGGACATGCCACATTTTCATATCGGTTCATTAATGACTTTAAATTCATCATTAACGACTTCCTTTAAAAACTTAATGTCAAGTGAGGTCATAGCATGATTGAAGGTGATAGGACCATCCTTAACCTTGAAGATAACAAAGTCAATTCTAAAGTTTTTAGATATCGTAGCCCGTTTACTTCTCTTAGTTCAGTTTTTTTTTTAAATCCTCTAATCTAAAAATAACACAATCAAGGTTATCCACGTATTTATCATCCTTTCATATGATATAGAATGAAACTAGTAGTATCAGGATCTCTAGAAGATATACTTTGAGAAATACCAATTTTATAGAAAACACATTCTAGAAGACTATAGCATCATAGAGCTCAACAATCGTGTTAACATTTATACCAGATACATCAAATTGTATGACCAAGAATTTGTAGCTTATTTACATGTAACCAAAAAATATGACATCCACAATTTTAAGTCCTAATTTCTTTCTCTTGTGTTTAGGAATGAGTATTTTTGCAACATACTCCTACACTTTGAGATATTTGAGACTCATCTTTCAATCCTTCTAAAAGGTTTTAATTTTTTATTTAGCTATTTCATTACATTGAGATGAATATGGAGCAGTAACCTCATGTACAATAATATTGTTTTAATAGTATTTTTTAAAAAAGATTGAGGTATACTCTCCTCCCCTATCAAACCTTAATCGTTTAAGTATCATACTAATTTGTATTTGTGCCTCATTTATAAAGATTTAAAATATTTTTAGAGTTTCATCTTTACTTTTAAGAAAGTAAATATAACAATATCTACTACAATCATCAATAAATATAATGAAATATCTTTTGTTATTCCTACTTATCATTCCATTGAATTTGTAAATGTTGATATATATCAAATTTAATATTTCAAATTTTTTATCAACCATATGAAAATATTTTTTAGGTTGCTTCAATTGTACACAAATCCTATATTTGTATTTTCTATTTATGATAATCTTAAGGATAAGATTTAGAGTCATCAATCTTTTCATGAAATCAAAATTAGCATGTCCCAATGTAACATGTCATACATATGATGATTCAATATTATTCATAGGAAAAGAAGCATAAGTAGATGCTTTATTAATATTAAAATTCATACAAGAATCAGTAACTGTTTCTATATTAATATTAAATAGATCCTCTACATCACACAAATAAGCCTTCCAAAGAAATACCAAGTACTAAGTTGTATAATTATGATTATATTATATTTACAATGTAACCTCAAACCCTCCCTAACTAAAACTGGGCCATCGAAGATACCTTTGATGAATTGTAGGAGTATGTTTAACTCCCTAAAAAGTAAAGACTTTTTTCAAAGGAAACTTCAAATTCACACCCCTTTACCCTGGACTTCAATAGTCGAATAATCCTTCAAGGTAACAATTCTGTCACAAAGAGTATAATCACATAGAAACAAAGATCGGTTAGCACAAACATACATATTAGTCCTAGTGTCAACAATTCTATCATGTGTCACACATATAGAAAGGAGATAGGGTTTAAGGGATAAATATTCATCACTAGATATAGGTGCAATTATCATCACATTGAATATAGCTCCATCAATGACCACTGGTTTTTTAGTTTTTTTCATGAGACAATCTCTAACCCAATGTCCAACCTAACCACAAATCTAATACGATTTGTTCTTGGGTTTCTTTTAGATCTTAGTATTTGGTTTATAGTTTTTTACTTTTCTCTTAAGATCACAAAGTTCTTTCTTTCCAACCATCAAGTTGACTTTAGGAGTGCTTTCAATAGGCATAATAGGTTTTTAGCTTCTATGCTCTTCCTTTATTGTTATATCTACCATGCGATCAACAAGGGTCATCTTGCCTTTTTTATGTTTGAGATCTAAGTTGAAACTATAAACAAATTTTTTGGTCTTATATGAACTTAAAACTTTGCTTACAAAAAATATGTGCGAACATGCTAGCAAGTTTACTTAAACTTGTAAATATTTGAATATGACTTTGACTTCTTAGAAAAATATGGAAAAGTAGGTTTTTATCGACGTAGGCCTTCTTGAATCAGCACCCAAGGGTCAACCTAGATGCTTAGGGGGAGTTATTTTAAAGCCCCAAGTTTTCTCAAAACAATTTTGATTTGAAGGAGCCTTTTCTAAAACTGCATTGGTTTCACTTAGCAACACTGGGTTCAGTTCTATAAAAACAAAATCGATTCTGTTTCAAAGAGTAAAAGTTCATATTTTACCGAATCACTTTTTGGGGTCCAAAAATCTTGAAAATTTTATTCAAGTAAGTGTTTGGTATGAAGTTTATTGATAATTTTTCTATATATTTTTCGATCCTTTGGTTATCAGATAAAAAATCAAAGAAAGGTTTCCAACTGAATGTTATTATGGAATTTGGACAATACTCATGACTGCAACTCAAAGTCTTAGTAAAATGCCTATAAATTTGTCTATAGTCTCCTATTTTCATTAAATTTATCACTTCGAAAAACTATAGATACTAGCTTTTCGATGACACCATCATTGAGAGATTTCGATACCTAGAGACCAAGTTATATTAGATTTACTGAACAAAGGCTACGAGCCTTTTATCACAGGTAGGTTTAGTCTGGGTAGAGTCTCATCTTTGATGATTTTCTTTTTTATGAACCTTATACACGTCCAGAATTCATGAAAATTTTAATAGGCATTTTTCTGGGCACCATTTCACATGGAAATGGATTCAGTAAAATCTGACAACACGATTGTTTTATATAGGATGTTGAAGTTAGCAAAAAAATTCTTATAAAAGATAATAATGAATCCAGTTAGAATGTTAATGATTTAGCGATTACTCAAAGAATTTTGTTGAGAACTTAGATTCATTCTGGGAGGAACTCATCCACATAGATATCCCCAGGGCGTCTCTCTAAGCGAGCTGCTCACTTGGGAAATATATGCAATTATAGCTCATACCCTCTCCAACATAAACCTATGAGTGATTACATACTCATTTCATTGGCCTTGGTCCTAGATTTCATGAGCATTCATAATATACTCTACCTCCGTAGCATGATTGGATAATTGAATAAGGTTGGACAATAATGACCAACTAGCCCTTTCCAAGTCACAGACCAAAGGCTCTCCTTACTAGAATCCCATATTGAGTATCAATAAATTGCATTGGATAATTGTAAACACCCCAAAATGGGATTATTTTTAAACAAACGCCTGATTTTCGAAAACCATTTCACAACCCTATTTTGAACTTTTTAAAAACCCCAGACTTTTGAAGTTTTAACTTCTTTTTCAAAATCTTTCGAATTAAAGGTTTTCAAACCGGGCCAAAACCCAAGTTTTTTAAAGCAGCTGAAACAAGCAGGTGCAACATGATAAAAAAGTAGCTCAAGATCAGGTCAAAAAGTAAAGGAAAAATTCAACCCGTCCGGATGAAAACAAGGCCGAAAAGCAAAACGAGCATCTAGGTCAGAATCAAACTTCAGCTCAAGAACATAAAAGACGAAGCCAAAGCCCCAATGAAGCTGTCAGAGATCAAACCCCAAGCCTGTGGAAACAAAAATCAGATGAAAAAGAGTCTGGAAAGTGAGAAGCAGGTCGGCCAAGAAGACTGGGAAAAACCTAGCCTAAAATGAGTCACTGGCAGAACAAGGGCCCGTTAAAAACCGCCTGTTTCAAACACGAAAGAAGGACTGAAGAAAGAAAATTTTGGATTGGATCTGGACAAAAATATCCAGATCCATTTGGAATTTGGATTGGGTTGGATCTTTTGATCCAAACCCAAATCCAAGACCCACCCCTTGGCCTATAAATAGGACCAAGGGGGAGAGAAATACTTCAGGTGAAATCCTTATGGGCTTGGGGGAGCTTGTAAAGTAGGAGAGAGAGTATGTGGGAAAAGTCAACAATGGTGAGCTTTAACCATGTGGGCTTGATCAAGGGCTAAGTGGGCTTGAGCCTTGTGAGCTTGACCTAGCTTGGGCTGCAACAATGAAGTGGATGGGCTTGGACATGGGCTGCAACCATGGTTGGAAATGATGGACCGGCTGCAAGAGGTAAGTCCCTTTGACCTTTGTAGGCGTAAAAATTTCCACTCCTGGTTTTTGAGATAAAAAATGGACCTTTTCACACCTAAGTTTGTTTCTGAGGGCGTGCCAGCTAGCTTGCTCAAGCTAGCGAAGATTTTTTAAATGACTTTTCTGGCGATTATGGGAAAGCAGGATCTTTTCGTTTAAACCTTCTTGAACCGATACTCAAGGGTCAGTTTAAACGCTTAAAACTTTGTTTTTACAAAACTTTGAAAATACCAGTGTTTTAGGAATTCGATGTATGCCTTGTTTGCAAGTTTTATTACGACTTTGGATGAACCTAAGTCTTTGGAGTTTTAGCTATTTAGGCCTGATATGTGTGTGCACATGTGGCCTATTTTCAACATGGTTTGTGTGTAGATTCGGGGCTTCTTTGAAAGCTAAGGAATGCAAGGATGCAAAATCTTTTCAGGTTTTGAAATGATGATGTGAGCTAGGCTCGAATTTGAAAGGGCAACTCACACAACTTTCACAAATGTAAATACCTAAAATTGAAGTGCAACTCACGCAGCTTTCACAAATGTAAATACCCGAAATGTAAAGCAACGCACGCGACTTAATGTAAATCCACACAAAGGGAAATGCAACTCGACGTGAAGTAAAACTCACACAACTTGAAAATATATAAATATTTGTATCCTAAGAGCGAAAAGTCTCAATGTGTGTGTGTATAGAGCGGAAAGGCTCGAGTGCTTTTGTGTACTTCTCGTGTGAAATTGAAATGACAACTCACACAACTTTCACTAAAGTAAATACCCAAATTGAAATATATACTTTAGCTTAAGAGCGGAAAGGCTCAATGCACGTGTGTGTAAGTGTGAAATTTAAATGACAACTCACACGACTTTCACTAAAGTAAATACCCAAATTGAAATATATACTTTAGCTTAAGAGTGAAAAGGCTCAATGCACGTGTGTATAAGTGTGAAATTTAAATGACAACTCACACAACTTTCACTAAAGTAAATACCCAAATTGAAATATATACTTTAGCTTAAGAGCGGAAAGGCTCAATGCACATGTGTGTAAGTGTGAAATTTAAATGACAACTCACACGACTTGAATGTAAATACACCCGAAATTGAATTGCAACTCACACATCTTTCACTAAAGTAAATACCCAAATGGAAATATATACTTTAGCGTAAGAGCGAAAAGGCTCAATGTGTGTGCAATCATGTGCAATATAAGAGCGGAAAGGCTCAAGTGCACGTGGGTGTCCTTTATGTACAATTAAGAGCAAGAAGGCTCAAGTGCACGTGTGTGTAAGTGTGAAATTTAAATGACAACTCACACGACTTGAATGCAAATACACCCGAAATTGAATTGCAACTCACATCTTTCACTAAAGTAAATACCCAAATGGAAATATATACTTTAGCTTAAGAGGGGAAAGGCTCAATGTGTGTGCAATCAAGTACAATATAAGAGCCGAAAGGCTCAAGTGCAAGTGAGTGTCCTTTGTGTGCAATTAAGAGCGAGAAGGCTCAAGTGCACGTGTGTGGATCAAACACAAATATTACATTTGGGGGGGAGACTTCGCTCCATTATTACAACCTCGTATCGAATTGAATTTATCTTAAGTGAGTAATGTAAAATCGAATGTAAATAAATACTTACAAGTGGTCGGTTTTGCCTCTCGAGTCACTCGAGTCCGTCCTCCTTGGCAGCCACGAGATAGGTCTCTTTAGGTGGGCTCCGACATGAGGCTAGTGTATGGACTTACTTGGGCACGGCCAAATGTTTTTGGGGCTTAGTATGGGTTGGGTTCAGCCAAGGGATTAGTTTAGGCAAGTCCTAGTTGGGTGAGGTTGGGTTGGACCGTGGGAGGTGGTCCTAGTTAGGTCTAGGTTTGGTTTAGGTAAATGGGCATAAGCTAGGTGCGGCCAACACCTAGCTTGGTTAGGATTTGAAAGGGGCTTTTGTCGAGGTTGGTGCACGGCCAACCAAGCTTGGCCGAGTGCTATGTGCACTCGGCTAGTTTAGGGGCAGCGGCAGGGTGCTGGACGTGGTAGGCGAGGCAGGCACTGCTGGAGTGCAGGCCGGGCGTTGTTGAGGTGCTAGGGAGATGGGCGCTGCGGTGCACAGTGCGGTAGGTAGGGGGCGTGCACAGCAAGCCGGTAGGGTGTGCGGGTGATGCGCATAGTGTGGCAGGGGCGCAGTGCGGCAGGAGGGTGCGGGTGACGCGTACAGTGCGGCAGGGGCGCGGTGCGGTAGGAGGGTGCGGGTGATGCACACAGCGCGGCAGGAGCACAGTGCGGCAGGAGGGTGCTGGGTAGGTTGTGGTGCGCAGCCGGTGACTGGGGGTAGATGTTGCAGTGCGCAGCAGGTAGGGAGTGAGGTATGTGGCAGGCTGTGGCACTGCTAAGGTGCAATCGGGGTAGTAGGTGGGGTGGTTTGAGGCGGTTGGGCTAAGGGTGCAGTCTAGGCACAAACCGAGTGCAAGGTGCACTCTCTTACGGAGTTTAGGCTAGGTTAGGTCGGTTAGGTTTAGTGGAAAGGGGCTGGTTCAAGGCTAGGTTAGGTCGGTTAGGTTTAGTGGGTTAGGTGGGTAGGTTTAGGGTGAGTGAGTGGAGTCAGTTGGCTGAAGTGGGTAGAGTAGGTGGGATGAAGTGAGGCGGTTGGCTAGGTTAGGGTGAGGTTTTGTGGGGTCGATTGGGTGAAGTGGGCTAGGTTAGGTGGGTCGGTTAGGGCTAGGTTAGGGTTAGGTTTAGAGACCTACCTCTTGGAGCCGAGTCCACCCTTTTGTAGCCATATGTTCACGCCATTCATTATGTTGGTGCAACCCTTGGTTAGACACAAGGTTCGAACCCACACCCTTGATCAAGCCCACATGGCTAGCCCACTTGACAAAGTCAAGCCCACCATTTTTCTCTCTTACTTTATGCAATCCCCAAGCCTCTCCCAAGCAAGTTCACGTGAACTTTCATCCCCCCCTTGCTTCTATTTATAGGCAAGGGGATGGGTCTTAGGTTTGGATCTTGGATTTGGTTTTTATGATCCAAATCCGATCCAAACACTATTTGGGTAAGGATCTGGATATTTATGTCCAGATCCAATCCAAATTTTTGTTTCTTCAGTCCTTCTTAGTGTTTTGAGACGGGCGGTTTTCACGGGCCCTGGCTTGATTAGTGCTCCGTCTTTGGCTGGGTTTTCCCAACCTTTTCGTCCCACCGTCTTCTCACCTTCTGGACTTCATTTTTGGTTTGATTTCTAGTATTTCAAGCTTGGGTTTAGATTTTTGATGGCTTTGTCGGTGCTTTGGCTTTTACATTTCATATTCCAGGGTTGAAGTTTGCTTCTGGCCTAGGTTCTTCTTTTGCTTTTTGGCCCTGTTTTCATCAAGCTGTGCTGAACTCTTGCCTTTTGACCTGCTTTTGGAGCTGGTTTTCGATCAAGCTCTACCTGCTTGATTTGGCTGCATACAAAATTTGGGTTTTGGCCCGAGTTTAAGAAACCTATATTTTGAAAGATTTCTTGACAGAAGTTTAAAGCTTTGCAACTCCTGGGTTTTGAAAGTTCAAAATTGGTTTTGAAATGGCTTTGCAAACCAGGTGTTTGTTTTGGAAATAATTTGATTTTAGGGTGTTTACAGATGCCCCTCTAATATGGGATTGTCCCAGTTTTGAGAAAAACTTTTTCCTTATGCCTGGTAAAAGGGGATTTTTGCCAAAAGGGACTTCTCCTAATGCGGTTCTAGTCCTAACTGGGATCATATTTTTGATGACCATGCGTGCACATATGAGTGAATGACATGGATGATGTGCTAGAAGATATGGTTTTCTAGAGACTTAATTATGAAATGGTCGGACTTGGGAGTCTTATGAAGACCTGTTGTATCAAGTGAGCTGATCTTATGTTGCTCGATATTCAGGGTTTTTCTCAATTCACTTTTGAGAGAGGAAAAACCTTTTTAGCTTCAATCCTAAGGATTTTCAACTTCTCGTGTTTCCCTTTACTTGAGTCTTAACACTCGCTAATCTAGCAGAGTTTTTATAAGAAAATCAAGCAGCATTACAAAATTTCTACGCCTTACTCAACAACGTCTAATTCTCAAACAAAATAAGATTCAAGTAAGCAAATCCTATTTTTACTTTAGGATTCCTTGAAATGAATCTTTCTTCACTTGGGATAAATCGCGAGGATGGGGAAAGAGTTACCATGGTCCCTTCTGAAGCGTCCCGTGGTTAGAGGCAAAGAGGCAGAAAAATTTGCTCTTTTGAGCATTTTGGCAACTTTTTCTTTTTCATAGAGGGTCTCCCTTTGGGAGGATTTTCTTTTTGTTTCCCTCTTTTCCATCGAATAACGATTTTTTTCTTGCAATCCTGCTTTCCTTTGGAAAATGACTTTTGTAGGGATTTCCCTTTTTGCTTTTTGCCAAATTTTCCTTTTGGGGAGGAGAAGAGAAGAGGGGAAGGACTTATCCCAATGATTTACTCGATTCATCCCAGATCAGCTTATTTAGAAATAGCACGTACTACTTGCAAGTATTTTGCTATATTGAACAAGGCCTTCCTTTGTAAGATTAAGATTTTTGAAATGTAATCCATCTATTTTTGAAAACTCCGCTTTTTTACAAGCATCGATTTCCTTATTCAGGGTCACACAATCCGCTTTGATCCTCACTCACGAAGTTTCAAAGGAGATTTCCTCAAAACATTTTTACAAAGGTATTCAGCTTAGACCCTACGCATGGTATTTTTTCAAATATTGGGCATTCATAGGGTCTGCTAAATTCCTACCCTCAACATTGATTAACCAGTACGCATTGTTCGTGGTGGTTCCACGTACAACATAAGATAGGCCATTTTTTATCGTCTCAAAATTCTTGCTCTATTTTGTTGATGGAGTATTTGAATATGGATTTTCAATATAAGTATAGCTTTCAGGCGTTTTAATGTGGGTTTGGGAGCGAAACCTATACCTTCAATATCAGAAGAGAAAACATGCATTAATACATTTCTTTCTTCTTAGGACTTGGAAAATTTCGATGTTTCGAAAATAATGAATCTGTGTCGTTGTCTACCGAAAGGCTATGTCTCTAGGGCTAGAGATTTCTACATCTTCCGTCCCCAAAGGATATAATCCTGGAACAAAGTACAAAGCTCGCCTAGCTAGGAGGTCGAGTCACATAGTTGAAGGTCATGGCTTTGTTCCCAGCAGGGTGATCATCTGGCTTAGGCCTCCCTATTGTGCCAAAAATAAATAAATAAATATGTGTACATATATTTAGAATGATAGGATATATAAATATATGATCCCAACCTTGGGGCCTACGCTCATGCAGAGAGTTGACTCCCATGGAGTAGGACATGCAGGTAGCTTCTCATCGAGGCGTTGCTGCTGAAATTCCTCCAATGTTCACATTTACACATCATTTATCTTGTCTTAAATTCAGGTGAGAAGCAGAAACCAGAGAAGTGGATGCACAACGTGTGAGAATGAAACCATAAGGTTTTAATAGACTTGGTATTATTTTATAATTTCCATAATAGGAGATAAAGAGTGACGTGTTTTCGACACGGCAATTTACTTTTGATTTTCATTGTGAAGTTAGTTGTAACGGAGAGCGTGTAGTAGAAATGAGTACCTTCACGGTCCAAGTCCGATGTTGATGCTCTGCTTATTTTGTTACCTACGAAAACCAACAGCTAGGAGATTAGAGGTATCAATCTGGGTCGAACCCACCTAGGAGACTAGAGGTATCAATCTGGCCCAACCCGGCCCCAGCACTGGTCGTCAAGGAAAAATGTGGGTGAGCCGGCCAGCATGCATTATTGATGGGCCGGAATTTGTCTTGTTCATATATATATGGACACACACACAATATATATACACTAAGGTTTAACAAATAAATAGTCTTTCACAATTTTTCAGTAAATATGTTCAAATTTATTTAATTTAATTTTATAATAAAAGGTTTTATAAATAGTGTAATTTGGGTTGGTACGTGATGGTTTCATTACGGTGTGGGTGTGGGCGCAGGTTCTGGACACAAAGATCGACGGGGCAGGTTGGGTTTAAGTTTGTGCTAACTTGCCCCTCAGGCGGAAAGTCTAGAACAGGAAAGAAGAATGCTTTTTATTGATAAGAACTCAATACAAGACTCGAGAAGGTTAGGGAAGAAAGAAGGCTCGGTTGAACCTTATGGAACTGACTCTCTAAGGCTTAGATCCATGTTTACAACAGGGTGCACACCTATTTATCGACACACGGCCAAGGCGCCTTGCTTAGGAACCTATTAAAACCTTACTGGACCCAACCCAGCCTAACTTGGATCCACTACACCCAACCCAACCTAACTTGGATCCACTACACCCAAGTACCTAACTAACTCGTGTAGCCTACCCGACCTTAAGTGAGGTTGACAACCTCACTCAGGTTTACAAGACCCAAAGGCGGTTTACGAGTTTATTTACAAAAGAGGTTTATAAGCACAACGCGACTCGGTGTTGTCCAAGGTGCATGCATTTTGTGTGCATGTGTGTAGGGTGCAGAATTAAGTCTATGACAACTCTCCCAGTGAAGCCTAGACTCATCCCCGAGGCCTCATAGTACGCGCAAAAGATGCTCGTATTACCACAATTGACCGGTCGGAACCCAATTGTCGTTGTCCGGTCCATGTCTTGCATCGTGGTCTTGCTCCGTCTACCTTATGCGCTAGCATTGCTTTCACTATTGGTATGTCCTCACGCATGAGTGGTGGGGAACGATGCTCCAATCTGTTAGGGTCCTGATAATAGGGCTTCAACTAGAATACATGGAATGTCGGTTGCAACTTGAGTCTGTTGGGCAGATCCAGCTTGCATGCTACATGTCCTACTCTATGCACGAGCCTGAACGGACCATCGAACTTTGGCTTTAGACACATATGACTGCCTTTATATACCTGTTTTTGGATATACTCTGGTATTTGAAGTCAAACGATGTTCCCAACCTCAAACTCCACTACTCTACGATGTTGGTCCTCATACCTCACCATGCGGGTGTGCATAGGTAAGGGCCGACCTGGCCTCCTCATACATGGCATGCCTCTCCCCAACCTCCTTGAGAGCGGTGAGACAATTACTCGTGCCATCCCCTTGTACAAGGTCAAGTGGTGCTAACGGCTGCCAACCCATCACTAGCTCAAATGGGCTCATCCCGGTGGCCAAGCTGTAGTAGCAGTTGTAGCTATATTGTGCTACGTCCAACAATGACACCTAGTTCTTTTGACTAGATGCCACGTAGTGGTGGAGATACTCCTCCAGCAAGGAGTTCACCCGTTCCATCTTATCGTCCTTCTGCGGATGGTGTGCTGAAGATAGGAACAACTCCGTATCCATTATTTGAAAAATTTTGCCTCAAAACCAACTGGTAAATCGAGTATCATGGTCAAAAACTATATTTTCTGGAACCCAAAAATGCTTCTCCACGTTGCGCAGAAAGAGGTGGGTCGTGTGCTTGGCATTGTATTGTTATGGTGCTACTATAAACACGATGTATTTTGAAAACCTGTCCATAACAACAAAAATCATCTCCAGGTCATCCACTCTTGGTAGGCCCATAATGAAGTCCATGAATATGGCCTTCTACAGACTATCTAGAATCGGGAGTAGCTACAACAGGCCCATTGGTTGCCAATGCTCCACCTTACCCTTCTGGCACATGGGGTAGGCGTGCATGTAGTCCTTGACTTCATGCTCCATCTGGGGCCAGTAGTAGCCATGCGCCATCCATGCGATGCTGTGCTCCTCCCCAGGTGACTAGTATGCATGGCGTCGTGTACTTCGTATAAGAGGGCACGTCTCAATCCATCGACGTTCAGTATGAGTAGTTGTTTGGCCTTCGTTCATAACACTGTTATGCAACATGTACTTTTCGGTTAAACCCTGCGTGACCACTTTGAGATGCTTGTATGATAAATCACTCTCCCCAACACTCTTCACACACTACAAGAAGTCGCCCAGAATCTGGGTCATGGTGCTCAACATATCATGGGAATGCTTTTCGCTCAACGCGTCAGCCACAACGTTTACTTTTCTTAGCTTGTATGACCACTCAAAGTCATACTCTTCTAGAAACTCTAGCTTGTCATGGGTTGAGTTTATTTTGGGTCTTCGAAAAAGTATTTGCCATGTTGTCAGTGACGACCATAAACCATAAACCCAACAAGTATACCCTCCGAAGATAAAAACAGTGCACAATAGCTAGTAGCTCTCATTCATGGACAAGGTACTAGGACTTGGCATCCTTCAACTTACGACTCTTGAATGCAATCGGGTGGCCATCTTGGGACAGGATGGCCCTAGGCCCTCTCGCTAATGTTGGTGTGAACCACAAATGCCTTTAAGAATTCTAGTAAGTGTAGGACTAGTGCCACCATAATGGCCGACTTGAGGCTCTCCAAAGCCTCCCACACTTAGGCGTCCACTCCCACGAAGACCCCTTCTTCAAAAGCTCAGTGAGGGGTGTGGCTAGCTTGGAAAAAAAAATCATAAACTAATTGTATTAGTTGGCTAGCCCAAAGAAGCTCCATAACTCACTCACCATCTTCGGTACCTCACAATCTCTGATAGCACTCACCTCTCTAAGGTCCATACAAATCTCACCTTCACCAATGATGTGGCCCAGGAATGTGATGCTCGTCTTGGCGAACTCACACTTCTCCCTCTTGATGTATAAGGTGTACTCCCGTAATCGTTAGAACACTTGGGAGATTTGTTTCACGTGCTCCTTGAGATCGTGGTTTATATCACAATGTCATCCAAGTAGACGACCACAAACTCGTACAATACCTTGTTCATCAATTGGCAAAAGGTCACCGACTTGTTGGTTAGCCCAAATGACATCATCAAAAACTCATACACATCGTACCACATCACCATGGTTGTCTTTGCCTCATCCCTAACTGCCATTCTTACTTGACAATACCCTGATTATAGGTCTATCTTGGAGAACCACCTTGCTCCTCCTAGTCGATCAAAACATGTTTTTCACCAATGGGATGGGGTAATAGTCCTTCATTATGATCTTATTTAAAGCCTGATAGTCCAGGCACATACTTAGCGATCCATCGGTCTTCTTCTAAAACAAGACAGGTAAGCCAAATGGAGACTTTGATGGTTGTACTATGCCTGCGTCTAACAACTCTTTTAGTTGCTTGTGGAGCTCCTCAATGCGGTAGGCCGCCCGACTGAGTGCCTTAGCACCGGGCTCCAACACAATCGCACGCTATGGCGGCAGTTGCTTCGGTAGCTCGACTAGCATGGTGTCGACGTAGTCACTCAATACCGGTGAACTTCGGTAGGTATGCGCTCATCTCCTCATATGGACTCTCCTCATGGAGCACTGCCACCACTATGGGGCAGCCCTTTTATGGTCCATCCATCAATTATAATACTGAGATGTACATGGCGCCACATGTCGAGTTGATGAGCGCCTTGCCGGGGGTCACACTACTGCCCCTGGCTACCTCGAATCCACACAAATCAACCTTCTAATGTGAGGTGTTGCCATCATACTCGTCGTGTGAAAGAAATCACAGTGCAACACCACCCCAAAGTCGTCAATTGTGCTTACGATGAATGATAAGGACCGAATTTAGCACCCTATTTGGAGCCGGTAGTCCTTGGCCAGGCCCTTCACCTTGTTGGCCTATGTGTTGATAACTTTTAGACTTCAAATAGAGTCACTTTTAGCCCCAAACTTCGTGTTGTGGTAGTAGAGATGATCGAGTGAGAGGCCCTAGTGTCAGCTAACGCATGCATGGTATTGGTGCCGATCTGCACGAGCACGAACATTGTCTTACAGGGCTCTTCCATTATGCAGGCGACGTTAAGGCCTTCATATGAAATACGGACTGCACTCCGACGTTAAGGCCTCATCTAGCAATGCTGCCAACTTGGCCTTCTTAGGGCAGAACTGCATTCGGTGCTGCCCTTGGCATATGAAACATGGATCGACAGTCTTCCCACCCAAACCAGTTTGTCCCATTTTCCCTCCGAAAGAGGCAGACTGATCAGCTAGTTGCTTGTGCTTAGACTGACCCGAATTTTTGTGTATGCCTTTTCTCTTATGCTTTCCACCCTTTTTCCCACTTCCGTTGTCTTTGGATTGGTCTTTCTTATGGTTTTTTTCATCCTTAACGAAGGCCTCAACCATCGTCATGACCTCCATAACGTCTCGTGGATCACGCCATCGCAATTCCACCTGCGCCATGGTTGTAGACCATACTCGAAGTGTATGTGGGATACTTCTAAATAATTTTCCAGATCCCACACAAAATTCCCAATTGTCTTTTGATCTCTACCGCCTTCGAACGATTTAGGTCTAGGGATTTTTACCTTATACGCTGAGGTAGATGTTCGGTAAGACTCACGGGATATAGGAACTTGTTGTGGATGGGCCTCGTACAAAGCCCGCAACTCCGTTTCCATTGCCTCTAACCATCGCTCGCTGGACTGCATCTCCTGCAATTGTTGCGTGAATTGCTCGTTCTACAGCTACAAATTCGTCATTTATTGCAAAATATGGACAAGCACGGACTCCATTAACACCTGGCCCTAAGTCCCTTCCTCCTTAACTGGTCCATGTTGGCTTTTACCCATGATTTTCTTGTTGAAACCTTTCGTCAAACAGATGTTGTGCAAAGTAGTGTATGTGGTCTGCCATAACTGAATTTGCAGATGCTCTGTACATACCTAATTATATAGATTAATTGACCGAATCTATCAACAAAAATGCTTTCATTACGAAGCTTACAAACTCAGTTTCAACAACAAAATAAAAAACCATGACATTCACTACTAATTCCACCGAAATTAGTCGAACAACTAGACTGTTTGTTGCAGTTTTCCCCCGTGGCTGAACTAAACCTGTTTTTGTTCTGTTGTTAAACTCGACCTGTTCTGCACCAATTCTGATCCGATCTACGTTGTCTCACTTATCTAACACACTTAGCAAACCATTAACGTTCAATTCAACCCTTGGAATAAATGGAAACTGAATCGAAACACTGATTTGTTCGCCTGTTCGGTTGCGATTCAGGAATGCATAGAATTTTTTTTGCAAGGTGACTTTCGACCACAGATCTTGCCCTAGCTGGCTTATATCTCGTCCGATTCAAGTGAAACTATTCTTCCTTATCAAAGATCAACTCGTTCCAGACTTAGAACCAACACCTTAAAAATATTTCTCAAAATAAACCAGGACACATTTAAAAATCCATGATTTGAAAATGTTCTCGGAATTTCATAAAATTTCAAATATCATTTTCCCAAAATAAAAGTGTTTTGGAAATATTTTTGAAACCCCAGATTTGTGAAACAATTTGGATATTTTGAATTTCGAAAGAAAAGTTAGTCTATCCAAAGATAGAACAAAGTCCGAATTAACAGGAGACAAAAATTTTAGAAGAAGATAATGTTGAAATCAACAAGGGCAAGCACATCCAAATCAAGCAAGAGGTTGACTCAGGGCTAGACCAAATCTAGCTAACCAAGGCTCGACTGAATCCCAAGCAAGTCAAGATCCCAACTCATCTCAAAGAAAAAAATTAATCAATGCAAAATCCGATTCAAAGCTACAATACAAAATCAGATCTTGGTCTAAGATGAGAACTAAGTCTCTAAAGAACTGAAAAATTAAAAGGGTATTCATTAATGGATCTAAGAGTGATCCACCTTAAGTTGGGAAATTTTACAATGTAAAGTTTAGCACATAGTTAAATACATCGGCCATTGTTGTTTATTGTTATTTTCTTTTGCTGCAGAGGTAAATTCAATTTAACTAGTGTTACTATATTAAATCATTGCATCAACAACAACTCCTATTGTTCCTTTTAGTGTCAGTGACTCAATGGCCTATGTTGTGTTGTCTCTCATGTAATACATACTCTAAGATGCGTAGGCTTTGTTGCAAAGCATCATATGCTATAGAAAGGTATCAACACAAAAGGACATTGAGAAATGCAGTCACCACACCACAAACTTGGAAGACATACTATATTTCTCAGTTATTCTTTGTCACCAGCTTGTCATTTGATTTTGTGAATTATCCTCATCTCAACAATGTGATTATTTAGTTGATGAATGCATGCAACACTACCTTTACTTGGCAATGCAATTGAACTCACAATACCATGAATAGGAATAACTAGAGCATGCGAAAACAATGATGCAACGCATAAGTCATCAATTTTCTTCAAATAATGTTATTATCTTGATAATTTCTTAATGATTTATTTCAACTACTACATATGTAACAAGTACTAGTGATAGAAATGATGTGACCATTCTGGTCACAATTATACATGCATCGAGGTGTGTACAAGACAGGATGTGTTTGTACAACATCAATATGTGCCTGTCCAAATAGCACATGCAAGAACATAAAAAGAAAGCGCATCGAAAACGTAAATTTGGGTCAAGAAAAGCAGGCCACAGACATAATTAAATACATAAGACATTTTTTTACTTCTCATAACCAAGTTGAAAGAAAAAGATATAAAAGCACTTAGGAGGAAATAAACCTTTATTTTTTTTAGGACAGGAAGTAAATTAAAAGTAATAAAAGGGGGACAAGTAACTAATTACTTGAAATTCTTGAAAAATAGCTAGACTATGAATGCAATTTTGAGACGTTCATTCTTGGTAGAAAAAATGATGTACTTATTTCTCATTGCTCTATTACCAATCACCTTCTCTGCCAACTTCTCCTCCTCTACTACTCTTCCTATATACCCTAGTTCCATGTAAATTAGTCAAAATGCAAACAAAATACATGTTCCAAACACACTAACCAGTTAGAATTAAATGTTAATTAATGTGGTTGGGTTAATTAAACCCATGTACATTAATCACATTTAGTTCATGATTAGTATTCTCATATGTTCATTTGATGCATCTTTGATACATATGAAAGTCCTAAAGTATAAAAGTCACATGTGAGTGAGGGGTATGTGCATGAGATGACTAACAAACAAAGTTTAGTCTCATATTGATGGGTGGAAGAATCAATATGTCCTTTTATATAATTGGTAGCTCATGAACCTTAATTCAAAGAGCTTGGAAAGGACATGCATAACTACACATGCATACACATGCACGTGTCGAGTTGGGCTTGACCTCGACCTAGGTTTGGGAATTATCTTCAATCTATCTTTTCTTACGAAAAGTTTTGACTGAACGGTCAAATGAATCCTACGTGGAAATGGTTACGGGCAAAGAGATTCATCATTTGGATTGGATATGAGGTCTACCATTTTATTTATTAAAAAGAATTAGAGATTCCCTAATCAACAGTTACTCGTGCACTCTCTCTCCCCTCCCATCTTCCTCTACTATGTATTTTCTCTTTTCTTTGTAGTGAATGTTTTGCTTCCATCTGGCTTAGGTGATTAAGGTATGGTCAAAGGTTGCTTCGAGTCAGGTACGTGCTCCTACAGTATGTTTGTTTTATTCTATGAGAAAGGTGTTTCCACCCATGTATATCCAACAGTTATATCCAACAGTGGGGTGCTAATTTCTCTAAGGCAAGCCGCATACAAATGATTCAAACAAATAAGTTCTTATTAATTTCATTTGCTTTGCTTGTTTTTTGAACTATTTATGATGGATTTCTATGAATCTATAAAAATAAACAGAAGAGTTGTAGACAACCAACCCATACCAAGATATGGTATGGGTTGCCCCGGGTTAAGCATCATATTAATTCCTTGTTAGATCTACCCTGCTATCAGTTTGATACCTTTTGGTATGGTTTTCTAGCTGGATGGAAAGTCAACTAAACTCTGAGGCCCTTCGAAATGTTCCCGGGGTTCTTTCTCTGACCGACCTGTATTCTGAAAGATGGCACTCTCTGAACTTTCTTCGGGCAGTGCAAGAGTGAAGGCTAGCAGCTTCTTCCTTCTTCTATTCTTACTATGCGCAGATAAGATGAATCCTCAAATTGTTGTTGTTGATATTGATATGTTTATGATTATTACATATTATTTATTTATGCATGTAATCATATGGTTTATTCCAACAATCTTAGAGAAAACACTAAGTAAATATGTTGTCATCTACTACTCTCCAACCTTAGGTTGATTTGACCTTTACTAGCCACCACTTTAAATGTTGGAAATAATGCATGAAAATCTAATTGATGATGTTAGGGTTGCAAACATTTAGCGAGTTGAATTGCCCCCAACCTAATGATGCTGACTCTAGAAACTTGAATAAAATCACTAAGTGGAAGGACACCTTGTACTACTATTGTATATTATCAACATTGTTGAATGTATTATTCGATATATATAGTTCTTTCTCTTCTACGACAACGAAAGATCTATGGGTTTTCTTAGATCAGAAATATAATACTGAAGATCTTAGTCTTAAAAAGTATTACATGGTCAAGTTTTTTAAGTATAAATGGAAGAGGAGAAATGTGTTATCAGTTGGCACATGATATTTTGTTTTTATGCCATAGTTTGAAGGAAGCTGAGATGAGTTTTCTTGATAAATTTATTGTTATGTCTATTATTGAGAAGTTTTCTCATAGTTTTTTGTAGGTCTCAAGCACAAAAAGGGTAAGATAACCCTAGATAATCTCATGGTAGACATAGCAGTAGAGGAAGAGCATAGAAGCCATAAACTGGTTACAAATGTTGATATCACCTGTGGGCTTAACCTAACAGTTGAAAGAGATAGCCTAGTGACCCTAAGAAAAAATAGGTAAAGTACAAATAAAAGGCCAAGATCATAATAAAAAACTCAAAAACAAACCGTATTAGAATTGTGGTCAAATTGAACATTAGGCTAGGGATTGTCTCATGAAAAAAGCTAAGAAGCCTATACTTGTTGAGAGAGCTATAGTAAGCACAGTGACCCATGACAGGTATCTATATCTTAAACCCAATATCCTTTTTATTTATGAGTCACATTACTTGATTGTAGACACTAGAGCAAATATGCAGATTTGTGTTGACCAGCCTTTGTTTGTATCTTATCATGTCGTCTGTAGTAGAACTATGAACTTAGGAGATCATTCAATACTGGACATAAGACATGTGTATTTAAAGTTTCCTTTGAGAAATATCCTATCTCTTCAAAGAGTTAGGTACATTCCAATGATTTGTTCAAATATCCTCAATGGTTTAGTTTTAGTTAGAAAGATTTAAGGTTATATTACAAAAGTAATAAAGTCATAATTATATGACTTAGTATTGGGTGTTTCTTTGGGAATGATTATTTGCATGATGTAGAAGATTTGTTTAAAGTTTATGTGGAACATGTTATTGATTCTTGTATGAATTTTAGTGTCAATAAAGCCTTCATTTTTTATTCTTCTGTTGCTTATAATATTGAATCATTTGATATATGACATGCAAGGTTGGGTCATATTAATTTTGATTTCATGAAAAAAAATGATGAATTTGAATCTTATTTATAAGATTGTCACAGATATAAAACACAAATATAATATTTATGTACAAATGATGCAACCTAGGAAACCATTGCATATATTTGTGAATTCAATGGAATAACAACTAGGGATAACAAAAAATGTTTCATGATTCTTATAGATATTTTATTTACTTGCTTAAAAGTAAAGATGAAGCTTTAAAAAAAATTCAAATTTTTAGAATTGAAATACAAACATAAGCTTGTAGTGTACTTAAATGATTAAGATCTGATAGGGAAGGACAATATACCTCAAATCTATTGAACAATATTGTCAAAACAATGGTATTGTAAATGAGATTATTGCTCCTTATTCACCTTAGTTTAATGGGATAGCTAAACGAAAAAATAGAATATTGTGTGATATGGTTAATATTTTACTGCAAAGTTATCAGTAACCTACCTAAATGGAAGAGAAGCTTTCAATACGAATTATCATATTCCGAATAGAGTTTCTCATAAGCATAAGAAAAGTAGTCTCTTTGAACTTTGAAATGGTCGGAAGACTAATTTCAAATATTTAAAGTGTGTGGTTCTTATAATGATACTTGTCCCTAAACACAAGAAAAAGAAATTAAGACATAAAACTATGGATGTCATATTTTTGGGTTATATGGAGATAAGTTGTGAGTATAGACTCTTAATCATTAGATCCAATGTATCTGGCATAGATGCCAATGCGATTGTGAAACTCTATGATTTTATATTCTTTGAGAATGTGTTTTTAATAAAAATTAGTGTTCCCTAAAGTGTGTCTTCTATAGATCTTAACCATGTTACTGGTTTTGTTTCTGATCATGTAAAAATGATGACTAATATGAGATGACCCTAATTATGTTATTATTATATCAGATGACTCTGAAGAAATAATTAAACCAAAGAGAAGTAAATTGGCTACGATATCCAAAGACTTTTGAAGTGACTTCATCACCTTCTAGTAGGCTATAACCTCACTAAAGGTAAAGTTTTAAAAAGAAGTTAATAATGAAATTCAATCAGCTCTTTTCTGGAACTTGGGAATTGGTTGATTTACCTTTTGATTGTTCTATGGTAGGTTTCAAATAGATTTTTAAAAAGAAATTGAATCCAAACTGATTAATAAATAAGTATAAGGTCAAGTTAGTTGCCAAGGGATACATATAAAAAAATGATTAGATTATTTTGATACGTATACTCTTGTTTCTCTCGCATGACCACAATCTGAGCGCGTATATCACCAACTTCCGTATATGATCTCAAAATCCACGAGATGGATTTAAAGATTGTTTTCTATGATGACCTACAACAACAACTAAGCCTTTTCTCATACTAGATAGGGTCGGCAACATGGATTCTTTATTTCCACAGAACCCTATCATGTGTCATGTTAGCAGTTAACTCACGATAAGCTAGATCATTCTTTATTGTTTCTTTCCAACACTTTTGTGGTCATCCTCTACCTCTTAATACTTTCAAAATCTAGTTCTTCATACCTTCTTATACGTTCTTCTTTTGATCTTCTTTCTATATGTCTAAACCACCTTAAACTATATTCTCTCATTTTATCCTCTATTGGTACCACATATAATTTATTTTTAGTAACCTCATTATATATACGGTCTTTTCTTATATGACCACTCATCCATCTCAACATCTTCATTTGTCACATACATCTTTTATACATGTTGATGATTAACTCCCCAACACTCAAAACTATAAAACATGGCAAGTCTAATTGTTGCTATATAATATTTACCTTTTAACTTTAATGGTATATTCTTATCACAAAGAATACTTGATGCTCCTCTCCATTTTAACCAACCAGCTTTGATTCTAGACGTAACATCTCCATCAATTCTTCCATCACTCTGAAAAATTGACCCTAGGTATTTAAAACTTTACTTTGGGGATGCAATGTGTGCCAATTTTAATTTCTATGTCCTTTGAAGTAACCAAATGATCAAACTCACATTCCACCTATTTTGTCTTTGTTCGACTAAGTCGGAAGCCTTTACTTTCTAATGTTTCTCCATAGTTCCAATTTTCTATTAACATTTTCCTTAGACTCCTCCACTAACACAATATCATTTGCGAATAACATACACCAAGGTACTTCATCTTGAATATGTTTTGTTAACTCATCAATCACCATTATAAATAAGTATGGACTTAAAGTTATCTTTGATGTAACCCAATATTAACTTCAAAGAAGTCTGTTATTCCTTCATGAGTCCTCAGACATGTTTTTGCACCATCATACATGTCTCTTATAAGGTTTATGTATATCAATAGGATGCCTCTTTTTTCTAAGGTTCTCCAAAGAACCTCCCTCGGTACCCTATCGTAAGTTTTTTTTAGATCAATTAATATCATGTGAAGGTCTTTTTTTTTTTGCTCTAAAATATTTCATAAGACAAAAGGTGAATCGCTTCAACAATAGATTTGCCTGGCATGAATCCAAATTGGTTCTCTATTGTACTTGATACTTTTCTTAACCTACGTTCGATAATTATTTTTCACAATTTCATAGTATGGCTCATTAACTTGATACCTCGATAATTCACACAATTCCGACTTAGTCGAACTCACAATTATTTCTTAACGTACTCGCTCTCTATTACTTGGGCATGGAGATTAAATAATGTTATGATAAGCCACTCTTATAAGTAATTAAATGTTCATCTCGTCTTTGAAGATTGTATTGACTATAAAGAGATCAAATGCCATAGCAAAATTTAAAATCTCCCTACCTTCCTCTTTTATATTCCCAAAGACAAAGTTTTCATGAATACCTTGATATCCTAACGGCTCTTTACCGACATGCCCATTTAAGTCTCCTCCTAAACAAATCATTTTCCTTTATGAAATTCTTTGAATCACCTTTTCTAACTCTTTCTAAAAAGTTGTCTATACTATCTTCTAGTCCTACTTGGGGTGCATAAGCACAAACTATATTCAAAACCTCTGCTTCTAACACTAATTTCAACGTCATGATTCGGTCACCATATCATTCTATATCCACTACACTATCATTTAAATCTTTATTTATGATAATACCAACTCTGTTTCGAGCCTTTTCTTTACCTGAGTACCATAATTTAAAACTTGTATCCTCTATCTATTTTGCTTCTATTCCAACCCACTTTGTCTCTTGTAAACATATAATATGAATCTTTCTTTGAATCATAGTATCTACCACCTCCATTAGCTTATCGGACAATGTTCTGATATTCCAAGAACTAATACGAATCTTATTATATAGACTAGCGTCCTTAACCCCCGCATCCGTCCATATTGAAAATGTAGAGACCCTCTCTATAATTTATTCACTACATTCGGGCGATAGTGTAGTGAGACTAACTTCTTTACCCACACTTGTCCATGATGTGAGAACCCTCTTTGTAATTGATTTACTACATCCGAGCAAAAATGTAATGATCCTTGCTTATTTTTCACAGTATTCGGGCTCTTTAGCGCATCGCTAGAATGAGACACCCCAAAACAATGCTCATAATTTGTGTAATACATGGTATAAAAAATCGACAAAGTTTTATGCTAGTTGTCGAAAGCCTAATACAACCCTCCTCCTTTATCCGGGCTTGGGACCGATAATGAAAGGATGATCCCTTATATAGGCAAAGTTTTTTTTATATGATAACTTTCATGATAAAATTTATATGGATCAGTCAGAGGGATTTATAGCTTGTGGGAATGAGTCTAAGGTATCTAAACATGTTAAGTCATTATATGATTTGAAATAAACCCTAAACAATGGCATGAAAAGTTTGATTATGTCATATATCTTTTGGATTCATTTCAAATGAATTTTGATAAGCGTATCTACTATAAGTTAGTCAATGATGTATCCAATATTTTGTGTTTATGTGTAGATATTTTATTTTTTACTTTTGATATAAGAATCATAAATGAGACTAAGTCATTCTTATGTAGGAAATTTGAGATTAAAGATAAGGATATAACTTATTTGATTTTAAGGCTTAAAATTATAAGGTATCCTAATCTCTTAGTCTCACTATATTGAAAAAGTTTTAGGGAGATTTGAATATATAAATTGAAGACTTGTTAAGACTCCATATGATTCATCAAATGCCTTTTATTAGAATGATAGTGGTATTCCTAATCTTAGTTGTAATACTCTTATATTATCAGTAGTTTGATATATCTAACTAACTACACATGACTCCATATTGCTTTTGTCATGTGTTAGTGTAGTAGATATAACAATTGTCCTAATAGAACCCATTAGAAAGTTCTATACTTTTGTATGTTGCTATTTGAATGAAACCATTTCTCTTAGACTGCATTATGGAAAATATCGTTTGGTTCTTAAAAGATATAATGATGGTAGCTGGATTACGAAGAACTCCAAGACTAATGGTTCACTACATATATGTTTCTTATGGGTGGTGGTATTTTCACATAGAAATCCAAGAAATAAACCATATTGGCTCGTTGTACCTTTAAGACAGAATTGTGTGCTTTGGATGAGACTTAAATGGAAGTATAATGGATTAAGGAACTTATATGTCCAATTTACCTATGGTAAAAAAGTTGTTTCTTTCAATTTCAGTGTATTATGATAGTATGACTATAATTGTTAAAATCAATAATTTCAAGTACAGTCAAAAGCAAAAGAGACACATCCAAGACTTGAGTCTCAAAAAACACTTGTATTTGATGGGGTTATGAGTGTTGATTTTGTTAGATCCAAATATATTGCAATCGATCTTTCGACTAAGGATCTAGTAGTAGCCTTACTTGAGAAATCTAACTTAGGATGAGACTGAAAACCAAGAGTTGTTCACAAGGAGTACCAACCCAACCTAATTGAGTAGAAATCTCATGGTTTAATGTGGTAATAACAAGTTGTTGGGTGAATAGGATGACACTAAATAATATGTGATAATTTAGTATTTATGTGTCTTTCTCTAGTAAACCTAAAGTGTTATAAATATAAGTTAGTAAGAAATTATTTTTTAAATGAGAGTTTTAGGACAAGATGTAAGATAATACTTATGTGGGTGAATAGAATGACACTTAATAATTTGTGATACTTTTATATTCATATATCTTGTCTCTTGAAAACCTAAAGTGTCATGAATCTAAGTTAGTAAGAGATTATTCTTTGGATGGGATCAAGTTTTAGGACAAGAGGCTAGTAGTACATACTTTGAGATATCCAACTAAATGATTGATATTGTGAGGCCACAATAAGGAAATTGATTGTCCTCTAAAATAAATCATGATATAGGATATGGATGCATGGCAATTGATGCATTAACTTTAAAGATCACATCATAGTCTTTATTATGTTACTAATAGACTCTTTTATACCCAAGGTTCAGGTTCAAGATGTATGTTCACATAGTTCTTATAAGGATAATATTTGATAAGTAACATTTCAAAATAGAAAGTACCATTAAGCATAATATGATGGTTAAGTCAATATTGCACTTTATACTTTAGGACTTTGTGGAGATTATAAGAATTAAATGTTAATTAAACTTTGTGTAGAACATATAATATAATATGTTCACATAGTTCTTATTAGGATAATATTCGATAAGTAACATTTCAAAATAGAAGGTACTTTCAAAATAGAAGGCACCATTATTGAAAGCATAATAGAAGGTATCATTGATATGGAGTGAGGACTTTAGATAACATTTGTCATCCTCACTCCATGCAATATCAATCTCAATCTATGAGATATCTAGTTCCTCCTCATAATGTGAAGGCCGAGCTTCAACAACATTTGTATATGTGTTAGAATGTCTTCTTTTCTTTGTTATTGTCTACAAGATCATCCTTTATATGATATAGTGTTATGTCTCCTATTAGAAGCGATAATGTTACCCCCTTTTACTCATGCCCTATGAACCATATATATATATATATATATATATATATATATATAACAAAAATATATATTTAGTTAAATCGAAACACGTGAAACATACCTAGCACATGGGTCTCCCTTGGTAGAAAACAATAAAGAAACAAAACAGGTTTTTCCAACGAGAACCCAACTTAAAAACAATAAAGAAACAAAAAAAACAACCAAAACCAAATTAACAATATACCTCAACAACAAATCACTGAATCTCTCTTCAAATTAGTCTCCTATTTTTATTCTCATTTTGTTCTTTCTTCATATTTCTTATTCATAGTCTGACAAATTTTGATGAGTTTCTTTGTTATAAATGGATGTAGATCGAACAATGGGTGGTTGGAATAGGTTGAGTGAAGAACAAATGGAAAAAGGGGCAACAAATGATATGGAAAAAGGAACAAGCAATGGCTTGCACAAGAAAGAGAGAGAGAGAGAATTTTGTTACTATTAATTACTAGAAATTATCAAACGTATTTTGGAAAACACAAGAAAAATGAAGTGTATGGATAACAAAAAGAGTGCATATCAATCTTAAATTTTAAAGGGTGTTATCATTCATATACCCTTTTTTATCATTTCGTCTAAAACTATCCTTTTCAATTCTCTTTTATTCTCTTGCTCCAAACACCATTTTCTTGAAAAAGGGCACACCCAATGCATGTCATTCTTTAAACAGTTATGTGTGCAAGGCAGGTTAACCTTCAAACAACGATATGCTCAATACATGTCTATCAATTTAATACATCACAAATTCTAAGAGGAACATAGTTTACTCGCGTCATCTTTAGGATAAAAATGTGTTCATGGCATGCTACTCCCCAAATAGTGATGCATCATGAGCGTGTTTGCTCCTTACACTTTAAGCATGTCTCATCATCAATCACCGATTTCTTCTTTGTTAAAAGCATTCAATCATGACTTAGAGCTTCATTTTCTATTGATTTTTCATAAAAGAGAGAAAACCAAAAGAGATCGAAAGATATTGGTAAAAAGATCAAAATCATCATTCCAGACAATAAAAAAAAGTTTAAAATAATAAGATTTATAAAAAAACAAACGATTGAGAGAGACAACACTAAAGATATTATCGAAAAAAGGAAGATCAATAAAGGTTGTTTGGAAGAAACGAAAAGCCAACACCAATCATTGGAAGTAGAAAAAACCGATGAACAAGGAAAAACTAATGACGAGGAAGAGGAGAGAATCTACACCAACGATAATTTCAGATTTTTTTAAAAAACAAGCATATGTTTAGTAAAAAAGGTGTATGATTCTAAATGATGGCATCCTTCCACCCTTGGACAAACTAAGCTTATCCTTACTGAAATTATTTGCGAGCCACACGTACGCATATACACACACTGCATCCCTCCCGCTATACCAATACTATTAAGAGAATGTACGATGCGTCTAGATTATAACGAGAATT
Organism: Brasenia schreberi; assembly: GCA_036023115.1. Classification (NCBI taxonomy): domain Eukaryota; kingdom Viridiplantae; phylum Streptophyta; class Magnoliopsida; order Nymphaeales; family Cabombaceae; genus Brasenia; species Brasenia schreberi. The sequence continues at coordinate 9,889,062 of JAYKKT010000079.1, read as the reverse complement.
TTGTACTACTGTTCATTGTTTGAGAGGAGAGAGGGAAGTTATTCAACATCAACAAACGTAGTAAGCACCCTCTGGCATCCTGATCGTACTGACAGCAAAAGCAGCAAGATTGAAGAATGCTTCGAATATCACTGTTGGCTCGGTGGAAGATGAAGCGTAACCTGAGTCTGGACAGTTCAGTTACATAATCAAGGATTCAGAACACATCAGGGATGGCAGAATTAGACCCAAAATATGATAGATGTCCTCACATCTTCTGAATAGACTCGAAACAGATGAAGGCGAATACTTGCATCATGTAAGAAACCCAATCTAGGTTAGTTAACTTTGCAAAAGTCTTCTCTTCAATTTGCACCATAAACCACTTTTTGTATGAATCGTTGCACCTGTAACAAGTTCTACTGATTCTGGCGGGCCTCTAAGTTCCACATCGAACTTTTGTAAGAGCATGGACAATGCAACTGTTGATTCCAACAGGGCAAACTGATCGCCTAAACACTTCCGAGGGCCTCCGCCAAATGGTAAGAAAGCAAAATCTGAAATTATCTGCATAATAACTTAGAAAAATTATGAAAAGGAGCAGGTGTTATCTGATACATTCTACTCGATGATAACATGTGATCAAAGTAACAACATCCGGATATAACCTCGTTGGGATACAAAGCACCAGGGCTTCTCTTTGGATCAAAACCATTCCATCCTTTGATTCCTTGGCTCTCCTTGGCTACTAAGAATCTCTCTGGAGAAAATTCCTCAGGATTGTCCCAGAAGAATGGTGATCGATGAAGGTTGTATACCTGTGGTAAAAGCTTCATTACGGTCAAAGAAACAGGGAGAAAATAGAATAGAGCAAGCTTTTCCCTCTGTAAAAAAAAACTGTTTAGAGCATCAATTGCATCTGCCAAGGAATAGAAATCTTGTTGCACTGCCAAAAATCTAAACTCTCTAGATGCAAAGTTTTACGGAGAGAAAAATGTGCAGCATAATAAAGAGCCAGAGATCACCTTATACCTAGATAGGAAGGTACACATCCACCTAATCATCGTTCTGTTCATCAAGCTAAGACAAGATTCTGCTTGCAGAATTGGTGAAAAGAAGAAAAAAAGGCAACAGAATTGATGTTTAAGACACTATTACAGGCTCAAGTTCGAAAAGCATTTACAGTTTTCTACTGCATGCAGGATCATCTTGCTAGATAGCCAAATGATACAGTGAAAGAAATTCACAAGTCCAAGCAAGCAGACATATTCAAATAGAAAACAAAATAACTAGATCGACGATGCAACTTTGAAAGACTTCCAGGAGAACAAATGCAACACTATTTTGCTAAAGAAAACCCATAAGGCAAAAGGAATGTTTGAGAGCATCACTAGCAGATGTAAAACGTGAAATCCGTAAATCTGTTTCCTGTTGCAGCCATGTCGGTAACATCATGTGCAGGTGCTGAAGGAAAGTTGCACATAAAAGCAAAGAGTCTTTGGCACATTGCACGCTCCAAGTTACTCACAAGAAAATCAAAGAGCATTTTTGATGCTCAGGAGACACCACCTGGATAGGAAAAGCCATAAAATTGCTCGTGAAGTTCAAATGTTTGCTTAGCTTCCAATTTCAGAGAGCTGTGCAATTACTTGCTCATTACCAACATTTGTACAATTTTATAGAATACTAACTTCTTAGAGCAATAACTAACAGAATCCAACACAAGCATCTCAAAGTATAAACCCCTCAACGGATAAAGCATAAAGATGCCGCAAGAGATTGAAACTTTTCTTTGTCATATGTAGCAAGATAGCAAGCAGACCTTGAATATTGACACCATGATTTGTCATTTACAGCAAGATAAAATGCATCTTTGAACATTTCCTTTGCTAAGAAATGGCGCAAAGACATAGAATTAGGGAAGAACTTTGAAAAATCCATTTTATGCTACAACTGTTTAAGTTATACATTTGAAATTATGCAAGTGAACCAATGCCAGAAAACAAGATGCAGAAAAAGTTCCACCATGCGCCATTCTTGATAAATGACCAAATCATCATAGAAACCATGGTCCCAACACAAATAACATGACACTAAAGCAGTTTTTGATCATTCATGAAAAGGGTAGAACTGGAATTATTTACTGAAAAAGAATTTTGAAGAAATAACATTAAACACTTCTGTACTCACGGAAATAAAAATATCTGTTCCAGCAGGAATCTTGTACCCATCCACATCACCAGTGTAACCCCCTACGAGTTATTTGGAGCAGTATAAGAGTATTTAATTGAGGGGGGGGAAGAGCCATAAGCATAATTTCACAAGAACATCAGTCCAAACTAACTATTAACTTAATAACTTGTACTAATGTGTAAGTGGATGCTGAGACTTGAGGTATGGACCAACAAAAAGGAAATGAATACATGTAACAAGATTTTGCATTGTGATCTCTTCCAGAAAGACAAAAATTATCATATCACTTTTAGGGGTCATATAGGAGCTTGAAGATGAGAGTGAGGTGATAAATGCATTTCTAATACCCAGAAAGTTGAAGCCTTTGGAGTGGCAAGAAGAGCTTAGAAGATCAAATGTTGGTCCATGACAGAACTGAAGTGTTAAAATCTAGATTTATTGCTAACAGATACATACAAAATGATTATCCATGACAAAAGAGTAAGCCTTGTAAACAGAACAGGCGTTAATGAGGTTATTTATAAGAAAGTAAGATTTATTGATAGATGAAGAACTAGACTGCAAAAAATTTGTTTGCAAACTTCTCCAATTAGCTTCTGCTCTATACAGGATAGTTCTTAACATAGAGGTTTCGATTGCAGATAGGTGCAATCAGAATGCTGTGTACATTGCATGGAAGCCTGGATGATCAGAGGTGGATGACTAACGAGCATCATGCATCACATATTTGCTAAGCTTCTATGCAGTTATGTTAACCAAGAAGCCAGAACCATATCTAAAACTTTGTGTGCTTCTGTGCAGATGATTGTTCAACATTCACATAAAAATCAAATATTTGAGTTAATACATGTAGGGTTTTACCAATTTTGCAAAGAAATATTATATTAAAGGATGGTGCACAAACAATTATACATCTATGTGTATATAAGTTCGCAAGCAGACATGTCCTGAGGCATGAGAGAGAATGATATTCTTATGTAAAAATGAAAACTTTATCAAAAGGTATTTCCAAATAGAAACAATATATATGGCAGAACCTGGCAATAAGTCGGACTGGAGAGAACGCCTGATAAGTATTGGTGGTTGAGGAAATAAACGGAGGGATTCTACAATAATAAGACGAATATACCTGCATTTACAACCAAAAGATATTAACTGTTGTGCATGCCCTTGCTACAAATCAAGTAGAACATATGATTGAGCTCACCTTATATTCAGGAAAGAAACTTGCAACTTTTTTTATATGGCTAATCAAAATAAAGAAATAGTCTAATGGATTTTCGTACATTCATTTTTCAGTGCTTCCAAGTACTTAATATTTTGATTTTCTATGGATACACAAATATATAAGACATACAGTGACTGTTAACTCTGGTTACTGGATTATCTTGTGTGCAGAATTCAGTTAATGACAAAAGTTTAGTCCACAAGAATAAAGTGCCTTTTTAAGATCAAGCCTCCCGTCCGCAAGTGCAGGTGGTCATGAGGATAACAATTACAGAGGATGTTATCCCATTGGCCGAACACAGAATGGTTTGATGATTTCATTTTGCGCAGCAGAAGAAAACTGCAGGACTCTTCGGCTAAATGTAGATTTGAGGATTCAATATTTAATGACAGCATATCCACAGAATATTGATTACTTCCAATAAAAAAATGCCAATCAAATGAAGCAACTTGTCCACCAAACACTCACATGACAATTTAATAGTTGAGAGTTCCATTATCAATAGCATTTTATATCACTTGTGTTAGACGAGTTGATAAAGTATATGTAGTTTTTTTATAAAGTCTGATAATGGGTCATGTAATGGGTCAATATATGGGTCTAGTGTAGAATCGGTCCACTTAGTTGTTGATAAGATCAATTAGGGGTGTTTTTGTCATTCAAGTTAGATTAGGTTTAAATAGGTGTTAGGGCCAGAAAACGTGAATTAAAAGATAGGCAGCACAGGAGCAGCCGTTGGGTTTCTTCTTAGGGCAGATTGGAGGAATGCCTCCAATCGGCCACCGTCTCTAAGTTTTTCTTTTATATTTACATCAATAAAGTTGTTAATTTTATAATATGATATCAGAACCTATACGGCACTCAAATCGATCGTTTAGAAGAAGAAAATCAACGCCTTGAATTACCTTTATGTGTGAAGAAAACAAAAGGGCCTGTGGATGAATATTAGATTGGATATTCATTGTGATTGTGCATATTAGAATAGTGCAGACTGTAAGAATAAGAAATCGTGTGGCTGATTCAGAAATAGAAATAATCGTTCAGAGTGGATAACAATCAGAGATCGTGTGGTTGATTCAGAAATAGAAATTTGTCGTGCAGACTAGTAAGAATCATAAATTGTGTGGCTGATTCAGAAATAGAAATTTGTCGTACAGACTAGATAAGAATAAAAAATCAAGTGACTTGCCGATTCAAAAATAGATATATATTCATCTTTCAAAAGGAGGATATTGAGTTGATTGAAATTCAGTAAAGCAAAAAAAAAAGTTTTTTTTACTCGGCTGATTAAACAAACCAGATTATTGGAGGCATATCAGATAAGCTTCATTATAATTTTGATCAATGGCTGGCAAAGGGAAAGGAATTGACAATCCCTTCCACACAGGTGAACAGTCCTTTTCATTGGAAAAAATAGAAAATTTTCAGATTACAACTACTAAGTTAGATGGCAGAAATTATTTGGAATGGTATAGATCAGTGGAACTCGCTATTATAGCAAGGGGGAGATGGGCTCACCTAATGGGTGAAATACCAATACCAGAGACTCATGATGCACATTACCCTACTTGGAGAAGAGATGATGCTTTAATATCATCTTGATTATTACAGTCAATGATTTCATCAATTGCAAAGACTTTTATGTTTCTTGAATCTGCTCATGAGATTTGGTGTACTGCCTCAAAAGCGTATTCCAGAAAAAAAAATGTTGCAAAGGAATATGAAATACTGGAAATGATCAGAAAATGTAAACAAGACACGCGGTCTATCAGTGAGTACTATGCAGATTTACGAGGACTCTGGGATGAACTTCTTTATTTTACTAATATAAAGTGCTCTTCTTGTTACACGAAAAGTAATACTGAAATTGAAAAGAATAAAGTTTTTGATTTACTGTGGAGTATCAACTCAGAGTTTGAGTCCATAAAACTAAATATTTTGGGCAGAGAAGAATTTCCTTTACTTAGTATATTATATTCTTTATTAATTAGAGAAGAAATCGCAGAAACCTTAAAGGAGACAGTATTTCAGTTACAGATCAACATGCTCTTCAAACACGAAAAGACAACACTTATTATCGTGGAAGAGGTGGACAACACAATAGAGGACGTGGACGAGGAAGATTTAATTCTGATGATAAAGACAAACTTGTATGCTCTCATTGTGAAAAAACGAGGCATTCCAAAGAATACTGTTGGGAATTAAATGGGAGACCTGATTTTACTAGAAATCGAAACTACTCAACTCATTCTACAGAAATTCTCATTCCTAGCACAGAGGGTATTCAAGAGATTATCAAAAGGATAGAAGGATTGGAATCAAAGCTATCAAAAAACTCTCAATCATCATCCTCCCATTTATCACAGGCTACAGTAGTTCAAGCAACTCATACAGTGAAAGGTAATAATTCATCTCCTAATTCCAAAGCTTTGATTATTGATTCAGGAGCTACAAATCAAATGGTTATCATATTTTTCAAAATACAGATCACTTAAAAAACAGGAACCGATTAAGCTGGCAGAGGGGTCTAATACTTATATGGTTGGATAGGGAAGTGTACCCATATGTTTTTCAGACTTAAAATCAGTTTACCATGTTCATAGTTTCCCCATAAATTTACTTTCAGTCAGTGCATTAACTCATACTATGAACTGTAGAGTAACATTTTATTCTACTGGATGTGTATTTCAGGATCTGGAGACGAGAAAAATCTTTAGTCATGGTAGACTACAAAGGGGATTATACATCTTGGAGGATAATTTGCAGCATACAGCAACTTATAGCACTTCAGCTCTAGCAGTTCAGGATGCAGAAATTCTTCTGTGGCATTGTCGTCTGGGTCATTTTCCTGTGTCAAAACTTCATTATGTTATTCATCATCTTAGAGTCGAGTCAAATAAACCACATTTTGAATGTGATGTATATCAACTTGGAAAACATCAAAGAGCCTTTTATCCTTTAAGTGACTCTAGGAGATCTCAACCATTTGAACTCCTTCATTCTGATATATGGGGTCCCAATTCAGTTACTTCACTTTTTTGTCATAAATACTTTGTTTCTTTTATTGATGATTGTACTCGCCTCACAATTGTTTATTTAATAAAATTAAAGTTTGAAGTTTCTACTATTTTTCCAATTGTGCATAAATTTATTCTTACTCAATTCAATACCTCGGTGAAAATATTACGTTCTGATAATGGGGGAGTATATTGGCAGACAGTTACAAGCATATTTACACACACATGGTATTATTCATCAAACTTTCTATTCTTATACTCCTCAGCAAAATGGTGTTGCTGAAAGAAAGAATCGTCATATTCTAGAAGTAGCCACGACCCTATTACTCCAAAGCAATGTTCCTAAATGTTATTGGGGAGAAGTTGTTCTTATTGTTGTTCACTTGATCAATAGGATGCCCAGTAATGTTCTCAAAGGTGAAAGTCCAATGAAATACCTTGATCAAAATTCAAAACCTTTTCATCTAGTTCCTCGAATCTTTGGTTGCTCATGTTTTGTACATATTCATTTACCTAATCGTGATAAACTGAATCCTAGATTTATCAAGTGTATTTTTCTGGGTTACTCAAATTCTCAAAAAGGTTTATAAATGCTATGATCCTATCCTTAAAAAATTGTATGTATCCATGGATATCACCTTCAGTGAATCTACTCCATATTATTCTTCCAAGGGGGAGTCAATTATATCTCAACATCATTCTCCACATGTTCTTCCTCTAATTCTTAGTGAAGCAGAAAGCATTGTTGGTGATAATGAAGAAGAATCAGATCAATCAAAAGAGATTTTGATGTATAAGAGAGGATCAAAGAACATTGTTTATCCCCAAGACAAAAAGTACAACATCAAATCACCAAAGAGATTTCCCTTGATTCAGATCCTCAAGCAACAGAAGATTTGGACATAAAAAATGTAGTATAATATTTGATTCTACTGGATGTTACTTTCAGGAGGTACAGATAGGTAGGATCTTTGGACAGGGTAGTGTGAGAAGAGGCTTATATTTCTGTGAAGATCATAAAGGAGCAGCACTACAATCGATCGTGTGTATCAGAGAACAGAAAGAGGATGTATCTCGATGGCATCAAAGACTGGGACATTTACCGTTATCTAAGCTCAGAATGTTACTACCTAAATTTAAGGATTGTAATAATTTGTTTTTAAATTGTGAGACTTGCCAAAAGGCCAAGCACCATCGTGTTTCTTTTCCTTTAAGTGAAGACAGATCTATTGTTCCGTTTGAAATTGTTCATTCAGATATTTGGAGTCCTTGCTTTACTATGTCTGTTTATAGACATAAGTACTTTGTTTCTTTTATTGATGACTGCACTAGATTCACAATGATATATCTTATGAAAACCAAAGATGAAGTGAAGAATATTCTCCCAATATACTGCCAATTTGTACACACTCAATGGTAGCTTCGAGGTTAAGCTAGAAGATATAAGAAACTATACAATCAACAACAACAACTAAGCCTTTTCCCATACTACATGGGTCGGCTACATGGATTATTCATCTCCACAAAGCCCTATCATGTGTCATGCTAGTAGTTAACTCAATATAAACTAGATCATTCTTTATAGTTTCTTTCAAACAAGTGTGTGGTCGTCTTCTTTCTCTTTTAACATGTTTACAATCTAGTTTTCATATCTTCTTACAGGAGCGTCCTTTGATCATCTTTCTACGTATCCAAACTATCATAAATTATTTTCTCTCATTTTATCCTCTATTGTTGCTACTCCCAATTGGTTTCTAATAATCTGTGTTATAAGAATTTTCCGCAGCGATAATGGGGGTGAGTTTATGTCTCAATCTCTTAATTCTTACTTTCTAGCACAGGGAATCTTACATCAGACTTCATGCGCCTATTCTCCACAACAGAATGGAGTTGCAGAGAGAAAGAATAAACATATACTAGAAGTGGCAAGGACACTTCTCATTGGATGTAATGCACCTAAATACTATTGGGGTGAAGCGGTTTTGACTGCAGTCTTCCTGATAAATCGCATGCCTACCAGTGTTCTCCAAGGTAATACTCCATTTCATTTATTATGTCCTTCTCAGAAATAGTTTCATTTGCTCCCAAGGGTATTCGGTTGCACTTGTTTTGTACATGTTCATCGTGGATTGAGGGATAAGTTAGATGCTAGATCTATTAAATGTATTTTTTTGGGTTACTCTTCCACCCAAAAAGGGTTCAGAAGAAAGTTATATGTTACGATGGACGTTACATTTCATGAAGATACTTCATTTTACAAGTCATCAGAGATTGACCATTCATCAATGCAGACTCCCTATGTCACGCCACTTCCACCAGTTGAAGAACATCGTATATGTGATGACGAAGAGGAAGAGATACCATCCTCTCAAGCAGTCCCTTTTCCAGCTATAGGAGTATAAGAACCATCTGCAAGTTTGATATTAAGACTGCCTTGAGACAATTCATAATCATCAAAAAAGGTTCTTTGACTGACCATATGATCTGTTGCACCGGAATCAATAACCCAAACTCTTGAAGAATAAGAGCTAATATTACCCTGTGTCAAGAAAGAGAAAGGATATGCAACCGTGGCCTGAGGATCACTGTGGGAGGATGTAGAAGCAGATTGTGAGTCAGTTAATCTTGCTTTAAGAAGTTCAATTTCTTTCTTCATGTCCGCTAACGAGGTTGTATTATCATTATTCCTTGGTCTTTCTGTCTGATCACTGCTGAAGTAAGCCCTCTTGGATCGATTTTGATTCTGAAACTGAGTAGGTACTCCAACTAATTTCCAACATGTCTCCTTCGTATGGCGTGATTTTCCACAATGTGAATAGAGTAACTTATCCTTGTCTTCAGAAGTGATCCCAGATCTGCCTCTGCCTCGTCCATAACCTCCTCTCCCTCTAGGAAAGGTGGGAGTAGATGTACCTCTTTCTACGAATGCTGAAGTCTTTGATATATTCACTTTGGTCTCCTTTTCTAGCTATTTTCTATCCTCTTCACGAAGTAGGAGAGAATATACTATGCTCAAGGTTGGGAGCTCCTCTCGACTTAGAATATTATTCTTAACTGCCTCATATTCAGAAGAAATTCCCCAAAGAAGATCAAATACCTTTCATTCCTCAAATTCTTCATTGCGCTCAAGTGTGCAGTTCTGGCATTTGGTTTTGGAATAGAGTTGTAATTTCTCCCACAAACCTCTGAGTTCTGCATAGTACTCACTTATAGTTCTTCCCCCCTGTCTGCACTTCCTAATCTTTTCTATAAGATCATACTTCTTTGCAATGTTTTTCCTCTGAGCATAAGCCTCCTGTACTGCTAACCATATCTCTCTGGCTATTTCCAAGAACATAAAGGTACTGCCAATGGAAGGTAACATAGACTGAAGCAACCAAGCACTCACCAGTGCATTTTCTTTTGAATGGGCCATGATAGCCAATTCAATTGAGGGTTGAGTTACTTCACCAGTTAAGTAACCCCAACGCCCCCCGGCCATGATAGCCAATTCAATTGAACGGGCCCATTGAAGATAATTTTTCCCATCCAGCTTCAAATTTGTAATTTGAAATGATTCACCTTTGTCTATAGAACTCGGTCATTTCCATCAGCCATCTTTGTTCTTTTCATTTAGATGAGAATACCGTTGGAAAACAAATACACCAACCAAGTAAATTTTTTTTTTTTTCACATATGTCGTGTGCACTCTTTGCACACAATCTGGTCCTCTTAAAAGAAAACACGATTTAGTGTTCTAACGATCTTAAGTAGAGCAACTGATTGAATGTTCTTCAAGCAAGCAAATCAGTAATAAAAGGCAAAACGCGTTCCACCTCGTTGCCTCTTAACACCCTCAATAAACATGTTCAAACAAACTGTGCTCCTTGAAACGCACGAAGAATAGTGTGTAAGATATCTGGCCAGCGATAGTAGGTGCCGAGCCAAGCACAAGAGTGTGAGATATTGCTAAAATCTGGCCAGCAATATAACTTGCAATACCCTTTACACAACACTTCTCTATTTTGGAGAGAAAATGAACAAAAAACGATAAACAAAAAATCTGTCACCTGGGATCATTCTTGGCACTGTTTTTCCTCAACTTTCCCATGATCTTCTTGGGCGAGAAATAGCCGTGATAGGCTCTGATACCATGTTGATTTTATGCACTCAAAACAAACATTTTATTCCTTGATGAAGACTGGAACCAAAGAAGATTACAAGAGGATGCAGGTCGGCGCCATAGGCAGCCGTCCCTGCACTCCTGTTGTCCACAATTTTTTTGTTTTCTTGCCTAACCCTAATTATAAGACTCTTTAAATACTGTTAATCTAACTTAAAAGACTATTTTACCCCTAATAAGTAACTAATAAAGTTTGGGTCCCAATGGATCAGAATCTGATCCATTGGGATCCAAATCATACACAACTATTGTATACATAGAAAAACGCAAATTACAACCTAGACTCTAACACTAAGTCAACTTGTTTTTTTTTTCACAACACACGTGATGACAGAAAATCAACTACAGGATATGTTACATTACTTGGTGGTAATATTGTATCTTAGAAGAGTAAAAAGCATATAGTGGTTGCAAGATCTACAGTGGAAGCAGAATACAGAGCTATAGCGAAAGCTATGTGTGAAAAAATGGGTGTCCTCATTGATCAATGAACTGAGATTTTCTTCTAATCATTCTATACCCCTATATTGTGACAGTAGTGATGCTATTCAGATGGCTTCCAATCCATTATATCATGAAAGAACCAATCATATAGAAATTGACTGTCATTTCATCCGAGAGAAGATATCTAATCATGAATTCAAGTTGGAGTACGTTCAATCTTCAAAATAGTGGGCTGACTTTCTAACTAAAGCTACTACCAGCAGACAATTAAAGGAGACATTATCCAAGTTTGGTGTTACAAATGTCTTTCACCCAACTTGAGGGGGAGTGTTAAAAGATGTAATGTTAGATGTAGAAGTAGGTTAGATTATTGTTATTTCACGTCATGTAAGTGTATTTAACGTGTTATGTCTCTTTAGTAGTAATTAGTACTAATGAGGGGTAGTTTAGGAATTCAAGTTAGATAGGGTATAAGTAGTAGTGATTAGGGTTGAGTCTCATAAGTGAGGAAGGGCTGGACGGCAGCACTATGGCAGCCGCAAGTCACGGTTTGGGGCAGGGTTTTGTAAGTTTTCTCAATCTTGTTTAATGCATTTATTTCTTAATAGGGGGTCCATGTTTGCTACCTTCACTTCGAAAATTTAAATATTTTGTTACTTTTATTGATGAGTTCTCTAGACTTACCTTTGTTTATTTTATGAAATCAAAAGTTGAAGTTTCTACTATATTCCTTATTGTTAATAAGCTCATTATGACTTAGTTATCAAAATTTTGAGAACACATAATGGAGGTGAGTTTATAAATAGTCAGTTGTGAGGTTACCTACAGTCTCATGGAATTTTATATCAAACTTCATGTGTCTACACTCCTCAGCAAAATGGTGTGGTTGAAAGGAAAAATACACATTTTAGAAGTTGTTAGAACATTACTTCTTGGACATAATGTTCCTAAATTTTTCTAGCATGAAGTTCTTCTTACAGAGTGTCATCTATTATCCTTAAAGGAGAATCACCATTTCATAAGGTAAAACCAAGAGCTGACACCCCTTTCACATCACACCATGAGTTTTTGGATGCCTCTATTTTGTTCATGTGCCTCACTTGGCTCACAAGACTATTTAATGAAATATAGAGAAACCAAAAGATGCCCGAAGAATAGAGAGCGAGTACACTTATACTCATATATAGGAACAAGGGAGACATTCAAAATTGTGTGAATTATCAAGGTATGAAGTTAATCAGCCATACTATGAAATTATGGGAAAGAATTATCGAACATAAGTTAAGACAAGTATCAAGTACAACAGAGAACCAATTTCGATTCATGCTAGGCAGATCTAATGTTGAAGTGATTCACCTTTTGAGACGCCTTATGGAACATTCTCAAGCAAAAAAGAAAGACCTTCACATGATATTTATTGATTTAGAAAAAGCTTACAATAGGATACCGAGCGACGTTCTTTGGAAAACCTTGGAAAAAAGAGGTATCTCATTAACATACGTTAACCTTATAAGAGACATGTACAATGGTGCAAAAACATGTGTGAGGACACATTAAGGAATGACAGACTTCTTTGAAGTTAATATTGGGTTACATCAAGGATCAACTTTAAGTTCATACTTATTTATAATGGTGATTGATGAGTTAACGAAACATATTCAAGATGTACCTTGGTGTATGTTATTTGCAAATAACATTGTGTTAGTGGAGGAGTCTAAGGAAAAAGTTAATAGAAAATTGGAACTATGGAGAGAAACATTAGAAAGCAAAGGCCTCCGACTTAATAAAATAAAGACAAAATATATGGAATGTAAGTTTGATCATTTGGTTACTTTAGAGGACATAGAAATTAAAATTGGCACACATTGCATCCCCAAAAGGAAAGTTTTAAATACCTAGGGCAATTTTTAGTGATGGAAGAATTACCAAAGATGTTACGCATAGAATGTTAAAATGGAGAGGAGCATCAGGTATTCTTTGTGATAAGAAGATATCATTAAAATTAAAAGGTAAATATTATAGAACAACAATTAGACCTACCATGTTTTATGGTTATGAGTGTTGGGCAGTTAATCATCAACATGTACGAAAGATATCTATGGCAGAAATGAAGATGTTGAGATGGATGAGTGGTCATACAAGGAAAGACCACATACATAATGAGGTTATTAGAAATAAATTAAGAGTGGCACCAATAGAGGATAAAATGAGAGAATATCATTTAAGATGGTTTGGACATATAGAAAGAAGATCAAAAGAAGAACTTGTAAGAAGTTATGAAAAACTAAATTTGGAAAGTATTAAAAGAGGTAGAGGATGACCACAAAGTATTGGAAAGAAAAAATAATGAATGATCTAGCTTATTGTGAGTTAACTGCTAAGATGGCACATCATAGGGCTATGTGGAAACAAAGAATCCATGTAGCCGCCCCCATCTAGTATGGGAAAAGGCTTACTTGTTGTTGTTGTTGTTGTAAGTTTGAGCAACGAAGTTAATAGAATAGGCACTGCCTACAATTTGATCAATGTTATTCGTATCGCACCATATCGTATGATACGGTGTGATACGTACGATACACTATAGTGTATCATATTATCAAACTTATCGTTTTGCATCATACGATACACGATATAAGGCATACCATATGATACAGGTGATACGCCCTAAACCTGTGCTTTAGTAAAAACTCTATCACAATTTTCTGATTTACTAATTATTTAATTTTAAAGTCCAAAGTCACAATTTTCATATTTATTAATTGTTAATTTTGCTAAGGATGTACTGCTTAAATGCTTTATACATTGAAAATTGAATGGTGATTGATGAATATTTACTCAACTTATGAATTTTTTGAATTTTTTAAAATTATCATGATTTTTTTCTGAATTTTTATGATTTTTCCAATTTTTTAGTATTAAAAAACTATATGGTGTGATATGATACATGTCGTGGACCAAAACGATCCACGATACGAACAACACTAATGTGATTTGATAAGTTAATAAGAACAAAAGATCATGAACTTCTTTTGTGCACTCCAAACTAAGACGATGACAAAGTTGGACACATACTCCAGTTGTTTGATGCATTCAAAGGTTAGTTTCCCCTGGCCAACCACAGCATCAATCTCAGCTTGAGCCTTCTTCATTTTTTCGGGATTCTGCAATAAGAAAGGTATATAACATATTGGTGATCACACCAAAAAGCTAACAAACAAGTAGATGACAAGAGTGAAATTTGCTGCTGAAATGAAACCTAAAACTATCTTAATTTAGTTAATAAGCCTACAACTTAGAAACTTGTTTGACGTTGTTTGAAGCTACATACTTTAGCAAGAAGAAATACTGCCCATGTGAGCACAGCAGATGTTGTTTCATGACCAGCAATAAGCATCGTCATTAGATCATCTCTAAGCTGAAAATACAAGCAGATGTTGAAATATTTGATCAAGAGGAAGAAAATCAAAAAAAGGACTGGACTTATCATACTCAAACTGACCAAAGTTATTAAATCAAAGAAAGATATAAAAGCTTTTGACCTGAACATCGTCGGCATCTTCCCCCCTCATATCAACAAGGAATCTTAATAAACTTGCATCCTAGACATAGACTCCATCAATAGAAATATAGATACACGCAAAATCTTTAATCTTGGAATTTAATGATCAGATTAGAAAGAAACATGCATGGAAACAAATAAGAATCATCAAACCTTAATGTTCAGATAGTCTCTCTGGAGTAGCTTCTCAACATCTGCTTCCTACCAAAAAGGTTCAAATAAATGGCAATGTGCATCCACACAATTAGCATGTAAAAAGCAAACTACCTGTACACACTACATAACAAAATGAAAAGTGAAAGAGTAAACAGAACGATTTTAAATTTTCACAAGGATGTCCTTCAAATCAATGTTTCTCAGCACAAGAAAATCAAAATATGTTGGACCATATTATCAGAGAAAGAAATGTGAAATGACACAGTAAGCATTGCATGACCCGTACACACTACATAACAAAATGAAAAGTAAAAATAATAAGCATTTAAACATTCAGAAGGCTCTTCCAGATATCAAAGTTTTCGCAGCACAAATAAATGGAAATATGTTGGACCACATTATTCAGAGAAAGAAATGCAAAACGAAACAGCATTGCATCTAAATTATGAGAACTCAGAGACCAAAATCAGGGTATATTCAATATCTCTAAACACTCCTAATAAGATTAAATCCATAGATCTCAGCAAAGTCAAAATCCATAGTAGGTCTTTCCCACACTCAACAGCATTGGTATATGGACTCTCAGTGGATTTGATTTTGCCTCTACAGCAAAGTTAAAATCCAAAATCAGGGTATTTGAATTTAACTCCAACAAGTAAGATTATGCTTTAAAATTTCCTTGTGATACTTCTCAAGTCTTGCTCCACTTCTTTTGACAAGTATTCGCTATCTAAATACAAACACCTTGTTGGAGTTCTCTCCCATTTCTCAAATGTCCAAATCAAAAACACCTTAGACATTGTCTCTCATATTTATTTAGTCCTAGTGTAAGCCAAACATTTTCTCTATAGTCTCATTGTAGATCCTAGCTTTCCTTGTGAAGACAATTCCACTTCAAGATCTTCGTTTCTGCTATTCACGTATCTTGCATACATCAGTAATTGATTGTGCAACAGTTTCTGATCGTTAAGGGCTAGATGCCAAACCTGACCCTCATCTATCATCATAGAAGTTTTTGCCCTGAAACATTATGTTTCCCAGGCATCTATTTAATGAATCTCCCAAACAAACCAAAGCAGGGAAGGGAAGCATAAGTTGTGACACTAGGGTGAGAGAAGCTACTAAATTGAAGGCTTCATTGTCACTCATTTGGGTCAAGAGGCATAGAGTGGCCATCTGCACTCCACTACAAGAGAAGGTGCAAGGGAGTTTAAAAGCAATGAACTACTAAGTCCTAACGCCAACACTTGGCACCACAAAAAATTTGCTAGTCTCATCAGTGCAATAAAACATTTATCTTCCAATTTGAGTGATACAAACATATAACAAAGAGCACAACCATTTCCCCGTATTGTTAAGGCACAAAGGCCAAGTACTTAAATTTATCTTTATTAAGGATTTAACATGAACTCATTTTAATGTCTCCATCAATTCAATCCCAAATGTTAGATCTAAAAGTTAGAGCCTAAGCAATCTCCATTGATACCACACATCTTGATCTTTAAAAGTTTCAATTTATAGAATGTGCTCATTTTAATCTCCATCAATTCAATTAGCGTGAGCTCATTTACGCAAACACTTTCTTTCTTTTAACTTTGTAAGGGTTTTGTAATTGCCATTCAATGTGCTCACACTTTTTGTTCTCTTGAAATTTTCCAAAACCTTTCCCACTTTTATATAATTTTTTCCTTATTTCAATCTAACTTTTTATGGGTAGTTTAAAATAGGAGAACTAGTTGTTGGAACAAAATGGATAGCTCAACTGGCCGAGCATCCTATATAAAAATAGAGGAATGATTGTGTTATTTCATCATATGAGTGTTGAAATTTTCCTTTTCCTTTTCATGTCGTCCTTTACCTCTAAATCCAGTGATAGAGTTTGGATTCTTTCCTACGAAACCTATGAGGGAACTTCTTCCCTCCTTAGGATATTATTCTTGACAGCTTCATAATCAAGAGAGATACCCCATAATAAGTCGAAAACTTTTCTTTCTTCAAATTCTTTATTTCTTTCCTTGATACAATTTTGACATTTTTCTTGGAATAGAATGATAGCTCTTACCATAATCCGTGAAGTTCAACGTAGTATTCACTAACCGATCTATTACCTTGTCTGCATTTCCTAAATTTTTCAATGATTTCATACTTGGCTATATTCTTCCGTAGTGCATAGGCATATTGTACGACTAGCCAGATTTCATGAGTTGATTCTAAAAACATGAAGGTGTAGGCAATAGAGGGAATCATAGATATATTAACCACGTACTTACTAGAGTGTTTTCTCTACCACATGGAGGTTATGTAGGATCAATGGGGCCTGGTGTGGAAATTTCTCCGGTAAGATATTCCCATCTTCCACTTGTGAGTACAGCCAGTTCAATAGACCTCGTTCACTATAAATAGTTTCTTCTATCCAATTTGATAGTTGTAATCTAAAATGTTTCACTTTTGTCAATGTTAGACATTTCTACACTTTCCAACATTTTTCCCTTTTCAGCCATGATTGCATGCCTTATTATAGGTCACGATAACAAGTTTCTTTAATTTTTTTTTCGAATCTTTGCTTAGGCTGGTGCAGGGCTGCTTCCACGTGTTTTCTTGATTGCTTTTGGGTAAATCCTAACCCTTAGGACATAGACTCTATTGCATGCACACCATGAATCCCTAATCCCACGGATTAGGCTCTCATACCACGTAGAGAAAATCACACACAATGAAAATAATAAAAACAATTAATCAATTACTGAAAATCGTGGAGTTACAAGGAGTTAAGAGTCGGCACCACTTCCTTGGTTATCGCCCTCTCTCTCTCTCCTTTCTTTCACTCGAGTTACCTAATGGTGTAGGGTTTCATTTTATAACGTTTACTAACTTGAACTCCTAATATGCCCCTGCTTTGTAAATGTTACGCTATGCCGCTCCTGGACCATATATGGATCCAATAGGAGCAGAGACCAGTTCCTTTGCTATTCTTCAAGATATAGAACCATTTTAGACGAATAAAGTGTATCTTTATTCAATATTCGAGTGCATTTACTTCATGATCACATTGGATCCTTTAAAGGTTTGAAAATGATGTGTTATTTCTTATGACATTATTACATGGTAATAAAACAAAGCTCGGGATTAGTTTAAAGCTCGAAAAGACGCCTCAACTTACATGCCAAGTGGTGATTTCTCCAAATGCAGTTGCAGTTTCAACAAGACGTCTTAAAGCATCTACTGGAGGCTTTTGCTGGCGAATGTGAAACATTTTCTTCATCAAAGCTTTTGTAGAACTAGTTTGGAGATTGGTTGAAGTTTGACTTGCTTTGTTTGTGTACGAAATGTTGATTCACCAAGCTTGTTATCAAAACTGTGAATTGTATTGGAACTTCCTCTACAGGCTCCTGCACATGATTTTGCTAGATTCTTGCAGTCCAAAAGGGTTAGTTCCATTTATTTAACAATGGAAGTTAGTTTTAGATTCAAGTATGCCATAGACCAAGAGTGAAGAGCTTTTATTAGCTAGAATTCTCACTTTTACAAAGTAGCGCCCTTCATCAAGTGGGGTTGTGTGGTGTTCGACAATTTTGGTGTTTGGGTAACCAATTTAGGTCATGCTTGTTTGCCATTTGATGATTTACTACTCATGCAGGTTTGTCTTTTGTAACAAATTAATAACATTTACTATTCGTGGTTAATGTTATTGATCATATGTGTTGTTTTAATTCATTTAACTGAACTTTCTCCAAGTTTCCACTATATAACTTTCGCAGGATCGTTTGGTTATTTGCTAGAAATCTCTTAACCATTTGCCAGATTGTTTTGTATGACATCTTCTCTCTTTTGTTATTGCATTTAATCTTGACATTAATCTTTCAAAGTAATTATCATCTTTTGATTCAATTGAGAATTGCTTTGGACAGTTTGCAAGTTGTATTTGTGAAACAGCTATTTAGTAATCATATTATTTTCAAAATAAAACTTAATCTTTTGAATCAATTAGGAATTGTCTTCAAAGATTGAACTGATAAATTTTGTCGCAAAATAACTTGTCCATAACTATACTATGTTCTTTTAGTAACTTTAATTTTTTTGACTTTTGGGGGAACATTTGAGTGACACTCTCATGAATATCCTTGTTTTGCATGACTTCTTGCTTCATGGTTCCTAGACCTCTAACTTGTTGCTTACAAGTTGGTTGGCGCATGTTGATATGCATGTGACATATGAGTGCATATTGATACACATAGATTGTCATCCTTGTAAGAATTAAATGCATCAGTCTACCACAAACCAGCCCCAGCAGTTTGCAAATCGACAACTAAACAGTGTGCAAACGCAACCTGTTAAATTACAGTTTAAACATTCAATAATCAATACAAACAACAACAACAACAACTAAGCCTTTTCCCATACTAGACGGGGTTGGCTACATGGATTCTTTGTTTCCACAGAGCTCTATCATGTACATAAGCTAGATCATTCTTTATTGTTTCTTTCCAACACTTTTGTAGTCGTCCTCTACCTCTTTTAATACTTTCCAACTCTAGTTTTTCATACCCTCTTAGAGGTTCTTCTTATCTTCTTTCTATATGTCCAAACCATCTTAAACGATATTCTCTCATTTTATCCTCTGTTGGTGCCACTCTTAATTTCTTTCTAATAACCTCATTATGCATACGGTCTTTTCTTATATGACCACTCAACCATCTCAACATTTTTATTTATGTCACAAACATCTTTTATACATGTTGATGGTTAACTGCCCAACACTCAAAACCATAAAACATGACAGGTCTAATTGCTTCTCTATAATATTTACCTTTTAACTTTAATGGTATCTTCTTATCACAAAGAATACCTGACACTCCTCTCCATTTTAACCAACCAGCATTAATTCTATGCATAATATCTCCATCAATTCTTCCATCACTCTAAAAAATTGACCCTAGCTATTTAAAACTTTCCTTTTGGGGATGCAATGTGTGCCAATTTTAATTTCTATGTCCTTTGAAGTAACCAAATGATCAAACTTACATTCCATATATTCTGTCTTTGTTCTACTAAGTCGGAGGCCTTCGCTTTCTAATGCTTCTCTCCATAGTTCCAATTTTTTATTAACTTTTTCCTTAGACTCTTCCCCTAACACAATGTCATCTGCAAATAACATACACCAAGGCACTTCATCTTGAATATGTTTTGTTAATTCATCCATCACCATTATAAAAAAGTATGGACTTAAAGTTGATCTTTGATGTAACCCAATATTAACTTCAAAGAAGTCTGTCATTCCTTCATGAGTCCTCACACATGTTTTTGCACCATCATACATGTCTCTTATAAGGTTAATGTATGTCAATGGGATACCTCTTTTTTTAAAGGTGCTTAAAAGAACCTTCCTCGGTACCCTATCGTAAGCTTTTTCTAGATCAATAAATATCAAGTGGTCTTTTTTTCTCTAAAATGTTCTATAAGACGTCTCAAAAGGTAAATCACTTCAACAGTAGATCTGCCTGGCATGAATCCAAATTGGTTCTCTATTGTACTTGATACTTGTCTTAACCTACATTCGATAATTTTTTCTCACAATTTCATAGTATGGCTCATTAACTTCATACCTCGACAATTTGCACAATTCTGAATGTCTCCCTTATTCTTATATATGGGTATAAGTGTACTCGCTCTCTATTCTTAGGGCATCTTTTGGTTTCTCCATATTTCATTAAATAGTCTTATGAGCCAAGTGATTCCTATTTCTCCTAGTATTTAACAAACTTCTAAAGGAATATTGTCTGGTCCTACCGATTTATCACCCTTCATAAGTTTAAGAGCCTCTTTGACTTCATTCTTTTGAATACGTCAGTGGAAATTGTGGTTTATATACTTTTCTGATTTGGCTAACTCTCCTAAGCTCATCATTTTCCACTAGAATTTTTTAATCCTCGTCTTTGATGCATCTAACAAAATTAAGATCTTTAGTTTTCTTATCTCTAACCCTAGCTATCCTAAAAGTATCTCTTTCACCCTCTTTTGAGTTGAGTTTTTTATATAAATCCCCCCAAAGTTTAGCTTTTGCATCACTGAGAGCCTTTTTCGCTTCCTTCTTTGCTTTCTTATAAGCATTTAAAGTTTCACTAGTTTTCTTAGCATAATGTGATTTATAACATGCCCTCTTTGCCTTGATTTTATTTTGCACTACTTCACTCCACCACCAAGCTTCCTTTTGTGCCGGTACACCTCCCTTAGATTCACCTAACACATCTTTCGCCACTTTCCTAATATCTACAGTCATATTGTTCCACATATCACAAGGTATACCAACATAATTCCAAGCATCTCCTTGAAGGACTTTTATGTTTAAATATATCTTCTTTCTCGCTTTTGAGGTTCCACCATTTAGTCCAAATAGCTTGATGCACTCTTTTCTTCTTTGTCCATTTTTTTATTTGTAAATTCATAACTAAAAGTCGATGTTGGATGGTTAATCTTTCTCCTGAAATTACCTTGCAATCTTTACCGGGGCATGGGACCGATAATGCAAGGGTGATCCCTTACATGGGTAGAGTTTAAACATTCAATAATCAATACTAAAAATAATTCATCAACCGCATACCCGAAGGCATTAGAGAAAAGTTAAATTATTTAAACGTTCTATAAGGCTTTATACCAAACAAAGAGAGGCAGCAAAGAGGGTAAACCACTAGGTAACTAGCCACCTAGCAGTTGCACCTTGTGAGTGCCTCTATGCTGGCCTATTATGACAGCAAAAGGAAACAAAAACAACAAGAAATAAAGATTAGATACTAGAATTCCTGAAGTACATTCTAAGGAAAAATAAAAAATGCATAAACAACCCAAATTTTATATTAGTAACATAATTTACCACTCACAATCAAACTTACAACTAGAAAAATAAAAGTTTGCTCAACAAAAATTGAGATACTAGTGTTGGAAGAGCCTGAAAATGCTGATACTCTAAATTGACGTAAATGTTTTTCTCAAAAAGTGAGACTATTTCTATTTGTTTTTCTCTCTCATTAAAAGTACTATTGTTGGCAATATATATGACACTTTTGTTGTAGTAAATTATCATTGACTTTTTGTCAACAGTTACTCCAAGCTTTGTAAATAGATGCTTTAACCAAGTTGATTGCCATAGCATAGTACTCCACCTTCATAGATACCTTTTGTTGATTCTTACATATAGAGACACCTTCACTTATCAATTTACATTTAAAAAATAGAAAAGAAGAATAGTTTTACATAGAGCTACTCAGACAAAATGGTGGGACCTCAAAAAGAATAAAGAAAGTTGATTCAAAGAGAGAGTTCTTGAAATTAAAATGTGAAATGCTATGTAATAAATATTTTAAAAGTAGCAAAAGAGGTGTGACGTGAATCTAAGGGAAGCATACCACAATATAAGGAGGCCTAGTGGTAGAGCGAAGTAGTTCAAGTTAAAATGAGAGAAAAAAGGCATGTTATAAATTACATAGTAAAGAGAAGACTACAAAGATAATTCTTTATAAGAGCATGTTATAATCAACTCGAGCAAGCATAAATCTTGATCTTTATCAACTAATTCAAAAAAAGGACATAAAAGAGGCTCTTATACATATAAAATCTGGTATATTCGTAAGAGATAACAATATTCCCATTGAGATATGAAAAGTTTTAGGAGTCAGGTATTAAGGTATTAATTGACATACAAGCTGATTTACTGTTAGTTGGATGGACAAGAGATGCCAGAAGAGTGAACGAAGAGCAAACTGATATTTATTTGCAAGACCAAAAGAGATATTTAAAATTATGCATCGGGGCATAAACTTAATTTAGCAGTACATAAGACTATAGGAACAAGTTATCAGAAGAAGGTTGAGACAAGTATCTAATACGAACCAACTCAAATTCATGCCAAGTTGACGTGCTGCTGAAGCTATTTACTCTCACCAAACAGCATGCTCTTCTAGCTAGGGCAGACAGTCCATATTATCGTGTAAGAGGTGGACAGCAAACTCATGGAAGGAGTCGTGGTTGTTTCTATTCTAAAGAAAAGGACAAAATAATGTGCTCTCACTGTAGAAAACCAAGACACTCAAAGGAACACCATTGGGAATTACATTGCAGACCTAATTATCTTAGACTACGCAACAATTTTGCCCATATTTCTAAAAGTATGGTGGCTGGTTCATATGGTATTCATGAACTAATAAATAGGATCGAAGGTTTGAAAACCCAACTTCGTGATAGTTGTAAACACCCAAAACAAAATCTCTAATTTGATCTTTTAGAAATTTTGCCTTTTTAAGAAAAAAATTTGTGGTTTTGGGTCTTTTAAGAGTTTTCAAATAAAGACACCTTAAACGAACTCATTTCCGCACCAAAATTTCATTGCAGCCTAAAAATAAAGGTAAAAGGAATCCCTCTCACAAAAATCAAATTTTGATAAAGAGCCAAAAAAATGACTGCTTTGCCTTCAAGCTCATTGCCTTCAATCAAATTTTTACAACATGGATTACAAAAATTATGAGCATTGCTTTGGGGCATCCCCGCCTAGCGACGTGCTGTAGAGCCCGAATGCAATAAGAAGTAAGCAAGGGCCACTACATTTTCGCCCGAATGTAGTGAATCAATTGTAGAGAGGGTTCCCACAGCATGGACGGGCGTGGGTAAAGAAGTTAGTCCCGCTACATTGCCGCCCGAATATAGTGAAAAATTTTCAAAGAGGGTCTCCACATTTTGATTATGGACGGATGCGGGGGGTAACGAAGATAGTCCTAGATAATAAGATTCGTATTGGTTCTTGGAATATCGGAACATTATCGGGTAAGCTAATGGAGGTAGTAGATACTATTATTCGGAGAAAGATACATATTCTATGTTTACAAGAGACAAAATCGGTTGGAGAAAAAGCAAAGGAGATAGAGGATACATGTTTTAAATTATGGTACTCTGGTAAAGAAAAGGCTCGAAACGGAATTGGTATTATCATAAATAAAGATTTAAAGGAGAGTGTAGTGGACATACAACGATATGGTGACCGAATCATGACGTTGAAATTAGTGTTAGGAGCAGAGGTTTTGAATATAGTTTGTGCTTACGCACCCCAAGTAGGACTAGAAGATAGTATAAAGACAGTTTTTTGGGAAGAGTTAGATAAGGTGTTTCAAAAGATTCCACAAAGGGAGATGATTTGTTTAGGAGGAGATTTAAATGGACATGTCGGTAAAGAGGCATTAGGATATCAAGGGATTCATGGAAACTTTGGTTTTGGGGATATAAATGAGGAAGGTAGGGAGATTTTAAATTTTGCTATGTCATTTGATCTCTTTATAGTCAATACAATCTTCAAAAAACGAGATGAACATTTAATTACTTATAAGAGTGGCTTATCACAAACACAAATTGATTACTTTATTTGTAGAAAAAAAGATAGAGCGTGTTGTAAAGATTGTAAGGTAATTCCAGGAGAAAGCTTAACCACCCAACATCGACTTTTAGTTATGGATTTACAAATAAAAAAATGGACAAAGAAGAAAAGAGTGCATCGAGCTATTCGGACTAAATGGTGGAACCTCAAAAGCGAGAAAGAAGATATATTTAAACAGAAAGTCCTTCAAGGAGATGTTTGGAATTATGTTGGCACACCCTCTGATATGTGGAACAATATGGCTATACATATTAGGAAAGTGGCGAAAGATGTGTTAGGGGTATCTAAGGGAGGTGTACCGGCACAAAAAGAAGCTTGGTGGTGGAGTGAAGTAGTACAAAATAAAATCAAGGCAAAGAGGGCATGTTATAAATTACATTATGCTAAGAAAACTAGTGAAACTTTAGAAGCTTATAAGAAAGCAAAGAAGGAAGCGAAAAAGGCCGTTAGTGAAGCAAAAGCTAAGATTTGGGATGACTTATATAAAAAACTCAACTCAAAAGAGGGTGAAAGAGATATTTTTAGGATAGCTAGGGCTAGAGATAAGAAAACTAAAGATCTTAATTATGTTATATGCATAAAAGGCGATGATGAAAAAATTCTCGTGACAAATGATGATATAAGAAATAGATGGAAAAACTATTTTTATAATCTTTTTAATGAAAATAAAGATGTTAGTATTAGTTTAGGAGATTTAGCCAAGTCAGAAAAGTATATAAATCACAATTTCTATCGACGTATTCAAAAGAATGAAGTCAAAGAGGCTCTTAAACATATGAAGAGTGGTAAATCGGTAGGACCAGATAATATTCCTATAGAAGTTTGGAAAATACTAGGAGAAATAGGAATCACTTGACTCACAAGACTATTTAATGAAATATGGAAAAACCAAAAGATGCCCGAGGAATGGAGAGCAAGTACACTTATACCCATATATAAGAACAAGGGAGACATTCAAAATTGTGTGAATTATCGAGGTACCAAGTTAATGAGCCATACTATGAAATTATGGGAAAGAATTATTGAACATAGGTTAAGACAAGTATCAAGTACAACAGAGAACCAATTTGGATTTATGTCAGGCAGATCTACTATTGAAGCGATTCACCTTTTGAGACGTCTTATGGAACCTTTTAGAGCAAAAAAGAAAGACCTTCGCATGATATTTATTGATCTAGAAAAAGCTTATGATAGAGTACTGAGGGAGGTTCTTTGGAGAACTTTGGAAAAAAGAGGTATCCCATTAACATACATTAACCTTATAAGAGACATGTATGATGGTGCAAAAACATGTGTGAGGACTCGTGAAGGAACGACAGACTTCTTTGAAGTTAATATTGGGTTACATCAAGGATCAACTTTAAGTCCATACTTATTTATAATGGTGATGGATGAGTTAACAAAACATATTCAAGATGAAGTACCTTGGTGTATGTTATTTGCAGATGACATTGTATTAGTGGAGGAGTCTAAGGAAAAAGTTAATAGAAAATTGGAACTATGAAGAGAAACATTAGAAAGCAAGGGCCTCCGACTTAGTAGAACAAAGACAGAATATATGGAATGTAAGTTTGATCATTTGGTTACTTCAGAGGATATAGAAATTAAAAGTGGCACACATTACATCTCCCAAAAGGAAAGTTTTAAATACCTAGGGTCAATTTTTTAGAGTGATACAAGAATTAATAGAGATGTTACGTATAGAATTAATGCTGGTTGGTTAAAATGGAGAGGAGTATCAGGTATTCTTTGTTATAAGAAGATACCATTAAAGTTAAAAGGTAAATATTATAGAGAAGCAATTAGACTTGTCATGTTTTATAATTCTGAGTGTTTGGCAGTTAACCATCAACATGTACAAAAGATGTTTAGACAGAAATGAAGATGTTGAGATGGATGAGTGGTCATACAAGAAAAGACCGTATACATAATGAGGTTATTAGAAATAAATTATGTGTGGCACCAATAGAGGATAAAATGAGAGAATATTGTTTAAGGTAGTTTAGACATATAGAAAGAAGATCAAAAGAAGAACCTTTAAGAAGATATGAAAAACTAGATTTTTGAAAGTATTAAGAAAGGTAGAGGACAACCACAAAAGTGTTGGAAAGAAACAATAAAGAATGATCTAAGCTTATTATGAGTTAACTGCTAACATGGCACATGATAGGGCTCTGTGGAAACAAAGAATCCATGTAGTTGACCCCGTCTAGTATGGGAAAAGGCTTAGTTGTTGTTGTTGTTGTTTGCCTTCAAGCTCAAATTGTCAGGGTTCTGCCTATTCAAATGATTTCATCTAAAGAAATGATGGTTTCAAATAGTTTTCTTCAAAAAAACCAATAGAAATGAAACATTAGGAACCAAACCCAACCATGTTTGCTAAATATCAAGTTTATCAAAACCTTTTGAATCAAATCAAATCCAAATCAGGCCTCAAAAACTCGCCCGATTGAGAAGAATCTTACTCGGGGACACTACACCCATCAAGGGTTAAAGTGGTCCGACACCCTACACCCATCAAGGGTTAAAGTGGTTTGATGCCCTGCACTCATCCAGAGTTAAAGTGGTTTGATACCCTACACCCAATCAAGGGTTAAAGTGGTTGAAACGGTAAAGACTAACTCATGGAGCGAAAGCAGGTCGCCCATGCAGACGAACACTGGGAATGGAACTTAGTTGTTCTAAAAAATAATAATATTTGAAAATTTTGACAAAACTCAATATTTTCAAATATAATTTCAAATGAAGTGGTTTTAAATAATCAAAAGAAATATTTGAAACCATGAATCTGAAATCAAGCACAGCATTCAAGTCTGATTCAGGGATAAAGCTGTGAACCAAATCCAAGAGAGAGTAAAGCATGAGATAAAGACAAATTGGCAAAAGTAAAGCTGATGAATCAAGGCCAAACCTAGCCAAGGACCAATAAAGAAGGGCACCTAGCCAGACCAATGGAGAAAGCTGAAGGGATGAAGCCCAGAGGATAGAAACAAATCAAGATGGGAGCGAAGATCAAGGCGACGGTTGAGTCAAGCCCGCATCAAGCCAGGACCAAGCTCGTGAACCAAGCCATGGATCAAGGAAGTGGATCAAATCGAGTCAAAGCACGGCTCCATCAAAGACCAATCCAAGTGGATAGCCTCACCAACCTAACCTAGTTGAATTTGATCAAAGCCTAGACTCAATTCACCTAGTCTAACCATGACCCGTGGTTTAGCTCCAACCAAGTGGCCTTAATTAGACCGAATGGAGTTTACTCACCTTAGCCATCTCCACCCTATACTCTTTGGCCAAACCTCCATGAACATCACCTTACCTAGCCTTGGTCGAATTCATCATAGCCGGCCCATTTTTTTCATTAAACACAACCATCCCATGACTAGACGATGGGATCAAGCACCGAAGTGGCCCGAGCCAAGACCCAACCGGCTCAAACTAGAGCTGCACTTGCTAGGCCATATGAACCTAGGGGGACCACACGAGGATCCCTTGAAGCCCACGTGAAGAGCATGGACTTTGGGGCTGGGTTTTGGGCCATGGAGCACCCACCCCAAAGAAGGATCTAAAGAAGGCCCCCCTTGGCCTATAAATAGAGGCCAAGGGGGACGATTTCCAGCATTGGTGAGCATTGGGAGGGCATCCTTGGCTAGAGCATTTCGTGACGTTCATGTAGGGAAGAGTGGAAAGAGAGAGGGAGTGTAGGAAAGGTAGGAAAGTGCTGTAAAATTAGTGAGTGAAAGTGAGAAAAGAAAGAAGAGAGTGTAGGAAAGAGAGGTCGAGTGCATCATTTGTAAGCCGTTTCTTAGAGGAAATCAAGTAAGTGTTTCTCCTCCATTATTCCTCTCTATTCTCTTCTCAACATTCAATTCAACAAAGGGGTTGTATTAATGGAGCTTTGCCTCCCCCCATGATGTAATAAGAAGTAGATGTGTTGCAATTTTCATTCCTTACATACACACTCTAATTGTTTGTTTTCTTGATTCTACCTCTCTATATGTTATAAAAATCCTATAACTCTTAATCCCCTCTATGCTTAAGCTAATCTATATATTTTCATTTATTTTCCTTCGGTAATTTATTTTGGAGTTGTTGTGTTGGTGCAATTAAAATTCGGGTGAGTTTGCATCATGTATGTTCTAAAAACGAAATTTTATTTTTCCAGCATTTGGCATACGTTGATTGTGGCAATTTTCATTTCTAAACCAACGATCCGAATGCTCTGAAATTTTAGGCACCACATATAGACACAAAAACACATTAGAAATAAAATTCTCAAGATTTTTAGGGTCATGTAGCTACGTGAAGGGTAAATTCAGGTTTGGTTTCTGCAGAGTAGGTTTTTCTACGACAGGGGTTGGGTAAAAGTCACATATCTCTGTCCGTAGTAAGCCAAATTTGATAAAATTAGTCTCATCGGAAAGCTGACATCCATAGCTTTCTGGCAAGACTAAAATCATAGAATTTAGAGTTTTGTACACCGAGATACAAAGGTTTCTTTGGGCCTTTGTGTTTCTGTAATAGAATATCCTGAAACTGCTTAGCAGAGTTCAATTCCCGATTTAATTCTGTAAATCTACAGTCCTAAAATTCAAAATAACAATAGGCTTATGATCTCCACATTTCAGGCTATGTTCTGTAAATTTTGCAGGAAATTTGGAGATCTCTAAGTCACCAAAAAAATTTTGAAAACAAGTTCTGAAAACATAACCAGTTTATGTTTTTCTTAGAACTTGCAAATTTTCAACTTTTTACCAAAAGTGCATGAGTTTGCTTTTATCACAAACACATTTCAACGTGAATTTGGAAATTCACCTACACTTATGGAATCCTCAAAGCGCTTAGGCTGACTCTTAAACATCGGTTCAAGAAGGTCTAAAGTGAAAAGATCTCGCTTAGCCACAATGGCCCAAAGTCAAATTTTAAACTTTTGCTAGTTTCTGAAAACTAGCTAGCACACTCAAGCAAACGAGGTAGGTTTGAAGAATTTGTTTAAAGTCTCTACATAGGCTTGGAGTGAATTTTTCATATCTATAATAGTCAACAAGCTTCCACTTCTCAAGCTACACTAGCTCTAGCTACACATGCTCTCAAGGGTAACACAACTTATTCCTCTCAATCTAAAGTTTGGATAATTGATTCTAGTATTACCGATCACATGGTAGGAGAGACATCATATTTTTTTTATTATTGACTCCTTTCAAAACAAGAGCCTATCAAGTTGGCCGACGGATCTCATTCATATATGATTGGACAGGAAAGTGTACACACAAATTTGATACACCTGAAATCGGTTTATCATGTTCCTAGTTTTCCAATAAACCTTCTTTCAGTGAGCTCCTTGACTCGTACTCTAAATTGGTGAGTAGCATTTCATCCTACTGATTATGATTTTCAAGATCTCAAGACGGAAAAAATTTTGATCATTGAAGCCTGCAAAGAGAATTATACATCCTATAAGATAATTTTCAACATGGTGCTTCATATTGTACTTCTTCCACGATTTCAAGAGGTGAGGAGATTCGGCTATGACACTTTCGTTTAGGTTATCTCCCTGTGTCAAAACTTAACTATTATTACCTAGTCATAGGATTGAGTCCAATAAATTTCATCTTGATTGCAAAGTGTGTCAACTTGCTAAACATCAACGTGTACCTTACCCTTCTAGTGAGTCTAGAAGATCCCAGCCATTTGAACTTCTTCATTCAGATATATGGGGTTCCAGACCTGGTAGATCTCCCTTTGGTCAGAAATATTTTTTCTTTTATTGATGATTGTACGCGCCTTGCTATTGTTTATCTAATAAAATCAAAAGTTGAGGTTTCAGCTATCTTTCCTATTGTCCACAAGTTTATCCTCATTCAATTTAACTCTTCTGTAAAAAAAATTTGCTCAGATAATGGGTGAATATGTAAGTGAGCAAATACAAGAATACCTATAGATGGGTATCCTTCATCAAACCTCATGTTCACATACATCTCAGCAAAATGAGATTCCTCAAAGAGAAAAATAGCATATCCTAGAAGTAGCTCGTAGATTTCTAATTTAAAATAATATGTCAAAAACCTATGGAGAAAGTTGTCCTTATTGTTGTCTATCTAATAAATAGAATGTCCAGTTCATCACTCAAGGGTGAAAGTCCCATAAATCGTCTTAGTAAGGAATAAAAAAAAATTAATATCACTCCTCGCATATTAGGCTATACCTATTTTGTTCATGTCCACCTATCGGGCCGAGATAAACTTGATCCCAGAGCCATCAAATGCATTTTCCTTGGTTATTCAAATTCCCAAAAAGGTTATAAGTATTATGATCCTATTCATCAAAAAATCTATATATCCATAAATGTTACTTTCTCAAAATCTACCCCCTATTATGCTCTAAAGGGGGAGTCAATAACCTTTGCAGTTATGTATGTGTAAAAATACAACAATTAATAGGTAAGGGTTGCGGTAAGAAAAGTATAGAAGATGGCAAGGGGATCAGCCATACGGTTGGTTGTCGCCCCTCTCAACTTTCTTCTATTCCACGATAACTTTTACAAGTCTCCTGGTAGGCTTTTCACCCTTTTATATTACCAGCATTATAAGATACAAATTTACCTACATACCATTAATGAGGCTTATTTAAAGTCACCTTTAAAAACAATACCTAAGAAACCTAACACCAGAAAATTAAAGAGATCAAATCTGAATCTCAAATCTAAATTTGATCCACGAGCCATCACAAACACCCTTGTCTTTCCACATCCAAGTATGCTTCATACTCTCAACACTCTCCCTCAAGTTCGGTGAAAGATAGTTGTGACATCCAACTTGCCCCATAATTTGGTCAATAAGTTTCTATTAAGGGCTTTGGTTAATATATTTGGATGCTGATTATCTGACTTTATATGTCCAAGCTAGAATTCTTTGGTGCACAATTTTGATGTGTTTAGTTCTCTCGTGAAACACGAGATTTGATGTTATCTAAATTGTTGCTTTATTGTCACAATATATTGGGATTGGATCTTCTACAGGTAGACCGATTTTCATTAGTAAAGATGGTAGCCAATTCGCTTCACATATTCTCGAAGCGATTGCTCTATATTAAGCTTCAACTATTAATTTGGCCACAACCAACTGTTTTTTACTTTTTCATGATACTACATTACCTCCAACTAGAGATAAATATCCGGAGGTAGTCTTTTTATCCTCCATGCAACCTACCCAATCGGCATATGTAAAAATTTCAATCTTCATGTGACCATTAGCTCTATATATCATACCATGTCCTACAGTAGTTTTTAAATATTTAAGTATATGAAAAACTGAATTCATATGCTGCATAAATCGACTTACTATACTCACTGCATATGCAATATCAAGCGAGTAATAGTAAGTAGATTAGTTTTCCAACCCACTGTTGATATCTGACAAACTGCATAAATAGACTTGCTATACTCACTGCATATGCAATATTAGGTGAGTAATAGTCAAGTAGATTAGTTTTCCAACCAATTGCTTATATCTCACTGCGTCTACTTTATTAGTCCCATCTTCAATTTGCAATTTATGGTTTACCTCCATAGGGGTGTGGATTGGTTTACAATCTTCCATCTTAACATCTCGCAATAAATCAAGTATACTTTCTTTGATTTGAGAAAATATTAGTACCTAAGTAGGCCACTTCAATGCATAAGTAGTGTAGCTTTCCAAGATTCTTGATGTCAAATAAGCGATGGATTTCTAGATTTAATTTTTGAATTTCTACGATATCATCACCTGTCACAATTATGTTATCAACATAGACAAGTAATAATGTCAATTTCACTCCCTTCTTAACGAATAATGTATGGTCACTTACACTCTTCTTATAACCCAAACAGATAATGATCTTGGTGAATTTTTTGAACCATGCTCTAGGGGATTGTTTCACCCCATAAATAATCTTTTTTAACCAGTCTTGTTTTGTATCTCTCTAATTTCCCATCTGCCTTGAACTTTATGGTATAGACCCACTTACATCGAAATTTTTTTTTTCCATTCGTAGATCACCTATTTCTTGTTGGATTTATGCAGCAGAATATACTTCTTTATTGATAATGGAAGCCGATTACAAGGAGGAAGATGAGGTGTTGGTCGGCCACTCCCAACCGCCACCCTCTCATTCACGTGTTATACTAATCCTAACCCTAATGACTACTTATACTACTAATCTAACTTGAATGACTTAATTACCCCTAGTAAGTAACTAATGGACTAATGGATCAAGAACAGATCCATTAAGACCCGTATTACATATAAATAAATATACATGAATTAACTTCACATATGACTCCATGTACATGCATATGACTAAATACAACAACAACAACTAAGCCCCTTCCCATACTAGACGGGGTCGGCTACATGGATTCTTTGTTTCCACAAATTCCTATCGTGTGTCATGTTAGCAGTTAACTCCCAATAAGCTAGATCATTCTTTATTGTTTCTTTCCAATACTTTTGTGGTCGTCCTATACCTCATTTAATACTTTCCAAATTTAGTTTTTCTAACCTTCTTACAGGTTCTTCTTTTGATCTTCTTTCTATATGTCCAAACCATCTTAAACGATGTTCTCTCATTTTATCCTCTATTGGTGTCACTCCTAATTTGTTTCTAATAACCTCATTATGTATACGGTCTTTTCTTGTATGACCACTCATCCATCTCAACATCTTCATTTCTGTCATGGACATCTTTTGTACATGTTGATGATTAACTGCCCAACACTCATAACCATAAAACATGACAGGCCTAATTGTTGCTCTATAATATTTACCTTTTAATTTTAATGGTATCTTCTTATCACAAAGAATACCTGATGCTCCTCTCCATTTTAACCAACCAGCATTAATTCTATGTGTAACATTTCCATCAATTCTTCCATTACTCTGAAAAATTGACCCTAAGTATTTAAAATTTTCCTTTTGGGGAATGCAATGTGTGCCAATTTTAATTTTTATGTCCTCTGAAGTAGCCAAATGATCAAACTTACATTCCATATACTCTGCCTTTGTTCTACTAAGTCGAAGGCCTTTGCTTTCTAATGTTTGTCTCCCGGAGGCCTTTGCTTTCTAATATATCCCCTAAATCAATAACCCATATTCTTGAATAAGAAGAACTTATATTACCCTAAGTTAGAAATGAGAATGGATAGGCTATGGTTGCTTGTGAATCATTATGAGATGACGCAGATGGTTGTAGCTCAATCAAATGGGCCTTTAGTAACTCAATTTCCTTTTTCATATCAGCTAATGAGGTCATACTATCTTCACCTTTCTCTTTTTCATTCTGATCACAGCTGAAATAGGCTTTGTTAGGTCTATTCTGAAAATAAGTAGGTTTTCCAACTAGTTCCCAGCAGGTTTCTTTGGTATATCAGGGTTTTCCATAATGAGAATAGATCATTTTCTCCTTTTCTTCAGGTGTATGTCCTGATCTTCCTCTGCCTTTACCATAACCTCCTCTTCTTCGAGCGAAGGGAGGAATATAAGTATTCTTTCCTACAAATGCCGAGGTCTCTAAATTGATCTTGGTTTCCTTTTCCAACTATTTTCTGTCTTCTTCTCGAAGAAAGAGTGAGTACACTGTGCTCAAGGAAGAAAGTTCTTCTCTGCTGAGGATATTATTCTTTACAGCATCATATTCTGATGAGATACCCCATAGGAGATCGAATACTTTACGTTCTTCAAACTGCTCATTCTGCTCTTGTGTGCAAACCTGACATTTTGTCTTAGAGTAAAGCTATAATTCTTCCCATAGACCTCTGAGTTCTACATAATACTCATTGATTGACCTTCCTCCCTGCCTGCATTTTCGAATCTTTTCTATGAGATCATATTTCTTGGCAATATTTTTTTCTTTGAGCATAGGCTTCCTATACTGCCAGCCAGATATCCCTAGCAGTTTCTAAAAAACATGAATGTGCTGTCAATGGAGGGAGTCATGGATTGAATTAACCAAGCACTTACTAGTACATTTTCTCTGCGCCACCAAGAATATGAAGGATCTAAAATTGGGAGTGGAGGTGTATCACCTATCAAATAATCTCATCGCCCCCTGGACATAATAGCCAGTTCAATAAATCTAGCCCATTGTAGATAATTCTTACCATCTAATTTCAAGTTTGTGATTTAAAATCCTTCACCTTTGTCTGACGAATTAAGTTCATTACTATCTACCATCTTTGCTCTTTCCATATTTATAGAGCTTGAACTTCTGATAAAGATAATGGACTGTAATTGTAAAGAATAGCAACTTTACTTTGATTGATTTCTAACTGAAGGAATACCTTTAAATATGTCCCAATCGGTTGAACACTGGAAGTCAATTTTTTGAGGAAACAACTACCTCACTTTATCTCCTTCTTACCAATGGTTAGAAAACAATAATAACCTTGATGTTGGCAGCCAAGAATCATCAAACGAATCCAAGAATAATCACGATGAGTCAAACAAGACTCATTATAAAGGCGAGAAATGTATCCAATAAAGATTTTGTAGTAATATCACTCAAATATTAATTCAAATGAACAAGAAAGGGAAGAACTTGTTGTCCTGCGGGTTCTTTACTGTGCCCACGGTCTCTTTTCTTGGTTTTCTTATCTGCTTGATGCTAAACCGCCACAATAGGCTCAGATACCATGTTGGATTTATGCAGCAGAATATACTTCTTTATTGATAATGGAAACCGATTACAAGGAGGAAGATGAGGTGTTGGTCGACCACTCCCAACCGCCACCCTCTCATTCACGTGTTACACTAATCCTAACCCTAATGACTACTTATACTACTAATCTAACTTGAATGACCTAATTACCCCTAGTAAGTAACTAATGGACCTTAGTTCCTAATGGATCAAGAACTGATCCATTAAGACCCGTATTACATATAAATAAATATACATGAATTAACTTCACATATGACTCCACGTACATGACTAAATATTAACACTAAATTAACAAGATTCAAATTGATCTTCAACATTTCTCAAGTATGATTTTTTTTAAGTGCTTAAAGTTCAATATCATGGCTTCAGCCCAGCGTTCATACCTTGATGCTTCAATAAAATCCTTAGGAACTTAATAAGTTTCAGCATTTAACATAAAATTATGATAACTTGATGACAATTGATCATAAGACATGAATTTAGAAATCGGATAATTACCACATGACCTTTTTCCGTTTTAAAGTGCGACGGGCATATCCACTTCACTTTGTTCTCTTAGAGCAACAGTGGGATCTAAGGGAGATTCTCCCCCTTGATCTGTGGTTTCTTTAAAAATGGGCATGAATGCCTTCCTTACTCCTTTAGTGTAGACTTTGAGCTTCTTTTCTTCTTGTAGTTTATCCTCCTCTATGACATTGGTGTCTTCATATAAACCTTCTTCAGTAGTATTCATAAGAAGTACTTGTTCTTTCATGTTAGGACTTGGCAAATAGGTTTGGTTATGGAAATATGGGGTGGTTTTAAAGAATATTACATCCATAGATATGTATTTTCTATGGATTTTTTAATCATAGCAAACATACCCTTTTTTTTAATAGAGTAACCAATGAAAACACACTTACAACCCTATGAACAAGCTTGTCACAGAATTGATAATATATATAAACATAGCAAAGACATTCCGTAGAGTGATATGAAATGGGTTGTGGTTTGATCTAACTTAAATGGTGACTTTCTAGAGAGTATCACATAAGGACCTCGATGTATGAGATAAACCATAATAAGTACAGCTTCAGGCTACAAATATTTAGGAACATTATCTTCAAGTAGTAAGGTTCTAGTAATTTCAATAATGTGTTTATTCTTTCGTTCAGCCACTCCATTTTGTTGTGGAGTATAAACACACAAAGTTTAATGCAAAACACCATAAGTTTTAAGATATGATTGCAATTGAGACGTGATATATTCACCACTATTATCAGATCTAAGAGTCTTAATGGGGTACCCAAATTGTGTTAAGTCCTGGTTCTTCTTGTTGCTCCACATGTCACTAACGATTTTGCTCCACCACAATCAAATTGGCCCAATAAGCTCTGATACCATATATAAAAAACAACAATTAACAAGTAAGAGTTGTAGTGAAAAAAGGGTAGAAGATGGCAAGGAGATCGGCCACACTGTTGGCCACTACCCCTCTCAACTCTTTCTTCTATTCCATGATAAGTTTTACAAGTCTGCTAGTAGGGTTTTCACCCTTTTATATTACCAGCATTATAAGATATAAATTTACCGACATACCATTAATGAGACATATTTAAAGCTACTTTAAAAATAATACTAAGAAACCTAACACGAGAAAATTAAAGAAAACAAATCTGGATCTCAAACCTAATTCGAAGTCCCCTTGTTTTTCTTGTCTTTCCACGTCTCAATCTCCTTCATACTCTTAATAATGTCTCCATATGTTTTTGCTCTAATTCCTAGTCAGATAAAGATAAAGGAAGATTACAAGGAAGAAAAGACAAAACGAAAAGATGTTGCGATATATAAGCGAGGACCAAGGAAGATTATCCTCAATTAAGATCAAGCCACAACCCACAAAAAGCTCCGCTCATGTAAGGGATCACCCATGCATGGCCGGTCCCAAGCCCGGATAAAAGATGATGGTTGTGTTAGGCCTCTTACAGCCAGCATAAAACTTTGACAGATTTTTATATCATGAATTATAAAAATTATGAGCATTGCTTTGGGGTATTATCATAAATAAAGATTTAAAGGATAGTGTAGTAGACATACAACGATGTCGTAACCGAATCATGAGGATGAAATTAGTGTTAGGAGCAAAGGTTTTAAATATAGTTTGTGATTACACACTCCAAATAGGACTAGAAGATAGTATAAAGACAACTTTTTGAGAAGAGTTAGATAAGGTAATGCAAAGAATTCCACAACGGGAAATGATTTGTTTAGGAGGAGACTTAAATGGACATGTCGGTAAATAGGCATTAGGATATCAAGGTATTCATGGAAACTTTGTTCTTGGGGACATAAATGAGGAAGATAGGGAGATTTTAAATTTTGTTATAGCATTTGATCTCTTTATAGTCGATACAATGTTTAAAAAACGAAGTGAACATTTAATTACTTATAAGAGTAGCTTACCACAAACACAAATTGATTACTTTATTTGTAGAAAAAAAGATAGAGCGTATTGTAAAGCTTGCAAGGTAATTTCAGGAGAAAGCCTAATCACCCAACATCGACTTTTACTTATGGATTTACAAATAAAAAAATGGACAAAGAAGAAAAGAATGCATCGAGCTATTCGGACTAAATGGTGGAAACTCAATAGCAAGAAAGAAGATATATTTAAACAGAAAGTCCTTCAAGGAGATGCTTGGAATTATATTGGTACACCTTGTAATAGGATGGTAAGAAAGTAGAGAAAGATTTATTAGGTGAATCTAAGGGAGGTGTACCGGCACAAAAAGAAGCTTGGTGGTGGAGTGAAGTAGTGCAAAATAAAATCAAGGCAAAGAGGACATGTTACAAATCACATTATGTTAAGAAAACTAATGAAACTTTATAAGCTTATAAGAAAGCAAAGAAGGAAGCGAAAAAGGCTCTCAATTAAGCAAAAGCTAAATTTTGGGGGGATTTATATAAAAAAAAAACTCAACTCAAAAGAGGGTGAAAGAGATATTTTTAGGATAGCTAGGGTTAGAGATAAGAAAACTAAAGATCTTAATTTTGTTAGATGCATCAAAGACGAGGATTAAAAATTCTAGTGGCAAATGATGATATAAGAAATAGATGGAAATTTTATTTTTATAAGCTTTTTAATGAAAGTAAAGATGTTAGTATTAGCTTAGGAGAGTTAGCCAAATCAGAAAAGTATATAAACCACAATTTCTACCGACGTATTCAAAAGAATGAAGTCAAAGAGGCTCTTAAACATACGAAGGGTGGTAAATCGGTAGGACCAAACAATATTCCTATAGAAGTTTGGAAAATACTAAGAGAAATAGGAATCACTTGACTCACAAGACTATTTAATGAAATATGGAGAAACCAAAAGATACCGAAGAATAGAGAGAGAGTACACTTATACCCATATATAGGAACAAGAGAGAATTTCAAAATTGTGTGAATTATCGAGCTATGAAGCTAATAAGCCATACTATGAAATTATGGGAAAGAATTATCAGGCGTAGGTTAAGACAAGTATCAAGTACAACAGAGAATCAATTTGGATTCAAGCTAGGCAGATCTAATGTTGAAGAGATTCACCTTTTGAGACGTCCTATCAAACATTCTCAAGCAAAAAAGAAAGACTTTCACATGATATTTATTGATCTAGAAAAAGCTTACAATAAGATACCGAGCGACGTTCTTTAAAAAACCTTCGAAAAAAGAGGTATCCCATTAACATACATTAACCTTATAAGAGACATGTACGATGGTGCAAAAACATATGTGAAGACTCATGCAGGAATGACAAACTTCTTTGAAGTTAATATTGGGATACATAAGGACCAACTTTAAGTCCATACTTATTTATAATGGTGATTCATGAGGTAATAAAACATATTCAAGATGAAGTACCATGGTGTATTGTAAACACCCCAAAATCCCACGACTTTTTAAAAACATACCTGGTTTGCAAAAGCAGCTCCAAAGGGCCATTTTGAGTCTGGAAACCCAGGAGCCTTCCAGAAACCCTGTACATATTCGAAAACATGTACATACTGTTTTAAACTCTGTACATATTGCTTTTAATCCTGTAAATAGTGTTTTGAAGCCCCGTATCCAAATACGAGTTTTAAACCCGGGCTAAGCCCCATTTTCCCAAAAGTCAAAGGCGAACAGGTGGAGCATGCGAAGATAACACCTGATCCATAAGCAGCCCAACAAGCCGGTCACGAAGGACAATACCAAAAGCAGCTTCAGAAGTTTGTTTTGAAGCCCATAAGAGCAACCTGGCCTGATAAAAGCCAAGTTTAAAAGGCGAAAGGAAGGCCCAAGCACGAAGCAGATGGCAAGCCCGGAGCACCAGAAAGCCAGATCAACCATTCTCACTCAAGCATCCCGAATCTGAACCAGGAAGACTAGAAATGAGCAAAAACAAAGTTCAAAAGGCAGAAAGGAGTCCGAACGACAAAGATTGGGGAAACCCAATACCAGACGGGTCACTGATGAAACCAAGGCCCGCATAAATCGTTCGCCTCGAGAAGCCAAGAAGGACTATCCAGAGAAATTTTGATTTGGATCTGGACCATAAATATCCATATCCAAATCCATATAGTGAATAGTGTTTGGATTTGGGTCAATCCAAATAGTGTTTGGATTAGATCGGATCTGGACCAAAATATCCAGATCTATATCCATAAAAATGTTGGATTTAGATCGGATATGGATCTCAAAATATCTGAGATCCAAGATCCAGATCCAAATAGTGTTTGGATTTTGATTTGGATCCAGATCTCAAACCCAAACCCAAATCCAAGACCCACCTCAAATGCCTATAAATAGAGGTGAGGGGGTCCCAAACAAGGGGTTCATGGATTTGTGCTTGGAGGAGAGAGAGTGAGTGAGTGGCTCAAGCCTTGTTGGCTCAAGGGTGAGTGTGGGTCAAGCCAAGTGGGCTAAGTAGGTTGCATCCTAGCTGGGTCTAGACCAAAGAAGGTTGCAACCGTGGTGAAGTGGGCTCAAGCCAAGAAGGACCGGCTCCAAGAGGTAGGTTTCTAAACCTAACCCCAAGCTAGCCTATCTCACCTAGCCATCTCACCCAAAATCACACCGACTTCACCTAGCCGACCCCACCTAGCTGGACCACCTAGACCCTAACCAACTAGCCCTAAGCTAACCATAGTTCACCCTAACTAAATACCTACCCCAAACCACTAGCCCAACCCACAATATCCCCTAAGCCGACCTAAACTAGTTGCAACCACCCCCATCCTAAACCATTAAATCCTAGCCCACAATATATCCCAACCCACCTAATATAAATATCTAGCCCCAGCCCACCTAACCGACCCTTGGTTCCTAACTAGACCCAGCCACACCCTAACTACCCACTAACCAACCGACCTTAGTCCCTAGCTCCCTTATCCCCCCAGCCATTAACTTATCCCAGGGCGCCGGCCAGTAGATCATTCCCCTCTCACCCGGCTACCCGAGACCACCATCACCTGCCATCCTTCCTTCCACCCGACTCCCCTAGGACACCACCTGCCGCCTCCTTCCCAGCCTGCAGCAGTTGTCACCTCTCCTCTCACCCGACTGCCTGAGACCACCATCACCTGCCATCCTTCCTTCCACCCGGCTCCCCTAGGACAGCACCACCTGTCGCCTCCTTCCCAGCCAGCACCTACAGTAGCTGCCACCTCCCTTCCACCCGGCTTCCCTAGTCGTCCAGCTCTAGCAGCACCTGCCCAACCGACCAGCACCTGCCTTCTTCCCCCTTTCATCCCTTACCTTACCTCCCTTACCAACTGACCAGCCCCTAACTCCCTTAACTCCCAACCGACCAGCCCCTAACACCCAACTCCCTCAGCCATACCTTAGCTATCTCTTACCTTAACCCCTAACCTAGCACCTTAGTACAATCCGGCCAGCACCCCTACCTGTCCCTAAACACACCCGAATCCCAACCTCTCTCAAGCTACCTAAGGGACTCCTCTTGGCTGCCCAAAGCGAATCACAAGCCCAAAATCCGAGCAAGTTGAAGACGGACAAGCTATTTGTAAGTGTCTAAACTTGGCCTATTACATTAACTTGCTTTATATTCAATTAAATTTTCATATGGTGTTGTAATAATGGAGCGTAGTCTCCCCCCAAGATGTAATATTGATGTATGACACAAGCACATACGTGCACTTGAGCTTTAGCTCTTAATTGTACATCAAGCACCCACGTGCACTTGAGTCTTTCCGCTCTTAGTTGCACACTTTTGCACACAAATGGGCCTTGGCAGCCCCTAAGATATAGCTCTATTTATATAAATTCAGTTGCGTGGGTTTACATTTAAATTGTGTGTGTTGTCTTTCAATTCCACACTCACACACATTGAGCTTTCGCTCTTACTCCCAAGACTCTAATGAGAGCCGTATTGCAATTCAATTTGGGGTTTTGTTTTCAAGTTGTGTGCGTTGTCTTTCAATTCCACACTCACACACATTGAGCTTTCGCTCTTACTCCCAAGACTCTAATAAGAGCCATATTGCAATTCAATTTGGGTTTTTACATTCCAAGTCGTGAGTTGTCTTTACATATACACACAACACCCACGCACACGTTGGTGACCTTCGGGCCCATATATATAGTTGTATTTTTCATCCGCTATGTCTTTAAATTTCGGGTTTTAAGGTTCAGTTGTGTGAGTTGCATTTCAATTTATACACGGCATACACTTATACAATTGAGCCTTTCCGCTCTTAAGATATAGTTATATTTCCCTTTTGCAATTTCCCTTTTGCAATTTCCCTTCGACTATGTCTTTCAATTTCGGGTTTTCCCGTTCAGTTTGTGAGTTTGCATTGCATATTCGTCATACCACGAGCTAGGGCCCATACTTGCATCAAAGCAAACCCTATACACCAGTGCAAAAATCGCCCATACTTAGGCACTTGATGCACACATCTCACGCCTAAATTGGCTATAACCTGAGACATAGAAAACGTGCAAATCCTACGTTAATAAAATCTGCAACAAGACAAGTAAAACCGATTAAACACTTTGCATACTTTTCAAAAGGTTATGTTTGCTCAAAATTGACTTTTTAAGCGTACAGACTGACCCTTGCGCATCGGTGCACAAGGTCTGCGACGAAAAGAACCCACTTGTCCACAGTCACCCCAAACAAGTCAGATATTTTCAAAACTTACTTCGCTAGCTTGAGTAAGCTAGCTGGCACGCCCTTTAAGCGACTTAGACATACGAAAAGGTTCGCTCTAGGCCCTAAGAAGCCTGGGGTCAGAAATTTCCACGTGTCTACATGTATGTTATTTGCAGATGACATTGTGTTAGTGGAGGAGTCTAAGGAAAAAGTTAATAGAAAATTCGAACTATGGAGAGAAACACTAGAATGTAAAGGCTTCCGACTTAGTAGAACAAAGATAGAATATATGGAATGTAAGTTTGATCATTTGGTTACTTCAGTGGATATAGAAATTAAAAGTGGCACACATTACATCTCCCAAAAGGAAAGTTTTAAATACCTAGGGTCAATTTTTTAGAGTGATGCAAGAATTAATAGAGATGTTACGTATAGAATTAATGCTGGTTGGTTAAAATGGAGAGGAGTATCAGGTATTCTTTGTTATAAGAAGATACCATTAAAGTTAAAAGGTAAATATTATAGAGAAGCAATTAGACTTGTCATGTTTTATAATTCTGAGTGTTGGGCAGTTAACCATCAACATGTACAAAAGATGTTTAGACAGAAATGAAGATGTTGAGATGGATGAGTGGTCATACAAGAAAAGACCGTATACATAATGAGGTTATTAGAAATAAATTATGTGTGGCACCAATAGAGGATAAAATGAGAGAATATTGTTTAAGGTAGTTTAGACATATAGAAAGAAGATCAAAAGAAGAACCTTTAAGAAGATATGAAAAACTAGATTTTTGAAAGTATTAAGAAAGGTAGAGGACAACCACAAAAGTGTTGGAAAGAAACAATAAAGAATGATCTAAGCTTATTGTGAGTTAACTGCTAACATGGCACATGATAGGGCTCTGTGGAAACAAAGAATCCATGTAGTTAACCCCATCTAGTATGGAAAAAGGCTTAGTTGTTGTAGTTGTTGTTACAAGATCAAGCCGCAAAGACTACAACCAAAGATCTTTCCCTAGACTTAGATCCTCATTCAATAGAAGAATCCAATTTAGAACTTCCTATTGTCATTCACAAAGGTAAACGTTCTTGCTCTCAATACCCTATTTCTAATTGTCTCTTATGTGAATACCTTTGAACATTATAAAAACTTTATCATGAATGCTGAAAAATATAAGGTACCAACAAGTTTTAAAGAAGCTAACAGGTGCCCTTTATAGAGAGCTGCAATGGAATCCGAATTAGATGCTCTTGATCGAGATTTCCACGCAAGCATTCAACACATTCAATACAAAATATTCAAGACGATGGGAGGGAATCGGCTCTTACCTACAGCCGTCTTATTTTATTTCTTCTTGATAATGAAAGATTGCAAAATACGACTAAGGGTTTCTCCTTTAAATACATGATTACAATATGCCCAACTACTAAAGTACCATTAATGAGGCCTTATTTAAAGTTACCTTTAAAAACAATATAACTATAAAGTCTTTAATTACACAAGACATTAACTATAATTAGTAGGTGATTAACTATAACTAGGCAGTCTTCAACACTCCCCCTCAAGTTGGGTGAAAGATGGAAGTTACACCCAACTTGCTACACAATCTCTGAAGTAGATTTCTACTAACTGCTTT
Source organism: Brasenia schreberi (assembly GCA_036023115.1). NCBI lineage: Eukaryota > Viridiplantae > Streptophyta > Magnoliopsida > Nymphaeales > Cabombaceae > Brasenia > Brasenia schreberi. Next base: position 9,845,460 of record JAYKKT010000079.1, on the reverse strand, counting down.
GGTCAACAAATCTGCACACTGATGTCCTAACTGCACATGTTCCAACTGAAATTCTTTTGCAAGTACATTGTCCCGTATAAAGTGGCAATCTATCTCAATATGTTTCGTTCTCTCGTGATATACTGGATTTGAAGCAATTTGTATTATTGTTTTACTGTCACTGAATATAGGTATAGGTTTTTCTGCAAATAAGTTCAGTTTCATTAATAAAGATCGCAACCACTTTCCTTCACACATACCAAACGCTATTGCCCTATATTCTGCTTTAGCCGTTGATCTCGCTACAATAGATTGATTCTTGCTCTTCCATGATACTATGTTACCTCCAATTAATGTTATATATCCTTTAATTGACTTTTTATCCTCTGTGGAGCTTGCTCAGTCTGCATCAGTATAGATCTCAATGTCATTGTGACCATTGGCATAGTATGTAATTCCATATCCGGGTGTAGTCTTCAGATATCGCAATATATGAAATATTGCATCCATATGATATTTGGATGGTGATTGCATGAATCGACTCACTATGCTTACCGCATACACAATGTCTGGACGTGTGATAGTGAGATATATCAATTTTCCAACCAATTATTGATATCTGGTTATATCAACCTTTTCAGCTCCATCTTCCATATGTAACTTATGATTTGTGTCCATTGGAGTATATGTAGGTTTGCAATTTTCCATCTTGATATCTTGCAACAAATCTAAAGTATATTTTCTTTGATTTAGAAAGATATCCTTTCCTGAGTAAGCCACCTCAATGCCTAGAAAATAATGCAACCTTCCAAGATCCTTAATATCAAATAACAGATGGAGCTCTTTCTTTAATTGTTGGATTTCCTCAAAATCATCCCCTGTTATAATAATATCATCTACATATACCAATAGTAGTGTTAATTTATCTTCCCTTTTAAAGAATAAAGTATGATCACTTACACTCTTTTTATATCCCAAATTTATAACATTGTTGCTGAACTTCTCAAACCAAGCTCATGGATATTGTTTTAATCCATAGATAGCCTTTCTTAATCGCATACCTTCTTTTCGGGATTTGGATGTCCAGGTGGTAAATCCATGTAGACTTCTTCTTTGAGTTCCCCCTGTAGAAATACATTTTTTTACGTAAAGTTGCCACATTGTCCAGTTCCTTTGAGCTGCGATACTAATAATGACTCTTATAGATGTGAGCTTTGCTACTGGTGCAAATGTTTCTTCATAGTCTATCCCATATACTTGACTATATCCACGAGCTACTAGTCTTGCTTTATATCTTTCCAATGAGCCATCTGCCCTGTATTTTATTGTATACACACCACTTACATGACACTGCTTTTCTAACGTTTGGTAAATCACAAAGTTTCCAAGTTTGATTCTTTTAAGTGCTTGAAGTTCGGATTTCATTGCTTCAATCCAATGATTATTCTTCGATGCTTCAAGATAGTTTTTCGAAATTGGATATGTCTCAGCTTTTAGTGCAAAATCGTAGTATCCTTCTGATAACCTGTCATAGGAGGTGAATTTGGAAATCGGGTACTTACAACATGATCTCTTCCCTTTTCTGAGTGCTATGAGGATTTCTGAGTCTTCCAAACTTGTATCACTTGTTTCTTGAACTTCATTTGAATCAGATACTGTTTCTCCCCCTTGATTCATAATATCTATCTGCTTGTCTCTGAAAATATTTCTCTCCCCCTTTTTATATACTTGCAGTTTGTCTTTTTCAGTGGATTGATGTGTACTTGTATCCAAAGCTGCTTCCTCCAATTCTTCATTGGTACTAATCCTTGGTAATATTGTTTCTTCAACAATAGAACTAGGTACATCATTTGAACTTCTGTAGTAGGGAGTAGTTTCAAAGAATGTTACATCCATAGAAACATACTTTCTATGAGATATAGGATCATATCAAATATATCCTTTTTTTTTGCAAGAGTACCCAATAAATATACATTTTATCACCCTTGGATCAAATTTGTCCCTGAATTGTTGATGAACATGCACATAACAGATACAACCAAATAGTTTGGGAATAAGACGAAATGGATTATCTTTAGGTTTAATAACCTTGAATGGAGACTTTCCTCTCAGAATCACAGTAGGAATTCGATTCATGATATATACTGCTGTAAGAATTGCTTCTGGCCAAAAAAAATTTGGAACATTGTGTTCAAGAAGTAACATTCGAGCAATTTTCAGAATGTGACGATTTTTTCGTTCTGCCACTCCATTCTGCTGTGGTGTGTAAACGCACGATGTCTAATGAATAATACCATGAGACTGGAGATATGATTCAAACTGAGCATTACAAAATTCACCACAATTATCATATCTGAATGTTTTAATAGTATAACCAAACTGAGTCTTAATAAGATTATGAAAGATTGGAAAAATTGTAGAGATTTCTGATTTAGACTCCATAAGATAAATAAAGGTAAGTCTAGAAAAATCATCAATAAAAGTAACAAAATACTTAAAGTTTTCCAATAAAGGTATCACACATGGTCCCCAAACTTCAAATGTATCAACTCAAAAGGAATAACTGATCTAGAATTACTACTAGGAAAAGTAGCTCTATGATGTTTTGCCTGCTGACACACATCACATTGAATGACCACATTATTAGGAATTGAAAAAGAGACAAGATCTCTTATTTTAAACAGAGACAAATGTCCTAATCTACTATGCCAAACTTTTATTTCTTCATCTGCTGTAATAGTTGCCAACGCTCTCTTTTGTTTTAAAATCTGATCTCCAGATAGTATATAGAGTCCATTACGTAGTTCACCACGTCCAAAGGTTCTCCCCGTCCTCAAATCCTTAAAAACACAACCATGTGGAGAGAATGTAACTGTACAATTCATATCTCTAATCAAGGAACTTACTGAAAGTAGATTTACTGGAAATTTCGGAATATATATTACTGAATTAAGTCTGAGATTATCTCTCTGAATTTCTCCTTTTCCTTCCATGGGAATCAAAGAACCATTTGCTACCTTCACATACTGTGGAGTTTGAATCAAAATTCATACTGCATAAGGTTAGATTTGTTTTCTATCATGTGGTCAGTAGCCCCTGAATCTATTATCCAATCAGAAGAAGTTGCAGAATCTTGAAAAGAATAGTTACCACTAATATTGTACGAAGCAGGAGGATTTAAGTCTGTTTTTTATGTAGAGGTGGAAGGTTGATCTCGTAGGCGTGTCTCGATTTCAGTTATTTGTTTCTTTAATTCTGCCATTTCATCTGCAAGACTCATTTCTGCCTTTTTTTCATATACAAATGCTACATGACTGCCATAATCTTTATACTCTGTGGATTTCCTTCCATAATCTCTATATTCTGGAAGCTTTCCAATAATTTTCCAACATTGTTCTTTTGTATGTCCTCTTTTTCCACAATGTGTGCACTGTAGTTTGTTCTTATCCTTATAATATTGATTTTTGCTCTTATCCTCATAATATTGATTTATGCCTCTTCCTCTTCCTCTGAATGAGTTTCTTCCCCTCTGATAATTACTTTGTCCTCTACTAATAAATGCAGATTTATCACCTTGTATATGTTCACCTTTATCTAAATTCTCCCGGTCTTCTTCCCTTAACAGAAGTGAATATACTATTCCAAGCGATGGTAACTCTTCCTTACTTAGGATATTTAATTTAATAGATTCATACTCTTATGAGACTCCCCAGAGTAAATCAAACACTTTCTGAATTTCTCTCTCAGCAGTTCTTTCTTTTACACAATGCCTGCATTTATTTTCCACTAGATGTCTTTGCTCATTCCAGAGCTCTCGTAGTTCTTCATAGTATTCACTTACTGATCTGGTCCCTTGGCGACACTTTCTTATTCTTTCAATGATCTCATATTATTTGGCAATATTCCTCTATTTGGAGTAAGCTTCTTCCACTGCAGCCCAAATTTCAGCAGTTGTTTCCATATACATAAATCTTTTACTAATTGAGGGGTTCATGGATTGGATGAGCCATGAGCTTACTAGAGCATCATCTTTAGACCATCTTTCAAAATCTGCACCAGTGTTATCCGTATCGCACTGTATCGTATGATACGGTGCGAAACGTCACGATACGATACGGGGGCCCGTATCGTGAATGCGGGTGTATCGCACCGTATAGTATCGTACGATACGGGCGATACGCCCTGGGACCCTTCTAAAGGGTCCCGGACCGACCGAAACCCATGATTTTTCGTGGTTTTCCTCTCTCCTTTTGGGTTCCTTAAGCTCCCTAAGAGTCGGTTTTCGCCTCCTTGGTGTTCAAAGCTCTAAAATCGTGCCCTACGGTGTCCGTGCAAGCCTCCAAACTCGAATTCAGGTATATTTTTAATGTTTTTTTCTATTTTTTTCTTTTATATTTATTATTTTTTGTGTTATTTCATTTTTTTTTTGAATGACAAAATATGAAGTTATTAAGTGTGTGTATACGATTTTTATTGCATTCATGAAGTGGGAGACACTCCATTTGAGTGTTATTTGAAGATTGGGGATTTACGAAGTGCTTTTATTTTCAGGTTTTTGTTTGAATTAAAGTACTCCATTAAGATGGCAGGAAGGGGTGGTAGACTCCCATTATCGGTCTGATGATCCGGCATGGCAGTGGGGTATACCAGTTGAAGGTTTCGGGTTAAAAATTAGATGCTTATTTTGTGAAAAGGTGGTTAGTGGTAGAATTTCAAGGTTGAAACACTACCTAGCAGGAACCAGGAAAGAAGTTGCTCTATGCACAGGCAGAGTTAGAAGTGTGCTAGAAGGTATTAAATGGCAATGCTTGCAGATGATTAAGAGCATACAAGAAAGGAGACAACAAAAGGATGATTTTCAAATATGTGAAGAAGCTGATGATGCTACTGTCGTTGGAGTTGGATTCACTGATTGCCTTTAGATGCTACAACAGAGATTAGTAGTAGCAGTTCGCGAGCACCTAACAGGAGAAAGAGGATTGCAGCTGAAGACTTTAGAGGTGGCAGAAGAGAAAGTTAAGGAAGGATTTGAGGAAAAACTTCTACCATACATTCGTTCTTTCTTCCTTCTACTATACCTGGTGCTCAACCTAGAATTCGCGCTGCTATGGCTTCAGAACAACTGCATGATCAGGCAGACCTTGCAGTGGAAAGATGGTTTTATGATGCATACATTCCATTTAATGCAGCAAACAGTTTTCATTTTCAAGCAATGGCAGATGCAATTGCTAACATTAGTCCAAGATACAGGATGCCCTCTTATCAGAAGTTGAGAGGGAAGATATTAGATCAGACCGTCATTGAAGTGCAGCAATATTGTTCGACTTTGAGAGAGTCGTGAAAGGAAACGGGATGCACTATCATGGCAGATGGATGGATCGATAGGCGAGGAAGGACATTGCTAAACTTTCTTGTATATTGTCTTGAAGGACTCATGTTTTTAAGATCTCTAGATATGTCAGAGGAGAGGCACACTGCAGAGATCCTACGATAGGAATTTGATAAGGTTATACAGGAGGTTGGGCTAGAAAATGTAGTCCAATTGATTACAGATAATGCAGCTAACTACAAAGCAGCTGGGAAGGAGTTAGCTGATATTTATGGGACTTTCTACTGGACTCTCATCCTCAAGGACATTGGTGAGATATGAAATAAAGGCAACAACTTAGTGTTGCCAAGATATTACAAAATTCATTTACAACCATGCATTTGTTTTGTGTATGATGAGGAGATACACAGAAGGTACAGAGTTCTTCGCATAGCTCCAACTCGGTTCGCAACAAACTTATTATCTGTAAAGAGTATTATCAGATAGAAACAAGCTTTAAAGAGAATGTTCTCCTCAGATGAGTGGCAACAATTTGCAGAGTTGGCTCAAAACAGAAGGAATAGAAAGTTGAATGAGATTGCAGAAACATATTTTAGAAGTTCATTTTGGAATGCATGTGTTAGATTATTAAAAATTACCTGTCCTTTAGTGAAGGTTTTGAGATTGGCTGACAGCGAGGAGAAACCATCTATGGGCTACCTTTATGAAGCCATGGACAGGGCAAAAGAAGCGATTAGAAATAACTTTAATGGAAAAAATAGAGATTATGTGCCCATGTGGAAAATAATTGATAGTAGATTGAATAAACGATTGCATCAGCCTATTCATGCAGCAACCTACTATCTAAACCCATCATTCAAGTACTCAGCAACCTTCAAAAGGGATGGTGAGGTTAATCGAGGAATCATTGAATGTATCGACAGATTAGTCCCTGGTGAGAGCATAGCAGATGCGATACATCGAGAGATGGAGATATATGATAATGCTCTTCACTTGATGGGTTTGCCTGTTGCAATTCACAACCGTACTATGATGCGTCCAGGTAAATTGTTTATTTTCATATTTAAGTTTCATCTTACATTACTGTGGATTATGTCTATAATGTTTGTTTTTTTCTACAAATGTCTGGTGGAAAAGGTTTGGAACTGATTGTCCAAACCTTAAAGATTTTGCAGTGAGAGTCTTAAGCCAAACCTGTAGTGCAACAGGTTGTGAAAGAAATTGGAGTGTTTTTTAACACATCCATACAAAGAAGCGCAACAGGTTGGAACACAAAAGACTAAATGATTTAGTTTATATTCGTTGTAACATGCGCCTTCGTGAAAGGTAATGTTGTATTACTTTCAAATTTTCAATTCAATATTGTTTAACTTCAGTCTTCAATTGTTAATATTATTTACTAATTGTTTATCTTTGTTTGTTGTAGGCAAATAAAAAAAGTAAATAGAGAAGAAAGTCAGTTTGATCCAATAAGTTTGGATAATTTTGATATATTAGAAGATTGGGTTATGGAAGACACTGAAGAAAATGCCCTCCTAACTGAAGAAGACGTTGCTAGGATTAATTTGGAAGGAGCGCAACAACAATATCAAGGAGATGAAGAATTTGATTTCCAAGAAGAAGGTGTTGTTGATGATGAGGAGGATCTACAACAAGGAGAAGATTAAGATTATTTAGTTGATGATCCTTATTACAATTTGTAAAATGTAACTGTGTTTGTAATCTGTATTTCATTTTTTGGATTCAAAATATGTAAATTTGGATGCAATTGTTCAATGTTGAATGCTCAATCTGTACTAAACTTACAGCATATGAATTTAAAGCAATTACCAGATTTTTCCTGAATTTTTCTTGATTTTTTTTGGATTTTTATTGATTTTTAATTAATTTTTGCATTATTTTAATATTAAAGTACGATACGATACGATACGCCCGTATTGTGGAGCCCAACGATACACGATACGATACGCGTCAGACAACACTGGTCTGCACTGCTTCGTCTAGGGGTGGATTCTGTCTAATGACAAATAATTTGCCTCTAGATCATAGAACAAGTTCAATAGACCGAGCCCATTCTCTATAATTTCTCCCATCTAATCTGATATTTGTGATTTTGAATTGTTCTATTTTTTTATCATTTTCATAGCTAGCAGATAGTTCTTCTTTCATTTTACCATCCATATTATTTCACTATTGCTCGATCCTTGCATTGATATCTTTCGGTCTTCTATATGTAATCAGCTGCAAGTAGTAAATTACTTTGTCTTTCATAGCTAGCCGATATGTTGTAGATGCTGCTATGACTGAATATGTTGCAAATGTCAATATACCAATGAATCTGATCAATACTAAACAAGAGTTGATATGTTGCAAAAGTTGATTTCTGATATTTGCAGATATCGATATTTGAATGTCTGCCCTAGATATGATTTTGAATGTCGATATCGGTGAATCTGATTCTGACTATACTTATAAAGTGCAGTCTGCCCTAGACTAGCATAGTGGATCAGATTTAAAACCTACTGCAGTCTGCCCTAGACCTTCACTTTTAAAAAAATCAATATTTACTTATTGATGTTCGCTTTTTCAGGTGTCGTCGACTGCTACGATCTCAAGAAAAGCTCTGATACCATGATCGAGATTTCCACACAAGCATTCAACACATTCAATACAAAATATTCAAGACGATGAGAGGGAATCGGCTCTTACCTGCAGCCATCTTATTTTATTTCTTCTTGATAACGAAAGACTGCAAAACACGACTAAGGGTTTCCCCTTTAAATACATGATTACAATCTGCCTAATTACTAAAGTGCCATTAATGAGGCCTTATTTAAAGGTATCTTTAAAAACAATATAACTATAAAGTCTTTAATTACACAAGACATTAACTATAATTAGTAGGTGATTAACTATAACAAGGCAGTCTTCAACAGCTCTTACAAAGAACAATACCTGGACTATTATGAATCTTCCTTAAAACAAAAATATGGTAGACTGCTAGTGGGTATTCACCATAAAATATAAGGCAGACAATACACTTGGAAGATACCAGGCAAGACTTGTTACAAAAGGTTATAATCAATCTTATGAGATTGACTACAATAAAACCTTTGCACGGGTAGCAAAATTGACATTCATAAGAGTAATTCTAAGCATGGCAACGAAATGGAGATGAGATCTATTGCAACTTCGTGTAAAGAATCATTTCTACAAGGAGACCTAAGCGAAGAGGTGTATATGGAGCTACCTCTCAGAATAAATATTAAGGCACATGAAGGTACGGTTTACAAACTGAATAAAGCTATCTATGGGCTAAATCAGTTCCCAAGAGCATGGTTTAAAAAGTTCAGTGAGGGCGTGTGAAGCTTGGGATATCAAAGAAGCATAAATGACCACATATTATTCTTTATAAAAAGTATAAAATTATATATTCTTTTAATATATGTAGATGATATCAATATAATAGGTGATGATACTGAAGAAATATCAAAATTGAAACGAAATCTTCACAAGTTATTCGACTTGAAAGACTTGGGCATACTTCACTATTTCTTTGAAATCGAAGTGTTATACTCTAGGCAAGGTATTTTTCTAATATAAAGAAAGTACACTATGAATCTACTTCAAGAAATGAATATGATTGATTGCAAACAGAGTAATACTCCTATAGAAGTGAATCAAAAATTATGTCTTGGAGATAGTGAGGAGTTCAGAGATATTTGTAAATAATAGAAATTGGTTTGTAAGCTCATCTACTTGACTATTACACGTCCATATATTACTTATGCTATTAGAATTGTGAGCAAATTTATATATTCACCAACCAAAAACCATTATTGAAGTTTATTTTCATGCAGACTGGGCTCGTTCTAGAGATGATGGCAGATCTACTACGGGTTATGTGATACTACTTCGTGGTAATCTTATATTTTAGAAGAGCAAAAAATAAACAGTAGTTGCTAGATCCAGTGCAGAAGTAAAATACAGAGTTGTAGATGCTATGTGTGAAGAAAAGTGGATATCATCATTGATTCTTGAGTTGGGATTTAGATCTATACATCCTATACCCTTATATTTTGACAGTAGTGCAGCGATTCAGATGACATCAAATCTAGTTAATCACGAAAGAACATAGCATATAGAGATTGACGGTCATTTCATAAGAAAAAAGATAGTCAATCAAGAATTCAAACTAGAGTATGTTAAGTATGAACATCAAAGAGCTGATTTCCTTACCAAAGCAATCAACATCCAACTTAAAGATTTGTTGATCAAGTTGGGTGTCATCAACATCTTTGACCCAACTTGAGGGGAGTGTTAGAGAATGTAAGTCGGGTCCCAATATTGGACCCGTGTAGCTCCTAGCCCATGTTTTGTACTACTTGTATTTCTTAATTAATAGTATGAGCAGTTTAGTTCATTCAAGTTTGAATTAGAGTATAAATTGTAATTAGGGTTCAGATTTAGTAATAGAGGTTGCAGACAAAAAAGAGGTGTAGAGTGCCGACTTCAGTGTATCTGCAAATTAGGTTCTTCTCCAATCTACTGAAATCAGCAAGTGTTCTTCATTCTATCAATAAAATCATTGTTTAGAACAAATATGGCGTACAAGGTATCTGCAGGAAATTAAACCACATGATTTTGATGTTTTTGATTTAAACATGGGTGTGACCTAACATGGATTAGAATGAAACTAGGAACTCATATAACTGACCTATTGTGGGAGAAGGATTGGTTTTATGTTTGGTTTGATAGCACTTAGAATAAACAAGAGAGAACGAGAAGCCAGATTCAACCACTAACCTCTCTAGTTTCTTTTGCATTTGAGATGAGTGTATCAAGGCAGTCATTTATAACCTTGAGGTCCTTTTGAAACTTCCTTTGACGAGGAACAATCCATTTTGCAAGGGGGAACTTCCAATAAGGAATGTAAAAAGTCGATCTGTGTTCAGCTTCAAAAAGTGTCCCATACACTGCCTGAATTAAGCAATGTAAAAGAATTATACACAGTGTGTTATGTAGCAGCAGAATAAGAACTCTCAGTTTGAAGGGGAATAAGAAGCATCATTTCTCACCTTATATGTGCAGGTAATGGGCCACAAACAAATCAAGAAGTAAACTTGAGACAGACTTTTTAGGAAAAAGAATGAAGAAAGAACTGATTAATATGGAAAATCCCCTGAAAGGACATAAAAGGTCAAAAGCACAAAGTGCTTGCCTTTCCCTCATATATAAAGGGAAGTTCGAGACTAAGATATATTTTGTCAGGGAACAGGTAAAGGTTCCAACTTTATGAACTTTAAGCAAACCATAAGATAATGACAACCATGTCAGAAATACGTAATGTTAGCTTTTGCACAGACAAGTGAACAGGAAAATAGCGAAAGAAAAATTGTGTGTGTGTGAGAGAGAGAGAGAGAGTTGTTGCTTCGAGGTCAAGCATTATTTCTCTTGCTCTTTGTTTTCTCAGGTGCTCCATATTCACATTGACAACACATGATGCATGCTACTCATTCCTGACCATCACCAATGCTTATGATGCTGTGTAGGGTGCTGCCTTGTGCTAAATGTGCATGAAGATAAATTTTTACAAAGAATATAATCACTAGAATCCACATTTTAAATTGCCTCCTCTGCATTTGTTCAGGTGCTTCCCATTGAAAATTTGATCACAAATTATGGGTACGAGGCGGCTCATGCTCCAAATGTTGAAAGGAAGACCATTTACTAGTTTCATTCATTCCCAATTTTAGAATCACTTTGAATAGCTCGAATAGTCAAACAAGATCCCAAGAAATTTTTCACCTGTTCATTGTGTATATCGAAAACTATATGCAGTCCGAAACAACTTTCCTGGTTATGGTCAGTATTGTGCTGGTTTTAGCACTGTGCAACATACAAAAGGGTTGCATGGGAAAAGAAGTCAAGAAACCACAAAGTATCTAGGCCTGACCTTGATTACTGGTGATTCTTCTGTTACACAACCAAAGTCATAGTTAAATATTCCAAGTCCAATTATGTCAAGTGCAAGGCTTGAAAACTCGGCTTCAATATCCACTTCAATCGAGTTATCTTCCCACATATTCTTAACCTGGAACTGCTTCTCAAGTTTCAAAATGGATCGCTGAGAGCATTCCCTGAAAATGTTCACCATGGCTTCTAAGAACATGTAATGGAAACCAGGAGAGATAGCTGCAATTATGTAACGATAAGAATCGCTGTTAAATGCCATATAGAAGGTTTCTTGAAAGGCAATTTTAACTGTAAAAGATACAATGAAAAATGTATATGGACTGATGAGCAAATCCCTCAATGACAATGTAAAGGTCTCCTTCAGATATCTACATAAGGTGCATAGGACGACCTTTAAACATATAGAGACTACTGTACGCTCATTGATGAGCAAATAATTCACCCACATTTGACATGCAAAGGACCCTCAGATCTCTAGGATCAAGGAAGGCATGTTTTGGCTATCATATCAGACCTTCATGGTACAAGGTACAGACGACAGACACATATATTGCATCAGATTGTATGAAACGGTATGATATTGATTTTATTAAATAAAGAAGTACTCAAGATAAAAATCTGGAAGTCTTATATGCATATTGTTAGGGACCTGAATGGAGAGAAAGAGCGATGCCCACTGCAGTAAGCATGCCTCTACACTGCTTGCAGTTTGCAACTGCTATAGACTGATTCATGCAGTCCTTATTCTACAGTGTACAGCCTACATACTGCTCCTGAGATGTTCTTATCTTGATTTCCCTTCCTTTTTTTCTTCGTTTGTGCATGTGTCACTGGTTCTGGATGAGTTGTGAACTACTGGTGAATTGGTGCTCGAAGTCGCACTAGTGCCAGATGGAGGGTATTGTTCTCTCTTTTCCTTATTTATTTCATTCTCCCTTAGTGTCTCTCCAAAGCTCAATGAGATAAATACTGACAGGCAGTTTCTTAGTATCTTATTGAGGTTGGGCTTCAAGAGTTCTGGCAAACAGTGGGAGGTCATAACCAACTTCCTTAGCATAAAAGAATTGTTGGGCAGACATGGTCTAGCAGAGAAGGCCAGGATCACCAGTCACCATAGCATAAAGGAAATGCTGAAATTTAAAGAAAGCAAAAAAAGTAAAATAGAATTCTGCTGGACTACTGGATTTGGTTCACTAGGGCGATTCAACTTACTTTTTAAAAAACCAGTTCGATTAACCAGGTTGGGTTACTAGTGAGCCAGATTTGGTCCCTTATCAACTTTGCTTCGAGACTGGGTAAAATTGGTGGGATGTGTATCATGTCAGACAGAATCATAGATCCTGTGTCTGTCTGCCATGTCAAGTTCAAGTTTGGCATGATGAGTTATGTCCAATTCAACATGTATCACTACTTGTTGACTCATATCATGTTTTTGATGTGTTTTGGGTGAGTGATCTAGGTTAGGCTTGGATCCTGAACAAGTTAGGACTTGGGTTTCCATTGAATTATTTGTTTGAGTTGGAAACTTGGAACATGCCCCTTGGACGCAGATCCTTTTGTCTTGTTTTGGAACCAGTTTCCTGCTTCAGGTCATACACTGTTTATCTATAATTCGATTTTGGCTTGGATCCAGGTCCAGCAGCCTTTAGCATAAAGGAACAGCTGAAATCTTGCAGAAAAGCAAAATAGTGAAATCCCGCTGAACCAATGGATTTGGTTCACTGGGATGATTAGCCTCTAAAGAACCAGTTCAACCAAGTTGGGTTAGTAATGAGCCCGATTTGGTTCCTTGTCAACTTTGCTTTGAGACAGGGTAAAATTGGTGGGATGTGTGACAGATCTTGTATCTGTCTTCCATGTCAAGATCATGTTTGACATGAGTTATGTCCAATTCAACGTGTACCGCTTTTTGTAGACTTGTGTCTTGCTTTTCATGTGTTATCTTGGGAGTAACCTAGGCTAGACTTGGATCCTAAACAAGGTAGGATTTAGATTTCCATCGAGTTGGAACTTGTCCCTTGGATGCAGATCCTTTTGTCTGGTTTAGATTCTATGGTTTGGATCCAGTTTCCTTGTTGAGGTCAAGCATTGTTTTCTATATTTCGATTTTTTATTAGATCCAGGTCTTGTTTCTTTGGCCCTATTTTTGTTTCTATAAACTTTTGGAGCAATTTGGACTATGTATTTAGTGTTGTGGAAATCTTTGTCAAATTGGCTTTTAAACCATTGTTTATAGTTTGGTGATGTGATTTATGTAGTTTGATTGTGAAGAGTATGAACTTTTGGAGTTTAGTTCTTGGACATTTTGATGCAAGTACTTTTGTGTCATATAAGAGCATGCCAGGAGTTGTTTTCATGATTTTAGTGTTCATGAGGTTTGCCATTTGAGTCGACTTACACACGGTTTTGAATGGATAATGAAACTTGTTCGGATTCATTTTGTGAATTTGTTCAGTTGCTGTTCTCAAAATTGTGATTTTGGAAATTATCACATCCAAATTGTTGTATATGTTTTTGGTGCAACACTCGGCAAAAAGAGTTGGCTTAGGCAAATCACATAATTGGAGCAATGTTGTAGAGATAGATGAGAATGTTGCTCGATGTGAACCTCTTGATGATGATGTATGGTGGCTATTTTCATGAACAAAGTGATATTTGACATGGAGTCTTCCTCCATATTGTCTAGGCTTGGGAAATGGAATCACTTGTAGAAAACATAACAAGAAATGGGTTTCGCCACCTTGCATCTACCCAGCGAGAGTAGTATGTGTGACTTTAAGTATTTAAAAATTACAAGTGTTGAGATAATGCAAGGATCTCAAGACCACTTTGGTTCAAAAAGGCAGTTTAGAATGCAGTATGAATTGTGAATGAGTTATCAGATTCAGTTTAATGTGAACAAGAAAGATACTTGAATGTGGATGTTGTGAACTAGGGGTGTTCATGGAATCATCCAACCTGGCAGTTTGGTTTTGCTTATTCCCTTTGTGGTTTGGTTTGGTCAGCTTGCAAAAACAATTGTCTTGTATGGTATTCTTCATGGATTGAAGGTTGAAAGCAAACTATTAGGATGTAACGAACCCAAATATATACACATGTGTGTGCGCGTCCGTACACATATTTATGCATATAATATATGTCTCTGGGTGCGTATAACTTCTTAATCCCATGTCCTTTCAGTTGCAAAGACGAGGCGAATCCAAAAAAGTTTATATTGAACAATGAATATTAAGTGTTTAAGTGTGACGTTTTCACTTTCATTAGCTTTTTAATAGTCTTGCTACTAAAACTTTTAATATTCTAATACCTTTTGCAGCCCAACTTCTTTCTTAGATGGAGAACCAAAATGAATATGACATCATGGTGGGCGCCGTAGTTTGGAACCCAACAAACCTTGAGCAGAAGATTTGGTTTGGTTCCGTTTTAATACTTACTAATGGCCTGCTTTGGTTCCCCAAAATTAAGAAGTGACCAGGTTGAGCCTAGAAATGAACCAAACCTGACCATGAACACCCCTAGCGTGAATATATTAATGGTCATAAGGGTGTGAATATGGCTCACGCAAAGTTTGGAGAGGCTTGTGGAGCCGTTTGGATCCAACTTTAAACAAATATAGTGTGATTATTGGGGATGAACTGAGTATAGATATTGTTATTACAATTTTGGTTTTCGGAATCACATCACTTATATGAATTGTATGGGTGCTTGTGATGGAACACTCAGGAAGCAAAGATAGATTAGGCAAATCACATCATTAATTCGATTGGACAGATGGATGAGTGCATCACGAGGATAGTGATATTTGACCCGGAGTCATCGTCCATATCATCTAGACTTTGGCAAATAGCATCAGTCCAACACAAATAAATCGGGTGTGCCACTTAGTGCATGCCTAGGAATAGGAATAGTAGCATGTGCAAATTAAGTTACATTTGAAAATTATAAATGTTCAAAATTTATAGTTTCGAAAACCAATATGACTTATGAGAAGCAGCACCAATTGGGATTAGATGTGATTTGTCAATCTGTTATCAGATTCGGTTTAATGTGAATAAGAAAGATATTTGAATGTGGATCGACAACCATACTAATAGTCATCCGTGCACAATTGTTGGTGTATGTGGTGACTCCCGTGACTTATTGAAACCTTAAAGTCAAATTGATCAGAGTATAGAGTGTGGTTCTCAGGGAACCTACCCTGAGCTAAGGATGAACCAGGAGGTGATCCCACCACTTTGGCTCCATTGGTTTAGCTTAGATGCTGTTACTTTGACAGTTTGCAAAGTACACTTAGTTTTGACAAAGAACTTGGCATACAGTTACATATGTGGCTTTTCATTGTGTTAAAATTTGTGTGCATATTAATAATGGTGTTGCATAATTGTTTTTCAAAAACACATGTTGTGTATGTGAACTTGCAGGTAAATGTATTGTTATCTTGTTTGATAAAACTTTAGTATTTTATCTTTTTTGGGGTACAGTATTTTATATTATGTTAAACATTAGGTTAGAGTGCAACATGTGTCGGGCCCAATCCAGCCTAGCCGCAGCCCTTGCAAACCAAGCAAATTCATTGCTGGGGAGGGCTGGTTCACATTTGATGGGGGCCTTGTCGTGAAAAAAGGTAGGTTTCAGAATTCCCATGACCATAGGCATATATATACTTATAATGACAAATAATCTCTTTATAGCTAATATACATTTAATTACTTATAAGAGTGGCTTGTCAAAAAATACAGATTGATTATACTTATAGGAGAAAAAATAGATCGTGCTTGGAGGACCACAAGATAATTCCAAAAAGAAGCTTAACTATGCAATTGATTTTCAGTAAACGACTTACATGTAAAAAAGTGGACAAAGAGGCAAAGAATACATAGAGTTAATCGGACTAAATATTAGAACCTCAAAAATGAGAAAGAAGGTATATTTAAAGAGAGTTTTTCAAGAGAATGCTTGGAATTATGTACGCATAGCGTGTGACTCATATAGAATAATGTGGTAATAATGCATATTAGGAAAGTGACAAAAGATGTATCACGTGAATCTAAGAGAGGTGTATTGGTATAAAAGGAGGCTTAATGGTGATGTGAGGCTGTGAAAGATAAAATTAATGCAAAGACGGTATGTAAGATACTGTATTATGCCAACAATAGTGATAAAACTTGGGAGGCTTATAAGAAAGCGAAAGAAAATAAAAAAAGTCTATTAGTTAAGCAAAAGCCCAAACTTGGAAGGATTTATATAAAAAGCTTAACTCAGGGAAAGATAAAAAAAGATATTTTTAAGATCAAATTATTAGTTTATCAAGTTGATGAGTCATACAATGAAATAATGAGAAAGAATTATTGCATGAAGGTTAAGACAAGCATCAAGTACAATAGACAACCATTAGGAATATCTACTTTTGAGGCTATTCACTTAGTGAGATTTTTACAAAACAATTTAAAGGGAAGGAAAAGAACCTTCATAGTCTTTATTGATTTAGGAAAAAGTTGAGATAGGGTGCAAATGATATTTTTGGGTGAACCTTAGAAAAAGAGGCATCTGATTAACACATCAATATATAATATTATGGTGCACAAGCATGTATATGGATGCCGAATTTCTTTAAAGTTAATATTGGATTAGATTAAGGATCTGTTCAACCATTATATAATGGGTTGCTAGACATAAAATGACCAAAATGCCCTTAGTACTATGAGTAATTACAATAATACCCAAATATCAGAAATTACAAAACTAATACTAAAAACAACAAATATTCATATTCTTCGACATCCCCCTTCAAGTTGGGAGTATGATACTTCAAACTCTAAACTTATAGAAAAATTGGTTCTTTAACACTCAGTTGTTACCTTTATCTCATCCATCTCACCATTATCCTCAAGGATGAGATCTAAACAATGGGCTGTGCATGGTGTCCAATAGAAAGTCTCATAAGTATCTGTTAACTCCTTCCCAGCTGCTTTATAGTTAATTGTATTATCTATAATCAATTGGATTATATTCTCTAACCCAACCTCGCATATCACCTTATCAAACCCTTGTCTTAGGATCTCTATAGTTTGCCTCTCCTCTAAAATGTCTAGAGATCTCAAAAACATAAGTCCGTTAGGACAGTAGAAAAGAAAGTTTAGCAAGGTCCTTCCTCGCCTATTTGTCCATCCGTCTACCATGATAGTGCATCATGTCTCCTTTCATGACACTCTCAAAGTCGAACAATATTCTTGCACTTAAATGACGGTCTTATCTAATATATTTCCTCTCAACTTCTGATAAGAGGGCATCTTGTATCCTAGACCAATATTAGCAATTGCATCTGTCATTGCTTGAAAATGAAAACTATTTGTTGCATTAAATAGAATGCATGCATCATAAAACCATCTGCCCACTATAAGGTTTGTCTGTTCATACAGTTATTCTGAAGCCATAGCATCACGAATTCTAAGTTGAGCACCAGGTGTAGTGATAGGAGGAAAAAATGAATGTATGCTTGAAACAGCTCTTCTTCTATTCCTTCCTGAGCTTCCTCTTCTACCACTTCCACTTCAAAATCTTCAGCAACCCTCTTTCTCCTATTTGATGGTCGAGAACTACTACTACCAATCTCTGTTCTGGAATCTGAAAGAATACTATAAGTGAATCCAATAGCATCATCATCTTCCTCAAACATCCCTAAATCATCCTTTTGTTGTCTCCTCTCTTATATGCTCTGAATCATCTGAAGACATTGCCATTTAATACCTTCTAGCAAACTTTTGACTTTGCTTATACAAGGAGCAACTTTTTTCCTAGTCCCTGCTAGGTGGTGTTTCAATCCTAAAATTCTACCACTAACCACCTTCTCACAAAACAAACATCTGATCTTTGATCTGGAACCCTCAACTGGTATACCCCCACTGTCATGCCGAATCATCAGACCGAGAGTGGGAGTCTCTAACACCCCTTCCTGTGATCTCAATTGAGCACTTTAATTCAATAAAAAAACTGAAAATAAAAGCACTTCGTAAATCCCCAATCTTCACATAACACTCAAATAGAATGTCTCCCACTTCATAAATGCAATAAAAATCATATCCACACACTTAATAACTTCATATTTTATCATTCAAAAAAAAAACAAATAACACAAAAAAAACAACAAATACAAAGAAAAAAGTTCAGAAAAACACTCAAAATATAGCACAATCCGAGTTAGGAGACTTGCACGGACACTATATAACACTTTTTTGGCAGCCTTGAACACCAAGGAGGAGGAGAACCACCGAAAGAGAGCTTGAGGTGCTCCAAAAAAATCACAAAAACACACAAAATGCGGGTTTCTGTTCAACCAGAGACCCTTTATACGGGTCCTTGGTATTGAAGATTAAGTTGAAATTGAGTCCTTAGATCTTAAGTTTGTGTTTAAGTTCCTTTAATGTATTTTGTGGTTATGTTCCTTAGTAGTTTGGATCCCAATGGATCAGTTTCTTATCCATTGGGAATCAGGTAAAGCTAGTTACTGGTTAAGGGTAATTAAGTCTTTTAAGTTAGATTAGTGTCTATAAAGTATTAAGTGTGTAATTAGGTTAAAGTAAACAAATTTTAATAGAAGAAAGTGATAGGAGACGGCAGCCATGAGGGTGCCGATATGTCTTCCACCACCACCAACAACAACAACAACTAAGCCTTTTCCCATACTAGACGGGGTCGGCTACATGGATTCTTTGTTTCCACAGATCTCTATCGTGTGCCATGTTAGCAGTTAACTCCCAATAAGCTAGATCATTCTTTATTGTTTCTTTCCAACACTTTTGTGGTCGTCCTCTACCTCTTTTAATACTTTCCAAATTTAGTTTTTCTAACCTTCTTACAGGTTCTTCTTTTGATCTTCTTTCTATATGTCCAAACCATCTTAAACGATGTTCTCTCATTTTATCCTCTAGTGGTGCCACTCCTAATTTGTTTCTAATAACCTCATTATGTATACGGTCTTTTCTTGTATGACCACTCATCCATCTCAACATCTTCATTTCTGTCACAGACATCTTTTGTACATGTTGATGATTAACTGCCCAACACTCAGAACCATAAAACATGGCAGGCCTAACTGCTGCTCTATAATATTTACCTTTTAATTTTAATGGTATCTTCTTATCACAAAGAATACCTGATGCTCCTCTCCATTTTAACCAACCAGCATTAATTCTATGTGTAACATCTTCATCAATTCTTCCATCACTTTGAAAAATTGTCCCTAGGTATTTAAAACTTTCCTTTTGGGGAATGCAATGTGTGCCAATTTTAATTTCTATGTCCTCTGAAGTAGCCAAATGATCAAACTTACATTCCATATATTCTGTCTTTGTTCTACTAAGTCGGAGGCCTTTGTTTTCTAATGTTTCTCTCCATAGTTCCAATTTTCTATTAACTTTTTCCTTAGACTCCTCCACTAATACAATGTCATCTGCAAATAACATACACCAAGGTACTTCATCTTGAATATGTTTTGTTAACTCATCCATCACCATTATAAATAAGTATGGACTTAAAGTTGATCCTTGATGTAACCCAATATTAACTTCAAAGAAGTCTGTCGTTCCTTCATGAGTCCTCACACATGTTTTTGCACCATCATACATGTCTCTTATAAGGTTAATATATGTCAATGGGATACCTCTTTTTTCCAAAGTTCTCCAAAGAACCTCCCTCGGTACCCTATCATAAGCTTTTTCTAGATCAATAAATATCATGTGAAGGTCTTTCTTTTTTGCTCTAAAATGTTCCATAAGACGTCTCAAAAGGTGAATCGCTTCAATAGTAGATCTACCTGGCATAAATCCAAATTGGTTCTCTGTTGTACTTGATACTTGTCTTAACCTACGTTCGATAATTCTTTCCCATAATTTCATAGTATGACTCATTAACTTGATACCTCGATAATTCGCACAATTTTGAATGTCTCCCTTGTTCTTATATACAGGTATAAGTGTACTTGCTCTCCATTCCTCGGGCATCTTTTGGTTTTTCCATATTTCATTAAATAGTCTTGTGAGCCAAGTGATTCCTATTTCTCCTAGTATTTTCCAAACTTCTATAGGAATATTATCTGGTCCTACCGATTTACCACTCTTCATATATTTAAGAGCCTCTTTGACTTCATTCTTTTGAATACGTCGGTAGAAATTGTGGTTTATATACTTTTCTGACTTGGCTAAATCTCCTAAACTAATACTAACATCTTTATTTTCATTAAAAAGATTATAAAAATAGTTTTTCCATCTATTTCTTATATCATCATTTGCCACTAGAATTTTTTCATCCTCGTCTTTAATGCATCTAACATAATTAAGATCTTTAGTTTTCTTATCTCTAGCCCTAGCTATCCTAAAAATATCTCTTTCACCCTCTTTTGAGTTGAGTTTTTTATATAAATCCTCCCAAATCTTAGCTTTTGCTTCACTAACGGCCTTTTTTGCTTCCTTCTTTGCTTTCTTATAAGCTTCTAAAGTTTCACTAGTTTTCTTAGCATAATGTAATTTGTAACATGCCCTCTTTGCCTTGATTTTGTTTTGTACTACTTCACTCCACCACCAAGCTTCTTTTTGTGCCGGTACACCTCCCTTAGATACCCCTAACACATCTTTCGCCACTTTCCTAATATGTATAGCCATATTGTTCCACATATCAGAGGGTGTGCCAACATAATTCCAAACATCTCCTTGAAGGACTTTTTGTTTAAATATATCTTCTTTCTCGCTTTTGAGATTCCACCATTTAGTACGAATAGCTCGATGCACTCTTTTCTTCTTTGTCCATTTTTTTATTTGTAAATCCATAACTAAAAGTCGATGTTGGGTGCTTAAGCTTTCTCCTGGAATTACCTTACAATCTTTACAACACGCTCTATCTTTTTTTCTACAAATAAAGTAATCAATTTGTGTTTGTGATAAGCCACTCTTATAAGTAATTAAATGTTCATCTCGTTTTTTGAAGATTGTATTGACTATAAAGAGATCAAATGCCATAGCAAAATTTAAAATCTCCCTACCTTCCTCGTTTATATCCCCATAACCAAAGTTTCCATGAATCCCTTGATATCCTAATGCCTCTTTACCGACATGTCCATTTAAATCTCCTCCTAAACAAATCTCTCCCTTTGTGGAATCTTTTGAAACACCTTATCTAACTCTTCCCAAAAAACTGTCTTTATACTATCTTCTAGTCCTACTTGGGGTGCGTAAGCACAAACTATATTCAAAACCTCTACTCCTAACACTAATTTCAACGTCATGATTCGGTCACCATATCGTTGTATGTCTACTACACTCTCCTTTAAATCTTTATTTATGATAATGCCAACTCCGTTTCGGGCCTTTTCTTTACCTGAGTACCATAATTTAAAACCTGTATCCTCTATCTCCTTTGCTTTTTCTCCAACCCATTTTGTCTCTTGTAAACATAGAATATGAATCTTTCTCCGAATCATAGTATCTACCACCTCCATTAGCTTACCCGATAATGTTCCGATATTCCAAGAACCAATACGAATCTTATTATCTAGGACTAGCTTCCTTACCCCCCGCATCCGTCCATAATCAAAATGCGGAGACCCTCTCTGAAAATTTTTCACTACATTCGGGCGGCAATGTAGCGGGACTAACTTCTTTACCCACACCCGTCCATGATGTGGAAACCCTCTCTGCAATTGATTCACTACATTCGGGCGAAAATATAGTGGCCCTTGCTTACTTCTTACTGCATTCGGGCTCTGCAGCACGTCGCTAGGCGGGGACGCCCCAAAGCAATGCTCATAATTTTTGTAATCCATGTTATAGAAATCCGACGAAGTTTTACGCTGGCTGTCGGAAGCCTAACACAACCCTCCTCCTTTATCCGGGCTTGGGACCGGCAATGCAAGGGTGATCCCTTACATGGGCGGAGTTTGCCGATATGTCTTCCACATGTTAAAATTTCAATTCTTGGTTAATCTGTGTCTCTTGTATTTTACTGCACCATTGTAGACACGGAAAATTCTCACTTCCGGTTCTTAGGCCCGAAGTGAACCTAGGGTCATAAAGTAAGAGTGAGAAAGTTGGTAGGCTTGACTTTTTTTGTCAAAGTGGGTTAGCCTAGCCTTGTGGGTTTAACTAAGAGTGTGGGTTCAAGCTTGTATGCACCTACACTTGACCTAGGGTTGCACCAACTTGGATATAGCTGCAACTAAGGTAATGGACCGGCTCCAAGAGGTGGTTCCTAAACCTAGCCCTAAGTTAGCCTAGCTCACCTAGCCATCTTTCCTAAACCTAACCCAAACCTAGCCTAGACCTAGCCCTTCTCACCCAAAACCACACCCACTTTACCTAGCCGACCTCACCTAGTTGGACCACCTAGACCCTAACCGACTAGCCCTAAGCTAACCTTAGTTCACCTAAGTAAGTCCCTAACCAACTAAACTAAGCCCACCTAACCGACCTACCCCAAACCACTAGCCCAGCCCACAACATTTCCCTAAACCGACCCAACCTAATTGCAGCCACCCCCATCCTAACCCATAAAATATCTAGCCCACAATATCTCAGCCCACCTAACTAAGCTTGGTTCCTAACTAGACTCAACCACTCCCTAACTAGCTAAGCCTAACCGACCTTAGCTATTAGAAGCCCAACTGACCTTGCTTCCTAACTAGACCCAGCCACACCCTAACTACCCAGTAACCAACCTAACTAAGTCCCTAGCTCCCTTATCCCCCCAGCCATTAATCCCTAGTCAACCTATATAAGAGCCCAACCATCACCTGCGGGTTCCTCTCTGGATCCTCTTAATTCAACCGGTTGTTCACTCTCTCTCCATCCTCCCATTCGGCCAGGACCTGGACAACGCCACCTCCCTTCCACCCGGCCACCAACAGCTCCATCTCACTCCATCATCTTCCTTCATTCCGAGCCGACCAACTTCATCACCTCCCTTCCACCTGCCGCCTCCTTCCCAGCCAAGCACCACCTCCTTTCCACCCAGCCAACAGCACCATCCTCCCTTCATTCCCGGCCAGCAGCTCCATCACTCCCAGCTGAGCACCACCTGCCATCCTCCCTTCACTCCCGGTTAGTATAACTCCACCTTCATTCCTGGTCAGCAACCCTTCACCATTCCCCAACTCCTTCACTCCCAGCCGAGCACCACCTTCCACCTGGCCTGCATCACTCCCATCCACCTGCCATTCTCCCATCTCTCCCCGCCGAGTACCACCTGCCACCCCTAGTCGCCCAATTCCCAACACCACACCTTAGATCAACCTACCTTCCCTAATTCCCAGCCAACCTAGCTTCCACAAATCAGCCGTCCAGCCCCCTACCTGTCCCAAAACATACCTGAATCCCAGCCTCTCTCAAGCTACCCAAGGGACTCCTCATGGCTGCCTAAGGCGAATAACAAGTCCAAATCCATGCAAGTTGAAGATGGACCAGCTACATGTAAGTGTCTAAACTTGGGCTATTACATTAACTTGCTTTATATTCAATTAAATTTTGATATGGGGTTGTAATAATGGAGCGTAGTCTCCCCCCAAGATGTAATATTGATGTATGACACACAAGCACACACGTGCACTTGAGCCTTTCCGCTCTTAGTTGCACACTTTTTACACACACACGGGCCTTGACAGCCCCTAAGATATAGTTTTATTTATATAAGTTCAGCTGCGTGTGCTTACATTCAAGTCGTGTGTGTTGTCTTTCAATTCCACACTCACACACATTGAGCTTTCGCTCTTACTCCCAAGACTCTAATAAGAGCCATATTGCAATTCGATTTGGGGTTTTCATTCAAGTTGTGTGCGTGGTCTTTCAATTACACACTCACACACATTGCGCTTTCGCTCTTACTCCCAAGACTCTAATAAGAGCCATATTGCAATTCAATTTGGGTTTTACATTCCAAGTCGTGTGAGTTGTCTTTACATATACACACAACACCCACACACACGTTGGCGACCTTCGGGCCCATATATATATAGTTATATTTCCCTTCCGCTATGTCTTTAAGATTTGGGTTTTAAGGTTCAGTTGTATGAGTAGTCTTTCAATATATACACGACACACACTTACACAATTGAGCCTTTCCGCTCTTAAGATATAGCCATATTTTCCTTTTGCAATTTCCCTTTTGCAATTTCCCTTACGCAATTTCCCTTCGGCTATGTCTTTCAATTTCGGGTTTTCCCGTTCCGTTGTGTGAGTTTGCATTGCATATTCGTCATACCACGAGTTATGATGCATATTGCATCAAAGCAAACCCCATACACCCGTGCAAAAATCGCCCAACTTAGGTCACTTGCGCACACACCTAGCTAGCCTAAATAGCGTAAAATTGAAAGACATAGGCACGTGCAAATCCCACGTGAAATAAAATCTGCAACAATACAAACAAAACCCAATCAAACACTTCATATGTTTTCAAAGGGGTTACATTTGTTCAAAATCGACTTTCCTAAGCGTAAAGACTGACCCTTGCACATCGGTGCAAGAAGGTCTGCGACAAAAAGAGCTCACTTGCTCACAATCGCCCCAAACAAGTCAGATATTCAAAACTTACTTCGCTAGCTTGAGTAAGCTAGCTGGCACGCCCTTTTTATAAAAGTGACTTAGACACACGAAAAGGTTCACTTCAGGCCTAAGAACCCGAAGTGAAAATTTTCCATGTCTACAGTATCTAATGATTCTAATGACCGCACTCATGTGAGCACTAGTAGGAGCTTGTTGAAACTGGCTTGCAGGTGTGTGATATGTTTGGATGAGTGATGATGAGATAGGTCAACGCTTCTATAAGTTGTTTGTATGGAGTAGGATCGTCAAGTTTCTCCCCATCTATTGCTCTCAATTTTGTTCCAAGAACCTCTATTGTATTCACCTTCTTGTTGGTTAGACCTAACCTGTCAATAATTTCACTCACAAATTTTGTTTGATACTTAAAGTATCCTCTATCGTTACGTATAATTTCAATTCCTAAAAAATAACTAAGCAAACCAAGGTCTTTCATTTCAAATTCTTTGTGAAGATCACTTTTAGCTTACAAAATGTCAGCTTTATCACTTCCAGTGATGATCATATCGTACAAGAGTGAAATTTCAATTTTATATTTATATCTATTGTATTATGTATATATACTGATAACATACATATGATACAGATACACACAACACACACTCACACAAACACATACACACTCCTCATCCCCTTTTTCTGAAGGTGCCCTGGCAGGCAGTCGACATCAGTGGCAAGAAAAGCAGCTATATATATATATATATATGCATGTATGTATGTATGTATGTATGTATGTATATGTGATGCTGAGGATGAGTCAATATAATCAAGGTGTCTCATGCAAAAACCACAATGGAGCCACTCCATGCTTTCTGCAGCCAAAGGAGAGAAGGAACCAACAAATGATGTATAAAGTTGCAATCATACAAAATAACCAGAGTTCTAGTACATGAATGCAATGACAATGGCTTACTAAAAACTACAGCACAACACAGCAACATAATTGGCAAGATGTATGTGCTAGTCTAACCTTTCCTTCTTTTCCTCCAAGTTTCGAGGTCTGCAGGAATTAGGCCCTTCCCCATTATCGGTTCCAGAATATCAGCAAGAACTCCCTAACAAATGTCTGATTTTAAGAGACCGGGTTCAAAAACAATATGCAGGTACCTAAGCAAAACAAGAATGATAATTACTTGACATTTTTTCTTATGTGACAGGATAAGCAGCAGTACCATTTTTAATATTACTAGCGGTTCTGGGCACCTTGAGTGAGGAGACATTTAATTTCCCAGGTATCTGTTTTACAAGTTTCATGTTTCCATAAACTACTAGTAGTTCAAATGTCAAACAGAACAAGTTAATGCAGGTGCCTTTCAGATACAAAAAGTGATAGTAGTGTCATGTCCTCCATGCAAAAAGAATTAAGTTTTGTCACTTTGGTGTACATAAAGGGTATCCTTGGTACTTCCTTATATGGTCATGAATAATATTCCCTGCATTCTCTTTGTGAGTTCATTGTATTTTGCTTATGGTAAATAATATGAATGTACAGCATGATCTCTTCAGTCAACTTTATAAAAGATTAGTTGTCAGAAGGTAAGGTAGAGTCAAATGAAGGTTCAAAGGCTTAGATATCAAGTTTTGGAGTTCTAGTTATCAAAAGACTTTGATGGGTTAACGTAAACTTTTTCTGCATGGAAAGTATATCTTGTTATCCAAATTCAGAAGAATGGGAGAAACATCCATTTTTTGTATAGCCTAGCTAGCCAAAATTCAAGTCAAATTAATTTGGGTTACATTCCTCCTAAAAGCTAGGTTTTTCCCGATAGGTTTCAGGTAGTTGATCTAGGGAGTCAGATGAAAAACATTTGGACCTATTCTGCAGATTTTATGATAATCTCGACATGAATCAAATTTGTGTAAGATCAATTTGTTGAGATTGAAATCTGTATGTGGGTTTATGACGTCACTTCATGCAACGCTGATATCTAAGCCTGAAAAGGAAGATGTGATCCTCTTGCTACTAGAGACTCATGGTCTTCCTATTGCCTATTTTTGGCTAAAACCTGATGACATAGTGGTCAGTTCGACAAGGTCCTGAACTGAACAAGCACATATACATGACATTGATCCAAAAACACACTTATATATCATCACAGAAACAGTAGGGTGACAAAGGGGCCCATCTAGGTGTCCGTGTACCACAACACCGGTCCCACAATAACTATCAAAACCCCTAAAATACCATCAACTTTCTGAAACTAATTCATGAAATAGGAAGGAAAATTATTGATTGTGCGATAGAATGAATGATAAGAATAAGTTTCAGGAATAATCACAAATGTGACACAAACTTTCAATGGTGTGAAGTTTTTCACATAAACTTTTAACTATGAAAGGAAAAAGATACCTTGTCATAGGAGAACGGGTTTTCTTTAAGAATGTGTCTTGCAACAATGGGGTCCGACACCACAATAAAGGATTTTGGACCAAATGCAATTCTGTAGACAGAACCATGCTGGCAGAACAAAATATAGATAAGATACGGTAATATAGATAGAAAGAGCAAAGGAACGACGATAAACAAGATACTGATCCGAAATATGGCATTTGTAAAAGCGGCAATCAGATGGCACCTCAAAGTTTATATGGTACAACTTGGTTTTACCCTTCGAGTGGTGAACATCTTAGTTCATTTCAACATTTTTTTCTGATGAAGTAAGCTTTTCAGCTTAATCCAGTGTCTATCGTAACATATTCAACTATTGCGGCAATAAGCTACCAATGTTAATATCCTGCTATACCAACCTCTTAAGTCCATTGGTCAGCCTTCTTTACACATTTAAGGCAAAATTCATTTGTTAGGATTTGTCATCTTAAGATTTAAATTAGTCCCGAAAGCAATAGAAAGACGCGAGTACGGACCTCAAGAAACCAATCGTACAAGGCGAAGAATAAGGGTCGGCCGAAGAGATCGGAGACGGCACCCTCAGCAACGGGCATCGAACCGATGCTGCGCCCGCCACTTAAGAGGTTGGTCAGCAAGTTGCTTGCATTGTCAAGCAGATTCATTTTCTTCTTCTTCTTCTCATTTCTCTCTTGCGTTTTCGATTGTGACCTGCAAAAACGGGAAGAAGAAAAACAACCATAACGTGGGAAGAAATCCCTCTTTCGCAGATTGAGCAATTTAGATGAAACCTAGTCGGGAAAACATAGCAGCACAGTGAGAAAGAGAGATGGGTTGCCTGATGGTGAATCGTGGGGAGGAGGAGGAAGGAAGAATTGGAGTCCAAGAAGGGAAGGGTGGAGTAGCAGGATTCGTTAGGCTGTTGCCGAATGAGAGGTTGAGCCATGAAAGCAAGCAAGCTGCTGCTGCAACCATCGCCGCTGAGCTGCGGGGTGGAGGGAAGAGAGAGAGAGAGAGAGAGAGGATAAGAGCCCGGCGAGTCGGCCACCCCTAAACAGAAAATGGCGGGCGCGAAGGTGGTAAAATAAATTTTAGAAGAACTTCAAATTTATCCATTTGTCTTTACTATATACTTTTGTTTTTCTTAATTACAAAACCGTGTTTTTTTTACCCACTCCTTCAAGCAATACGGAATTTGGTTCACGTGTAAAAAGTCTCTTGTGTTTGTTGTGACGCGGCAAATTTTTATCTAACATTTGAAGTTGTTTTAATACTTCGAACATCAAGACCAATCAAATTTACATTGATGAGCAATATCTAGAAATCATTTTATAAGCATAAGCGTGCAATATTAATGTATTTGGTGAAAATTATGCATTGAGAGGCAAACATTGGGGGCTCCTCATCGGGGATCGGTCAACTTCGTGCAACTCAGCAACCCACGAAGGTGTCAGAGCAAGACTGCCCTTGGCTATCCGTTTTTGACATCAGCAATATGGGACTGTCTTGGATCCTTCTGGACATCCACTGATGAATGACAATCGACTGTGTTGAATTTCCTGTTGGCAAAACAAAATTCTGTAGTGACTTTGTCGGTTGCATTTTTCACTCAAAACCAGATTGATTGTTCGATTCACAACCAGATTCTTTGTTATGAATCTAAGCACACTAAAACAAATCTCAATTGAAATTCATTATTAAAACCCCTCTGAATTACCCCAAACAGGTCATTTTTCGGCAAAACATGAATCAGACCTATAACAACACCAGTGAAGCTTTTTCCTTGAATCTGATTTAATTTTATTAATTTCTCTAGCCTCCAATAGGTTTGCAGATCTCACTGTGACCAAAAATATCATATAAGCATTTACTAATGAGCATAATTATCATATAAGTGGCTATTAATACTACAATGTGATTGCACCCATAACCTTCAGCAAATATATCTTGGTATTTTAAATTCACCCGACAATCCTCCACCATTTTCAAAATAGATTTAAAAAAGTCGTCACTTTAAAAACCTTATAGTTTCAATAAAATATCTCACACTTTGAACATTTACCTAACAAAACATGGGTTTCACTTATTTGAATTGAATAATAGATAAGTTTTGATTTGTCTAATCCAATTTAACAAGCTTGCATGTTTTACATATAAGACTATAAGAAGGTATCCACATATAATGTTTCACTCATGTTTTAATTGACATATTCTTATAGGGTGACTCTAAAAAGTGGCCCTACTTCACACTCACATAGGTCAACTCTATGAAAATACTCCCATATAAGCACTTTAGTATGGATGTATATATGTTATAGGTCTTTAAGAGTATGGTTCAACCTTTTTTGTTTCATTTATGGGACCAAGTACTTTTTTTAAAATATTTATTTAGTTGGTACTGCTAATCAGAAATGAAACCCTTCATTTTCCACTCGCAACATACATAGGTAGCATGGATATATCCTCCATATGAAGCAACATAATAAACAGTAGAAGAGTAAATTATGTTTAGGTTATGAAGATGAAGAAAGAATAACAAGAAAAAAAAATCATCCACTTACTACTATCTAATGTTGTAAATTGAAATAAAGTGGAGAAAGGAAGAGAAGAAAATGTAAGAGGAGACACCAAATTCATGAGCAGGACTATAAAAGGTAGATCATACTAAATGTTGGCTAACCTAATCTCACACACATTCTTGATTCTACTAAGGAAAATCAATAAAAAACATTTAGCCCTTAACAATTAACATTTAAAAGACCTATTACCATCCTTTTGGACAATAAAATCCATTATCATCTCATTGTTCAGGCCAGGATTATGCCTTAATTTCTATGAAATGGAGGATCACAACATCTTCAATTATACATTGGTTACAAAGAAAATATAGAGTTCAACCAATATTGGACTTTTGTCTTATATTTTGATGGAATGCATATATTTTTTTCATTTTCTTCCTCTTACTCAATCTTTTAGCACTTATAAAATTTTAATGTTGCTAAATATTTTGGTAGTTTGGTTATTATTTTAAGGATTATTAGTAACTATATTGGTGTTAAGATATTGCTTTTTACTCTTAAAAGGTTATTGCATATAAAAAATAACTATATCATAATAAGCTCTTAGTAATTTATAGCTTACTTACATGTATCAGTCTCATATATAATATGACCCACACCAACCTATATTTTCTTCTCTGATTCTAATTTTTCTAGATCGCTACTATTGAAATCATGTACTTTAACTCATTGAACGTAAGATTTGATGTTACTCAAAGTGTGAGTTGAGGTTTCACCATTGGTGATCTTACAAACTGGGCGTAGACCCATTCTAATTGATGCCTTTCACATCAAATCGCTTGTGAGACCTTTTGTCAAAGGATCTAGAATATTTAATTCTAATCTTATATGAATAATAGAAATTACAACCCTCTTTATAAGATGTTTAATATAGCTATGTCTAGTCTAGATTTGTTATTATATATTTGACTATAAGTATTTGATAATATACTTTGGCTATAAGAATTCATTGATATGGGTGTCATAGGCTTTGTCCATATCAAAATCTCATAAAGTAAATTTCTTAGCCACTATACTTTTTTACTTGTCAAAGCTAAAACAATGAACTTGGCAGTCATGGTGGAATTGGGTATGCATGTTTGTTTCTTAGAACCCAAAGAAATGATACCCAACTAATAGTAAAAAATCAACCACTTGTAGAGGTATGATCTTTCGAATATCTAACTCAACTAGCATATGAATATCATTTCAAAATTGAAGGACTCACACTATAGTATAAGTTGCAGTCAATTATTTCTTTTAAGTATTTTAGTACTTGATGAACACCATTTTAGTGGTCCTTACGTGGATTACTTGTATATCGGCTCAATTTGTCCATTGCATATGCAATGTCATATAGAGTACATGTCATATCATATATCAAGCATCCAATAATTTTAGCATACTCTAACTATGCTATGGGGCATCCTTTGTTTGATACTAACTTAAGGGTTACATCAAATGGAGAACAGAGAGGATAATAATCAAAATAATCATTTTAAAAAAATTTAATATAATGAGATTGTGTTAGGCATATATTATTTCCTTGTCTTGTTATTATAATGTCTTGAATAACATCTACTTCTCTCTATGTCTTTCATATAAAAATTAATAGACAAAAACTTTTTGATATTTTAATTTTTTTTAAATTAGTACAAAAAATGAGAATGACATCAACATATAAACAAATCAAACAACCTTTTCCATGACAAAATTTGATATCAACACATTTGTCTAATTCATTTATTTTGAAACTATTTATAAGAAAAACTTAATCAAATTTTAATGTCATTACTTAGGGGCCTGTTTTGTCCTTAACTACTTTGTAAACTTTATGTTTTTGTCCAAGTACAACAAAATCTTTAAGTTGTTCCATATACATCACCTCCTCTAATTCACCATTTAAAAATGTCGTTTTGACACCCATTTGGTGAATAACAAGTTTATATATAAATGAAAGTCCTAAAAGGACTCTAATTGTAGCTATTCTACCTACCGGTGCATATATCGAAATAATCAATTCTTTTTTTTGAGAAAAAGCTCTAACAATAAGTCTAGCTTTAAATCTATCAATGGTTTCATCAACTTATTTTTGAAAATCCATTTACAATCAATTACTTTAGAATTGGGAGGAAGGTCTACTAATTTCCAAATTTTATTACTCATTATTGAGTTCATCTCATCTTGGATGATTTCCTTCCAAAATGTTGAATGAAGAGATTTCATAGGCTCCTCATAGGTCTTAAGATCTTTTTTGGTATTATAACAAAACATCATATGACTCACAATTGACTTATAAGTTTCTTCAACTGGGAATATGTGGAAAACCAATCCAAAGGTCTTTGTTTTTCTTTCTTTTACTTCGTTTGGACATTGAACTCTCTATATTGTCATTACTAGTTCCAATATTTTTCAGGTCATGCTCATTTCATGAATATGTCTTATAGATCTAGGAATTGAGGTAAACCTAAATTCTAGAAAAATAGTATCTCTTAACTCTACCCCAATAAGATATATTCAATTTCACCCAACTTCTTTTTTTTGGATTCTACAACTTTGACAATAGTGCTATGACCCCAAATTTTGAGAAAGTTTAGGTGAAGACTTTTCTTTTATTTTAGAGTTCACATGAGGTAATTCGGTTCCTTTTATTTGAAAATCTATTTAAAATGAAATAAGAATTAATCATGTTTCACCCTAATAACCATTTGATAAACCAAAATATGACAATATATAATTGACCATTTCTTTTAAGACTATTTTTTTTTGTTTCACCATTTTATTGTCAATAATAAGGAGTTGTAGTTTGATATATTATTCTCATAGACTCAAAATAACTAAGATTACAGTATTCTCCTTCTTTATCGGTTTTTAAATACTTCATGAAAGTTTCACTTTGAGTTTTGAAAATCATGACACCTACCAAACATCGGTGTGCGCAAAAGACTTATGGGACAAACTTGAAACAAGGTACATGATGAAGGATAGAAGTAAGAAATTTCTTGTTATCTATTTTAATAATTATAAGATGGTGGGGTAGATCCATTATATAGTAATTGCATAAGCTCAAACAAATCTTGAATAATTTCAAACAACATAAAATCAACATTGATGAAACCATCATTTTCTTGTCTATTATAGACAAACTTCTTTCGTCTTGAGAAAATTTTAAAAGAACATTAAAATACAAAAAGAAAGACATTTTTTTTTAGTAATTGGCCATTCATCTTAGGCTTGAGGAAGAGTACACAAAACAAGTTGATTCCGTAGACCAATCTATTCAAGAGAGTCTATGTTATGGTGGAAGCTAAGTCTATAGAGCCTTCAAAAATAAAAGTAATTAAGATTTCAAAAAATCTCATGGATCAATAGTAAGAACACCAAGCCTAAGAAAAAGAAAGGTCGATGTTACCAATATGGAAAACCTTATCAATATAAGAGGGAACGTTAATAGTAAAAAAAGTCGAATAAAGACAAGAGTCCTAATTCTTCTAAGAACAATCTTGTTGTTATATCGGAAGTAAATATATTAGAATACATTGGATCTTGTTGGGTAGACTCCGATGCTACTCGTCATGTGTGTAAAAACCAAAGTCTTCAAAACTTTAGTAGAAGAAGACGGACTAATTTTGTAGATGTGTAATGCTTCTACAACTCAAGTAAAAGGCAAATAAATGGTTGAACTTGAATTTAGTTCGAGTAAAGTTCTTACTCTTAAAGATGTATTATTTGTACAAGATGTAAAGAAAAATTTGGCGTCAGTTCCTTTACTTAATAAGTATAGGTTTACAAGCGTATTTGAGGATAACAAGTTTATTTTGTCTAAGAGAGGCATGTTTATTAGCAAAGGTTATCAATGTGAGTTTATGTTCAAGTTGAATCTCAATAACAAAGATGTTATTTATGCTTATAATCATGGCATTTTCGTTTGAGGCATATGAAGTATAGAAAATTACATAAAATGGCTAAATTAGGTTTGGTTTCAAAATTTGACAAGTCAATGCATTCATATTCTACTTGCATGCATACCAAAATCACTACTCCCATTTTCAAGCATTTAAAGTAGTTTCAAAATTTTAAATTTAATTCATTCATATATTTGTGATTTGCATGGTTGGTCAACAATAGAAGGAAAAAGTTATTTTGTAACTTTTGTTGATGATTTCACTAGATTTTACTATATATATATATATATATTTAATGTATACAAATGAATAAGGCATCTTACATGCTGTTGAGAATGTGACCCGTATAAATATAATTGTCATTATTCCACTTTTGTCATTTATGGGCTTCTTTAAGGGTCTCATTCTTATTTTCTTTCGGTCTTGATGCAGTGAAAACATACACGATCTTCAATGTCATAAGAAGAAAGTGCATCTTCTTTTCTTGCCATCAAATCTATCCAACTTGATGAAGTTGATGTCATCTCTCGAAAAGAAATAACCATCTTGGCAAATAAACCTAAAGATTGTTAGAGTTGATCTTTTAGATGGTATGGTTCTTGAATGGTTAGCACTTGAGATATCGAATTTAACACCCCTGAAAAGTTTAGTGTAGCGAGTTACAACCACTACATGTGCTATTAATGGGAACAATTATCACTTAAATAAGTAAGTGTTAATGCTAAAATATGACTAAAAAATATTCAAGAGTTACAATCACTATATGTGCTACTAATGAACATAATTATGACTTAAGAAAGTGGGTCTTAATACTAAAATATGGTTAAAATACTCAAGAGTTATAACCACTACATGTGCTACTAATGAACATAATTATCACTTAAGTAGCTCTTAGTGCCACAACATGGTTGAAAAATACTCATGAGTTACAACAACTACATGTGATACTAATGAGCATAATTATAAGTAAGTAGCTATTAATGCTACAACATGATTGCACTCATAACCTTCACCAAATATATCTTGGTATTTTTAAAATTGACCCAACAAATTTTTTGTTGTCCAAGTATGAACTGGGAAAGGAAACTCCAATCTAGATGTGAAGTTTTACTTTGTTGTTGAGGCTCTTTGTAATCATGACCGAGAAGGCTAGTGATTCAAGCTGAATCATAATTCAAACTAGAAGACAACAACAAGAATTAAAGGTAAATTCAACCTCGCACAACTCAGATGTTAGTTGTATGACCTTCCTTTCTGGGATGGTGTTATCTTCAAGAAAGCAGCAAAAGGAAAAGGTTTATCAAATTGTCATTCCAACCTCTCACAACTCTACTTGTGACAGATCTTGAAGGCTGGATTCAAGGTAAATCCTAACCAAGTAAAAGAAGCTATATATACAATTCAAAAGCGAAAGAGGAAGGCCAAGTTACATGGTCCTTCTTTTCTCAGTAGTACTATATTTTTCATTGTTAATTGAAGAAAGTTAGCTCCAATATCTTCCAATTTTCACATACATCAAGAAGGGAGGCTTCACCACCTCCCACATTTGAGGAGGAATAAGAAACACCTCCTTGAATTAAAGAAAAAAGCATGAGAGGGGTAGGAGAGGTTGTTCTATCGAGAGATTGTCAATGCATGATATTAGGAGAGAGTGAAGGGATCTCTACCATGTTCAATCTTTTATTTTCTCATGCACAATATCATCTTCCTCCTCCAATCTCCCATTGTGTGAGTGTGAGAGCATTTAGCCAAAGAAATTTAGGCTAGGATATAAGGAAGGGATGAAGATGATATACTACACAATTATTTCTCGTGGTATCATCTTCTTCCTCCCATCTCCCACCATGTGAGTGTATGTGAGAAAGGCCAAGATATAAGAAAGGTGACAATAATAGATGTTGAGTCATTTGTGGAACTCCAATGGAGTGTTATTGAGCCAAATAGATTGGGGAAGTTGTAATCATCACTATTGTGATAGTCATGCTTTAGTGTCAATCTGTCATAACTCATTGTTTTTAAAATGATTTCTTGTGTGTCATGTCTCGGCTCCATGAAATGTGCTTTCTTTAGTGGCTTGATCAAGAGATTGGTCAACCACAAAAAATGCCAAAGGAATTGTCAGTAGTAGTTGGCCTCACCCAAGAAACTCCTTAGTTCAACCACCATCTTAGGCCACCTCTCACTCTTAGATATTCTACACCTTTTTTGGCCCATCTCGACTATGTGATGTCACATGACAATTCCAAGGAACGCTATCTCCAAATACATGATCATGAAGTCATCAAGTAGCCGATAGAATACCTCATTCATAACTTTGTTGAATATGGCAAGGGTATTGGTGTGGCCAAAGGGCATGATGAGGATGTTATAGGCTTTGTATCTTGTCAATGTTGTTGTCAAAATTGATACATATCAAAAACTAATTTGATTAAACAACCATCAAAACTCCACTTTCACCTCTAGTTTTCACCTTCTGAGTGGCTACCAAACACACAAATGCATGCAAATCCCATACACCATGATGGAGAAATCACTTTACTAAATCTGCATATAATGGAGTACAAAATATGTCAACACTATTTGAGCATG
This sequence comes from Brasenia schreberi, assembly GCA_036023115.1. Classification (NCBI taxonomy): domain Eukaryota; kingdom Viridiplantae; phylum Streptophyta; class Magnoliopsida; order Nymphaeales; family Cabombaceae; genus Brasenia; species Brasenia schreberi. Next base: position 9,809,194 of record JAYKKT010000079.1, on the reverse strand, counting down.
CAGAAGACATCATGAAGAGAACTGAAACAACCCAACAATCACCAACCATTTTTACTAACGAGTCGATAAAGAACCACCTCTTCTCTCTCTCCCTTACTTTCTTCTTTCACCCATAAGGAGATTTTGTCTCAATGAGGGGGTAGTGAAATGTCCCTAATCTCTCTAATGTGATTTACAAGGTCGTACCCTATATGAAGATCAAATCCTCCAAATAGATCTAGTTCTTCCAATGCAACCTAGGTCCTTGGATTTGGGTCTGCTACTCATAACTAGACCCATCATCACCTAATTGGGTCCAAATGACTCCCTCAGATCCCTATAGAATGTAGATTTCCTATTACAAGCCGTATGACTTGGGTACCACCGCACACATATGCCCAAGTCCATAAAAACCACAACATTCATAGCCATCCACTCATATGCACATGCATACAAGTACATAAGGGGGCTATTACTATCCACCAATGCACCAACACCTGATACATAGTTGGCTACCACACATGCATGCACACATCAGGTAGTCCTAAAGCTCCACATACATCCTTACACGCTACACCACATAAGTACATACACTTGCAAGCTCCTTTGCACCACGTACACCCTTATCCACATTGTAGTATTCACCTACGACCTGAATGGTGTGAAGCAAATATAATGATGGCACACATGAACATGACCTTCATCCATTGCCTTGCCAAAAGTTTGACTACCCTCTTCAACTAGATAGCATTCATGACGACATTGTTGCTCCATTGATGCATGGTGTCTTCCAACTCAACTATGTCACTAGCTTTATCTTTGTTGGACTGATTCTTGTGAAAATTACCTCATCGCCCCATAGCCATCAAGTTAGAAAGGACAAGATTTCACCTTGTTTGGTCATTGCCAGCAACACCGGAATCGTTCATCCAAGATCTAGTTTTTGCATTGGTGTCTATGTCGACATCATTAACATGAGTACTTCACCAAAATCACCATGTTTTTGTCTTGATCTATAAATTGTCTCCATGCTTGATTCTTCAACTTGCAGTTGAGAATCAACACATCCTCTATGCAACATCTTGCAAAAGGCAATCTTCTAAGCCACTTGCGTTGGTAGAGTGCTCAGCAACTAAGGCAACACTTTAAGAACAAAATACGACCAATGATGCACTAGAAGGCTGATGTCATCTTGCTAAATTGAAGGGCCAACACTTTCATCATTTTGTATTGGGGTGGAGATCATATGTTCAACTCATGGTGACAAATGTTCAAAATGCCTATGATGCTTGTTATGATATATCATATATATTATGTTGCCTATCTATGACCTTCTGTTTTGTCATATCTATAAATATTGAAAAGGAAAACTATTAAGGATTTAGCTCAAGAGGAAAAGGAGAGAGACACGCATATGTGTCTCCCTATATAGGGAGATACGATCATGATATATCCCTTTGCAGGCGAGTAATGAGGCCTCGCCTTGTCTCTCATTAAAGGAGAAGTCTTGGTGTGATGTGAATGTAAGACATGACCCTTTATTGGGAGACCCACCAAACAATATGTTTTTTTGTAAAGGGGCCGCACCCTCACTTTGTCCTTATCATCAAGATATATGGGGAGGTTGCATCCCATTCATGAGGCATGGGGAACACTTTCTTTTTATTTCTAAAGAAAATATTAGTTACTTCCACTAAATAACGTAAATGGGTTTTAAAGCAGATGATGTATTATATAGAAATCATCCAAAAAATGAAGACATTGTATTTGTATATTGACCTCCTTTTATATATCAACATAAGATTGATGATGCACAAATGAAGTCTATTTACCAATATAATATCTTAAATTTTCAGATTTCCTTTTATATAATATGTTAGCTAATATACAAGTCATTTACTCAAACTAGTGATCCTTTTTACAAATGAGGTTGTAAACATGAAAATTTTCACTCCCAGGTTATAAAACTTGAAGTGAACCATTTCGTGCCTACGCTTTTGCGAGCATGCCAGCTAGCTTACTCAAACTAGCGAAGGTTTTTGAAATGATTTTCTGACTTTGGCCATTGTAGGCAAGCAAACTCTTTTCGTTTTAAACCTTCTTGAACCGATGCTTAAGGGTCGGTTTAAGCGCTTAGGAACTTCAATTTTTAAACAAGTTTTTACTTCAAACTAACTTGAACGACAAGTGTTTCGAAAGAATTCGATTCGTGCACTTTTGGCCAGTTTTACACGAGGGTTGGACAACCCTATGATTTTTGCAAGTTTTATTTATCTTGGCCTGTGTGTGGGGTGTGCGAGCCTAGTTCTAGCGTGGTTTGGAGCGAGTTTTCGAGCGATTTGCCGCAATGAGCGAATGTAGAGATGCTATAAAATTTTGTTTGGGTTTTTTAGAACGATGATGCAAACTCACCCAAATTGAAATTGCAACTCACAATGCTTTCACGAAAGTAAATTCACCCGAATTTAAGTGCAACTCAATCTGCTTGAAAGTAAATTCACCAGAATTTAAAGTGCAACTCACTCGACTTTCACAAAAGTAAACCCACACGAATTTAAGTGCGACTCACTCAACTTTCACGAAGTAAATTCACACGAATTTAAAAGCAACTCACATTGCTTTCACGAAAGTAAATTTATCCGAATGTAAGTGCAACTCACACTGCTTTTACGAAGTAAATTTACCTGAATTTAAGTGCAACTCACACTACTTTCACGAAAGTAAATTTACTCGAATTTAAGTGTAACTCACACTGCTTTCACGGAAGTAAATTTACCTGAATTGAAATATATATATATATATATATATATATATATATATATATAGCTTAAGAGCGAAAAGGCTCAAGTGTGTGTGAGTGTGAAAGAGCGGAAAAGGCTCAAGTGCTCGTGGGTGCGATCGTGTTGATGCACAAATTAAGAGCGAAAAGGCTCAAGTACTCATGGGTGCGATCATGTTCATGCACTAATATTACAACCTGAGGAGAGACTTCGCTCCACTAATACAACCCCATTTCAAATTGAATTGAATGAAACAAGTGGTTTAAAACCGAAACTAACTGTACTTACAAGTTTTCGTTCGGTTTAGCCTCTTGTGCATAGCCTTTGATTCGGTTGGTTGGGTTCACTCGAGTCGCTTTGTCGCAGCCGTGAGCTAGGTCCACCTTCTTTATGTCGAGCCTTGGTCAAACCGTCTTCATGTTGAGGTTGCAGCCAAGTCCCAGGTCTGGTTCCAAGGTGATGCAGGTCGGCCCAAGGTGGTTCAACCCAAAGTGTTTTAGTTTAGCCCAAGTGAAAGCCGGGTACAGCAAGGTGGGTTCGACCAGCTTGTTGCAGCTGGGTTCAGTTGGTGCCAAGGTGTTCAGTTGTAGCCAAGTCCCAAGTCAAAGCAAGTTCAGTCGGCCAACAAGTGGGTTGGTTTTTGGCTGGTCAAAGGTGAAAACCCAAGTCAAAGTCGTGGTGTTCGGTTGGCTTCAGTTGGGTGTGGTTGCAGTCAAGTGCAGGTCAAGTTCATGCCGAGTGGGTCGGTTCAGTTCAGCCAGCAAAAATGGTTCCAATCGATCAAGGTGGTTAGGTTGGCCAAGGTTTCGGTTTGCCAAGGTTCAAGTCAAGGTCGGCCAACAAATGGGTCAAGTCGGCCACGCTCAGCCAAGGTGGGTTGGCCAACAGGGGCTCGGTTCAGTCCTGCCCACACCAAGTCAACGATTTCAGTTGGGTCAAAGCTTGGTTCAACCTTGGTTCAAGTAGGTGCCGATTCAGTTTTAGCCTAGGTCAAAGATGGTTAGTTTTTTTCAGTTCAGGCCGTGAGGTGCAGGTTTAGTCAAGGGCAGGTTCGGTCTGCCCAAGGTTCAGTCAAGCTAAGTCGGCCAAGTGGGTCGGTCAAGAGCAAGGTGCGGTCCTATGTTGGAGTTCGGCCAACACAAAAAGGGTTCAACCACGAGTCAAGATGGGTGTGGTTTCAAGTAGGTTGTAGCCCAATGTAGGTTAGAGGCTTACCTTGACTTGTTGACCTTGCTACTTTGACCAAACCTTGGGCTTGGTTTCCACGTGAACTTGCTTGGGCTCCAAGCTCCTCTTGATTAAACCCTAGCCACCTTTGTTTGCAACCCACTTTTGGTCAAACCTTCATGTTGGTGCAACCACCTTAGCCTAGGTCAAGCCCACAAGCCCAAGTCCACCATTGTTGACTTTGGCTCCTTCTCTCTCCTCCTTTCCCCAAGCTCTCAAATTGCAAAATTATATCTCACATGACCCCCCTTGCCTCTATTTATAGGCCAAGGGTGGTACTTTGGATTGGGTTTGGATCCTAGGATCCAACCCAATCCAAACTTTAAATGGACTTGGATATGGATTTTTTTGTGCAGATCCAATCCAAATTTTCTTTTTTTGAGTCCTTCTTTGGTGTACGAAACGATGGCTTTTGAGCGGGCCCCGGTTCCTCGGTAACCCGATTTCGGGCTGGGTTTTTTCCAATCCTTTTGACCGGCCAATTTCTCACTTTCAGGACTGTTTGATGTTTGGTTTTGATCCATCGGGTCCTGTCTCAGGATTGTTTTGGATGAGGTCAATCTTGGATTTTGCAACGAACTTTTGATTTTCATTTTGACAGGCCTGGTGCTTGATTTTTGACGGCTTTATGAGGGTCTTGGTTTCCTTTTGCATTTTAGAGTTGACTTTGATTTTGAGTTAGATGCCAGTTCCGATCTTTTGTCTGACTTTCCTTTGAACAGGCTTGGGCCTTCATTTTTCTCTTGATTTGACCTTGAGCTAGCTTTTTGAAATTCAAGAGTTTTGAAAATATGAAAATTTTGGGTGTTTACAGATGCCCCTTTTTGGCATTAATCCAAATTGATTTGGATAATGACAAAGAAGAAAACACCCTTTATGGATTTTCTCCCAAATTTTCTCGAGAATGAATCATCCTTCGTTTCGTAAAACCCTATTTTCTTTGATCATAGGTGGGGATTTCCAGCCAAAAGGGGATTTTTCCTAGGTGGACTCCTTTTCCTAGATATGATCATGCATGAATGAATCTTGAATGCATGCATGAGTGAGCGAACGGGGTTTATTTATCTTTTTGGTGTTTTTGAGCCCAGAGAGAGCCATGTGAGGCTGACTGCTCCAAGCAGGTTTTATCCCATGTCTTTTTGACATTTTTGGGTTTTTGAATTTTTTTTCTTCAAAAGGAACTCCTTTTATCTTTTATCGAAAGGACTTCTGATTTTTCATATTTCCCTTTATTTGGGTTTTGATACCTACTACTTGGTAGAGGTTTTTGGTAGGAAATTTTGGAAAATATTTCAAAGTTTTATTTCCCACACAACAAAGTCTAATTCTCAAACAAAATGAAATCCAAATAAGTAGATTATATTCCTACTTTAGGATTTTCATAGTTGAACCTTTTTTCTTTAGGATAAGCTGGAGGGATATGGGAAAGAGTTACCACGGTCCCTTCTGAAGCGTCCCGTGGTTTTAGGCAAAGAGTCAAAATTTTTTTCTCTTTTGAGCTTTGGCTTTCCTTTTTCTTTTTTTCAAGAGAAAACCTCTTTTGAAGAAGTTTTTATATTCTCCTTTTTTTTTGGAAAAGACATATTTTTCGAGGAGTTTTTGCATTCTCTTTTTCTTTTTCTTTCAAAGAGAAGACTCCTTTTTAAGAAGTTTTTTGTATTCCCTTTTTTGGGGAAGACTTTTTTTAGAGGAGTTTTGTATTCTCTTTGTCTTTTTCTTTTTCTTTTGAACATTGTCAATTTTTCTTTTTGGAGAGAAAAGTAAAATGGGGGGAAAGCTTATCCCTTTGTTTACTCGATTAAACCGAGATTGTCCCATTTATTAATAGCATCTACTATTTGAAAATATTTTGATATTTTGAACAAGACTCTATTTTGTAAGCCAAGGATTTTTGAAATGTTACCAATTTGTTTTTGAAAACTCTACTTTTCGTAAAGCATCAATTGCTTCATTCGGGGTCATACAATCAACCTTGATCCTTCTTTCAAGAAGTTTCAAAGGTGCTCAATTTTAGAAAATCTTTTTGAAAGAATTTAACATAGACCCTTTCGAGTATTGGGCATTTTTCGGGGTCTACTAAATTTCTACACATAATATCAACATGTATTATCGATTTTTGTTGCCCTTTTTATGACATGGGGACATTCCTACTTGGGATGCCACCTTTTTGGGCCTCTTTGGGTTAATGATATGTATGATATGTAACAATGCACTCCATGTGATTCAATGGAAATACATGCTTTATGGAACAATGACTATATGAAATGTATTCCATATATGATGGAGACACATGTTTTTATGAAATTGACTCTCCATGGAAGGTGTCTAGGGGGTGCATTTTTAATGCCCCTAGTTTGATGGAGATGAATGATTCACACGGCCACATGGTGAAGGGCCATGGTTTTTCAAAGGGGATTCTATGGGTGGACGATGGGATGACATGTCCATGCATTTGACATTTATGAATTTCTAACATGATCATGACACTTTTGGCTTAAGGATGGAAAACATAACCAACCCTAAGTGATCTTCATGGCCATCATATTTGAATTGACATGGTCTCCACATTTTTTATCGTGGGACTCATGTATTTATCCTAACCTCGTCAAGGTTTTCATATCAACAAAATGCTGAAAATCTTTCTTTTCAAAGTCATATGTAGGGTTAAATTTGTTTAAAACTTGATCTTTTTAAGGAAGCAAATTTGGGAAATCCTTCCTTTCTAAAATTTTTCTTGGGAGATATAAAGATGATTTTGATATCTGCCCCATCGAAATATGTTTCCCATGCTTGATTTTCTTTGAAACAGTTTATCCAAGCATGACCCTTAGTGTTATTAAAAAGTGAAAAATCTTTCAATTAATTGTTAAGAATGCCTTCTTAAATGGTAAGTTAAACGAAGAGTTATATATGATTTCTCCTTTGGGACTTAATGTCCTGAAAAACCACATTCTTAGATTAAATAAGGGTTTGTATGGTCTTAAGAAGGCTCATAAGACTTGGTTTGATAGATTTGAAAGTTTCATGTATGAGCATAAGTTTTTACCATGCTATATAGACACTTTTATGCAAGTATAATAATTCTATTTTTGTATGTTGATGACATGATCATTACCAAAAGTGATGAAGGTAATATTTTTCAAGTTAAAAGAGATATTTACAAAAAATTTTAAATGAAAGATCTTGGATTGCTTAGTTATTCTTTGAGAATTAAAATTGTATATAGTGATAGATGATATTTTATGTCTCAAACAAAATTTGCAAGTGATATTATTAGCAAGTCAAGATTAACTCATGAGAAGAAAGTAGATACACCCAAAGTACTTGGACGTTGGAACAAATTTAAAGCAATGGAAGGAGAGAAACTAGAAGATTTAATACCATATAAGCAACTTATAGGGGCATTAACTTATCTATCTATCACTCACCCTAACATATCACATGATATTCACATTGCCAACCAGTTTCAGCAAGCTCCTACTAATGCTCACATGAGTGTAGTCATGAGAATCATCATATACATTAAGCACTCTGTGGACAAGGGGGTGTTTCTAACTTCATCTTCTCTTGACTTGATGATATATACACTAGGATGGAGATGTCAATAATCAACACTCTGTCATTGACTTTTGTGTATTTATAGGTGAGTCCTTGATCTCCTAGAGATATAAAAAGCAACAGAAGATGTCTTTGTCTTCGATAGAAGCAGAATATTTTATAATGGCAACTGTTGTCATTGCGATCTTATGGAGTGCAGAGGTGCTGAAAGACATGGAAGTCATTCTCAAATAACCCTCCACTATCTTTTGTGATAACAGGAGTATTATATACATAGCATCTAACAACACATTTCATGAAAGAATCAAGCACATTGAGATGAATTATTACTTTGTTAGAGAGGAGTGTTTGGAGAAAAAACTGATTTTCTGTTATGTACCTTCGGAGCTTCAACTGACTTCTTTACCAAATCTTTGTTAGCTCCTATATTTAATTTTTTATTGGACAAAATTTTGGTATACACACTATAAGTTTAAGGGGGGTGTTAAAGTGTAATAGGTAAGGGCCACTAGGGCCCTCTGTCCCTTGGCTTGGGCCAAGGGCAGGCCAAGAGACTAGTTATTGAGAGGCCACTAGTTGCTCCCCCCCAACGGCTACTCAAGGGAGTTGTTGGGGGTCCAATGGCTCTCTCTTCCCTTCTCTTCACTTTCTACTTCCACTAAAGTGTTGTAAATCCTATTGTTTGCACTATAAATAGAGCAAAACTTCATTAATAATAATTCTTGTTTAAGGACATCACCTTGGTTATTTGTTTGATTTATTGGTTCTTTGTTTGATTTTATTTGTATGTTTAAACACCAAGTGTTTGGTGTATTTGGCATATTGATCATTTGGCAATTCTTGGAGTATGATTTGGTATAGACTCTTCAAGTAAGTTGAGTTATTCTTTATAATATATACACATTATACCATCAAATATTTGTGAAGAACTGATCGATAGTTCTAGTAAATGACTTCTAAAGTCTTAAAGTTGATGATGTTCTATACAGAGAAACCTAAGAGATTGGGACACTATATTGCAATAGACCTTCCTCTGCGCATCAATATTCTCTCATTACATTACAAATATTCTATAGTAAAAGGGGGTCTAACCTTTTGTTTCTTTGGAGGCAATCAAAGCTAGTCTCATATTGCTCGATATGAATGTATGTATTGTTACACAATAACCCAATATGTACTTCCTTATTGAGCACAAACATTTACAATCATGACGCAAAATGTGGCATTATATCAAGCTAATTTATTGCATAGATATAGGTTGCTCTCTATACAAACATTCATAAACTTTACATCGAAATAAATAAGCATGGTATAAGTACTTGTGGAAAAAGGATCATTAGTTTAGTAAATGGTTTATGTAGTCCTAAAGTAGATAATGTGTTATGGAGAAGAAGAATATTCACGGATACATTGTCCTCATCTTTTAGATTCTTGTGTATAGCAATCATCTACTTTCAAAACCACTCAAGTCATTTAGTGGAACAAACCTATCTTCTCTTCATATGAAACCAAAGAGGTTCTCATATTTCTGGATATAAATAAATAAATAAATAAATAAATAAATAAATATATATATATATATATATATATATATGTGTGTGTGTGTGTGTGTGGATTACTATTCGCACACTAATTTTACTATCCACACATCCTTCTTTTAAATATACCAAAATTCTAGCAAGGGTCTCTCTTTCTCTCTCATTAGATTTTTTTACTATAGTGACTGATATTTCATTCATTTTTAGTGTTGTTGCTTTCTTCACAACTGAACAATGCACTCTTATGAATCTCACTAAGGAAAAAGGAAGAAGAAAAAAAGAAAGAAAGAAAAATAAAGAACAACAAAAACGATTGTTGTTACATAGCAACCCTCCATGTACTTTCTTGTTGGGCATAAACATTTTCAACCATTATGCACAATGAGTCATTGTGTTAGGCCAAGTTATTGTATAGGCATAGAGTTGCTTAATAATAAACATTTACAAATTGTGCACCAATATGTAGCATAATATAAGCATTTATGGAAAAAGGATCAATCGTCCTAGTAAATGGTGTGTGTAGTCATAAAGTAGATGATGTATTATACAGAAAGGAATCTAAAAGGTATTTGTGAAAAAAGGATCACTAGTTCCAATAAATGACTTGTAATAGTCCTAAAGTAGCTAACATATTATATACAAAGAAATCTAAAAGATGAAGATATTATATTGGTAAATAGACCTCTGTAAACACCCAAAATTTCTATATTTTCAAAGCTCCTAAATTTCAAAAAGCCAGTTCGAGGTCAAATCAAGAGAAAAAGGAAGGCCCAAGCCTGTTCAAAGGAAAGCCAAAAAAAGATCGGAACTGGCATCCAGCTCAAAATAAAAGTCAGCTCTAAAATGCAAAAAGAAACCAAGACCCTCATAAAGCCGTTAGAAATCAAGCACCAGGCCTCTCAAAATGAAAATCAAAAGTTCATTGGAAAATCCAAGATTGACCTCATCCAAAACAATCTTGAGATAGGACCAGACGGATCAAAACCAAATGTCAAACAGTCTTGAAAGTGAGAAATTGGCCGATCAAAAGGATTGGGAAAAGACCCAACTCGAAATCGGGTTACCGAGGAATTGGGGCCCGCTCAAAAACCGTCGTTTCATGCACCAAAGAAGGACTCAAAAAAAGAAAATTTGGATTGGATCTGGACAAAAAAATCCAGATATAGGTCCATTTAAAGTTTGGATTGGGTTGGATCTTAGGATCCAAACCCAATCCAAAGTACCACCCTTGGCCTATAAATAGAGCCAAGGGGGTTCACGTGAGATATCTTTTTGCAATTTGAGAGCTTGGGGAAAGGAGGAGAGAGAGGGAACCAAAGTCAACAATGGTGGGCTTGGGCTTGTGGGCTTGACCTAGGCTAAGGTGGTTGCACCAAAATGATGGTTTGACCAAAAGTGAGCTGCAAACAAAGGTGGCTAGGGTTTGAATCAAGAGGAGGTTGGATCCCAAGCAAGTTCACGTGGAAACCAAGCCCAAGGCTTGGTCAAGTAGCAAGGTCAACAAGTCAAGGTAAGCCTCTAACCTACCTTGGGTTGCAACCTACTTGAAACCACACCCATCTTGACTCGTGGTTGAACCCTTTTTGTGATGGCCGAACCCCAACAAAGGACCGCACCTTGCTCTTAACCGACCCACTTGGCCGAGTTGGCTTGACTAAACCATGGGCAGACCGAACCTACCCTTGACTGAACCTGCATCTCACGGCTTGAACTAAAAAGAACTGACCATCTTTGACCTGGGCTAAAACTGAACCGGCACCTACTTGAACCAAGGTTGAACCAAGCTTTGACCCAGCTGAAAACGTTGACTTGGTGCGGGAAGGACTGAATCGAGCCCCTGCTGGCCGACCCACCTTGGCTGGGCCTGGGCGACTTGACCCATTTGCTAGCCGACCTTGACTTGAACCTTGGCCAACCGAAACCTTGGCCAACCGAACCATTTTTGCTGGCTGAACTGAACTCACCCATTCGGCATGAACTTGACCAGCACTTGACTGCAACCACACGCAACTGAATCCAACCGAACACCACGACTTTGACTTGGGCTGTCACCTTTGACTAGCCAAAAACCAACCCACTTGCTGGCCGGCTGAACTTGCTTTGACCTGGGACTTGGCTGCAACTGAACACCTTGGCACCAACCGAACTCAGATGCAACAAGCTGGCCAAACCCACCTTGTTGTACCCGACTTTCACTTGGGCTGAACTAAAACACTTTGGGCTAAACCACCTTGGGCTGACCTGCATCACGTTGGAACTGGACCTAGGACTTGGCTGCAACCTCAACATGAAGACGGTTTGACCAAGGCTCGACATAAAGAAGGTGGACCTAGCTCACAGCTGCGACAAAGCGACTCGAGCGAACCCAACCAACTGAATCAAAGGCTACTCACAAGAGGCTAAACCGAACGAAAACTTGTAAGTACAGTTAGTTTCAGTTTTAAACCACTTGTTTCATTCAATTCAATTCAAAACGGGGTTGTATTAATGGAGTGAAGTCTCTTCCCGAGTTGTAATATTAATGCATGAACACGATCGCACCCACAAGCACTTGAACCTTTCCGCTCTTTACACCCACAAGCACTTGAACCTTTCCGCTCTTAATTTGTGCATGAACACGATCGCACCCACGAGTACTTGAGCCTTTTTGCTCTTAAACTGGTGGATGAATACGATCACACACACGTGCACTTGAGCCTTTTCGCTCTTAATTTCTTGGGTTAAACATAAGTACAACCACGAGCACTCATGCCTTTCCGCTCTTAAATTGTTGGGTTAAACACGAGTACACCCATGAGCACTCAAGCCTTTTCTACTCTTTCACACTTGTAGACGTGATTTTATTTCAAATTGTTTGGGATTCGAAATCAAACCCTCGAACTACATCGGGTTGCGCGAGCGTGCCAGTTAGTTTGCTAAAACTAACAAATTCTGATTTTCTGACTTCTAAAACGATTGTGGACAAGTGAGATCTTTTCGACTTAGGCTTTCTTGAACCGGCGCTCAAGGTTCATCCTAGACGCTTGAAATTTGTTTGAATCCGTTAATTCAAGAAAGGAAAAACCAGATTTTCCAAAGTTTCAGATTTGTGTTTAAGTTCTTGATTTCTGAAAATTTTCAGATTCTGAAAGTTGCAGAATCTGTTTAGTTCCAAAGACCTGTTCTCCGAATTTTTAAAAATACTTTTGTTCTCCAACAATTCTACAAATTTTATAGAATAGAGACACGTGTGTGTAGAATCAGAATATATTTTTATTTTATAATTTAGTTCTTTATTTTCTGAGAATTAAATACAGAATCAGAAACTGTTATAAAATTCGGAACAGTCCTGTTTCTGTGAATCAGAAGCTTATAAAAATAGTAATATCTCAGCGCTCAGTCATGCAATTTCGATAAAATTTGTTGTGTTAGAAAGATACGGATGTTAGGTTTCCACAGAATTAAATTTCATCCAATTTCATTCAGTGGTTGCAGAGATATGAGCAAAAGAACAGAGGTCTGTTACTGAACGTTCTGTTTCTATAAAATGCAATCTGGATTTTATATAAACTTCACGGATCTAATTGACTAGGCAACAGTTCATAACAATTCCTCAAACTTTTATATAAAAACGTTTAATATGTCTAGATTATTCATGCAAAATTTTGAAGCAATTGGATTATCCGTTTGTCTATAAAAATTCCGTGATCAGACGTGTATGCACAGACAGTTTCAGAAACCAGTTTTACAGAAAATTTCAGAAGGTTCCTAACGTGATTCTAGAACGAAGTTCAACCTGTATCAGTCCTAATAAATCATGGAAATCATCTAAACATGGATTTTAATGTCGTTCATGAAGGAATCATGCATGTTTGCATCGATATAAATGAAGAACATGGGCTCAAAGCCTTGATTCAGGTACAAATTTCCAGAATTTGTGCTTTTTCAGATTCACATGAATTAAAACTAGTTTATGAAAGAATTCCAACCTGTGTGAGTGAGAGGGGACGTAGGAGCACTTCGTCGGACGATCGTTGGACGTCGGAACCAGGCCAGACTTCCTTCTTCTCCTTCTTCTCTTCCTTTCTCTCTCTCTCTCTATTTCTTTGAATTTTCGGACTGAATGTTCCTATTTTTTTTTTGGCTCCCCCGGATTGATGCTTTGTGGTGATTGGAGGATGCCTTTGCAGCATCCTTGAAGCTCCTTTTATAGGCCGAAGGGTGCCTCTTTGGTATGGGATTGGACAAGGCAAGTTGCCTTGCTGAATTTAACGTAAAAGGCAGGGGTGTGCATGTTGGAAACTTCCCAGGATCATCATCTGTTGCTGAAGGTAAGTGGGTGGCCTTGCTTCCAATTCTGCTGGAGTTGATTAGGATGGTGTTTCCTTTGTTGCTGTCTACTTGTTCAAATCGATCATCGTGCTATTTGGTAAGTGGAGCTGCTGTGGAATTCGTTTGGCTTGTTTTTGTCAAGAGGCTGGCTTTTGCAATTGTTTGAAGGATTTACCAAATCCAAACAATGAAAGACCAGGGCTGTAATGGACTGAAGTTAATTCTAGCTGAAAAAGATAAGTTGGTGCCGTTGTCCACCTTGCTGCTGTCGATGGGAGCTGGACTTGGTAAGTGGTGATCGTTGGCTGCCTGTATCCGTTCAATAAGGTAAGTAACGTTGGTCGTTCAACCAATATGGTAGGTGGTTCTTGGTGTGGAAGACAAATTTCCAATCTAACGCTGGGATTTACGACTTATGATATCGATCCACCATGGTGCTGTAACGAGAGCGCTTTTAATTCTTATGACAACTATGGTCTTTTGAAAATACTTTCGAATTCCATGTTCTGCACGTTCACGTTTTGTATTTTCCAGCATCTTGAACCATCTTCTCAATCTCATGCGTATCTTTCTTGAGGAAGTGTTTAATTCCGTGAGGAACCTGGCCTTCAAGATGAGGCCTGGAACTGTGAACTTGGAGTATCAGACAATGATCTCCTTCCACCAAAGTTTGCAACAGCATCATGAGATTTTGTAGGCTGTTTATGGCATCAACGTTGCTCTTCATGGACTCATACCTCCTTGGCCCTCTGCCTTTAACAATCTTCTGTCGTTCTTCCATATAAAGGATTTTGTTCCTCTTGAAAGAAACTAATATGGTTTTTCATCTGTGCAGATGGCTTGTGGCAGAGACAGCTTTCCGCATCTGTTGCAGTTGTTCAGCAACTGGCTGACGATCCGCTACAACGCCTTGAGTTGATCATCTATACAGCGTGCTACTACATCCTGAGAAGCCAGCTCCGCTTGTTCATCATATAATGGCATGAATCTTTCCATGGATTGGTTGTAGAGGATTCCGCATCACCTCGGACAGCTTCTGTATGATCGAGATGGATTTTCACGATTTGGTTTAGTAGGCAGCCCTTCATCAGCCAAAGCTGTGAGGTGGAATTGTATAAATTCCATGTTGGATATGACTGCATGAACAATTCTACGATGTGAATGACCTCCTTCTCGTGCTAGATGTATTTCTCATGACTTGCTCAGGCAGTGCTTCTTCTTATTCAGCATCGATACCCACCCATGTCATAAACAAACGTGCAGCTTTCAGGCCACTACTGACATAATATGCTCCAATCAGTTCCTCTAAACAATCAGGAATCGTTTTGGAAAACAATCACCTATGTCCCTGATCACCATCAGTAACATGAACTGCATTTACTTCTGCAGCAGCAAATGTGCTGTGCTGCAGATTTTCCAGCAATTGTCCTTACTGCACGTTTGCTGTGAAAGTGGTTATGCAAACCCATGTTACATGCCTTACTACGAAAGTGTTCTAGTAAGTCCATGTTACATTTTTTTTTTGAAGACCAACCATCATGGTCGCTAGATTTCTTCCATGAGTGTTGGAATATTAACATTATTCTTAACATAACAGTAACAGATGACAATGCCAAACTGATGCATATCAATACACTAATTACCTCAACAACCAATCATAACATATACATGTTACGAAAGGCGTTCGATACCAAACCTTTGTTTTCGGAAGCGTTCTTTCTTGCTTCCATCTTTCCTTTCCTTTGATAACATCAACTTTTCCCTCGGGCAACTGATTTCTTTCCGAATATGAACTTTTCTTTTTGGGAAGCTCACTTTCCCTTTTTGATGCCCGCTCTCCTTTTTGGGCACCCACCTGCCTTTACAGGTGTCAAATTGTCTTATAAATGCCTGTTTCTTTTCAAACGGCAAATTTAAAACAAATTTATCAACAGAAAACTTTTAAAGAAACGAAATCCTGCTTTTTCCATGCCGGGGGCAAAATTGTCATTTTCATCCAATCTTGTCAAAATTCGAAATTTTCCTAAAGGAAAGTATTCTTTCATCATTTTAAAGCTTCCATAAAATTTTGGTACCGAAACAACTCGTTTAGTGCCTTTTTCCTTCGAAAACCCAAAATTACCAAAAATAGCTACTTTCCGAAAAAAAGTAAAAATTTTAAAAGAAAATTTTGGGTGTTTACAACACTCACACGCACTTGAGCCTTTTCACTCTTAAGCTAAATATATATATATATATATATATATATTTCAATTCGGGTAATTTTACTTTCGGGAAAGCAATGTGAGTTGCACTTAAATTTGGGTAAATTTACTTTTGTGAAAGTAGTGTGAGTTGCACTTAAATTCGGGTAAATTTACTTCGTGAAAGCAGTGTGAGTTGCACTTACATTCGGGTAAATTTACTTTCGTGAAAGCAGTGTGAGTTGCATTTAAATTCGTGTGAATTTACTTCGTGAAAGTCGAGTGAGTCACATTTAAATTCGTGTGGGTTTACTTTTGTGAAAGTCGAGTGAGTTGCACTTTTAATTCGGGTGAATTTACTTTCGTGAAAGTAGTGTGAGTTGCAATTTCAATTTGGGTGAGCTCGCATCATCGTTCTAAAAACCCAAACAAAATTTTATAGCATCTCTGCATCCGCTCATTATGGCAAATCGCTCGAAAACTCGCTCCAAACCATGCTAGAACTAGGCTCGCACACCCCACACACAGGCCAAAATAAATAAAACTTGCAAAAATCATAGGGTTGTCCAACCCTCGTGATAAAACTGGCCAAAAGTGCACGAATCGAATTCTTTCAAAACACTTGTCGTTCAAGTTAGTTTGAAGTAAAAACTTGTTTAAAAATTGAAGTTCTTAAGTGCTTAAACCGATCATTGAGTATCGGTTCAAGAAGGTTTAAAGCGAAAAGAGTCTGTTTGCCTACAATCGCCAAAGTCACGAAAATTTGAGTAAGCTTGCTGGCACGCTCGTAAAAGCGTAGGCACAAAAATGTTCACTTCAAGTCTTATAACCTGGGAGTGAAAATTTTCATGTTTATAGAATGGCACGCCCAGTGGGACACAGGTCTTAAGTGAACTTCAAATTAAACAAGTGAAACTTCAAAACTTTCAAAAAAGTGTTTTCAAAAACTTGTGCATCCAAAAATTGTAAGAAATGGATGAAAAGCTAAGAAAATCCTCGTCGAGTAAATCAAAGCAAGTTTTTAAATCATCTAAAGCCCAAGAAGAGCTGACTGCTATCCAGGAAATTTTTAGAAAGATGGACGCCTTAAGCAAAGAGCTTAAGGCACATCGATCACATAGCAACTCATCTCAAGCATATAGAGATCATGAAAAGAAAACTGATCCTAAACTCGACGAAGGATGTGAGGTTAAATATGAAACCAAAAGGCGGATCAAAACATCCATTTCCAAGCCTCTAAGCTCTCAAACCTCCAAAGAAAAACCAAAAAAAGATTTTCCTATTTCAAAAACTCAAAAAAATCTAGAAATTTTTTAAAAAGACAAAAAAATTGAAAAGTAAAACTTTGAAATTCTGAAAACAAAAGAAATCCCTGACTCTGGGCACATAAACAAAGTGGGACACAAAATCCACACCCTACACAAGGACGAGAGTCACAAAAAGGAAGGATTCGAAAATGAATGCCTCGAAAAGTAACGGGAGCTCAAAACAGAGTCACCCGCAAAACATGCCTGCTCTCACCATGAAAAGATAGACAAGCCAGAAAGAGGTATGCCTGAAACCCATCATCCTCTAAACTCTCCTCTCGAAATAGGGTCATTAGATGCATTGGATCACACCTAAGCATACACAAACCCACAAAATGTACCAAAAAAAGAGGATTTTCAAGGTGCGCCAAATATCTTGCACCACAAAAAAGAATTTTAAAAACAAAAAGTTCAAAATATGGTAGACAAGGAGACCCCTAAGGCATGCATTGACATCCTAAGAACTCATAACCCTACCATAAAAGAACCCACTTTTTCAAGCCTAGTCTTGTACCCTGAACCCAAGCCTACGGCCTTTAACCAAAAAAATTCATCCCTAGGGGCACCACGAGTTGCATATAGGGAGCAGGTCAAAACCCTCAAGGGACCGAGCATGGCTTCCCTTGAAAAATATAACTCCCAACCCAGGGTCATGTGGAAGCCTAAGTCTTCCACCACCCCAAAATCCAAACTCCCACAGTCCAAAATAAAGCAGGGTATACCCATGATATAGACGATTCCATGTTCCAAGGGCATGAACTTTACAAAACATTTTCAAAAACAAAAAAGCCTTGGAACATGATGTTAAATATGAAATATAAACCCTACAGGGGCCTAAGAGCCAAAAATCAAGGTAGGCTAGAACCTGTCCTACCTAAAGCCAACCCAAATCTATATGGATTGGGCTACAACCCACCCATACCCCCTGAGCCACCACCTAAGACCATTTGGGTTAAGGGTACCCTTTAGAACCACTAAAACTGAAACCCATGGCTTAGACCTTTTGATTAGAGTCTAATTCATGAAGTTTTCTTTGTAGGTTCGATGGAAGATCCCTACTTTTCAAAAATCTAAAAAAATTAGATATTGTCAAGAACCAAAAAAAATTGAAAACCTTCAAAAATCACAAAAACATTTGAAAGTTTGAAAATTTCAAAAGGAAATTTGTTTCATTCTTTATTTGGAAGAAATTTCAAAAAGAATGTTCAAGGATCAAATATCCTTGAAATTGTATTTTGAAAAAGACAAAAAAATAGAAAAATTTCAAAAACTCCAAAAACAATGGCCATGTACAAAGCCGAATTTCAAAATACTTTCCAAAATTGTATATACTCCAAAATCCAAAAAATCGTCCAAACAGGTCATGTACACCTTTCTCTGGCCCAAAGCTTCCTCAAGATTAAAATGCTCGAGAACCATCAAAGCAAGGAGGAAGATGACCTCTGAGCTTTCCTAAATTTCATAAAATCCTTGACTTATAAAATTTGGGGATTTTTAGAGTGAGTTTAAACCATAGTATGGGTGCATGCATACATAAGCATCATGCATTGCATTTTGAAAATCATATACTTTCATGAATAACATCAGGTCTAGACATCATCTTAGAACTCGAGTTCAGAGTTTTGTGTCAAGCTAAAGGGGCATTGAAATCGACCCCCTAAGTATCGAGCCATCATAGGCATGCCTCCATATGGATCAAAATTCGAAACCTTCAAGGTTGATCCCAAAAATGCGAGCAAGATGAAAACCTCTCAATGAGAATCTCGAAAAAGGGTTAACATTTGAAACAATGATTTACAAAAAGCTTTTCAAAAAGATTTAGATAAATCCTTCAAAATTCCAAAACCTTCAAAGTAAAGCATTACAACTCATGTGAATGCATTGGGTGCTTTACTCGATCAGTGTGAAGATGATATCCATAGAAAATGTGCCATACATTTCGAAAACTCTATTGGCATGTGAAAGAAATCACCAAGCCAAAAGAGAAATCGTGCTTGGCCTTGGTATAGGCTTCCAAATTCGAGACATTATTTCCCATGTCATGAAAAGGGAATAATGTTGATTCATTCAAGCACTTATTCGAAAAACCTATCTAAATGGGTAGGCAAGATAAATGGCAGCTCCTTTCAATGGAGTATGAGTTCATCCTCAAGACTCCATTAAGGGACAAGCCCCACATTGTGTGGCTGAAGTGCCTCTTTGAGACACATTCCCCACACTTGATCAAATACCCCATGAAGGCATATTTTCTAAATGAATTCCAAAAAGAATTCTTGTAGTAGTCATTCTAGCAAAAGAAGCAAAAGTTTTCTCATAATTTATTCCATATTCTTGGATATAACCTTTAGCTACTAGTCTAACTTTATATCATTTTATAGTACCATCAATATAAGTTTTTACCTTGTATACCTATCTACATCTAATAAGTTTTTTGTCCATAGGTTTAGATAACAATTTCTCAAGTACAAGCCTTGTCTAAAGCTTTTAATTCTTCTAGTATAGCATTTTCCCATATACTCTTGGTTTCATTATAAGATTTGGGTTCTTGAACTTGTTGAATGACACTAATGAGATTCCTTCTTTGAGGTTCAAAGGTTTCATAGGACATAAATTTTTGTGGAGGTTTCGGGTTCTTGAGAGTATGCACACATTTTCTTGTTTTCTAGCTCTAGTGTAGAATAGAGGAAAAGGCTTTATAGTCTCTCTAGTCTCCTGGGTTTCTCGTATTTCTAAACTGGTGTACTTATTGTTTAGGAACTAAAATTTATTCATTTTTACTATCTTCATTATCACTATCATCTTCTATATTTATAACATCATCAAGAAAGGTATACTTTATCTTCATGGTTAGATTCATAATAGTAGTCCTTTTCTACAAATTTCATACCTTTTGAAATATATAGTTTGTCTTCTTTTGGATCAAAACATCTATAACCCTTTTTGTAAATTCTATAACCTTGAAAAACACACTCTATACCTTTAGGTGACAACTTATCGTTCTTAACCCCAAAACTCTCAATCTATCATAATTCGGGTTAAGTTCAAACAATTTTTTGAAATGGAGAGATATTATTAAGTTAGAAGGAAGACATCCTATTTATTAGGTAGATGGTGATTTGGGTAGCTTTTGCCTATAAGTACTTAGGTACTTTACTAGCAACCAAAAGGGTTCTAGTGGTTTCTATAATGTTTGTATATTTTCATTCGGCCAAATCATTTTGTTGTGAAGTTTTCATATAAATTTTTTTAAGCAAATTTCATGTGTTTTCAAATAATTTTGAAATTCTTTTGACATATACACTCAACCATAATCCAATCTCAAAATCTTAAGGGTTGTGTTGAATCGAATTCTAATAATATTGTGAAATATCAAAAAGTTTTTAAAGATTTTGGATTTATGTTTTAAAAGATATATCAAGTATATCTACTAAAATCATCTATAAAAGTTACATAGTATCCTACTCTTTATTTAGATACGATAAGAGTCGGTCCCCAAATATCAGAGTGCACTAACTTAAAAGGCTTACTTGCAATAAAATTTCTTTCACCAATGGATAAACGATAAACTTTTTCAAGAATACACTCTTTATAAATGAAATCTTTAACTTTATTATTATTCAACAACGGATTGTTACACAATTTATTCATTTCCAGGTAACCCAATCTTTTATGCCAAAGAGTTGGGTCATAAACCACACCATAATTTTCAATATTTGGAACAACCAAAATTTTCATTTTGTACAATCCATTTTCTCTATAGCCTCGTCCAATCACCTTCTTTGATAGATGAGCCTTTATTATACAATTTTTGGATCAGAAAGTGACTATACGACTGTTGTCACAAATTTGAGCAACAAAAAGTATATTAAGATTGAGTTTTGTTACAAAACTCACATTGAGTACTTTGAAATCCTCATTTTCAAAATTTCTAATTTCCTCACTTGAAGTCTTATACCATCGGCTGTAAAGACATATTTATTAGAATTGTTTGACAATTATTTTTAAAAATCCTTTTTGTGTTGATGTGCCTAAATCTAGAAACCAAGACATACCTTGATCAAAGGTTGATAGCACATTTTTAGCTTTTTCTTTGAGTATTTCTTCTATATACGCCTTGATGTTAGAAGGTAACTCTCCTCCCTCTTTATTCTCCAAGGTTGCTATATCACCGTTTCTCCTCATCAAGAGTGGGCAATTGGTCTTGATGTATCCATTTTCTCTACAATAGTGGCAAATAATACTTTTGTTAGGCCATGTGTCTCATATAGTTTTTGGCTTGTCCTTCAATATTTTTGATATTTTGAGGCTTGTATGACTTTAGGTTGGCTCCCGGTCTAGATGTGGCAAGAACGACCTCTTTGAAAGTATTTAGAACTTTCAATCTAGTTTCTTTCATAACTAGATCAATAAGAAATCTATCCTCTTGGGTTTTGATTTTCTATGTATTAAAGTGGATCTAATATTTTAAAATTATTTTCTAAGACCCTCATAAATTAGAAGAAATTTTGATTATCAAAATATGTTTGAAATTTATCCATTTTTGTAGTTTTGTAAATTTGTTTAAACTTCAAAGTTAATTTCATAACTCAAAAAATTCATTATTGTAATCTCTAATACTCAAGTTGCCTTGCTTGAGCATTATCATTTTTTTATTAAATTTATTTGGAAAACAAAATCATCTTGCAAATGATTTTTTTAAATATTTCAAAGTTTTAAAAGAATTTATCAAAGATATTGATTCTATTTCTAAGTTTTTTATCTATATTTTGGTAAATGATCCAAGTGATCTTTGTGGGCAGTTTTTCCTATATTTTTAAATCTTATTTGTATTTTTCTTGAGCCTTTATGGTTTCATCCTCATCAAACCCATTAAGATGTAAATTTGGTTCTTGAATAAAACCATCAACATAATCTTAATAATCTTTAGATAGAAAATACTTTTTCATTATTCGAGCCTAACTTTAATAACAATTTGGATCAAACAAATGACGAAACACTTCATTTTTGCTTTTCATTGTTCAAAAAAATAAGTTTTTAAGAGTTACTTTATCCTTGGAATAATAAAGACAACAAGGCACAATTTCCCAAACTTCAAGTCGGCACGTTTCTGAATGCAATCATGTTTGAAGATTTGCTTCCAAGTAGTCTCTAATACCATGTAAAGAATAACTCTTGAACTTACTTGAATTGTCTATATGTCAAGTCACACTCCAAGAATCACCAAATGATCAATACACCAAACACTTGGTGTTCAAATGCATAAATAAAATCAAACAAAGAACCAATGAATCAAACAAATAACCAAGGTGATATCCTCAAACAAGGGTTATTATTAAGGAAGTTTTAAGCTTTATTTATAGAGCAAACAATAGGATTTACAATACTTTAGTGAAAGAAGTAGAGAGTGAAGAGAGTCGTTGGACCCCCAATGTCTCTCTTGACTAGCCGTTGGGGGGGGGGCAGCTGGTGGCCCCCCAATGGCTAGTCCCTTGGTGTAGCCCAAGTCAATAACATGTATATGTAGCTGCATATGTGTATTAAGAAACTATTCTTGGATCACTTACTCTCATTCCAAGGAGCTACAGATTAATGATTATAACTCCAAAAAGAGTAAGTCAAAATGCAGCCTTAATTATAGGCTGTTTTCTAGGAAGATTATGTAGTTCTCTCTTTCTCAAATAGGAGAATAATATTGCATTGACATTTACACAATTCAAAAACCTATGTGTATTTCTTAGCAACATTAAATCACTTTGTTGTTGAAGATATCCAACTAAAGGTAAACTATTATGGTAGCATAATTTGCTAAATGAAACATCATCCCATAACATTTTCTAGGTAATAACATGGGTAGAAGGCTAGGAGCAAAGGAATAGAGAAATTAACATCTCTTAGTTCCCAACTTCTTTCTTTTTCCTATAAGTTCTTGCAAATTTCTCATGTGCATCATGAGGTTGAAGTTTCTTTTACTTTTTATTGATAAATTCAAGCAAGTGGACCATCCTACATGGTTGTTCCTTGGTTGATATTATAGTATTTGAGGCTTGCTAATTGCACACCTCCTTTTCTCTCTCTTTGCGTCCTCTCTTTTGTCACTCCTCTCTGCCTCTCCTCAATTGCTACCAAGGCCTTCGTTCTCTCCGACCATGGTTATTATTGTTATGCAAGTAATCTCTTTCTCTCTCACTTCTTATCTCCTCCCCGGTGATAAAAGAGGAGGTATCTGCCTCCCCCCTTTCTTCCTCTTCTCCTCTCTACCTCCCACTTCTATTTGTCCTCCTCTTCCCCTCCCCTTGTTTGATGTTGAAACTGCACAAGCAGTCGAATGTGGATGAAGGGAGACTATCACAAAGTAGATGCCATAAACCTCCATAACTAGACATGTTAGAGTGTGTCTATTTTGGAGAAGCAATCGCTTTGGGCACATGTATGCATGCCCATGATAGGCCGTCTGCTTTGGACAATTAGACACGTTTGGGTGGGTCTATTGTTTTTTGCAATAGCTTCTCGTAGAAGAGATCAATATTCTTTCCTTTCACCTTTCTTCTTTTTGTTTAGTTTCTCATGAGACCTACATCCTCACCTATTCACTACGAGTTCTCATAGCTTCCCAAGGAATTTACTAAGATATTTGTTTAAGGATTCCTAAGGACCTAATAAATTAACTTATCCTTATAAATAACCTTTTGAGAATGGAGGTTGAAGTCCTTTGGCACGCCTGTGCTCAACCTACCAAGACTCTACCTAAAAAAGGTATTCAAGTGGGCTTCTATACTAGGTCCAAGTGTATATGCGATTCATAGTTGTAAACACCTGTAAACACCCCAAAAAACCAAATACTTTTCAAAACCAAATGCCTGGTTCGAAAACCAGTTCAAAAGATAAGAATTTTCGAAAAACTCAGGAAATCAAAACATTTCAAAATTCTGTTTTCCAACCCTGTTTGAAACATGAAAAATCTTGAAAATGGACGAAAGTCCTATTTTTATGAGAGACCAGACGAACAGATGAAGCCTGGCTCAAAACAGTCGCAAAAGAATCAAAAAGTTCAAAGGTCAAGCCCAACCCGATGAAAAGTGAATTTCGAGGACGAAAAAGAAGCCCAGGCCACAAACGCATTTCAAGCCTGAAGCATCAAAGGCCAAGCCAAAAGCATCTCTGAAATCACGGAAAATCCAAGTCAAAAGCAAGAAGAAACAGTCGAAACAGAGTCCAGAAAGACGAAAAGAAGCTTGGACGATGAAAATGGGAAAAACCCAGCGTAAGACGGAATCTTGATGAACTCAGGACCCGCACGAAGCATCCAGCTTGAAACGCCAGAAAGGACTGAAGAAGAGAAAAATTTGGATCAAATCTGGATCCAAAAATCTAGATCCAGATCCAAGATCCATATCCAAACGAAACTTGGATTGGATTGGATCCGGATTTTAGAGACCAACAAAGGATCCATATCCACACAAGGGGCCTATAAAAGGACGTGAGTGGGCTGGCTTTGAGGGGGACGATTTTTCCAGCACTTCACGTGGATAGTTGGGGGGAAAGAGAGAGAGAGAGAGAGAGAGGAAGGTCAACAAAAGGGGCTGGCCTTCCCCTCTTGTTTTGTAAACTTGTGGGTTGGTCTTGTGGGCTGCACTCAAGTGCAAGTGAGAGCATCTCACGCTTTGTATGTTGCTGGAAACGAAATCAAATCTGACGGCATTGGATGGCCCTTGCTTGGTGAGGATTGGCTGCGTGGGAACCAAGGATCAAACGGCTGAAATGTTGTCAAGGTAAGTCCCCTAGTTCCTGCCCAAAACCATCTCTTTTCTCACCTCTCTAAACCACCTAAACCCTAAAACAAAGAGACGTCCAAAGTCCAGCCAAGATGCTGGCCGAACCTCACTAATGGGACGATCCTAGTTCTACCTAAGACTACCCTAATCTAGAACCATACCCAGCTCGGCCATTGGCTGGCCAAGCTCACCTTAGATCCCTCCCAGCCAAACCATCTAGCACTAAACCACCTAAACTATTTCCTAAACCAAAACTACTCCTAGAGACCTAGCCAAAACCGAGTGTCTAAAACACTCGGTTCCTTCCTTTGGACGAACCCGTTTTCACCCATCTAGCTAGCTGAGTTCATTTTAGGTTTTGCCCTAAACTAAATCCATTACCTAAGTTAGATCCTAACCAAAAGAACTAACCTACACCTACCCAGCTCGGCCACCCTCTGGCCGAGCCACTCCCTTAGGATCTCACGTGAGATCAAACACCCAACATCAGCCCAAGCTCGGCCACCCTTTGGCCGAGCATTGCCCTAGAGCTTACCTTAGGATTCCCCCTAAGATCACTCACTATCCCTAAACCTAACACGACCACTAGCTGGTCAGATTTTTCCCTTAGGACCCTGGTCTAGCTTTTAACCAAAACAACCCGCCTAGACCTGACCCAGATCCATTAGTTCTCATCCTAGATCTATCGTGTCTAACTCCAAAAACCATAGCAACTTAGTGTGTCAACCAAGCCCAGGTCACGATCTAGGATCAACCTCCCACGCAGCTGGTCGTTTCACAGAGAAAGGTCCATCCAACGGCTATATCCAAGGTCAGATTTCGCTGATAAAGGGAGCCCAAGCAAAAGTCGAGTAAGTGCTCGAATCTGATTCTTTACGTTGTTTCAAATTCAATTCAATTTGATACGGGGTTGTAATAATGGAGCGTAGTCTCCCCCCGAGATGTAATATTATGGTTTGAAACACGAATCACACACGTACACTCGAGCCTTTCCGCTCTTATCTGCACACCTTTTGCACACAAAACGGGCCTCGACAGCCCATAAGATATAGTTCTATTTATATACATTCAGCTGGGTTTTAAGGTTCAAGTTGCGTGAGTTGTCTTTCATTTTATACACCCAAAAGCACTCACTCACAATTGAGCCTTTCCGCTCTTACATATATATACGTATTTCCCCTTTCCGCTGGGTTTTTAAGGTTCAAGTCGTGTGAGTTGCCCTTTCAATTTATACACTTAAAGCACTCACTCACATTGAGCCTTCTCGCTCTTAAGATATAGCTATATATATTTTCCCTTCTGCATCTAAGATATAGCCATATTTCCCTTTCTGCTATTTCCCTTTCCGCTATTTCCCTTTCTGCTATTTCACTTCTGTTATGTCTTTAAATTCGGGGTTTTCCCTTCAAGTTGTGTGAGTTTGCATTGCATATCCGCCACACTCGAGATAGGGGAGCATACTTGCATCGAACCAGATTGGTCAAAACGTGTAGTACTTACCTTAAATCGAGCACTGGATGCACACGACTACACGCCAAAAATCTGCTAAAACCCATGAGATACAGGAGCGCATAGATCCCATGTGTAAAAGTTGCAAATTTGACAAAACCAGTAGATAAAACACTTTTCAAGTTTTCAAAAAGAGTCGTGTTTGTAAAATCGAGTTTTTCTAAAGCGTACAGACTGACCCTTGTGCGCCGGTACAAGAAAGTCTGCGACGAAAAGAACCCACTTATCCACAGTCGCCCCAAAAGTCAGATATTTTCAAAAAAAACACTTCGCTAGTTTGAGAAAGCTAGTTGGCACGCCCTTTTTAAAAGGAATGTAAGCACGAAGAGATTCGCTTCAGGCCTAAGAACCCGGAGTCGAGGATTTTCCGTGTCTACAGATTTGGCACGCCCGGTGGGACGTGGGTCTTTAGGAAAAATTGATACAAAACAAACCAATCTCTAAAAACATCGTTTGTTTTCAAAAGTGTTTTAACTCTTTTGTCTTCTTGCATTTCATAGTTGGATTTAAAAGCATCGGAGTCATGTCGAGTTCAGACTCCAATGAAGTATCTAGCCGGTTCTCATGCTCTTCAAGTTCTCATTCTAGAAGATCTTTGAAAAATCGAAAACAAAAGGAGGAAGAGTTAAGAAGAGAATACGAGGCCAAGGTCGCTGCTCTCAGCCAAGAGGCTGAAGCAGCTGATTCATGTTCGTCACATGGCGAACCAATAAAGGCCAAAAAGAAGTTTGGAAAAACTCGTAAAAACAAGGAGACCTCCGAGATAGAAGGCAACCCATACCTCGATTCCTTCACTCACAAGGATCGAAAAGCCCTACAGCAGTTGCTAAAAGGGCAAAATAGAGAGAAAACAACGTCGTCCTGTCTGATTTTCTCCCTTTAGATTACGAAACAGACAGCGACGACGAAATACCGAATTTCCATCGGTATGATGGCATGGGAGACCCTAGGTCTCACCTACAGCTTTTCTCTCGTCGAGCCCACAAGAAAAAGAAGGACTCGATGAAATGGGTATATTGGTTCCCCTTATCCCTCAAAGGCACAGCTTCTAAATGGCTGGCTTCCTACGATTTGAGCCAGTTCGCAACTTTTGAAGAGTTAGCGAATTGCTTCATGCAAAGATTTTCACACAACGTAGAAGTCACGCCTACATTGAACACTTTGAGGGATACGAAGCAAGGTATGAACGAAGATGTGCATACATTTATCGTTCGATGGAGGTCTCTCCTTGGACAAGTACGAGAACCCATATCCGAAGGATGCGCAGTAATGCTCATCCTGGACAATTTCAAAACTGAATTGAAAACTCTTCTTTCTTTACATGAAATCTCTACTTTCCACAAACTGATTAAAAAAGCATCTCTTTTTGAGACGAATTTGAAAAAAGGGGTTTACGACCACCTGTGGAAAGGGAGCGTAAACCCAAAAACTCGCTTGGAAAAGCCTGGCAATTACGGGCTACCCACTATAGACAAAGGGGAAAAGCCCCACAAGATTGCCAATGTCCGGGTAGATCCAAGGCTGGCGAGCACTTCAAAGAATTTCGAAAATTTTGAAAACAGAAAAGACAAAAAAATACAAAAACCATTTGAGAAAAGGGAGTATACTCCACTGGGGCAACCTGTGTCGGAGGTCCTAGACCTCCTACTCGCCCAAGGCATGATCGAACTCCCTGAAGTCCCCGAGGGAATCACTTCCAAAGGGAGGTTTTTGAATCGATTTTGTAAGTATCATCGGCTCAAAGGCCATGATACAAAGCAGTGTTTTTCCCTCCTAAACCAAATCGAGAACTTGATAGCAGAGGGCCGGCTCCAGGTCACTGAGGAACCGGAGCCTGCCCAAGCTATTTTCAAAGAACCCTTCCCTAATCATGCAAGTACCAGTGGGAAGGGCAAAGAGGTATGTGCTCTCACGATTTCAAAGAGTCTAGCGCGTACATATAAGTCTGGTTTTTCTGCTTGTGCATCTACACTCATCCTTCGTAGGAAACCTGCCCAAGTAGTGATTCGGGGACCACCAAGAGTTCCGTCTCCGATTAAACCAGTTTTAAAAACTCAAGGTACTCCAAAACAGTCGATTAGAGCCATCTTAAGCACGAACCCTAGGTTGATCGTAGGGGAAGTGACAAGGTCCGGGAGGATCTATCAACCCCCGCATCTACAAAATGCTAAAAAAGTGGTCAGTGTGCCTGGCCCTTCAAAAGCGTGTATTCCTGGAGTTCTGCCCAAAACGGACAAAGGAAAAGTCGTTTTAAACTTGTATGATTTCGAAAACCATCTTTCAAAAATTCCCATTAACATGTCCATCCTAGAGCTGATACAAACCTCGCCTAGGCATAGACTCGTGTTAGAGAAAATTCTAGAAAGAGCAAAGGTTAGTTCGGACATAACCCCAGAATCCTTGTCCAACCAAGTGGCGTCCATAGGTGCAAAAACACCTATCATGTTTTCGGAAGAGGATCTCGAAAGACCCTATGAAACCCATAATCAGGCCCTACACATCGAGGTGGTATTAAATCACCACTCTCTAGATAGGTGCCTAGTTGACGGGGGAGGAGGGCTCAACATCCTTCCGCTTCACATAGCACATCAGATTGGAGTCACCTTAACTTCCATAAACCCAAGCACCATCGTAATCACTGGATACGATGGAAATGCGTCCAGACCTTTAGGATCCGTTGAACTTCCCATGGAAACAGGAGGGATAGCTCACGTGGGGGTATTCCATGTTTTGGACATCCACCCCCACTACAACCTACTGCTGGGAAGGCCTTGGATACACAGCCTACATGCTGTGCCGTCCACCTTCCATAAATGTGTTAAAATCCCTTTTGAAAACCAAGTCATTGTGATCCTAAGTGAGAGTCATCCACAACTTCAGGGGATTCAAAATTCCCCATGCTTTTCAAGTTCCCAGTCCTACGAGGTCAACTCAGGGCAAACCGTGGTCGAACCACCAAAGCTCACCCTTCAGGTACCTAGGAAGGTCGTACACATCCAGGGGCCGCCCAAGGCTGGCCCACTCAAAACACTAACCATCCTAGGAAAAACCAAGCATCCACTATTTCCAAAACCCCTGAACAGAAAACCTTATGTGCATAACATGGACGATAGCAAGTTCCAGGATCACGAATTATATGAAAACTTTTCCAAAAACAAAAAATCATGGAACATGTTATTAAACATGGGGTATATGCCATACAAAAGTCTAGGGGCACAAAATCAAGGTCTCGTAGAACCCATTTTGCCAAAAGCCAACCAGAGTCGACACGGGATCGGCTATACTCCCAGAATACCGCCAGAACCACCCCCTGTGACCACCTGGGTCAAGGGTGCCCTGGAGCCTACCCAAGCAGAAACCTACAATTTAGATCTCTTGTTCGGAGTCTAACTAGTGGCGTTTTTCCTTTGTAGGTATAATGGAAGATCCCTCAATCAAAAATCCAAAAACATTTGAAAAACTCGAAATTCAAAAAATTGAAAAATCCCAAAAACCAAAAACATTTGAAAAAGATCAAAAACTCGAAAAAAGAGTTGTTTGTATAGTTCCTAAAGTCCTTTCCTTACAAAAATCCAAAAAAATCGAAAATTTACAAAATACCAAAAACAAAATCCTGTATTTAGCAGCTCTTGATAAAGGTTTTGAAGAAGAAAAGAATTTCAAAAGAAAGTCCTCTTCATAAGAGGACCAAAATCGTCAAAACCTGCAGAAAATCCAAAACAAAAACCAAGCATTTGCGAAAACTGTGCGTCAAGTCCAAATTCCCTAGGATTTAGAAGTCTTGAGAATGATCAAGGCCCAGAATTGGATTTCCTCGAGGAAGATCCTACTTCTGAGCTCCCTGAATTTCATAAAATTCTCGATTTTGAAAAACCTTCGAAATCAGTAGGAGGGGATTTTATAGAGATAAACTTAGGGAATGATTTAAAGCCGAAAATCATTAAGGTAGGCACATGTCTACATGAGCACGAAAAAGCATCATTCATTGCATTTTTGAAAACCTACGTTGATGTGTTTGCATGGACATATGAAGACATGCCGGGTATAGACCCGAATGTTGTAGAGCATCGTCTTCCCTTAGATTCAGATGCAAAACCCATAAAACAAAAGCTTAGGAAGATACATCCGAATGTGCATTCACAAGTCAAAGAGGGTTTAGAAGATCTGTTAAAAGCCGGATTTATAAAACCCATTGCATATTCTGATTGGTTATCCAATATAGTTGTTGTTCGAAAAACCAGTGGGAAAATTCGAATATGCATCGATTTCAGAAACTTGAATAAAGCCACCCCAAAAGATAATTTCCCTTTACCAAACATTGATTTGATAGTCGATAGTACTGCAAATCATGAAATGTTTTCATTCATGGATGGCTATTCAGGATATAACCAAATCAAACTAAGCCCACGAGATCAGGCTAAAACCGCCTTTACAACCCCATGGGGCACGTACTGTTATACGGTCATGCCCTTTGGTTTGAAAAATGCTGGCGCCACGTACCAAAGAGCTATGACCTCGATCTTTCACGATCAAATTCATGAGCTCGTGGAGGTATATGTAGATGATCTCCTGGCTAAGTCCAAAAAATCGATGCACTCATCTCGAATGCTTACAAAAGATTTTCGAAAGGCTTAGACTTTACAACATAAAGCTAAACCCTCAAAAATGCGTATTCGGTGTAGAATCCGGTAAGCTTTTAGGATTTATGGTAAGCCAAAGGGGCATAGAAGTCGACCCCTCTAAGTGTAGAGCCATCATAGACATGGCCCCACCCTCCAATCTCACGCAGATTCGTAGCCTCCAAGGTCGCCTACAGTCCATTCGCAGGTTTATCTCAAACCTGGCAACTAGATGCGAACCCTTCAACAAGTTGCTGAGAAAGGGTACGAAATTTTTATGGGATGACGAGTGCCAAAAATCATTTGAAAGGTTAAAAGCATACTTAGTTAATCCCCCTGTTTTAAACCCTCCAAAACCAGGAAAACCTCTTCTACTTTACATTTCTGTGCATGCGAATGCTTTGGGAGCTCTGTTAGCTCAATACGAGGATGACACTCACAAGGAATGTGCCATATACTATCTTTCGAAAACTCTCCTGGCTTACGAAAGGAATTATCAGGCCATGGAGAAGACGTGCTTGGCCCTAGTTTGGGCCTGCCAGAAATTTCGACACTATTTCCTAGATCATGAGATCTGGATAGTGTCCAAGCTTGACCCAATCAAGCACTTATTCGAAAAACCCATTCTCACAGGTAGATTGGGCAAATGGCAACTCCTTCTAATGGAGTATGACTTGAAATACCATCACCAGGTCTCCATTAAGGGGCAAGCCCTAGCAGACTACGTGGCTGAGTTCCCCCTAGAAGATGCGTATCCCACACTCAATGAAATGCCGGATGAAGGCATATTGCAAAACCATTTTCAAAACCACATTTTGGCTAACTCTTTCGAAAACCAAGTGTGGAAGATGCACTTCGACGGGGCACGAAACCAACGAGGGGCAGGAGCCGGGATCATCCTCGTATCCCCCGAAAAGGGAGAAATCCCCATAGCAATCCGTCTAGATTTCGAATGTTCCAACAATATAGCCGAGTATGAAGCACTCATACAAGGTTTAAAAGTTTCGAAAACTCTAGGGGCAACATGCATCGAGGTTTTTGGAGATTCCCTCCTTGTTATAAACCAAGTTTTAAAAATTTGGCAAGTTCGAAACGAAAAACTTCTTCCATACCACGAATTGGCCACTCGACTGGTTGAGTCGTTCCAATCGTGCACTCTCACACATGTAGGAAGAGAGGATAATGGCGTCGCTGATGCCCTCTCATCCTTGGGTTCAGCCCTAAGGGTCGATCCCACTTTGGGAACCAGACCCCTTGAAATATGGCACTCACCCACTCCTTCCATACACGATTTGCAAATCTGCCAAAATAACCCTAACTCTGATGAAAAACCTTGGTTTTATGACATAAAGAATTTTTTAGAAAATGGGGGATTCACTGAGGATGCCACGTCTAAAGATAAGGCATTCATCCGAAAAATTTCCACCCGATACACGATTTTGGGAGGGGTTCTGTACAAAAAGAGTTTTACGGGCATCTTACTAAGATGCGTCGACCTAGAGGAGGCTAGGATTGTTATGCACGAATTCCACGATGGAGAATGTGGAGGTCATGTCAATGCCAACATGATGGCAATGAAAATACTTAGAGCAGGTTATTTTTGGTCTACCCTGAGAAAGGATTGCCACGATCATGTTAGGAAGTGTCACCCGTGTCAAGTGCATGGTCACGCCATTCATATCCCCTCATCATCACTGCATTCCGTGGTCAGCCCCTGGCCATTCACCATGTGGGCGTTTGATATCGTAGGACCAATTTTTCCAAAGGCCTCAAACGGACACAGGTTCATTTTAGCAGCCACTGAATATTTTTCCAAGTGGGTCGAAGCCGCCTCCCTGACAAATGTCCAGGGACAACATGTGGTGGCCTTCATTAGGAAAAACATCTTGGCTCGATTTGGAGTTCCAAGAGATCTTGTGTCCGATAATGGCACCCCATTTAAAAATGAGCGGATGGTCAAGCTGTGCAACAAGTATGGCATAAATCATCACTTCTCATCGCCTTACTACCCTCAAGGCAACGGCCAAGCCGAAGCCACCAACAAGACTCTCATCAGCATTGTTGAGAAAACCTTAGAGAAGGGTAGAACATGGCACGAGAAGTTGGATGAAGCCTTATGGGCTTATAGGACTTCCATCCGCACTCCCACAAATGCCACGCCTTTTGAGTTGGTTTACGGCACAAACGCCATTCTCCCCATCCATACACATCTGCATTCATTTCATACATCCGTTGCACTCGACCTCCCCCTAGAGACGCTTCAGCATGCTAGGATGGCCGAACTAGATCTATTAGATGAGAGGCGACTCCTTGCTATGGACCATGCTCATGCATACCGGCAAAGGATCGCCCGACATTATGAAAAACATATGAAACCTCGCCACTTTGAAGTGGGAGAGCTAGTTTTGAAAATCATCCACCATCGTGGCCCACATCCACTTGGAAAGTGGCGGCCCAAGTGGGATGGCCCTTACGTCGTGCGTGGAACCACCACAAACAATTCTTATTGGTTAACCGATGTCGAGGGTAGGAATTTAGCAGATCCTATAAATATTCAGTATTTGAAAAAATATCATGTATAGGGTCTGAGTTAAATTCCCATTTTTGTGAAAAATATTTTAGGGAAAGCCACTTTGAAACTTCGAAACCAAGGATCAAAGGTAAGTTGGGTGACCCTGAATGAAAGAATCGACATTTTGTGAAAAAGCAGAGCTTTCCAAATACGTGGCTACATTTCAAAATCCTTCTTCTTACAAAGAAAGGCCGAATTCAATATAACAAGATACTTGCAAGTTGTACGTGCTATTTCTAAATAGGCTAACCTAGAATGGGTCAAGTATGACCTTGGGATAAGTCCTCCCCTCTTCTCTTCTCCTTCCAAAAGGAAAACCTGGCCAAAACAAGGGGAAATCCCCACCAAAAAGCCCTTTCCCAAAAAAAAGAAAAGCGAATCAAAAAGAAAATTTGAGTCTTCTATGTAAAAGAGGGATTAAAGAAAAAATACTCCCAAAGGGAGACCCTCTATGGAAAAAAAAGGAGAGAAAAAGGCCAAAAAGCTCAAAAGAGAGCAGTTTTCCGCCTTCTTTGCCTCAAACCATGGGACACTTCAGAAGGGACCGTGGTACTTCTTTCCCATCCCCGTGACTTATCCCGAGCGAAACATGGTTCATTTCAGGGAATCCTAAAGTAAAAATAGGATTTACTTACTTGAATTTCGTCTTGTTTGAGAATACGACGTTTTGAGTAAGGCATAAGAATTTTGAAACGTGGCTTATTTTCTCATAAAACCTCTGCTAGATTAGCAAGGGTCGAAACTCGAGTAAAGGCAAACACAAGGAGCTAAAGGTCCTTATGATCGCTGGCTCAGAAAAGTTTTCCCTCTTAAAAATGAATTTCAGAAAAACTCGAACATCAAGCATACGTAAGGCCCGCTCACTTGGAGCAGCAGGTCTTCATAAAAGTCTCAAAAGTTCGACCATATGATTTGGTCTCTAGGAGATCGCCCTTTCTAACACCTCATCCATAGCATGCACCTTTGCAGGTCCGCGCATGAACATTTCATATGTGATCTCCACTTAGGGTTAGATCCATAGAAAGTCCCCTTTTGGCAAAAAAAAAAATCCCCTCCTATCGGATTTTTAAAAGAAAGTTTCTTTTGCTCAAAATTTGGGACGATCCCATATTCTCAAGATCAAATCCGGGAGAAAACAAAACAGGGGTGTTATCTTCTTCGCCATTATCCAAATCAATTTGGATAATGCCAAAGAGGGGCATCTGTAAACACCCCAAAAAACCAAATACTTTTCAAAACCAAATGCCTGGTTCGAAAACCAGTTCAAAAGATAAGAATTTTCGAAAAACTTAGGAAATCAAAACATTTCAAAATTCTGTTTTCCAACCCTGTTTGAAACATGAAAAATCTTGAAAATGGACGAAAGTCCTATTTTTATGAGAGACCAGACGAACAGATGAAGCCTGGCTCAAAACAGTCGCAAAAGAATCAAAAAGTTCAAAGGTCAAGCCCAACCCGATGAAAAGTGAATTTCGAGGACGAAAAAGAAGCCCAGGCCACAAACGCATTTCAAGCCTGAAGCATCAAAGGCCAAGCCAAAAGCATCTCTGAAATCACGGAAAATCCAAGTCAAAAGCAAGAAGAAACAGTCGAAACAGAGTCCAGAAAGACGAAAAGAAGCTTGGACGATGAAAATGGGAAAAACCCAGCGTAAGACGGAATCTTGATGAACTCAGGACCCGCACGAAGCATCCAGCTTGAAACGCCAGAAAGGACTGAAGAAGAGAAAAATTTGGATCAAATCTGGATCCAAAAATCTAGATCCAGATCCAAGATCCATATCCAAACGAAACTTGGATTGGATTGGATCCGGATTTTAGAGACCAACAAAGGATCCATATCCACACAAGGGGCCTATAAAAGGACGTGAGTGGGCTGGCTTTGAGGGGGACGATTTTTCCAGCACTTCACGTGGATAGTTGGGGGGAAAGAGAGAGAGAGAGAGAGAGAGAGGAAGGTCAACAAAAGGGGTTGGCCTTCCCCTCTTGTTTTGTAAACTTGTGGGTTGGTCTTGTGGGCTGCACTCAAGTGCAAGTGAGAGCATCTCACGCTTTGTATGTTGCTGGAAACGAAATCAAATCTGGCGGCATTGGATGGCCCTTGCTTGGTGAGGATTGGCTGCGTGGGAACCAAGGATCAAACGGCTGAAATGTTGTCAAGGTAAGTCCCTAGTTCCTGCCCAAAACCATCTCTTTTCTCACCTCTCTAAACCACCTAAACCCTAAAACAAAGAGACGTCCAAAGTCCAGCCAAGATGCTGGCCGAACCTCACTAATGGGACGATCCTAGTTCTACCTAAGACTACCCTAATCTAGAACCATACCCAGCTCGGCCATTGGCTGGCCAAGCTCACCTTAGATCCCTCCCAGCCAAACCATCTAGCACTAAACCACCTAAACTATTTCCTAAACCAAAACTACTCCTAGAGACCTAGCCAAAACCGAGTGTCTAAAACACTCGGTTCCTTCCTTTGGACGAACCCGTTTTCACCCATCTAGCTAGCTGAGTTCATTTTAGGTTTTGCCCTAAACTAAATCCATTACCTAAGTTAGATCCTAACCAAAAGAACTAACCTACACCTACCCAGCTCGGCCACCCTCTGGCCGAGCCACTCCCTTAGGATCTCACGTGAGATCAAACACCCAACATCAGCCCAAGCTCGGCCACCCTTTGGCCGAGCATTGCCCTAGAGCTTACCTTAGGATTCCCCCTAAGATCACTCACTATCCCTAAACCTAACACGACCACTAGCTGGTCAGATTTTTCCCTTAGGACCCTGGTCTAGCTTTTAACCAAAACAACCCGCCTAGACCTGACCCAGATCCATTAGTTCTCATCCTAGATCTATCGTGTCTAACTCCAAAAACCATAGCAACTTAGTGTGTCAACCAAGCCCAGGTCACGATCTAGGATCAACCTCCCACGCAGCTGGTCGTTTCACAGAGAAAGGTCCATCCAACGGCTATATCCAAGGTCAGATTTCGCTGATAAAGGGAGCCCAAGCAAAAGTCGAGTAAGTGCTCGAATCTGATTCTTTACGTTGTTTCAAATTCAATTCAATTTGATACGGGGTTGTAATAATGGAGCGTAGTCTCCCCCCGAGATGTAATATTATGGTTTGAAACACGAATCACACACGTACACTCGAGCCTTTCCGCTCTTATCTGCACACCTTTTGCACACAAAACGGGCCTCGACAGCCCATAAGATATAGTTCTATTTATATACATTCAGCTGGGTTTTAAGGTTCAAGTTGCGTGAGTTGTCTTTCATTTTATACACCCAAAAGCACTCACTCACAATTGAGCCTTTCCGCTCTTACATATATATACGTATTTCCCCTTTCCGCTGGGTTTTTAAGGTTCAAGTCGTGTGAGTTGCCCTTTCAATTTATACACTTAAAGCACTCACTCACATTGAGCCTTCTCGCTCTTAAGATATAGCTATATATATTTTCCCTTCTGCATCTAAGATATAGCCATATTTCCCTTTCTGCTATTTCCCTTTCCGCTATTTCCCTTTCTGCTATTTCACTTCTGTTATGTCTTTAAATTCGGGGTTTTCCCTTCAAGTTGTGTGAGTTTGCATTGCATATCCGCCACACTCGAGATAGGGGAGCATACTTGCATCGAACCAGATTGGTCAAAACGTGTAGTACTTACCTTAAATCGAGCACTGGATGCACACGACTACACGCCAAAAATCTGCTAAAACCCATGAGATACAGGAGCGCATAGATCCCATGTGTAAAAGTTGCAAATTTGACAAAACCAGTAGATAAAACACTTTTCAAGTTTTCAAAAAGAGTCGTGTTTGTAAAATCGAGTTTTTCTAAAGCGTACAGACTGACCCTTGTGCGCCGGTACAAGAAAGTCTGCGACGAAAAGAACCCACTTATCCACAGTCGCCCCAAAAGTCAGATATTTTCAAAAAAAACACTTCGCTAGTTTGAGAAAGCTAGTTGGCACGCCCTTTTTAAAAGGAATGTAAGCACGAAGAGATTCGCTTCAGGCCTAAGAACCTGGAGTCGAGGATTTTCCGTGTCTACAACACCCAAACATTTCTTAAAAAAATACTGTTTTAAAAATTAATTTTAAAATATCAATTTCAAGGCACATGGGTGAGATGTTGAGTCTGTTGCTGGAATACGGCCGATATGGCAAGTGATTGTTGCGTTGATGGCTGGACAAAGTTGCTGGATTCAGCCAATATGGTAAGTGGAGCTGTCTCGGTTTGGAAGAATACCACTAGGATCGTCATCGTTTGCTGCTGTTGCTGAGACCAATTGGTACGTTGCATGGTAAGTGGAGCTGTCTCTCTGCTGTTCCTCCAGGAAGGATGCTGCGGAGGATAGTTTGCCTTCTCCTAGACAGATCTTAGGGCCCTCACGTCAGCCTCAAATGTTTCGGCATGTCTTAATGAAGTCTTCTGAGTCTGTAGCCTTAACATCAGCTATATCGAATGCTGATTGCTGTGGTTGCTGCTGCTGGCCTGTCACGCATGGTGTTAAACTCGTCTATGATGCTCGAACAGTTGGTAACCATAGCAAGGTAAGTCATCAGAAGGGTATCATCATACTCCGCAAGGAAATCGTCTTAAAATTTCTCAGCTTCAATGGCAGGAAATCTCCTAAGTAGACTAGAAACATACTGAGTCGAGTTTTCAGCAGCCACGCATATGGGATACAATTCAAGGTAAAAGAAAGGGGTTCTTGAGTTTTGAGTATTGCAGGATCACCAGAATTTTCCCAAGTTGTCTGTTGTGTGCGTGCCGGAATCTGTTGCAAAGCAGCAGATACATTGTCGGGTGCTCCTTGTACCAACTGGCCTTGATATTGTTCTGTCGTATTGCCAAATGAACCTCCATTTTCTCGACTGCGTGCTTTGGATGACTGATCAAACCCCGGTGATTCAGATCGTTCATTCATCAGATGATGAACAAATAGGGAAAGAGACTGAGCTTCAGTGTATGCAAAGCTCTTATTACTGGTCTTATGCCATTCTGGCTCATGAGAGAACCAGGCCAAGGAGGCTCTATAAACACGATCTTCTAGCAATCTTAACCCTGTTTTACAATTCTCCAGACTGAAGTACTGTTGTCAAATCATGCCATATATCACACAAACGGCAGCTCTGAAGATCGTTCTTATGCCTAACATCCTTAGGTATTGTGTGAACTCCAGAATTTGCTAAATGAGAAAGAGCATCCGATGTTGCTACTTTGTCCATACAAGTCCTGGAAGCTGCAACACCAGGTCCTGTGTAAGGTACTCCAGCTGCTTCCAACATGGATTGTAGCGTACCATCCTCACCGATTCCGCCATGGACTGAAATGAATATGGTAGCATGAACATCTTTTGTTCACTGAATCCACCGTTCCAGGGTCAGTTCTTCTGGTGGATCATTATATATATCGAAGCCATTAAACCAATTATGTCTTCGCAGGCCTTCTTCAAGTTCTGCTAGTACTTGGGTCCTCAGCTGAAATGCCATTGCAGCATGAATTGGCTCCATAGCCTCTCTGTACGTCTCAAGGACCTCCTCAGTGGTATGTCGCAGAACAAGAGAATATGGCAAAATCCACACTGCTCCCAAATTTATGTCATTGTTCTTCAATTCGCAGTCTGTTGAATAGGCATTTTGTGGGGCAAGCAAACAAGGAACTACATCAAGCTTGGACAAACTGTTCTCAGGCAAGCATGGCATAGAATTCCACAATGTTTCAGCATGACTTCTCAAATCCCGCAAACAGCACAATCTAGCAACCCCTGTCGAGCAACCATTTCTTCGTTAATATGCTGATCATATTTATGTTTATCATCCCTTGACACTTTAGCAACTTCTCATTGAGATCCCTCAGACCAAGTGCAAGGCTGGCATGCGTGGATTCAAACTGCTGATGAACAACAGCAACATATCCCCTGTTCCTTTCTGGAAGGTGGCATCAACTTGCTCAAGCATTGACTTGCAGGAAAGTTCAAATGCTGGACCCCATTGCCAAGTTCCTCGTTGTTGTTACAGCAACTTGATCATGTCGATCTGCACATAATAAGCTGAAGCCGCAGCACAGTAGAACCTCACAATTCATTTTGATGAGAACAATTACGTAACAGGGCTAATTCAGAAGTTTAACATGAGGAAACCGAACACATAATATAAGCGAGAACCATTATAATAAATAACCACTTCGAAGGAACCGATAATTTCACATGATGATCTCAACTGAATCTCTTAATGCCATACTTATAAGAGTATTTAAACAGTCCCCTGTTATCTGCATGTTTGTCATGAACGTGGTTAGGCAAATCCATGTTACATGCCTACCTATTATGAAAGTGTTCAAGTAGGCCTATGTTACGATTTTGAAAACCAACTTTCATGCTTGCTGGATTTCCTCCATGAGCGTTAAAACATTAACATTATTTTCAACACCAAAGTAACATAACAGCCACAGATGACAATGCAAAACTGATGCATATAAGTACAATAATTGCCTTCTTTTAGCAACCAAACATAATATGGATACGTTACCAAATGCGTTCGATACTAAACCTTTCTTTTCGGAAGCCATTGTTCTTACTTCAATCTTTCCTTTCTTTTGGTGATACCAACTTTCTCCTATGGAAATTGATTTCTTTCCAAATATGAGCTTTTCTTTTTGGGAAGCTCACTTTCCCTTTTTAACGCCCACTTTCCTTTATGGTGCCCACCTTCCTTTTTAGGCGTTAACTTATCTTTTTAATGCCTATTTCTTTTCAAATGAAAAATTTTCAACATACTTTTTAACAGAAATCTTTTAAGGAAACGAAATCCTGCTTTTCCAGTATTGAGGGCAAAATCATCATTTTTTCCAATTTTGTCCAAATTTGAATTTTTCAGAAAGGGAACCAATCTTTCATCATTTTAAAGCTTCCATAAAATTTTGATCCGAAACCAGATTGTTTGGTGCTTTTTCTATTCAAAAACCCAAAATTGCCAAAAATGGCTAATTTCTAAAAGGTAAAAATTTAAAATTTTTTTTTTGGTGTTTACAGTAGGCATGAAGAGATTACATCCACCAATGGAGCACATTTGTTGCTCCTCAATCCCTATTATTATTATTATTTTTATAAGTTATTCAAATATTAGATGTTGCTAGAGTGACAAGTGGCAATGGGGCTATAATTGCTTGATGTCACAATAGCCATTGAAGGTAGTGTTGAGATATTTTATTTTAATTCTAGTATTGGAATTCATATTTGTCCTAATATGAAAAATTCAAGAAATAGTTGTTTGGTAGCTATTCATTGGTATATATGAAATGTTTGGATTTTAGCTATAGGAATCTTGTGTAGTTCTTTGAAGTAATAATGACTGATTTTTATTATCTCACTCTTTGAGTAGAAAGTCACATCGGGAGTCAAGTCAAGCTCGCAACTCGAGACATAATAAAAGGGCCCATTGTATGATTATGTGTTGCCAACTTATCAAGTCCCACCATATCGTAGCAGAAGTCAAGTCATGTCTTCAAAGTGCTCCAATAGTCTCAACGTCTTTGCTGACTAAGTCTTATAATATTTAATAAAAATTTGAGC
Organism: Brasenia schreberi; assembly: GCA_036023115.1. Lineage (NCBI taxonomy): Eukaryota > Viridiplantae > Streptophyta > Magnoliopsida > Nymphaeales > Cabombaceae > Brasenia > Brasenia schreberi. The sequence continues at coordinate 9,768,266 of JAYKKT010000079.1, read as the reverse complement.
ACTGCAATCATACTCATAGATAGATGTGATCTCTTCACAGAAAAACATACCAAAGGTATGCATAATTTTAAATTATATAATATAATAAGAAATCTATATCACATTTAAAAGCAATATTATCATTTCAAACATGTAATATGCATAACCAAATACTCAACAATAATGCAAATTTAATTTCGAACTCCAGGCCTCTATAATGCCAAATCACCAGCCACACCATAGAAGTCCCCCTAACCCTCTTCTTGTCTGGCCATGTAGCCTTTAACCATGCTCTCAACACGTCGGGCCAAGGACCTTGATGACTAAAACATTGGCTCGTCATGTCCAACCCCTCGGGTCTATAGAACAAAGTATTTATATACCATACTAGTAGAGTCGTACATTTAACCAATTAATCTCAACAATATCATACACATATCGATCTAAGACCATTTCTCAGGCTTCATATCTCTACATCCACATCACGTGTCCAATTTCATATATCAAAAATAATAATCAATCATGTAACTCAAAATTATCTCTTAAAACAATAACACAATTTTCGGTTCCCATATTTAGAATTATGAGAAACTATCATTATCTCAATAATGGTATTCCTCATGTGTAGAAGCTCTTCTACACACATGACACAATATAAAGAGAAATGATTCACAACTAAATTCTTAGTTGATAATGACTTAAAATTGCAATAACAAATACAATAAACATTTTCACCATTATATTTAAAAAAATTTCAACAAAATCACTATAATTAAGATTCCCATTAAATCAAAGGTACTTGTTGAACCCCTATGTAACATACTCTGAGTAGGACATGCTGCAGACATCACCCATAATCATCACATTAGGTCAAAATTAATCATAAACACTAACCAAATCAAATATTCTCAATAATTGAAAATTTCAGCCCATCATTAAAATATAAAACTCACTGTCACCTCAATCTTATTTATCTACAAAATAAATCACAAGAAATTATCAAAATTGTTACTTTAATACATAATTTGAAATTCTTCGACAAGTATCTTAACTCATAGTAAATGCTCAAGCTTGCACGTAAATCCTCAGTTAAGAATACCTTTCCAAATGTGACATAAAAATATTAATAACCAAATCGCATAGGCAGTGTGAAATCATTTCCCTACAATACCTTAAATTCATTATAAGCTACAAGAGCAATTAAACAAAACCTCGTCTTACCTCATGTTGCATTCATGTTAAGAACAATCCATTTAGATGCTTAATTTATGTTCATATTATTGAGCACATCATATCATTTATCAAACAAATGATAATCGTGATACTTCTTCCAACTAATCCTTAATCAATAACCTTGATATTGATCGACCGTGGCCATTAGAAAATGCTTATCGTGTATATTATCATAACAATATCATGTGTGTCGATTCTTGCAATATAAACTAAAACAAAACTAATAAAATATTTTCTTCCTTTTCATATCACAAAATTTAGTCAAATTTAATTTTTATAGAAGATCAAAACAAATATCTAAAATATTAATATTGTTGCTCAAAAATTGAAATATAAAATTGAATCATTTTTTAATATAACTATAATCTTAAACATAATCATTGTACCAAGTTAAAAGTAACCACCTCATCACAACTGTAAATATCATAATCATCATATCCTTCACATTTACATAACCAAAATTTAAAACACCATCACTTCAAAATTTCGCTCACACTAAATTTAAAACAACTCCAATAACCATTATCTTAACTAATTTAATGCCCAAATATCATCAATCTATGCTCTGATACAATTTTGTCATATCTTCGGTCATGGATCCCACCGAGCGATCAACATTGATTTGACCCGTCTGACATGGCTCACTACCCAAGCCATGAGGAAAGAGAAAAGTCTAAGGTCAACATTGTTTAGTGCTAAATAACAAACTTTGATTGCTAAAATCCAAAAGTACACATTTATCAATAAATATTAGGGTCCTTTTAATATTCAAATTCTACATTCTTTTAATAAGAAAAGTTAAATAACCTATCAAGTCCTACCATATCGTAGTGGAAGTCAAGTCATGTCTTCAAAGTGCTCAAATAGTCTCGGCATCTTTGTTGATTAAGTCCTATAATATTTAACAAAATTTTGAGCATCAAAACCATACTTGTAGATGAATGTGATCTCTCCAGAGAAAAATATACCAAAGAGATGCATAATTTCAAATCATGCCACACAATAAAAACTCTATAACACATTTAAAAGCCTTATCATTTTAAACATGCATGCATAACCATACACTTAACAATAATGTAAATTGAATTTCGATTTTAGGACCTCTATAGTGTCCAATCACGAACCATGTCATAGGAGTCACCCGAGCCCTCCTCCTATTTGGCTACATGACCTCCGAGCACACTCTCAAAGCATGTCATATAACCCAACATAAGTTGTCCAAAGTAACTACAAGTGAAACTAGCTCAACCAATGAAGTAATCAACACAACTCAATATATCTATGGGTTAGCATTACTTGGTATGACCATCTATGATCCAACTACGTCCCATACCATCATAGAAAATAAATTCATACTCGATAATATTTTACCCACCTACAATAACAACTAACGAGCTAGCATTAACAGATACGTCCATATACAATCTAATGACATCCCATACCATCATGAAAGGTAGATCCATACCCATTAATGGTTTATTGACACATTCATGTTATGCATTCATACACTCAAAAAAGCATTTTCATAAAGCAATACATATATAAATATTTTAAAGCATTAATAACCATTTCATAATCTCATGCATCATTTAAAATCAATTAAAATTGTCTCTAGCATGCATCTGGAGAAGAAACACATCCACCTACCTGAACCTTCGATATGGATCCAAAACATCCAAAGCTTATCCTCTTAATTATCTTGATTTAATACTTAAATCATAATCAAAATATAATATTAATATTCTACATTCAATGACGAAACCAATGGTTCAAACCACATCAAAATCGGACCTCAAACAACCATGGAATACTCAAAAACTTAATTTGGATCTTATAGTTCTGTCTAGATCCAATTAAAGAATTCAGATCCATTTTGTTTGTTGAAGTGGATCTTCACTGACATTGCAGACATGATCCGAACTCAGAACCGTGTCTTTCACATGGACATAGTTACCTGAACACTATTGTATGTGACACAACACAGTTTGGACGGACACGACACATCCCTAACATGCCATTGACCACCATCATTGTTAACTCAAAATCCTTCATTTTTGGTGGTTCTTCTGATGAACAAAAGGCCCTAACATGTCCCTCTTCCATAGATGACCATTTTCCCTTAAAGAGCCACCACCGATCGGTGGCAATTTCATTGGAAAAAGAAAAAGAAATGGGTGATTCCTCACTCATCGAAGCCCAGAGGACAACCCACGAGGGTTGTCTCCTACCTATGCTCTCTTCTCCCCTTTGAGATGTTGGCGATTGCTAGTTTATTGGCTCGAAAAAAAGGAATGAAAAGAAAAAGAAGAGGCTCACCTTATGAAAATCCGGCAAAATCTCTCCGTCTTCCAGCGTGCTATCATTCCTAGCTCCCTCTCTCTCCCTCTCATGGTCCAAGGAAGGCGATATCCATCACCATCCCTAGGTGCCCGCAAGCAGCCACAATGTGGGTCTCGGGTTGCACACTAGGAGGGTTGCACAGACCCTCTATGCAGGTCCCAGGTTTGGGTAGGGTCAAATGTGGTCTGATTCGACCCGATTGTTACAAAAAGTTTGGAACATTTTCCAAAAGGCAATAAGGGATAATCGTCTAAAGTTAGTTGATAAAGAACTCACCACCATAGTCAATCCTTTGACTTTGATTTCTATAGCTCTTATTGACGCCTACTTTAGCACGTACACCAAATGATAGATCATCATAGTTTGTTGCCTAGACACACTAGTAATAATAAAGTTTGAAAAGAAAAATCACAATGAATGTGGATTAGAGTCAAATTGGATGAGGGGCAAGCTTCATACACCCTCCAACCATTTGATAAAGGCATTTTAAGAGTGATTTACATCACATCGTGGATTGAATAAACATTTCCTAAAGAGGGGGCAACTTCCTTGATAAGGGGAAGACTTAAATGATTCATCGCTCATCAAATGTAGACTCCCTATTATAAAATTATCAATCGCTTCATAGTGCAAATAAGGGTCACCAATACTATAGATATAGATTGCATGTTGAAGCCTCGAGCTAACAATAGTGTGGATGAGTGGGTTGAAAACTTAGTTACAGGGCAGAAGGATCTTATCCAATCCCCTCGCATCTTTAGAACCTAGAAAGGTGCATACAAAGAAAAATGGCACAAAGGTGGTTTGTCAATAGCTTGATATATGATGAGGATATCAAAGATAAATCCCACTCGAATAGTGGTCTTGTCTAAAGTCAAGAGTCAGCTGAAGGACCTATGACCCGATCTGGGGTTAGGGCTTAGCAAATCCAGATTTAGTGGATCTGTTTTAATGCTTAAGTAGACCCATTAAAATTTATATTGAAGTCTAGGATTCTTGTTTTGAGCTTTAAATTGTACTTATTTCACCTTTTTGTTTTATTAGTTAAGTAAGAGACGTATTGTTTAGTCATGATTATACTACAGAGAGCATCATTTATTGTTGTCTAGTTGATTGGCTAAGCTGGGAGGCCTCTTTCTACCATAAATACCTATTTTTCTTAACGAAAATAGCTTTTTGGCTGCATCACATCAAAGGAAGTTACGAATTTCTTCTTCTCTTGTACGAGCCTTCAAGGTCCAGTGGTGAGTCTTGGCTTTCTCTCCTTATCAACAACCCTTGTTGTTACAGATTTAAAGTTGAGTAGTATTTTTTCCTCATTTCTTACTTCTCATCAAACATGTTTCATGAGGTATCTCTTTTCAAAGTGAAACAAGCACAACATTTGGTGCTTTCAATGAGATTTCATCTCAAAAATTGTTATTGTGGTTGTTGGTTGTAGATGTGAAAATTTTATTCCGAAGTCTACGTAGAAACTTGAAATAAGATTTCAATCTACGTCATTTGTGCGAGCGTGCCAACTAGATTGCTTAAACTAGCAAAGATAGATTTTCTTACTTCGTGTAGCGATTGTGGGGAAGCGAGATCTTTTCATCTTAGGCTTTATTGAACCAGTGCTCAAGGATCAACCTAGATGCTTTGTAGATTGATTTGAATAAGGTGTGTGTTTCCAAAATTCACTTTCGAATAAACTTGAATCAACTAAAAACATGCACTTGGCCTATGAAAAGAAAATTTAAAACTTCTTAAAAACATAAACTGAACTTGTTTTTGGATTTTTTTGAACAGTTTTGGAATCTCCAAAATTTACGAAAATTTTACAATGAGAAAACACGAAAGTGGATATTTTGGAATTATTTTTATTCTATTTTTGTGTGTTGTGATTGTACAGAATTAAATCAATAATGTGCCTCTACTCAGACACTCGAAACTGATCTTTTATAGAAATATAGAGGTTTAAAGAAACGTCTGTATCTCAGTGTACAGAGCTCTGATCTTTATCCCCTTTTAATTGAATGAGATTAAGGAGAGATTGAAGTAAGTAAAGGATGAGAATAAAACCTTGCAATCAGAACTTAGTGGGCACCGGATGTGGGTGAGGTAGGAAGGAATCGATTCCTTCCTTCTCCTCTCCCTTCTCTTCCTCTCTCTCTCTCTTTCTTTTCCTCTCTCTTTCTCTTGCTGCAGCTCTCCCTCTCTTTCTTAGGCTCTCTCCACTCTTCCTTTAATGCTTAAAAACAACTTCCAAGGTCCCTTTTTATAGGCCTTACGGGGGGAAGGCTTAGAGCCTTCCACGGTTTGGATTGGGTGGGTCTTTGGAGCCCCCCTCTTGATCCAATCCTTGGCTGGACCCAAGGCAATCACGTGGGCCTTCTTGATGGTCCTCTTTGATCAATGCTGGCCCAACCCCATGTTGCTAGGTCGGCCAAGTGACTTGGTCTAGTACGAGGCTGTCAAGTGCCCTTAAATATGACCGGCTAGACTTGATTTGGTGCAGCCGACTGGATGTAAATGGATGTGTCCCCGCTAAGTTCAACTTGAGGTAGCCTTGTATCATATTTGGTGGAGTCTTGGCTTGGTTCATGTCTTCATTTCCATCCACACATCAACTTGTTCGACTTGATTATAAATCGAGTCTTTTGCCTTTGACCTTAGGCTCTTGATTCGGCCTAGCCCATTTGGCTTCCACTTCCCTAGCCCGTTCAAGACTAGGTCCTTCGTCTTAGTCTACATGAGCTCGGTCCTTGCTTGAGGCGAGCTTGACTTGACCGTTGCCTTGATCCTCGCTCCCATCCTAAATCTTTGGCGGGGATGATTCATTCTTATCCCTACTTGTCCTGGCTTTAATCCCTCAACATCTTTTCAAATTCAATTCTACAACTTCAATTTTGAAAACATTTGATTTTAAAATCTTCGTTTTAGGGATTTTGTGAAATTCATTGGTTTCATTTAAATCAGGGATTTAAAACAAACCTGTTTTTCAAAAATTCGAGAGCATGCTTATATATGCTTTTGAATTTTTTCTAGGGTGTTTACAGATGCCCCTCTTTGGCATTAATGCAAATTTATGTGGATAATGATAAAGAAGAAAACATCCCTTTTGATCTTTCTTCCGAAAACTTATCTTGAGAGTATGGATCTTTCCTTCTTTTTAAAGTATCCATTCCTTAGATTTTCGTGAAGGAGGAGATCTTAGCCAAAAGGGGACTTAATTTAAAAAATCCCTAGTCCTAGGATGATCATGTGTGACTGACCTTTTGATGAATATATGCATACATGGTGCGTGATATAAATGGAGTGTGTTTAGAGACTCACTCATGAGATGTATGAGCTTGAGGAGAAGCCTATGAAGAGTGGCTGCCCCAAGTGAGTTAATCCTGTAAACACCCCAAAATCCCACGACTTTCATAAAACATACCTGGTTTACAAAATCAACTCTAAAAAGGTACTTTGAGTTCTAAAAACCCAGGAGCCTTCCCAAAGCCCCTGTAAATAGTGTTTTGAAACCTATAAATAGTGTTTTGAAACCCCATGTCTAAATAGGAGCTTTTTAAAACCTAGACTAAGCCCCATTTTCCAAGAAGCCAAAGACGAACAGGTGAAGCATGCAAAGACGACACCTGATCAAGAAGCAGACCAATAAGTGGCTCATAAAGGCCAATTCCAGAAGCAGGCTCAGAAGCAGTTTCCAGAGCCCAGAAGAGCATTCTGGCCTGATAAAAGACAGGGTCAAAAGAAGAAAGGAAGGCCTAGGTACGAGGCAAATTGCAAGCCAGAAAGCACTAGGAAGTTAGATCGAACATCCTCACCCAAGCATCAAGAATCTGAACCGAAAAAGTTAGAAATGAGCAAAAATAGAGTCCGAAAAGGTGAAAAGGAGTCCAAACAATAAAGATTGGGGAAACCCAACACTAGATGGAGCGTTGATGAAGCCAGGGCCCGCAAAGATCGTTTACCTCAAAAAAGTCAAGAAGGACCATCTAGAGAAAATTTGGATTGGATCTGGACCATAAATATCCATATCCATATCCAAATAGTGTTTGGATTTGGGTCGATCCAAATAGTGTTTGGATTTGGATTAGATCCAAATAGTGTTTGGATCAGATCGGATCTGGATCAAAATATCCAGATCCATATCCATAAAAATGTTAGATTTGGATCGGATATGGATCTCAAAATATCTGAGATCCAAGATCCAAATTCAAATGGTGTTTGGATCTGACATGGATTCCACGATCCAAACCCAAGACCCATATCCAAGACCCACTTCATTTGCCTATAAATAGGAGTGAGGGGGTCTCCAAGAGTTCACGTGAAATCCACTTGGAGGAGCTTGGAGGAGAGAGAGGTTATTAAGGTGAGTGCTTAGTGCTTTTTTCATTTTGTTTAGCGGGTTAATTATGGGCTAAATAGGAGATTAGTGTGGGTTGCCCCACCTTGATTAAAGGCTGGATTTGTTTGAACAAGAAGGCTTAAGGTGGCAGATGGGAGCTTGAGCACACCCTAAACCGACCCTAAAAGGTAAGCCCAACTTACGCCCTAAACCCTTTTTCTTAACCCCTCTAAACCGCCTTAGACCTACCCTAATCCACCTCACTTAAACACTCACAACACTCCTAAACCAAACCGCCACTCCCCTAATACCCTAACCGACCCAACCTTAGTCTCCCGTGTGACCCTAGAACTACCCGAACCGCCTTATACCCCCTGCGCACTGCGCTGTCGCCCTACCTTAGCGCCTGTGACGTGCGCCCAACGCCTGTCACCCTAACTCCTCGCCTGGCGCCTAGCGCCTGACGCCCACCGACGTCTTAGCCAACCTTCCACCGACCTGCCACCATACCACCTCTTAACCGACCTACCACCGCCATAACCTAGCTACACACCCCTAGTACCACCTTACACCACCACCTACCTAGCACCAACCTCAACCCTCCTTAGCCGACCTAGCCTCACACTACACCTCGCCACACACCCGTAACCAATCACACCCCATCGTTACACCCAACTCCCACACCATATCCCCAACACCTTCCCGGAACCACCTACCTAGCAACCCCACGCCGTATCACATCCCACCTAACACCCTAGCCGTGACCTTTAGCTCCCACACATCTCACACCATACCATAACCCCATACAACCCACTAAGACCTGTAGCTCCCATACCATACCTATCCTAAACCAAACTCGCCAACCTCTTGCCGTAAACCTTCACCTCTCAAGCCAAAAGCCCACCAAGCTTAAAGGCTCCGGCCAGCCCCTTCATGCCTCAAGCTTCAAAGGAGACCCGTCCACGGTTGTAAAGCTAGCACAAGCCCGTGTAGATTGGAGTGGACAAACATCCAAATACATTGTAAGTGTTTCAAATTCGGTATTTACATATCTCCTTCTATATTCTATTCAATTTGGATATGGGGTTGTATTAACGGAGCGTTGTCTCCCCCCGAAATGTAATATTGTTGCTTGGCACACGAGACACATACGTGCACTTAAGCTTTAGCTCTTATATCGTACATGATGCACACAAGTGCACTTGAGCCTTAGCTCTTATCTCGTACACCAAGCACCCATGTGCACCATTGAGCCTTCGCTCTTACTCCAAAGACTCTAGTAAGAGCTGCGTGAGTTATCTTTAAATTTACACACTACACCTACACGTGCATTGAGCTTTCGCTCTTATCATATATATGTATTTTCATTCAGCTGGGTTGTTACTTTAAGTCGTGTGAGTTGTCATTTAAAATTCCACACTCTCACCCAAAGACACCCGAGCTCTTGCTCAAGCACCTTCACGCACCTTTTGGCCTTGGTAGCCACTAAGATATAGCCATATCTATATATTTTTAGCTGCGTGAGTTTTCCCGGTTCAGTTGTGTACGTCTTTCAATTCCGGGTTATTAATTTTCAGTCGTGTGAGTTGCATTTCAATATATACACAACACACACGCACATGTTGGCGACCTTCGGGCCCATATATATATAGTTGTATTTCCCTTTCGGCTGGGTTTTACATTTCAAGTCGTGTGAGTTGTCTTTACATTTATACACAACACACACACACACATTGGCGACCTTCGGGCCCATATATATATAAGTATTTCCCTTCCGCAATTTATATTTAAGTTGAGCGGGGTTTTACATTCAAGTCATGTGAGTTGTCTTTCAATTTATACACAACACACACGCACACATTGAGTCTTTCCGCTCTTAAGATATAGTTATATTTTTCTTCCGCAATTTCCCTTCAGCTATGTCTTTCAATTTCGGGTTTTAAAGTTTAGTTGTGTGAGTTACATTGCATATCCGCCATACTCGAGATAGTACACATACTCGCATCAATCAACCCCGAACAACCCGTACAAAAATGCCAAGACTTAGGCACTTGATGGACACACCTCATGCCTAAGTAGATAAAACTCAAAGACATAGATACGTGCAAACCCCACTTAAATAAAATATGCCATTAGACAAACAAATTGATCAAATACTTTCATCCCTTTTCAAAAAAGGCCCTGCTTGTTTAAAATCGAGATTTCTAAAGCGTACAAACTAACCCTTGAGCATCGGTTCAAGAAGGTTTGCGACGAAAAGAGCCCACTTGTCCACAGTCACCCCCTAAGTCAGATATTTCAAAACTTGCTTCGCTAGTTTGAGTAAGCTAGCTGACACGCCCTTTTAAAGCGACTTAGACACGAAAAGAGGTTCACTTCAGGCCTAAGAACCCGGAGTGAAACTTTTTACGTGTTTACAAAGATTGGCACGCCCGATGGGACGTGGGTTTTAAGAAAAATCGATACAAACAAGCAGACCTCATGAAAAAATTTCAAGAAAAGTGTTTTAACTCTTTGTCTTGTGCATTTCATAGTTGGGTTTTAAGAAGCATCAGAGTCATGTCGAGTTCAGACTTCAATGAAGTGACCAGCCAGGTCTCTCGTACATCAAGTTCTCACTCTAGGAGAATTTCGAAAAATCGAAACAAAAAAGAGGAAATCAAGGATTTGAGAAGGGATTTTGAGGCCAAGATCGCTGCCCTTAGCCAAGAGGCTGAAGCAGCTGATTTGTGTTCATCACATGACGAACCCATAAAGGCCAAAAAGAAATTTGAAAAGTCTCGAAAGCACAAAGAGACCTCTGCTATGGAGGGAAACCAATACCATGAGTCCTTCACTCACAAGGACTGTAAAGCCCTACAACAACTGCTAAAAGGGCAAAACAAAGAGAAAAGAACCTACGCCCTGTATGATTTTCTCCCTTTAGATTATAAACAGACAGTGACGATGAAATACCAAATTTCCATCGGTATGATGGCACGGGAGACCCTAGGTCTCACTCGCAACTTTTCTCTCGTCGAGCCCATAAGAAAAAGAAGGACTCGATGAAATGGGTGTATTGGTTTCTCCTTTCCCTCAAAGGCACAGCTTCAAAATGGCTGGCTTCCTATGACCTAAGTTAGTTCGCAAACTTTGAAGAGTTGGCGAACTGCTTTATGCAAAGATTATCGCATAACGTAGAAGTCACGCCCACTTTAAACACTTTGAGGGATACTAAACAAGGATCAAACGAAGATGTGCATGCATTTATCGTTCGATGGAGGTCCCTTCTTGGGCAAGTATGAGAACCCATAGGTGTGTAGTAATGCACATCCTGGATAATTTTAAAAACGAGTTGAAAACCCTTATCTCCCTACATGAAATCTCAACTTTCCACAAGTTGATTAAAATGACATCCCTTTTTGAAACAAATTTGAAGAATGGCGTCTACGATCATTTGTGGAAAGGGAGTGTGGTTTCGAAAACTCGCTTGGAAAAACTCGGAACTTACGGGTTACCCACGATGGACAAAGGGGCAAAACCCCACAAAGTTGAAAATGTCTGAGTGGATCCATGCCCGGCGAGTACCTAAAATTTTTTTGAAAGTTTTGAAAACAAAAAAGACAAAAAAATACAAAAACCTTTTGAAAAATGGGAGTATACTCCACTGGGGCAACCTGTGTTAGAGGTCCTGGACCTCCTACTTGCCAAAGGAATGATCGAACTCCCTGAGATTCTCGAGGGAACCATTTCCAAAGGGAGGTTCTTAAATCGATTTTTAAAGTATCATCGGCTCAAAGGCCATGACACAAAGCAATGTTTTTCCCTACTCAACCAAATTGAGAACTTGATCGAGCAGGGCCGGCTCCAGGTCACTGAGGAACCTAAGCCTACTCAACCGATTTTCAAAGAACCCTTCCCCAACCACGCAAGTATTAGTGGGAAGGGCAAAGAGGTATGTGCTCTCTCAATTTCAAAGAGTCTAGTGCATGCATTTCATTATGGTTTTACTATTTGCCCACCATTTCTCATCCTTCATAGGAAAATCGCCCAAGTAGTAATCCGGGGGGTGCCTAAAAGCCCGCCCCCGATTAAACCTGTTTTACAAATTCAAGGTGCTTCAAAGCACACGAATAGAGCCATCATAGGCGCAAGCCCTAGGTTGATCGTGGGGGAAGTAGCTAGGTCTGGAAGGATCTATCAACCCCCGCATCTACAAAATGCTAAAAAAGTGGTCAGTGTACCTGACCCTTCAAAAGCCTGTATTCCTAGGATCTCGCCAAAAATGGACAAAGACAAAGTTGTTTTAACCTTGTATGATTTTGAAAATCATATTTCAAAGATTCCAATTAACATGTCCATCCTAGAGCTGATACAAACCTCGCCTAGGCATAGATTTGTTTTAGAGAAAATTCTAGAAAGAGCCAAGGTTAACTCAAACATAACCCCTGAGTCCCTATCAACCCAAGTGGCATCTATAGGTGCAAAAATGCCCATCATGTTCTCGGAAGAGGATATCGAAAGACCATATGAATCCCACAACCAGGCCCTGCATATCGAGGTGGTATTGAATCACCATTCTCTAGACAGATGCCTAGTTGATGGGGGTGGAGGTCTCAACATCCTTCCGCTCCACGTGGCGTATCAAATTGGAGTCGCCTTGACCTCCGTGAACCCAAGCCCCATCATAATCACTGGATACGATGGGAATGCGTTTAGACCCTTAGGATCCATATAATTTCTCATGGAAACGGGAGGGATAACTCACATGGGGGTGTTCCATGTCTTGGACATCCCCCCACTACAACCTATTGCTGGGAAGGCCCTGGATACACAACTTGCGAGCTGTGCCATCTACCTTCCATAGGTGTGTCAAAATCCCTTTCGAGGATCAAGTCGTGGTAATTCTAGGTGAGAGCCACCCTTAGCTTCAGGGAATACAAAATTTCCCATGCTTGTCAAGCTCTCAAGCCTACGAGGCCAACCTGGGGCAAGTCTTGGTCGAGCCACTCAAGCTCGTCCTTCCAAAACCTAGGAAGGTTTTATACATCAAGGGGCAGCCCAAGGCTCGCCCACTCAAAACCCTAACCATCCTAGGAAAGACCAAGTGTCGTCCATTCCCAAAAACTAGACAAAAAGCCATATGAGCATAACATGGACGATAGTAAGTTCCAGAATCATGACTTATACCAAAACTTTTCCAAAAACAAAAAGACATGGAACATGCTATTGAATATGGGATATATGCCATACAAAAGTCTAGGGCCACGAAACCATGGTCTCCTAGAACCCATACTGCCCAGAACCAACCCAAGCTAATATGGGATCGACTATACTCCCAAAATACCCCTAGAGCCCCCACCTGTGACCACCTGGGTCAAGGGTGCCCTGGAACCTAGTGAAGCAAAAACCTACGATTTAGACCTCTTGTTTAGAGTCTAACTTGTGGCGTTTTCCTTTGTAGGTATGATGGAAGATCCCTTCTTAAACCAAAAATCAAAAAAATTGGGAAAACTCGAAATTCAAAAACAAATTGAAAAACCTCAAAAACCAAAAGCATTAGAAATTTGTACAAAAACCAAAAAAACTATTGTTTGTACAGCTCCAAATATCCTTGCTTTACAAAAATAAAAAAAAATAAAAAATGTGCCAAATACCAAAAGCAAAATCCTGTATATACCAGCTCCTAGTAAAATTTTGGAAAAGGCCAACGATTTCGAAAAGAAAGTTATCTTCATAACAAGACCAAAAGCTTCGAAACCCGTTGAAATTCCAAGTAGAAAACCAGGTGTTTTCAAAACTCAAGCATCAAGTTCAAATTCCATAAGATTCAATACTCTCGAGAATGATCAAAGCCCAGAGGAAGATCCAACCTTCGAGCTCCTAGAGTTTCATAAAATTCTCGATTTTGAAAAACCTTCAAATTCAGTAGGAGGGGATTTCATAGAGATTAACCTAGGGAGTGAAACAAAGCCCAAACACATTAAGATAGGTACATGTTTGCATGAGCATGAAGCATCATCATTCATTGCATTTTTGAAAACCTACATCGATGTGTTTGCATGGACGTATGAAGACATGCCGGGTATAGACCCAAGAGTTGTAGAGCATTGTCTTCCCCTAGATTTGGATTCGAAACCCATTAAGCAAAAGCTTAGGTAGATTCATCCGAACGTGCATGCACAGGTTAAAGAGGGTTTAGAAGATCTACTAAAGCCAGCTTTATAAAACCCATTGCGTATTCTGATTGGTTGTCAAATATTGTGGTAGTTCGAAAATTCAATGGGAAAATTCGAGTATGCATCGATTTTAAAAACCTGAACAAAGCCACTCCAAAGTATAACTTTTCTTTACCTAACATTGATTTGATAGTCGATAGTATTGCAAATCATGAAATGTTTTCATTCATGGATGGCTATTCAGGATATAACCAAATCAAATTAGGCCCAAGAGATCAGGCTAAACTGCTTTCACAACACCCTGGGGCACGTACTGCTATACAATCATGCCCTTTGGTTTGAAAAATACCGGCACCACCTACCAAAGAGCTATGATTATGATCTTTCACGATCAGATTCATGAGCTCGTAGAGGTATATGTGGATGATCTCTTAGCTAAATGAAAAACTTGATGCACTCATATCGAATGCTTACAAAATTTTTTCGAAAGGCTTAGGCTTTACAAAGTAAAGCTAAACCCTTAAAAGTGCATGTTCGGAGTCGAATCTGGTAAGCTCTTAGGCTTTATGGTAAGCCAAAGGGGCATAGAAGTCGACCCCTCTAAGTGTAGAGCCATCATCGACATGTCTCCACCCTCCAATCTCACGCAAATTCGTAGCCTCCAAGGTCGCCTCCAATCAATTCGCAGGTTCATTTCAAACCTTGCTAAAAGATGCGAACCCTTCAACAAACTTTTGAGAAAACGGGTGAAATTCGTATGGGATGATAATTGCCAAAAGGCTTTTGAAAGACTAAAGGCATATTTGGTTAATCCTCCTGTTTTAAACCCTCCAAAACAAGGAAAACCTCTTTTACTTTACATTTCTGCGCATGCGAATGCTTTGGGTGCATTGTTAGCTCAATATGAGGATGATACCCATAAAGAGTATGCCATCTACTATATTTCGAAAACTCTATTGGCTTATGAAAGAAACTATCAAGCCATGGAGAAGACTTGCTTGGCCTTGGTGTGGGCCTGCCAGACATTTCGACACTACTTCCTAGATCATGAGATCTGGATAGTGTCTAGGCTTGATCCCATCAAGCATCTATTTGAAAAACCTATCCTCACGGGTAGGCTGGGTAAATGGCAACTCCTCTTGATGGAGTATGACCTGAAATTCCACCATCAAACATCCATCAAGGGCCAAGCCCTAACTGACTATATGACCGACTTCCCCTTAGAAGATGCGTACCCCACACTTGACAAAATGCCCGATGAAGGCATATTTCAAAACCAATGTCAAAATCATGTTTTATCAAACTATTTAAATGAAAACCAAGTGTGGAAGATGTATTTCGATGGGGCACGAAACCAATGAGGGGCTGGGGCAGGCATCGTCCTCATATCCCCTGAAAAGGGAGAAATACCCATAGCCATTCGCCTAGATTTTGAGTGTTCCAACAACACAAACGAGTATGAAGCACTCATACAAGGCTTAAAAATTTCGAAAACTCTAGGGGTATCATGCATCGAAGTCTTTAGAGATTCTTTACTTGTCATAGACCAAGTGTTAAAGATTTGGCAAGTTAAAAATGAAAAACTTCTTCCATACCACGAGTTGGCCACCAAGCTGGTCGAGTCGTTCAAATCGTGTACACTCACACACGTAGGAAGAGAGGATAATGGCATAGCCGATGCCCTCTCATCCTTGAGCTCAGCCCTAAGGGTCAATCCCACTTTGGGAACCAGACCCTTGGAAATATGGCATTCGCCCACTCCATCCACACACGATCTTGAAATTTGCCAAAACAACCCAGATTCTGCAGAAAAACCTTGGTTTTTAGACATAAAATGTTTCTTAGAAAATGAGGGATTTGCCGAACATGCCACATCCAAAGATAAGGCTTTCATTCAAAAAATTTCCACCCGATATACGATTTTGGGAGGGGTTCTTTATAAAAAGAGCTTTGCTGGCATCTTACTAAGGTGTGTCGACCTGGATGAGGCTAGGATAATAATGCATGAATTCCACGTGGAGAATGTGGAGGCCATGTTAATGCCAATATGATGGCAATGAAAATACTTAGAGCGGGTTATTTTTGGTCCACCTTAAAGTAGGATTGCCATGACCATGTTAGGAAGTGTCACCCATGTCAAGTGCATGGACACGCCATCCATACCCCGTCATCCTCATTGCATTCCGTGGTCAGCCCCTAGCCATTCACCATGTGGGCGTTTGACATCATAGGACCATTATTCCCTCATGCATCAAATGGGCATAGGTTTATACTTGCAGCCACCGAATATTTTTCCAAATGGGTTGAAGCTACTTCCCTGACCAATGTTCAGGGACAACATGTAGTGGCATTCATTAGGAAAAACATTCTGGCTCGCTTTGGGGTTTCAAAGGACTTAGTGTCCGACAATGGTACCCCCTTCAAAAACGAGAGGATGGTTAAGTTATGTAATACGTATGGCATAACTCACCACTTCTCATCGCCCTACTACCCTCAAGGCAATGACCAAGCCGAAGCCAAAAATAAGACTCTCATAAGCATTATTGAGAAGACTTTAGAGAAGGGTAGGACGTGGCATGAGAAGCTGGATGAAGTCTTATGGGCTTATAGGACTTCCATCCGAACTCCCACAAATACCACGCCATTTGAGTTGGTCTATGGCACAAATGCCATTCTCCCCGTTCATACCAAAATTCATTCATTCCATACATCCATTGCACTCGACCTTCCCCTAGAGACGCTTCAGCATGCTAGGATGGCCGAACTTGATTTGTTAGATGAGCGAAGGCTCCTTGCCATGGATCATGCACATGCATACCAACAAAGAATAGCCTGACACTATGAGAAGCATATGAGACCTCGCCACTTCAAAGTGGGAGACCTTGTGCTCAAAATTATCCAATATCGTGGCCTACATCCACTTGAAAAGTGGCGGCCCAAGTGGGGTGGCCCTTATGTTGCGCGTGGAACCACCACGAACAATGCATACTGGCTAATTGATGTTGAGGGTAGGAACTTAGCCGACCCTATGAATGCTCAATTTTTGAAAAAATACCATGTATAGGGTCTAGGTTAAGCCCTATGTTTTGAAAATATTTTGAAAACCTCCTTTTTGAAACTTCGTGAGTAAGGATCAAAGCGAATCGTATAACCCTAAATGAGAGACTCGATTGCTTGTGAAAGAGCGGAGTTTTCCAAAACTGATAGGTCACATTTCAAAAATTCTTCTTCTTACAAACGAAGGCCTGATTCAAAATAGCTAGATACTTGCAAGTAGTATGTGCTATTTCTAAATAGGCTGATCTGGGATGAATCGAGTAGATCCTTAGGATAAGTCCTTCCCCGCTTCTCTTCTCTTCCCCGAAAGGAAAACTTGGCCAAAAAGAAAAAGGGAAATCCCTGTGAAATCTCTTTCCCCAAAAGAAAGGCAAATCAAAAGAAAATCGTGTATTCTATGGAAAAGAGGGAATAAAGAAAAAATACTCCCAAAGAGAGACCAGACCCTCTATGAAAAAAACAGAAAAATGGCCAAAAAGCTCAAAAGAAGCAGTTTTCCGCCTCTATGCCTTAAACCACGAGACACTCTAGTGGGGACCGTGGCAAACTCTTTCCCATCCCTGCGACTTATCCCAAGGTGAAAATGGTTCATTCTAAGGGATCCTAAAGTAAAAATAGGTTTTACTTACTTACATCTCATCTTGTTTGAGAGTTAGACGTCTAAGTAAGGCGTAGGAATTTTGAAATATAGCTTGATTTTGAATAAAACCTCCGCTAGATTAGCGAGTGGCAAGACTCAAAAAAAAAGGGAAAAACACGAAAAGCTGAAGTCCTTAGGATTGAAGCTAAAAAGGAGCTTTCCTCTTTCAAAAACGAGTTTAGAAAATTCTCTAACATCGAGCAACATAAGACTAGCTCACTTGGTGCAGCAGGTCTTCATAAGACTCCCAAGTTCGACTATTACATTAAGTCTCTAGGAGACCATACTTCCTAGCATATCATCCCATGCCACTCATTCATATTCACGCATGGATACTTGCACAAATCCCATTTAGGACTAGAACCATGTAGGTATGTCCCCTTTAGCGAAAATCGCCTCCTACCAGGCTTAATAAAAACTGGGACGATCCCATATTCTCAAGGGTAGATTTAGGGAGAAAGCAAACAGGGGTGTTGTCGTCTTTGCCATTATCGAAATCCATTTGGATAATGCCAAAGAGGGTGTAGGACACAAAAATTCTCACTTCTGGTTCTTAGGCCTAGAGTGAACCTTTTCGAGTTCTAGTTCGCTTTATATGGGCATGCCAGCTAGTTTGCTTTAAAACTAGCAAAGTTTTGAAATATCTGACTTTTTTGGGTGATTGTGGGCAAGCAGGATCTTTTAGCTCGAAACCTTCTTGAACCGGTGCTCAAGGGTTGGTTTAAGTGCTTATGGACTTTGATAAGACGGTTTTGACTCTTGAAAAGTAAGTGTTTTGAAAATATGGATTCGATTCGTGTTTGTGTTTGTAAATTTTATATACGTGGGCTTGCACGCATCTCTGTCTTTCAATTTTACGCTATTTAGGCCAGTTAGGTGTGTGCACAGGTGACCTAAGTTGGCGTGTTTGCACGAGGTATTCGGGGTTTGTTTGTAATGCAAGTATGCGCAATATCTCGAGTTTGGAGGATATGCTATGCAACTCACACAACTTGAAAGTAAAACCCGAAATTGAAAGACAATACTTAAGGAAAATTGCGGAAGGGAAATATAGCTATATCTTAAGAGCGGAAAGGCTCAATTGTGGGCGCGTGTGTTGTGTATAAATGGAAAGACAACTCACACGACTTGAATATAAAACCCCGCTCGACTTAAATGTAAATTGCGGAAGGGAAATACTTATATATATATGGGCCCGAAGGTCGCCAACGTGTGCGTGTGTGTTGTGTATATATTGAAATGCAACTCACACGACTGAAAATTAACAACCCAAATTGAATTGCAATATGGCTCTTATTAGAGTCTTGGGAGTAAGAGCGAAAGCTCAATATGTGTGAGTGTGGAATGGAAAGACAACACACACAACTTGAAAATAACACCCCAAATTGAATTGCAATATGGCTCTTATTAGAGTCTTGGGAGTAAGAGCGAAAGCTCAATGTGTGTGAGTGTGGAATTGAAAGACAATGCACACAACTTGAATGTAAACCCACACAGCTGAATTTATATAAATAGAGATATATCTTAGGGGCTGCCAAGGCCCATTTGTGTGCAAAAGTGTGCAACTAAGAGCGAAAAGAATCACAGTTAAGAGCTAAAGCTCAAGTGCACGTATGTGCTTGTGTGCCATACATCAATATTACATCTTGGGGGGAGACTACGCTCCATTATTACAACCCCATATCAAAATTTGATTGAATATAGAGCAAGTTAATGGATGAGATCAAGTTTAGACACTTGCAAATAGCTGGTCCGTCTTCACTTGCTCGAACTTGGGCTTGTGGTTCACTTCGGACAGCCAAGAGGGGTCTCCCTAAGTGGCTTTGAGAGAGGTGTTTGAGTGGGTTGCTACGAGTCTTGTATGGGCTCGTATGGGCCTTGGGATTGGGCTGGTTTTAGGATGACTCGAGCCAAGGTGGCTCGAGTTTGGTTCGAGGTGGGCTTAGGATAGCTCGGGCTGACTTGGTGCAGCCCGGGTCTAGGCCTTGGAGGGGCTATTTTAGGATGACTCGAGCCAAGGTGGCTCGCATTTAGTTTGAGGTGAAGCCCTAACTAGGTTAGGTTCAGTTCGGTTAGGTTAGATTATGGGCTTTGGTTTAGATTGCGGGTAGTTCACTAGGTCAAGTCAGTCCAAGTGCTGGCCGTGTGCAGCAAGGTGAGGCCAAGTGAGTTCTAGCCGGATGTGTGTCCTAGAGTGTGTCCTAGGTCAGGTTCGGTTGTAGTCAAGGCCAGGGCAGAGCTAGGTGGTCCAAGCTCAGTCGGTTAGAACTGCTTTAGCTAGGTTAAGGGTTCGGTTGGCAACTAGATATTTGTTGGGACCGGTCGGCCAGGACTTAGTTTAGGTTCAGTCCTGGTGGAGGGTATGGCTGACTTTGGTTCAGTTGGGTTAAGTCCGCCAAGGTGGATTGTTGGGCCAGGTTGGTGTAGTTGAGGCGGTGGACTAGGGGAAGTGCAGGGGGGTCGGTGTTGGCTGTGGTGCAGTGGCAGTGAAGGGCAGAGATGAGGGCAGAGGTGAGGCGGTTAAGGCGGTGAGGTTGGTGATGGGCTGTGGGTGTGGTGGAGTTCGGCTAGGGGAGGTTGTATGGGACAGGTAATGCTTGGGCTAGGTAGTGGGTGTAGTGGAATGGTGAACTAGGGGAAAGTGGGTTCGGTTGGTGGTTGTAGAGTTCGGGTAGGTCAGGTCAAGGTGGGGCGGTGAAGGGTAGTGGCTAGGGCAGGTCGATTGGTGGTTGTGGAGTTCGGCCAGCATTGGTTGGACTTACTTGTGGCAGTTTAGGGTGGTAGTAGGATTAGCTAGGTGTACTTAGGTTGGGTTGGGTTAGAGGGTATAGAGAGAATGGTTAGGTTAGGTTAGGCTTACCTCTTAGAGTCGGTCCAGCCCATGTCCAAGCTTGGTTGCTGCCACCTCTTGTCGAGCCCACTTCTGGGTTGCAGCTAGGTTCAAGTTGGTGCAGCCCACTAGGTCAAGCCTTGGTTAGCATGGCTCAAGCCCACTTCACTCATGAGCCCACATGGCTAGGTCACTCTCTCTCCTCCCAAGCATTTGCATGAACCCTTTGAAATGGACCCCCTCACCTCTATTTATAGGCAAATGAGGTGGGTCTTGGATATGGGTTTTAGATTTGAGTCTTGGTATCCAGATCCAATCCAAACACTATTTGGATATGGATCTCAGATATTTTGGATCCATATCCGATCCAAAGCCAAACATTTATATGGATATGGATCTGGATATTTTGGTGCAGATCTGATCCAATCTAAACACTATTTGGATCTAATCCAAATCCAAACACTATTTGGATCAACCCAAATCCAAACACTATTTAGATATGGATCTGGATATTTATGGTCCAGATCCAATCCAAATTTTCTCTAGATGGTCCTTCTTGGCTTTTTGAGGCGGACGATCTGTGCGGGCCTTGGCTTCATCAACGCTCCGTCTGGTGTTGAGTTTCCCCAATCTTTGTCGTCCGGACTCCATCTCGCCATTTTGGACTCCGTTTTGCTCAATTTTCACCGTTTCGAGCTTTCCTTCAAACGGGCTTTGCTTTCTCTTGTTTTTAATCTTAGGGGTGGCTTTTGAAGTTTCGAGCTTGAATTCCTCTTCTTGCTTGGGCTCTCCTTTCACCTTTTGTACCTATCTTTGTATTTTAAAACAGTTTGTCGTTTTGGCATTGAAAGAGCATTTTGTGTTTTCGAGAGTTTTTGAAATTTAGAAAATTTGGGGTGTTTACAAAGGGGCATCTATAAACACCCCAAAGTCCCATGGCTTTCATAAAACATACCTGGTTTACAAAATGAAGTCCAAAAAGGCACTTTGAGTTCTAAAAACCCAGGAGCCTTCCCAAAGCCCCTGTAAATAGTGTTTTGAAACCCCATGTCCAAATAGGAGCTTTTTAAAACCTGGACTAAGCCCCATTTTACAAGAAGCCAAAGACGAACATGTGAAGCATGCAAAGACGACACCTGATCGAGAAGCAACCCAACAAGTGGCTAACAAAGGCCAATTCCAGAAGTAGGCTCAGAAGCAGTTTCCAGAGCACAGAAGAGCATCCTGGCCTGATAAAAGCCAGGGTCAAAAGAAGAAAGGAAGGCCTAGGCACGAGGTAGATTGCAAGCCAGAAAGCACTAAGAAGCTAGATCGAACATCCTCACCTAAGCATCAAGAATTTGAACCAAAAAAGTCAGAAATGCGTAGAAATAGAGTCCAAAAAGGTGAAAAGGAGTCCGAACGATAAAGATTGGGGAAAGCCAACACCAGACAGAGTGCTGATGAAGCTAGGGCCCGCAAAGATCGTCTACCTCGAAAAAGCCAAGAAGGACCATCTAGAGAAAATTTGGATTGGATCTGGACCATAAATATCTAGATCCATATCCAAATAATGTTTGGATTTGGGTCGATCCAAATAGTGTTTGGATTTGGATTGGATCCAAATAGTGTTTGGATCGGATCGGATCAGATCTGGATCAAAATATCCAAATCCATATCCATAAAAATGTTAGATTTGGATCGGATATGGATCTCAAAATATCTGAGATCCAAGATCCAGATCCAAATGGTGTTTGGATCTGACATGGATTCCACGATCCAAACCCAAGATCCATATCCAAGACCCACTTCATTTGCCTATCAATAGGAGTGAGGGGGTCTCCAAGAGTTCACGTGAAATCCACTTGGAGGAGCTTGGAGGAGAGAGAGGGTATTAAGGTGAGTGCTTAGTGCTTTCTTCATTTTGTTTAGCGGGTTAATTATGGGCTAAATAGGAGATTAGTGTGGGTTGCCCCACCTTGATTAAAGGCTGGATTTGCTTGAACAAGAAGGCTTAAGGTGGCTGATGGGAGCTTGAGCACACCCTAAACCGACCCTAAAAGGTAAGCCCAACTTACGCCCTAAACCCTTTTTCTTAACCCCTATAAACCGCCTTAGACCTACCCTAATCCACCTCACTTAAACACTCACAACACTCCTAAACCAAACCGCCACTCCCCTAATACCCTAACCGACCCCAACCTTAGTCTCCCGTGTGACCCCAGAACTACCCGAACCGCCTTATACCCCCTGCTCACCACAGCGCGCTCCGCGCGCCACGAACACGTCCTGCACTGCCTTTTCCGCACCGCCTCACTCTCCCTCCTTGGCGCCGAGTGCCTGTCACCCTGCCTTAGCGCCTGCGACGCGCGCCCAACGACGCGCGCCCAACGATGTCTTAGCCAACTTTCCATCGATCTGCCACCATACCACCTCTTAATCGACCTACCACCGCCATAACCTAGCTACACACCCCCAGTACCGCCTTACACCACCACCTACCTAGCACCAACCTCAACCCTCCTTAGCCGACCTAGCCTCACCCTACACCCTGCCACACACCCGCAACCGATCACACCCCATCCTTACACCCAACTCCCACACCATATCCCCAACAACTTCCCGGAACCACCTACCTAGCAACCCCACGCCGTATCACATCCCACCTAGCACCCCAGCCGTGACCTTTAGCTCCCACACATCTCACACCATACCATAACCCCATACAACCCACTAAGACCCGTAGCTCCCATACCATACCTATCCTAAACCAAACTCGCCAACCTCTTGCAGTAAACCTTCACCTCTCAAGCCAAAAGCCCACCAAGCTCAAAGGCTCTGGCCAACCACTTCACTCCTCAAGCTTCAAAGGAGACCTGTCCGCGGTTGTAAAGCTAGCACAAGCTCGTGTAGATTGGAGTGGACAAACATCCGAATCACTTGTAAGTGTTTCAAATTCGGTATTTACATATCTCCTTCTACATTCTATTCAATTTGGATACGGGGTTGTATTAACGGAGTGTTGTCTCCTCCCGAAATGTAATATTGTTGCTTGGCACATGAGACACATACGTGCACTTGAGCTTTAGCTCTTATATCGTACACGATGCACTCGAGACACATACGTGCACTTGAGCTTCACGCACCTTTTGGCCATGGCAGCCACTAAGATATAGCCATATCTATATATTTTCAACTGCGTGAGTTTTCCCGGTTCAGTTGTGTATGTCTTTCAATTCTAGGTTGTTAATTTTCAGTCATGTGAGTTGCATTTCAATATATACACAACACACACGCACACGTTGGCGACCTTCGGGCCCATATATATATAGCTGTATCTCCCTTTCGGCTGGGTTTTACATTTCAAGTCGTGTGAGTTGTCTTTACATTTATACACAACACACACACATGTTGGCGACCTTCGGGCCCATATATATATAAGTATTTCCCTTTCGCAATTTACATTTAAGTCGTGTGAGTTGTCTTTCAATTTATACACAACAGACGTGCACACATTGATTCTTTCCGCTCTTAAGATATAGCTATATTTCCCTTCCGCAATTTCCCTTCAGCTATGTCTTTCAATTTCGGGTTTTAAGGTTCAGTTGTGTGAGTTGCATTGCATATCTACCATACTCGAGATAGTGCACATACTTGCATCAAACAACCCTGAACAACCCGTGCAAAAACGCCAAGACTTAGGCACTTGATGCACACACCACATGCCTAAGTAGATAAAACTCAAAGACATAGATACGTGCAAACCTCATGTAAATAAAATCTGCCATTAGACAAACAAATCGATCAAATACTTTCATCCCTTTTCAAAAAAGGCCCTACTTGTTTAAAATCGAGATTTCTATAGTACACAAACTGACCCTTGAGCATCGGTTAAAGAAGGTTTGCGACGAAAAGAGCTCACTTGTCCACAGTCGCCTCCTAAGTCAGATATTTCAAAACTTACTTCGCTAGTTTGAGTAAGCTCGCTGGCGTGCCCTTTTAAAGCGACTTAGACACGAAAAGAGGTTCACTTTAGGCCTAAGAACCCGGAGTGAAACTTTTCGCGTGTCAAAAAATCCTATATTGTTTCTTTTGATGTTTCAAGTTTTTAAAAATTTCTTTTTAAACGGGAACTCCTTTTAATTTCTATAAAACATGACTTCCAATTTCTCACATTTTCCCTTACTCGGGTTTCAATACCCACTACTTAGTAGAGGTTTTGTAGGAAATTTTGAATGACATTTCAAAATTCAATTTCTCACACAACAAAGTCTAGTTCTCATTGATCTGAATAAGTAGGTCCTATTCCTACTCTGAGATTTCATTGGAGAATCTTTTTTTATTGGGATAAGCTATAGGGGATTTGGGAAAGAGTTACCACGGTCCCTTCTGAAGCATCCCGTGGTTTAAGGCCAAGAGATGAAAAATTGCTCTTTTTGAGCTTTGACTTTTTTTTCTTTTTTTTCTTTCAAAGGAAAGACCTTTATTTTCAAGGTTTTTGTTTTCCCTTTTTCTTTTTAGAAGACCTCTATGTTGGAGGTTTTTGTTTTCTTCTTTTTCTTTTGATTTTGGAAGACCTCTATATTGAAGGTTTTTGTTTTCTTCCTTTTTCTTTTGATTTTGTTAATTTTCCTTTTTGAAAAGAAATGAAGTGGGGAAAAACTCATCCCTTTGGATTCTCGATTCAGCCAAGAACATACCATTTTCTAATAGCATCTACCATTTGAAAATATTTTTCTATTGTGAAGTAGGCCTTATTTTGTAAGGCAAAGATTTTTGAAATGTTACCAAATGATTTTGAAAACATCACTTTTCGTAAAGCATCAATTCCCTCATTTAGGGTCACATAATCCATTTTGATCCTTCTTTCAAGAAGTTCAAAGGAGACCAACTTTAAAATCATTTCGAAAGAATTTAACATAGACCCTATACATAATATTTTTTCAAGTATTGGGCATTTATAGGTTCTACTAAATTTCTTCTCTCAACATCAATCAACCAATATGCATTATTTGTGGTTGTCCCTCTCACAACATAGGGACCATCCCACTTGGGCCGCCACTTACCAAGTGGTTGTGGGCCACGATGGTGGATGATTTTCAAGAAAAGGTCTCCCACTTTGAAGTGGCGAGCCTTCATATGCTTTCATAATTGTAGATGTGAAAATTTCACTCTAAGCCTATGTAGATACTTGAAGAAAACTTTTTAACACTACTTCGTTGCGCGAGTGTGCCAGCTAGTTTCCAAAAACTAGCAAAGTTTTAAATCTAACTTGGCGATTGTGGCTAAGCGAGATCTTTTCGCTTTAGTCCTTCTTGAACCGATGCTCAAGGGAAGTGCTTTGAGGATTTCAAATGTATAGGTGAAGTTTCAAAAAAAATGAGGTCTTGTCAAGAACAAATTCATAAACTTTGGTTTCAAGTTTAAAAATCAGCAAGTTCTGAAAAACAGAAACTGGTTCTATTTTCATAACTTGTTTTCCAAATTTTTTTGGGTGACCTAAGGATCTCCAAAATTCCTGAAAATTTTACAGGACACATCTTGGAATGTGTATATCGTAAACTTTTTGTTTTGAATTTTGGGACTAGGTTTATACAAAATTAAATCGAGAAAGTGTCTCTACTCAGACACTGAGAACTAATCTGTCACAAAAATATAGAGACCAAAAGATAGGTCTGTATCTCAGTGCTTAGAGCTCCGATTTTAGTGAACTTGGTCTTGATGGAAAGTTATAGATATCAGTTTTACAATGAACAAAGTTTCACCGAATTTAAACAACTACAGACAAAGTTATGAGATGATTACTCATGCTCTATGGCAGGAAAATAGTTTTGTAAGAATGTTTCTGAAATTTTCCTGATCTTGCATATCTTTTAATACATGGTTGTACGACCCTAAAATTCTTGAAACTTTTATTACAAGTGGGCTTATGTGTTTAGATACAGTGTTTTAAATTTCACAGTGATCAGAATAGTAGTTTAACAATGAAAAATAAAGCAATCAACATATAAAGGAATGCTGAAATTAGATTTTCTGATTTTTACATCATACGTGATGTAAACTCACCCGAATTTAAATTGCAACAACACAACGTCCCAATGTAAATTGCTGAAGGGAAAGGAATGAAATTATATAGATTAGCTTAAGCATAGAGAGGATTAGAAGTTATAGGATTTGTATAACATATAGAGAGGTAGAATCAAGAACACAAACAATTAGAATGCATAGACAAGAATTGAAAATTTCAGCACATCTATTTCATATTACATCATGGGGGGAGAGAAAGCTCCATTAATACAATCCATTTTGAATTGAATATGGAGAAGAGATAGAGATTGTAAACACCCCAAAAATGCCATGTTTTTAAACCACCGAACTTCAAAAGCCAACTCGAGGCCAAAACAAGAGAAAGAAGAAAAGTTCAAACCCATTCGGAGAAAAGCCGGTCAGAAGCCCAAAAACCAGAATTCGGGTTAAAATCAAGTTCAACTCTCAAAAGAAAACAGAAGCCAAACCCCTGATGAAGCTGTCAGAAATCAAGCACTAGGCCTATCAAAACGAAAATCTGAAGTCCATGAGAAAATCGAAAGGTTGACTTTATAAAAAACAAGCCTGAGACAGAACTAGACGGACCAAAAATCAGACGACAAGTAGTCCTGAAAGTGAAACTAGCCGGTCAAAGGGACTGAAAAAAACCCAGCCTGAAATCGGGTCACCGACGAAATCGGGACTCGTTCAAAACCACCCGTTTCAAATACCAAAGAAGGACAAGGGGGGTGGGGTGAAGTTCATGTGAATTTCAATTGGGAATGGTGGAGCTTGAAAAGTAAGAGAGAGAGTGTGTGGGAAAAGTCAACAATGGTGGGCCTTAGCCATGTTGGCTTGATCAAGGGCTAAGTGGGCTTGAACCTTGTGGCTTGAACCTAGCTTGGGCATAAGGCCAAGGGGGAGGGGGGGTGAAGTTCACGTGAATTTCAGTTGGGAATGGTGGAGCTTGAAAAGTAAGAGAGAGAGTGTGTGGGAAAAGTCAACAATGGTGGGCCTTAGCCATGTTGGCTTGATCAAGGGCTAAGTAGGCTTGAACCTAGCTTGGGATGCAACAAAGAAGATCAAGGTGGCTGCAAATGGTGGACTATGGTGGACTGGCTGCAAGAGGTAAGCCCCTAAACCACACCTAGCCAAGACCATACCCCAATTGACCCCACTCAAACCTAGCCAAACCACACCCACTCGGCTGGACCAAACCTACCCTAACCGACCTACCCCATGACCTAAAACCTGCCCCACTAAAACCTAGCCTAGCCATCCCTTGAACCCACCTAGCTTACACCTAACCGACCTTGACTCCACCCACCTAGACCGACCTAACTTACTACCCCAGTCGGACACCCACCTTGCACCCGGCTACACACCGTGACCACACCCTAGCTCGCCCCTTGAAGCCCCCCTTGACTTGTGGCCTTGAACCTAGTTCACCCTACCTAAATCTGCAACTTGCCCCAACACCTAGCTTACATCTAACCGACCTACCTAGCCCAACTAAACCACACCCAAAACCGCCACTTGCTGCCCTTGAACCTAGTTCACTCCACCTAACCGACCTACCTAAACCTACCCCAAAACCACACCCAAACCGAACCCAGCTAGGTGCTGGCTGCACCTAGTTCGCCCCCTTGAACCTAAACCACACTCGGCTAAACCCACTGCCAACCGAACCCACCTAGTTGCCTTGAACCACTACCTAACCGCCACCAACGTAGCTCACACCCAACCATATCCCCTAAACCTACCCTAGCCAGCTGCTACTTAAACCACACCCGACTAAACCCACTTGTTGGCCGAGTACCTTGGCTAACCTACTTGACTGAACCAAGGTCGGCTGAACTGACCTTGGCTGCAACCTAGCCCAAGACCACAACCGAACTACACCCTTGAACCCACACCCTAAAACCGAACCCACCTAGTCTTGCTTCCCTAGCCAAGACCAGCCCAGCCATATCCCCTAAATTTGCCCTAGCTAGCTGCAACCTGGCCCAAGACCACAACCGAACTACACCCTAGACACCCACCTTGCTGCACCCACCTCTGGCCGAATCTTGCCTTGAACTTGAACCTACCTAGGACTTGACCCTGCTGGCACTAAACCTAGCCCCTCACCATTCGGATGGCCTGGCTAACTCCCCACCTAAACCAACTTGAACCTAACCTAGCCATAACCAAACACACCCTAAACTAACCCCTGGCTGACTCACCTAAAGCCAACCCACTTGGTTGAACCAAGGTCGGCTGAACCGACCTTGGCTGCCTCTCAAAACCCAACCGGATCCCACCTAAACCTGCCCTAGACTTGGACTACACCTAGCCATACCTAGCTCAGCCCTAACTTACTTGACTAGGCTGGCCCTCCTTGACTAAAACCACGCCTAAACTGACCTTGGCTGAACCATGGTCAGCCTTTAACCTACCTGGCCAAAACCTAGCTTAAACCTAGGACTTGAACCCACCTCGAGCCCTTACCTTAACCACTTGCTGGTCAGCTGAACTTGCTTTGATGCAAACCTGCCCCACTTGATCGACTTGGCTAAACCTACTTGAACCAAACCACCATTTGGCTCGACTTGGCTGAACCACAACCACTTGAAGAATCAACCTACCTTGGCTGTGACATGAAGATGCTTTTCCTTTCAATTCAATTGATAACGGGGTTGTTTTAACGGAGTGAAGTCTCCCCCTGAATTGTAATATTTGTGGATGAAACACGAGCTCACACACGTGCACTTGAGCCTTTCTGCTCTTAAACTGCACACGAGTACACCCACGTGCACTTCAGCCTTTTCGCTCTTAAATTGCACATGATCGCACTCACGTGCACTGGAGCCTTCTCGCTCTTAAGCTAAATATATATTTTTCTATTTGGGTAAATTTACTTTTGTGAAAGCAGTGTGAGTTGCACTTACATTTTGGGTATATTTACTTTCGTGAAAGCAGTGTGAGTTGCAATTACATTCGGGTGGATTTACTTTCAAGTTGTGTGAGTTGCAATTTAAATTTCACACAAGAATACCCACGAGCACTCCAACCTTTCCGCTCTTTACACTCACACACATTGAGCCTTTTCGCTCTTAGGATAAACATATATATATATATATATATATATATATATCCTTCAGTTTGTGTGAGTTTACTTTAGTGAAAGTAGAGTCGCATTTCAATTTGTGTGAGTTTACTTTTGTAGAGTCGCACTTTAATTTGTGTGAGTTTACTTTTGTAGAGTCGCACTTTAATTTGTGTGAGTTTACTTTTGAGAAAGTCAAGTTGTACTTAAATTCAGGTGAATTTACTTTCAAGCAGCGTGAGTCACCCTTAAATTCGTGTGGGTTTTACATTAGTGAAAGTTGCGTGAGTTGCATTTAAATTGGCATGAGTTTACTTTCAAGCAGAGTGAGATGCAATTTCAATTTGGGTGAGTTTGCATCATCGTTCTCAAAAACCCAAAGTTTCAAAGCATCTCTGCATCCGCTCAAAGCGGCAACCTCGCTCAAACCATGCTAAATCTAGGCTCGCACACTCCACACACAAGCCAAGGTGAATAAAACTTGCAAAAATCATAGGGCCGTCCAACCCTCGTGATAAAACTGGCCAAAATGCACGAATCGTATTCTTCTAAAAACACTTGTTGTTCAAGTTAGTTTGAAGTAAAAACTTGTTTAAAATTGAAATTCCTAAGCGCTTAAACTGACCCTTGAGCATCGGTTCAAGAAGGTTTAAAGTGAAAAGATCCCGCTTTCCCACAATCGCCAAAAAGTCAGAAATATTTCAAAAACCTTCGCTAGTTTGAGTAACCTAGCTGGCACGCTCGCAAAAAGACGTAGGCACGAAAAGGTTCACTTCAAGTTCCATAAACTCAGGAGTGGGAATTTTCATGTTTACAGATTTGGCACGCCCGGTGGGACTTGGGTCTTAAGTGAACTTCAAATCAAACAAGTGTTTTCAAAACTCGTGCATCCAAAATTCGCAAGAAATGGAGGAAAAGCCAAGGAAATCCTCGTCGAGTAAATCAAAGGAAGTTTTCAAAATAGCAAAGGCCCAAGAAAATTTAGCTGCTATCAATGAAATTTTCAAAAAGATGGATGCTTTAAGTCATGAGCTTAAAGCACAAAAATCACATAGCAGCTCATCTCGGACACATAGAGATTACGAAAAGAAAACCGATCTTAAACTCGACGAAGGGTATAAGGTTAAAAATGAAACCCAAAAATGGGACAAGTCATCGATTCCCAAGCCTCCATGCTCTCAAAAATCTAAAGAAAAATAAAAAAAAAAATTCCTATTTCAAAAACCAAAAAAATCTTGAAAATTCTCGAAAAGACAAAAAAATAGAAAAAACAAACTTTGAAATTCCAAAAACTAAAAATGAAATTCCTGAATTAGGGCACACACAGTGGGACACAAAATCCACACCCCACAAAAGACGAGAGTTACAAACAGGTAGGATTCAAAAAGGAATGCCTTGAGAAGCCACGGGAGCTCAAAACAGAGTCACTCGGGAACACGGCCTGCTCTCACCATGAAAAGGTAGACTAGCCAAAAAGAGGTATGCCTGAAACCCATCCTCCTCTAAACTCTCTTCTCGAAATAGGGTCATCAGATGCATTGGATCACATCCATGCACACACAAACCCACAAAATATGCCCGAAATAGAAGATTTTCAAGGTGCGCCAAATGTCCCGCACCACCAAAAAGAATTTCAAAACCAAAAATTTTAAAAAATGGTAGGCATGGAGACCCCTAAGGCATGCATCAACATCCTAGGAACTCATAACCCTACCATAAAAGAACCCACTTCTTCAAGCCTAGTCTTGTACCATGAACCCAAGCCTACGACTTTGAAACAAAAAAATCCATCCCTAAGGGCACCACGAGTTGCATCTAGGGAGCAGGTCAAAACCTTCAAGGGACCGAGCATGGCTTCCCTTGAAAAAAATATTCCCCAAACCAGGCTAGTGTGGAAGCCCAAGTCTTCCACTACCCCGAAACATCCAAAAACTCTTAAGGGACCGAGCATGGCTTCCCTTGAAAAACATATCTCCCAACCTAGGGTAGGGTGGAAGCCCAAGTTCCAAACTCCCACAGTCCAAAATAAAACAGGGATATACCCATGATATGGACGATTCCATGTTCCAGGGGCATGAACTTTATAAAATATTTTCAAAAATAAAAAAGCCTTGGAACATGATCTTAAACATGGGATATAAACACCCTACAAGGGCCTAGGAACCAAAAATCAAGGTAGACTAGAACCTGTCCTACCTAAGGCCAACTCAAATCGATATGGATTGGGCTACAGCCCACCCATACCCCCTAAGCCACCACCTAAGACCACCTAGGTCAAGGGTGCCCTGTAGAACCACTAAAACTGAAACCCATGGCTTAGACCTTTCGATTAGAGTCTAATTCATGAAGTTTTATTTGTATGTTTGATGGAAGATCCCTACTTTTCAAAAATCCAAAAAAATTAGATATTGCCAAAAACCAAAAAAATTTGAAAACCTTCAAACGTCCAAAAACATTTGAAAATCTGAAAATTCCAAAAAGAAATGTGTCTCATTCATTCTATATTTGGAAAAATATAAAAAAGAAAGCCTTTATGTTTATCCTTGAAATTGTATTTCGAAAAAGACAAAAAAATGAAAAAATCTCAAAAATTTCAAAAACAATGACCATGTACAAAGCCCATTCTCGAAAGTTTCAAAATGCTTTCCAAAATTGTATATACTCCCAAACCCAAAAATCGTCCAAGCAGGTCATGTACGCTTTTCTTTGGCCCAGCGCTTCCTCAAAATTGAAAAGCTTGAGAACCATCAAAGCAAGGAGGAATAATCACCTCTGAGCTTTCCTGAAATTCGTAGAATCCTTGACTTGGAGAAATTAGGGATTTTTGGAAGTGAGTCTAAACCATAGTGTATGTGCAGGCATACATAAGCATCATGCATTGCACTTAGAAATCATACATATGCATGAACAATATCGGGTCTAGACATCATCTTATAACTCGAGTTCAGGGTTTATGTCAAGCCAAAGGGGCATGAGAGTCGACCCCCTAAGTATCGAGCCATCATAGGCATGTCTCTATATGAGCAAAATCCGAAACTTTCAAGGTTGATTCCAAAAATGCGAGCAAAATGCTGAAACTCTCAATAAAACTCTTTGAAAAGGGTTTCCAAAAAGCTTTCAAAAAGATTTTTTTGATAAATCCTCCAAAATTTCAAAAACCTCTAAAGTAAAGCATTACAAACTCATGTGAATGCATTGGGTGTTTTACTCGATCAATATGAAGATGATATCCATAAAACATGTGCCATTTATTGCATTTTGAAAACTCTATTGGCATGTGAAAGAAATCACCAAGCCAAAAGAAAAATCGTGCTTAGCCTTGGTATAGGCTTCCAAATTCAAGACATCATTTCTCATGTATGAAAAAGGGATAATGATGATTCATTAAAGCACTTATTCGAAAAACCTATCTTAACCGGTAGAAAAAATAAATGGCAGCCCCTTTCAATGGAGTATAAGTTCATACTCAAGACTCCATTAAGAGACAAGCCCTACATTGTATGGTTGAAGTGCCTCTTCGAGACACATTCCCCATATTTGATCAAATGCCCCATGAAGGCATATTTTCCCAAATGAATTCAAAAACCATGCTTGGACAAATTATTTCAAAGAAAATCAAGCATGGGAAACATATTTCGATCAAGGGGCAGTTATCAAAATCATCTTGATATCTCTCGAGAAAGAAGAAAATCCCAATATCCATTCGGCTAGATTTTGCATGTTCAAATGATGTTGCCGAGTATGAAGCATTCGTACAAGGCCTAAAAATTTCGAAAATCTAGGAACTCATACATTGAAATCTTTGGAGATGCTTTTTATAAACTAAGCTTTCGAAAAACTTGGCAAGACAAAAATGAAAGATTCATGAAGAATTGGTCATTAGAGTGGTCGGTTCTTTCAAAACATGCACAATTGGCACTCACGATTTGGATGGCTTGCGAAAATGACCAAAATTTAAAATACCTGGGTTTAAGACATTGAAAATTTTAAGAAAGGGAGGATTTCCCGAATTTGCTTCTTCAAAAGGATCAAGTTTCAAACAAATTTAACCCTACATATGACTTTGAAAAGAAAAATTTCAGCATCTTGTTGATATGAAAACCTTGATGAGGTTAGGATAAATACATGAGTCCCACGATGAAAAATGTGGAGACCATGTCAATTCAAATATGATGGCCATGAAGATCACTTAAGGCTGGTTATGTTTTCCATCCTTAAGCAAAAAGTGTCATGATCATGTTAGAAATACCATAAATGTCAATTGCATGGGCATGTCATCCCATTGTCCCATAGAATTCTCTTTGAAAATCCAGGGCCCTTCACCATGTGGCCGTGTGTGTGAATCATTCATCTTCATTCAAACTAGGGGCATTTAAAAATGCATCCCCTAGACACCTTCCATGGAGAATCAATTTCATGAAAAATGTATCTCCATCATGTCATGTGAAATACATTTCAAATTTTCATCATTCATAAAGCATGTATTTCCATTGAATCACATGGAATGCATATCATTCATCTACATCAAACTAGGGGCATTTAAAAATGCATCCCCTAGATACCTTCTATGGAGAATCAATTTCATAAAAAAATGTATCTCCATCATGACATGTGAAATACATTTCATATTTTCATCATTCATAAAGCATGTATTTCCATTAAATCACATGAAATGCATATCACACATCACCAGGATTTTTTTCTAGAATCTCTTTGAATGCCTTAAATACCTCTAAAAATTACCAAAATTTTAAAGAACTAAGCCTAAGATATGGAGAGTCTAGTACATTTTTCAGATTTGCATTCGGAGTTATGATGTTGCAGAATTAATTCAAAGAAGTTCCTCTACTCAGACACCCAAAACTGCTCTGTCACAGAAATAAAGGGACTCAAAGATGAGCCTTTATCTCGGGGCTCATAGTTCCAAATTTAGTGAATTTAGTCTTGTTGGAAATCTATGAATGTTAGCTTTCCAATGAATAAAGAATCACTGATTTTATATTCCTACAGACAGAGTTATGAGATGAATACCTAGACTCTATTGTAAGAAAATTGAATTGATAGACAATTTACAAATTTTTTTCTGATTTTGCACCGTTTTAATTTCATGGTTGCACAACCCTAAAATTCTTGAAATTTTTATCAAGAGTGGGCCTGTGTGTGTAGATATAGTGTGCTAAATTTTGGTGGGTTTAGAGTAGTGGCTGGAAAAAAAAAATCAGACAATCAACATATGCAATAATGCTGAAAATCAGTTTTCAGGTTTTAGAACATACGTGATGCAAAATTCACATGAATCAAAGTACAACAACACAACATCCTAAAATTAAATGCTGAAGGGAAATGAATTGAAATGTATCTAATAGATTAAGCATAGAGGGGATAAGAAGATATAGAGTGTTTATAGCATATTTTGAGGTAGAATCAAGAACTCAAACACATAGAGTGTATAAGCATAGAAAAGGGAAATTTCAGCACATCCACTTCTATTATATCATGGGAGGAGACAAAACTCCATTAATACAACCCCTTTTCAATTGAATAATGAGAAAATATGAAGATCTAAATAAGTTATAACCAATACTTACCCGAATTCCCTTGAAGATGGTCTCCAAAAGTGGTATAGGTCACTCACATAGAGTGTATAGGTCACTCACTTTTCACTCAATTCTCTCACCCAAACCCAAGAGCCTTGATACCCACACCCTTTTCCCTCTCTAAGCCTCTCCCTAGCAGCCTACTCCCTCACTACAACAACCCAAAGTGCAGTAACTCTGCCAAGGGGGGGCCCTTCTAGGCCTTTCCATGGGGCGGGTGACCTAAGACCCAACTTTATCCAATTCTTCATGGTCTTCACGTGGAATAGAGAGGGGAGTAGTCTCCTTTTGGTCGGCCATGGACCAGCCCCATGTGGACTGGTTGTGGACTTGATTGGGTGCACCTAGCCATGGCCAACTAGGTGCCTTGAACCTCTACTTTAAATCAGCCGGTCCTTGTTTGCATTTGTTGATTTCTTCACTTGATCAATGACTGGGTAGGAAGGTGATTTGATAAAATTTGGGCCCAAGGATGAGGGATGAACAAAGCTAGATAAATCCAACATTGGTTTGAATTAAAAACATTCGGTTCAAACAAGGCTTGATGTTTAATTCAAGCTACTCATGTCTATGACTAGGTTCAATTGGGATGGGTTTGATGAAGCAATCCATTTTTTATTTGATTTTGAGTGAGGATATGGTTTTGACTTGATCTTCATCCTTGATTTTTGGTTTCCCCTTTGCGAAGTCGTTCCTGCCTTGAAGCGGGCCCCACTTGTCAAACTGGTTTACTCTAATCCTCTAGGTTTTACACTTTTAATTTTATTTTGAAATCTTTAAAATCTTTATTTTAAATACTTTAAACTTTCATTTTAAAGCTAAAAGTTTTAAAATAAGTTAGCTTCCAAATTTTGGAGTATTTTTCAGAAAATTTTTATTTACGGTGTTTACAATTTACTTCCCAAATTATCTTGAGAATATAAATTGTCCTTCATTTCATCAAACCTTTTCCTTGGATCATAGAGGAGGAGATTTTAGCTAAAGGGGACTTGACTTATACTAAGTGCTAGTCCTAAACATGATCATGTGTGGCCAACCTTGAGTGTATGCATGCATGGGGTGTGTGATGCAAATGAAGTATGAGGTTTTAGAGACTTATTTATAAGATGGACGAGTTTGAGGAGAAGCCTATGAAGGCCGGTTGCTCCAAGTAAGACAATCTCATGTTGTTTGACATTTCGGGTTTTCAAAGGGAACTCTTTTTGGTTTCTATCGATTCTTCATATTTCCCCTCATTTGGGTTTCAATACCCACTACTTAGCAGAGGTTTTGTAGGAAATTTTGGAAAACATTTTAAAATTCCATTTCCCACATAACAAAGTCTAATTCTCAAACAAAATGAAATCCAAATAAGTAGATTTTATTCCTACTTTAGGATTTTCATGGATGAAACCTTTCTCTATTGGGATAAGTTGTAGGGATTTGGGAAAGAGTTACCACAGTTCCTTCTGAAGCATCCCGTGGTTTAAGGCAAAGAGATAGAAAATTGCTCTTTTTGAGCTTTGGCTTTTTCTTTTCTATCAATGGGAAATACCTTCCTTTTTTTTTGGAGGATTTTTTTGTATTCCCTCTTTCTTTCTTTTATTTTCTCTTTTTTTTCCAAAGAGAAGACCTCTTTTGGAGGAATTTTTGTATTCCCTCTTTCTATTTGAAAGGAAGAGCTCTTCATTGAGGAGTTTTTGTATTATCTTTTTCTTTTGATTTTTGCTAATTTTCCTTTTTGGGAGAGAAGTAAGATGGGAGAAAACTTATCCTTTTGGCTACTTGATTCAACCAAGATCATCCCATTTCCTAATAGCATCTACCATTTGAAAATATTTTGCTATATTGAACTAGGCTTCATTTTGTAAGCCAAAGATTTTTGAAATGTTATCAAATGATTTTTGAAAACTCTACTTTTTATAAAGCATAAATTCCCTCATTTAGGGCCATATAATCCATCTTGATCCTTCTTTCACGAAGTTCTATGGAGACCCATTTTAAAATCTTTTCAAAAGAATTTAACATAGACCCTATACATAATATTTTTTCAAGTATTGGGCATTTATAGGGTCTACTAAATTTCTACCCTCAACATCAATAAACCAATATACATTATTCGTGGTTGTTCCCCTTACAACATAGGGACCATCCCACTTGGGCAACTACTTTTCAAGTGGATGTGGGCCACGATGGTGAATGATTTTTAATACAAGGTCGCCCACTTTGAAGTGGCGAGCCTTCATATGCTTTTCATAATGCCAGGCTATCCTTTGCCAGTATGCATGTGCATGATCTATGGCAAGGAGCCTCTTCTCATCTAATAGATCAAGCTCAGCCATTCTAGCATGTTGTAATTCAACCACATGATCGACTAGGGCTTGTCCCTTAACAGATCTTTGGTGATGGAATTTTTTATCATACTCCATTAAGAGGAGCTGCCATTTACCTAGCCTACCCGTTATGATAGGTTTTTCAAAGAGGTGTTTGATAGGGTCAAGTTTAGACACTATCCAAATTTCATGATCTAGGAAATAATGTCTAAACTTTTGGCAAGCCCATACCAAGGTGAAGCACATTTTCTCCATGGCTTGATAATTTCTTTCATATGCCAATAGAGATTTCGAAATATAGTAAATAACATACTCTTTTAAACTATCATCCTCATACTGAGCAAGTAAAACACCCAATGCATTTGTATGAATGGAAATGTAAAGCAATAAAGGTTTTCCTTGCTTTGGAGGTTTTAAAATTGAAGGATTTATCAAATAAGTTTTCAATCTTTCGAAAGCTTTTTGGTAATCAGAATCTCACTCAAATTTAACCCCTTTTCTCAAAAGCCTATTGAAAGGTTCGCATCTTATTGTTAAGTTGGAGATGAATCTTCTAATTGTTTGGAGTCGACCTTGGAGGCTTCAGATTTGGGTTAAGTTGGAGGGTGGAGGCATGTTTATGATGGCTCGAAACTTAGAGAGGTCGACCTCTATGCCCCTTTGGCTAACCATGAACCCTAAGAGTTTTTCCGATTCTACTCCAAAAACACATTTTGGGGGGTTTAGTTTCACTTTATAAAGCCTAAGCCTTTCGAAAACCTTTTGCAAAGATTCTAGGTGTGTGCATCGGGTTTTTGATTTTACCAAAAGATCATCCACATATACTTCCAAGAGCTCATTGATTTGATCATGGAAAATAGTAGTCATGGCTCTTTGGTATGTGACACCTGCATTTTTCAAACCAAAAGGCATAATCGTGTAACAGTATGTGCCTCAAGGTGTAGTAAATGAGGTTTTGACTTATCTTTTGGTGCTAGTTTGATTTGGTTATAACTTTAGACGTGAAAATTTCACTCCAAATCTATGTAGAGACTTGAAGAAGACTTTTTGATGCTACTTCGTTGTGTAAGCATGCCAGCTAGTTTCCAAAAACTAGCAAAGTTTTAGAAATCTGACTTGTTTGGCGATTGCGGCTAAGCAAGATGTTTTCACTCTAGGCCTTCTTGAATCGATGCTCAAGGGTCGGCCTAAGCGCTTTGAGGATTTCAAATGTATAGGTAAAGTTCCAAATCCACGTTAAAAATGAGGTGTTGGTCAAAAACAAATTAGTGCACTCTGGTTTTAAGTTTGAAAATCAGCAAGTTTTGAAAAACATAAACTGGTTCTATTTTTAAAGCTTGTTCCCAGAATTTTTTTGGGTAACCTAGGGATATCCAAAATTCCTAAAAATTTTGCAAGACACAACCTGGAATGTGAGATCCTAAACCAATTTTTGTTTTGAAATTTGGGATAGTAGGTCTAAAGATTTAAATTTGGGATTGGACCTAAGTCAACAGTTTTAAGACAGAAACGCAGAGGATGCAAGAATCCCATGTATCTCAATGTACCGAATTCCAAATGTTATGATTTTCATCTTTTCGAAAAGCTATGGATGGTAGCTTTCAGATGAGACCAAGTTTATCAAATTTGTTTTAAAGTAGACAGAGATATGGGACTTTTACCCAACCCCTATCACAGAAAAACCGACCGTGTAGAAATCAAAACTAAGTCTATTCGATCTTTGTCAATTTTATTCCTATCGCTATACAACCCTAAAATTCTTGCCAATTTTATTTCTTGTGTGTTTGTGTGTGTATATGTTGTGCCTAAAATTTCAAAGCATTCGGACTACGGGTTTGGAAGTGAAAATTACAAAACTCACCCAAATTTAAATTGCAACAACACAACGTCCTAAAGTAAATTGCTGAAGGGAAATTGTAAACACCCAAAATTTTCTTTTAAAATTTTTACCTATTTAGGAAAGTAGTTATTTTTGGCAATTTTGGGTTTTTGAATGAAAAAGGCACTAAATGAGCTTGTTTTGACATCAAAATTTTATGGAAGCCTAAAAATGATGGAATGTTGCTTTCCTTTCAGAAAATTTCGAATTTGGACAAAATTTTATGAAAATGACGATTTTACCCTCAGGACCAAATTGGCAGGATTTTGCCTTTTTAAGCAATTGCCTTCAAAGAAAGTATGATTTCAAACAATTCCTTTTATAAACAAATAAAAAAGGTAACATTGGGAATCAAACCCAAAAATATTTGCAAATTATAAATTTATAAAATTTCAAAACCCCTAATATTAAAAAACAAGTTAAATTTAAACGAGACCTCAGAAATTGGCCTAATTGAGAAGGGTCTCATTCCATGACCTGATACCCAGGGTTAAAGTGGTACGACACCTTACACCTGTTGAAGTGGTTAAAGTGATTCAACACCCCACACCCGTAAGAAGGGTTAAATGGTCAAGGTGGTTATAGACTGACTCACGGAGCAAAAGTAGGTCACCTTTGC
This sequence comes from Brasenia schreberi, assembly GCA_036023115.1. Classification (NCBI taxonomy): domain Eukaryota; kingdom Viridiplantae; phylum Streptophyta; class Magnoliopsida; order Nymphaeales; family Cabombaceae; genus Brasenia; species Brasenia schreberi. The sequence continues at coordinate 9,728,195 of JAYKKT010000079.1, read as the reverse complement.
AAACAAAAACTAGGAATGAAACCTAGTGTTTTTCCAAAGCAATATTTGAGAATTTTATCAAATTTTATGTTTTCAAATATAAATGTTTTTAAAATATATTTCAGAAGGTTCCTAACGTGATTCTAAAACGAAATTCAACCTTGTAGACGCAGAAAATTCTCGCTCCTGGTTCTTAGGCCTAAAGCGAACCTTTTCGTGTGCCTAAGTCCTATTTAAACAAACAGGGCGTGCCAGCTAGCTTACTTAAGCTAGCAAAGATATATTTTAAACCTGACTCCTAACGTGGCGACTGTGAGCAAACAAGCTCTTGTCGTCGCAGACCTTCTTACACCGATGCGCAAGGGTCAGTCTGTACGCTTTTAAAATCGAGTTTTTGAGTCTAAGAACCTACGAAAGCGGTTTGAGGTGTTTGATTCGGGTCTTTTTGGTATGATTTTCAGATTTTAGTTCACGTGGATTTGCACGTGACTAAGTCTTTCTTTTCATCCCTTTTTGGGCCAACTAGGTGTGTGTTATGAACACTCCACTAAAAATGTGGTGACTTTGAGCGGGAGTATGGGGTTTGCTTTGATGCAATATGCATCCTAACTCGTGGTATGGCGTATATGTAATGCAAACTGACGCAACTCCAAAGGGAAAACCTGAATTTAAAAGACAATGCCGAAGGGAAATGACTTGTAATGGAAATTGCCGAAGGGAAATGACTTGTAAATGTAAATTGCCGAAGGGAAATTGCAAAAGGGAAATATGGCTATATCTTAAGAGCGAAAAGGTTCAATAGTGCAAGTGTGTGCCATGTATATATTGAAAGACTACGCACACTGCTAAACCTTAAAACCCAAATCTTAAAGAAAGCCAAAAGGGAAATACGTATATACTATATATGGGCCCTTACTTGGGTCTTGCAAATAAGAGTGAAGGCTCAATGTGGGTGCGTGTGAAAATGTAAAGACAACACACACGACTTCAAATGAAAGCCAAATATAAATTGCAATACGGCCTTAACTAAGGTCTTGGGAATAAGAGCGAAAGCTCAATGTGTGTGAGCGCGAGAATGGAAGTACTATACACACGACATGAAATTAAACCCAAATATAAATTGCAATATGGCCTTAACTAAGGTCTTGGGAGTAAGAGCGAAAGCTCAATGTGTGTGAGTGCTGTAGACGCAGAAAAATCCCCGCCTCCCCTTTGGCTTCTCAGGGCCTGGAGCGGATCCTCTCGTGCGTCTAAGGCCTATTTGTATAAACAGGGCGTGCCAGCTAGCTTACCTAAGCTAGCGAAGATATATTTTAACCTGACTTCTAACGTGGCGACTGTGAGCAAGTGAGCTCTTGTCGTCGCAGACCTTCTTGCACCGATGTGCAAGGGTCAGTCTATACGCTTTAAAAATTGAGTTTTAGGGTAGAAAAAGCCTACGAAAGCGATTCGAGGTGTTTGATTCGGGTCTTTTTAATGCGATTGCAGATTTTAGATCACGTGGATTTGCACGTGCATAAGTCTTTCTTTTTATCACTTCATAGGCCACCTAGGTGTGAGCTATGAACACTCCACTACATGGGGCGAATTTTGAGCGGGAGTACGGGGCTTGCTTTGATGCAATATGTGTCCTACCTCGTGGTATGGCATAGATGCAATGCAAACTCACGCTACTCCAAAGGGAAAACCCGAATGTAAAGACAATGCTGAAGGGAAATGACTTAAGGGAAATAACCGAAGGGAAATGACTTGTAATGTAAATGCCGAAGGGAGATATGTATATAGGGTATATACGGGCCCTTACTTGGGTCTTGCAAATAAGAGCGAAGGCTCAATGTGGGTGCGTGCTTGAATTGAAAGACTTACACACATGACATGAAATAAAACCCAAATATAACTTGCAATATGGCCTTGATTAAGGTCTTGGGAATAAGAGCGAAAGCTCAATGTGTGTGAGTGCTTGAATTGAAGTACTACGCACACAACATGAAATTAAACGCAAATAGTATAACACGGCCCTTACTTGGGTCTTTCAAATAAGAGCGAAGGCTCAATGTGTGTGAGTGCTTGAATTGAAAGACTTACACACACGACATGAAATGAAACCCAAATAGTATAGCACGGCCCTTACTTGGGTCTTTCAAATAAGAGCGAAGGCTCAATGTGTGTGAGTGCTTGAATTGAAAGAGTTACACACACGACATGAAATGAAACCCAAATAGTATAGCATGGCCCTTACTTGGGTCTTTCAAATAAGAGCGAAGGCTCAATGCGTGTGAGTGCTTGAATTGAAAGACTTACACACACGACATGAAATAAAACCCAAATAGTATAGCACGCCCTTACTTGGGTCTTTCAAATAAGAGCGAAGGCTCAATGTGTGTGCGTGCTTGAATTGAAAGACAACACACCCAACTTAAGCAAAACCCTACGTAAGTTAAAATATATATATATATTTATGTACTAGGGGCTGATTAGGCCCGTGTGTGTTCAAAATCGTGCACGACTAAGAGAGTGCACGTGTGTGTGGGTGTGCCAAGCCACGTTATTACAAGCGGGGGGAGACTATGCTCCGTTATTACAACCCCGTATCGAATTAAATTTTAAGCAAGTATACAGCTAAGGACCGAGTTAGGCACTTACTAATAGATAGTCCGAAGATGTCTTGCTTGAGCGTGGGCTTGGCCTTCGCCTTGGGCTGCAAGAGGGAGCTCCGCGGAGTTGAACGGCAAAGGGGTTGCTGGCCGAGTGCCTTAGGTGCGCGGAAGGGGCGCCTTGAAGGTGGCCGGCTGCTAGGGAGGGGGCTGCCTTGGCGTGTTGGGCTAAAGTGACTAAGTAGGGTCACTAAGGGAGGGTGTAGTGTTAGGAAGTATGGCACTAAGGGGAGCCTAAGGGAGTGTCTAATGGAGTACCTAAGGTTGGCGGGTGGCTGGCTGAGTGGATGGAGTATAGTCGGTTGGAGTGGCCAACTGCTAGGGAGACTTGGTGGTGGCCGGCTGCTAGGGTGGCTAGGGATATGGTGGATGGGAAGGGAGCTAGCTAGGGTATGTGGTAAGATGGAGTTAGGGGCTGATGGGAGGTGATAGGGGCAGGTCTTAGGGAACTAGGTGGAGTGGTCGGGTGTTGCTAGGGTAGTTAGGTAATGGCGGGTGTTGGAAGTGGCTAAGGTCTGGCCGAATGGAAGTGGTGGCGACAAGTGGCTGGTGTTAGGGTAAGGTGGTGGTGGTGCAGGTGGCTGAGAGTGGAGGGGGAGCGAAGAAGAGGTAGGTTAAAGGATGGGGTACTAACCGAATGAAGAGGCGGTGGCGGATGGAAGAGAGGAGGAGCCGGGTGGTTGAAGTGGAGGGTTTGGCCGAATGGAAGCGGTGGCCGAATGGAAGAGGCTTTTAAAAATCGAGTTTAGGGTAGAAAAAGCCTACGAAAGCGGTTCGAGGTGTTTGATTCGGGTCTTTTTAATGCGATTGCAGATTTTAGATCACGTGGATTTGCACGTGCCTAAGTCTTTCTTTTTATCCCTTTATGGGCCACCTAGGTGTGTGGTATGAAAACTCCACTACATGGGGCGAATTTTGAGCGGGAGTACGGGGCTTGCTTTGATGCAATATGCGTCCTACCTCATGGTATGGTGTAGATGCAATGCAAACTCACGCTACTCCAAAGGGAAAACCCGAATGTAAAGACAATGCTGAAGGGAAATGACTTAAGGGAAATAACCGAAGGGAAATGACTTGTAATGTAAATGCTGAAGGGAGATATGTATATAGGGTATATACGGGCCCTTACTTGGGTCTTGCAAATAAGAGCGATGGCTCAATGTTGGTGCGTGCTTGAATTGAAAGACTTACACACACGACATGAAATAAAACCCAAATATAACTTGCAATATGGCCTTGATTAAGGTCTTGGGAATAAGAGCGAAAGCTCAATGTGTGTGAGTGCTTGAATTGAAGTACTACGCACACAACATGAAATTAAACCCAAATAGTATAACACGACCCTTACTTGGGTCTTTCAAATAAGAGCGAAGGCTCAATGTGTGTGAGTGCTTGAATTGAAAGACTTACACACACGACATGAAATGAAACCCAAATAGTATAGCACGGCCCTTACTTGGGTCTTTCAAATAAGAGTGAAGGCTCAATGTGTGTGAGTGCTTGAATTGAAAGACTTACACACACGACATGAAATGAAACCCAAATAATATAGCATGACCCTTACTTGGCTCTTTCAAATAAGAGCGAAGTCTCAATGCGTGTGAGTGTTTGAATTGAAAGACAACACACCCAACGTAGGCAAAACCCTACGTAAGTTAATATATATATATATATATATATATATATATATATTTATTTATATACTAGGAGCTGATTAGGCCCATGTGTGTTCAAAACCGTGCATGACTAAGAGAGTGCATGTGTGTGTGGGTGTGCCAAGCCACGTTATTACAAGCGGGGGGAGACTATGCTCCGTTATTACAACCCTATATCGAATTAAATTTTAAGCAAGTATACAACTAAGGACCGAGTTAGGCACTTACTAATAGCTGGTCCGAAGATGTCTTGCTTGAGCGTGGGCTTGACCTTCGCCTTGGGCTGCAAGAGGGAGTTCCGCGGAGTTGAACAACAAAGGGGCTGCTGGCCGAGGTGCCTTAGGTGCGCGGAAGGGGCGCCTTGAAGGTGGCCCGGCTGCTAGGGAGGGGGCTGCCTTGGCGTGTTGGGCTAAAGTGACTAAGTAGGGTCATTAAGGGAGGGTGTAGTGTTGGGAAGTATGGCACTAAGGGGAGCCTAAGGGAGTGTCTAATGGAGTACCTAAGGTTGGCGGGTGGCCGGCCGAGTGGATGTAGTATAGTCGGTTGGAGTGGCCGACTGCTAGGGAGACTTGGTGGTGGCCGGCTGCTAGGGTGGCTAAGGATGTGGTGGATGGGAAGGGAGTTAGCTAGGGTATGTGGTAAGATGGAGTTAGGGGCTGATGGGAGGTGATAGGGGCAGGTCTTAGGGAACTAGGTGGAGTGGCCGGGTGTTGCTAGGGGAGATGGTGCAAGGCGGGTATTTGGAGTGGCTAAGGTCTGGCCGAATGGATAGGATGGCGGGCAGGTGGTGTTGGGGTGATGTGATGGTGGTGTAGGTGGTTGAGAGTGGAGGGGGAGAGAAGAATAGATAGAATTAGGTTGAGACACTAACCGGGTGGTGATGGGAGGCGGCGGATGGAAGAGGAGCAGCCGGGTGTCTTGGATGCGCAGGATGGGGTTCGGCCGGACGGAATGGTGGCGATGTGGAGCTTGGTTGGAGCGGTGGTGGTGTTGGTGCTTGGCTGGGAGGTAGTGGCACAGGTGGTGGCTGGCTGTGGGGCAAGTGGAGCAAGGTTGGAGTCGGCTGGGCTGGAGGGCATGAGGGAAGATCGGAAACCCGCCCCCTTGGGGGGGGGGTTTATATAGGGTTGTAAAAGTCAGTTGGGGCTGGTATTAGGGTAGTGGTAAGGTGGTCTAGGGGTGGTGGTATGGTAGTAAGGTGGGCTGGTATTAGGGTAGGGCCAGATATTTTTATATAAGGGGTTTTGGGTAGATTGTGTGCTTGGTTTAGGTGGGGTGGTTTAGAGGTTTAGGGTTTAGCTAGGTTGGTTGGTTTTGGGGTGAGGTTTAGTGAGGTGGGTTAGGTGATTAGGCTAGGATTAGGTTAGGTTTAGGGAAATTAACCTAGGTTTAGGGAAGGATTAGGGAAGTGGGTTAGATGATTAGGTTGGGATTAGGCCGGGATTAGGGAAGTGGGTTAGGTGATTAGGCTAGGATTAGGACAGGATTAGGGTAAAAGGCTAGGATTAGGTGTTTTTGGTTAGGATTGGATTAAGGAGCTCCCTTTGCATGACCCATAGACCTTAACCACATCATGTTGGTGCAGCCCTAGGTTAGGTTTTGGCTAATTACAAGCTTAAACCCACTTTAATTAGGCTAACCCACATGATTAACCCCAAACTTGACACACAAGTCAAGCTTAATTACAACACACTTTGATCTTATCCTCCCCCACTCTCTCTCATGCCCATAATCCCACGTGAAATTCAAGTGGGCCCCACCTCCATTTATGAGAAGGTGATGTGGGCCATGGATATGGATATTGGATTGGATCTCTGGATCCAAATCCAAATCCAAATCCACACATGGGTTTGGATTGGGATCTGGATATATATGGTCTAGATCCAATCCAAACTGAATTCCGACTCCCTCGGGCTGTGTTCGAAACGAACGGTTTGTGCGGGGTCTGACAGCATCAGTACTCCGTCTACGTTGGGTCTTCGCCAACATGATCGTCCGCCTCTGTTTTTGCTTTCTGGAGATGACTTCAAATGATGTTTTGATGATAACAGGGTCTTGGACGTTCGAGATCCTGGGGGTGGATTCAATATGAGAGTTGCTGTGCCGGACTTGACTTGTGCTCTGGTTCCGGGCTCTCCTTAGCTTTTCTGGTCCTGTCTGGATTAGGCCAAGCTGCTTCGGGGTTTCAAAAACGTGTTTTGAAAGGTTTTTAAAGCCACATTATACATTTTTGAAATACAAAGTTCAAAACATATGTACAGGGTTGCCTGGAAGGCTCCTGGGTTTCCAGACTCAAAATGGCCCTTTGGGGCTGCTTTTATAAAACCAGGTTGGTTTGAGAAATTCGTGGGATTTCGTTGTGTTTACAGATGCCCCTCTTTGGCCTTGTCCAAATCGATTTGGATAAGGGCAAAGATAACAAACACCCCTTTCAATGTCTCCCTAGATCTAACCGCGAAGAATATGGGATCGTCCCAATCTTTAGCAAAATCTCAATTTACAAACTCTGGTAGGAGGAGATATCACGCCAAAGGGATATGTATGGAATCTGGTCTTAAAATGGGATCATGTTTATGCAAGTGCCATGCGTGGAATGCAGATGACATGGGTGTGGTGCCAAGAGTGGCGGCCTCCCAGAGACCAGATGTGGTCGAACTCTAGAGACTTATAAGGCGTACTGCTCCAAGTGAGCAAATCCTATGCTGTTCGATGTTCGATTTTTCAAAATCTATTTACAAAATTATTTACAAAAAGGGACAACTGTCTTGAGCCTCGATCCTAAGGATCTCGAACTCTTCGTGCTTGCCCTTGTTTGAGTCTTAACACTTGCTTATCTAGCGGAGGTTTTATAAGAAAATAAGGCATATTTCAAATTCCTATGCCTTACTCGAAACGTCGAATTCTCAAACAAGATGAAATTCAAGTAAGTAAATCCTATTTTTACTTTAGGATTCCTCGAAATGAACCATGCTTTAGCTTGGGATAATCCAGGGATGGGAAAGAGATACCACGGTCCCTTCTGAAGCGTCCCTTGGTTTAAGGCATAGAAGGCGGAAAACTGTTCTTTTTGAGCTTTTTGGCCTCTTTTTCCTTTTTGTCATGGAGGGTCTCCCTTTGGGAGTATTTTTTTTTTAATCCCTCTTTTTCATAAGAGAATCGATTTTTCTTTTGAATTCTGGTTTCTTTCTTTTGGAAAGATACTTTGAATGGGAAATTCCCTTTGTTTGGGTCGTGTTTTTCCTTTTGGAAGGAGAAGAGAAGAGGGGAGGACTTATCCCAAGCCTACACTCGATTCATTCCAGATCAGCCTATTTAGAAATAGCACGTACTACTTGCAAGTATCTTTCTATATTGAACTAGGCCTTTCTTTGTAAGAAGAAGGATTTTGAAATGTAACCACAATTTTGAAGACTCCACTCTTTCACAAGTGCGAATTCTCTCACTCAGGGTCATACGACTTTGCCTTTGCACCTTATTTTCATGTCTCAGGGCAGCTATCCCTAAAATTTTCGAAAATTGGAATTTAATCCAAATCCTACACATGATACTTCTTTAAGTATTGGATATTGATAGGATCTGCCAAATTCCTACCTTCTACATCGATCAACCAATACGAATTATTCGTGGTGGTTGTTCGTACAACATAGGGTCCATCCCTCTTGGGGCGCCACTTTCCAAGGGGATGTGGGCCACGATAGTGGATGATTTTCAAAACTAGATCCCCCACTTCAAAGTGGCGAGGTCTCATGTGTTTGCCATAGTGTCGGGCTATCCTTTGCCGGTATCCACGAGCATGATCCATGGCAAGGAGTCGCCTCTCATCTAGCAAATCTAGTTTGGCCATCCTAGCATGCTGAAGCGTCTCTAGGGGGAGGTCGAGTGCTATGGATGTATGGAATGAATGCAGTTGAGTATGAATGGGAAGAATGGCGTTTGTGCCATAGACCAATTCGAATGGTGTGGCATTCGTGGGAGTCCGGATGGAAGTCCTATAAGCCCATAAGGCTTTATCCAGCTTCTCATGCCACGTCCTACCCTTCTCTAAAGTCTTCTCAATTATACTAATGAGAGTCTTGTTTGTGGCTTCGGCTTGGCCGTTGCCTTGAGGGTAGTAGGGCGAGGAGAAGTGGTGAGTTATGCCATACGTGTTGCACAACTTAACCATCCGCTCGTTCTTGAATGGGGTGCCATTATCAGACACGAGTTCTCGTGGAACCCCAAATCGATCCAAGATATTCCTCCGGATGAAAGCCACCACATGTTGCCCCAACACGTTGGTTAGGGATATGGCTTCCACCCACTTGGAGAAATACTCTGTGGCTGCTAAAATAAATCGATGCCCATTCGAGTTGGGCCTACGATGTCAAACGCCCACATGGTAAATGGCCAGGGGATGACCACGGAATGCAGTGCAGATGAAGGGATATGAATGGCGTGCCCATGCACTTGACATGGATGACACTTCCTAACATGATCGTGACAATCCTTTTTTAGGGTGGACCAAAAATAGCCCCCTCTAAGTATTTTCATTGCCATCATGTTGGCATTCACAAGACCTCCACATTCTCCATCGTGCAATTCATGCATCACTGTCCTAGCCTCCTCTAGGTCGATACACCTAAGCAGAATGCCGGTAAAACTCTTTTTGTATAAAACCCCACCAAGAATGGTGTATCGGGTCGAAATTTTACGAATGAATGCCTTATCCTTAGATGTGGCATCCTCGGCGAATCCCCCATTTTCTAGAAATTGTTTTATGTCATAAAACCAGGGTTTTTCAATAGACTCTGGGTTATTTTGGCAAATGTCCAGATCGTGTGTGGATGGGTTGGGCGCATGCCATATTTCTAAAGATCGGGTCCCTGAGATGGGATCGACCTTTTGGGCTGAACCAAGGAGGAGAGGGCATCGACAATGCCATTGTCCTCTCTTCCTACGTGTGTGAGTTTACACGATTGGAAGGACTAGACCAATCGAGTGGCCAACTCATGATATGGAAGTAGTTTTTCATTACGTACTTGCCAAATTTTCAAAACCTGGTTTATGACAAGGAGCGAATCTCCAAAGACCTCGATGCATGATGCCCCTAGAGTTTTCGAAATCCTTAAGCCTTGTATGAGTGCTTCATACTCAGCTACGTTGTTGGAACATTCGAAATCTAGGCGGACTGCTATGGGAATCTCGCCCTTTTCAGGGGAGATGAGGATGACCCCAGCACCAGCCCCTTGTTGGTTTCGTGCCCCATCGAAGTGCATCTTCCGCACTTGGTTTTCGAAATTGTTTGTCAAAATATGGTTTTGGAAATGGTTTTGTAATATGCCTTCATCAGGCATTTCAACAAGTGTGGGATATGCGTCCTCCAAGGGGAACTCAGCCACGTAATCTACTAGGGCTTGCCCCTTAATGGAGATCTGGTGATGGTATCTCAGGTCATACTCCATTAGAAGGAGTTGCCATTTTCCCAATCTACCCGTGAGAATGGGTTTTTCGAACAAGTGCTTGATTGGATCAAGCTTGGACACTATCCAGATCTCATGATCTAGGAAATAGTGTCTGAATTTCTGGCAAGCCCAGACTATGGCCAAGCACGTCTTCTCCATGGCTTGATAGTTTCGTTCATAAGCCAAGAGAGTTTTCGAAATGTAATAGATGGCATACTCCTTACGGGTGTCATCCTCGTATTGAGCCAATAGGGCTCCTAAAGCATTCGCATGCACGAAGATGTAAAGTAAAAGCGGTTTTCCTTGCTTTGGAGGATTCAAAACGGGGGGATTAACCAAGTATGCCTTTAGTCTCTCGAAGGACTTCTGGCATTCGTCATCCCATAAGAATTTCGTGCCCTTCCTCAACAGTTTGTTGAAGGGTTCGCTCTAGTTGCCAGATTCGATATGAATCGACGAACGGATTGTAAACGACCCTGGAGGCTACGGATTTGGGTGAGATTGGAGGGTGGAGCCATGTCTATGATGGCTCGACACTTAGAGGGGTCAACTTCTATACCCCTTTGGCTTATCATAAAGCCCAGAAGCTTCCCTGATTCTACCCCGAATACACATTTTTGAGGGTTTAGCTTTACTTTGTAAAGCCTAAGCCTTTCGAAAATCTTTTGCAAACATTTGATAAGAGTGCATTGGGTTTTGGATTTCGCCAAGAGATCATCTACATACACTTCTACAAGTTCATGAATCTGATCATAGAAGATCGTGGTCATGGCTCATTGGTATGTTGTGCCGACATTTTTCAAACCAAAGGGCATGACTGTATAGCAGTACGTGCCCCATGGGGTTGTGAAGGCGGTCTTACCCTGATCTCGTGGACTTAGTTTGATTTGATTATAGCCTGAATAGTCATCCATGAACGAAAACATTTCATGATTTGCAGTACTATCGACTATCAAATCTATGTTTGGTAAAGGATAATTATCCTTTGGAGTGGCTTTATTCAGGTTTCTGAAATCGATGCATATTCGAATTTTTCCATTGGTTTTTCGAACTACAACGATGTTTGACAACCAATCAGAATACGGTTTTATAAATCCGGCTTTTAGCAGATCTTCTAAACCCTCTTTGACTTGTGTGTGTACATTCGGGTGTATTTTCCTAAGCTTCTGCTTTATGGGTTTTACATCCGCATCTAAGGGAAGACGATGTTCGACAATGTTGGGGTCTATGCCCGTCATGTCTTCATACGTCCACGCAAACACATCTAAATAGGTTCGTAGAAATGCAATGAATGCTGATCTTTCATGTTCATGCAAGCATGCGCCTATTTTGATGGTTTTGGGATTGGAATCATCCCCTAGGTTCACCTCTATAAAATCTCCTCCTACTGATTGGGAAGGTCTTTCAAAATCGAGAATTTTATGAAATTCTGGGAGCTCAGAAGTGGGATCTTCCTCAAGGGGATCTACTTCTGGGCTTCGATCATTCTCGTGGGCTAGAGACCCGAGGGAAATTGATGCGTGGTTTTCAAAAAGACCTGGTTTTGTACTCGGATTTTCAAGCGATTTCGAAATTTTTGGTCTGGCAATGCAGACAACATTTCTTTCGAAATCCTTTTCTTTTGCCAAAGTCCTACCAGGAGTAGCTATATACAAAATCTTTTTGGTATTTTCCAAATTTTTGATTTTTTTGGGTGTTTGTAAAACAAGAACTTTAGGAACTATACAAAGCACTCTATTTTCGAGTTTTTGTTTTTCCATTGTTTTTGGCTTTTCTTCTTTTTCGATTTTTTCGATTTTAAGTTTTTCAAATGTTTTTGTATTTTTATAAAAGGGATCTTCCGTCATACCTACAAAGGGAAAACACTACGGATTAGACTCGGAATAGGAGATCTAAATCATAGGTTTCTTCTAAGGCAGGTTCCAGGGCACCCTTGACCCAGGTGGTCACAGGGGGTGGCTCTGGCGGTATTCTGGGAGTATAGCCGATCCCATATCGGCTTGGATTGGCCCTAGGAAGGATGGGCTCTAGGAGACCCTAGTTCTGCGCCCCTAGACTCTTGTAGGGCGTATAGCCCATGTTCAACAACATGTTCCACGACTTTTTGTTTTTTGAAAAGTTTTGGTATAGGTCGTGGTCCTGAAACTTGCTGTCGTCCATATTGTGCTCATATGGCCTCTTGTCCAAGGGCTTTGGAAATAGGGAACGCTTGGGTTTTCCTAGAAGGGTTAAGATCGGGAGGGGGCCGGCTTTGAGCGGCCCCTTCACACATACAACCTTCCTAGGGTTGTTTAACACGAGCCTTGGCAGCTCAATCACAATTTGCCCCAGGTTAGCCTCATGGGCCTGGGAGCTCGATAAACAAGGGGAGTTTATGATCCCCTGAAGCTATGGGTGACTCTCACCTAAGATCACTACGACCTGGTCCCTGAAAGGGATCTTGACACACCTGTGGAAGGTGGATGGCATAGCACACAAACTGTGTATCCAAGGTCTTCCCAGCAACAGGTTATAATGGAGGTGGATGTCCAAGACATGGAACACCCCCGTGTGTTCGATCCCTCCCGTTTCCTTTGGGAGTTCGATGGATCCTAACGGCCTAGACGCATTCCCATCGTATCCAGTGATAACGATGGGGCTTGGGTTCACTGAAGTCAAGGTGACTCTGATTTTATACGCCAAATGAAGTGGAAGGATGTTGAGCCCTCCTCCCCCATCGACTAGGCACCTGTCCAGAGAGTGGTTATTCAGAACCACCTCGTTATGTAGGGCCTGGTTGTGGGACTCGTAGGGTCTATCTACATCATCTTTCGAAAAAGGAATGGGCGATTTTGCTCCTAATAAAGCCACTTGGGCAGACAAGGATTCCAGACTTATGTTCGAATGAACCTTAGCCCTTTCTAGAATTTTCTCTAGCACGAGTCTATGCCTAGGCGAGGTTTGTATAAGCTCTAGGATAGACATGTGGATAGGAATCTTTGAAAGGTGGTTTTCGAAGTCATAAGGATTTAGGATGACTTTATCCTTGTCTGCTTTTGGCAGAACACTAGGGATACATGCTTTTGAGGGGCCAGGCACACTGACCACCTTTTTAGCACCTTGAAGGTGTGGAGGTTGATAGATCCTCCCGGATTTAGTCACTTCCCCCACGACCAGCCTGGGGTTCGCGCTAAATTTGGCTCTAAGGATGAGTTGAGGAGAACCTTGGAGTTTCAAAATTGGTTTTGCTGGGGATTCCACTTTTGGTGGTCCCCGAATGACGACTTGGGCGGGCTTCTTGTATAATACAAGAGTGGGCGCACAAGTGGGTCAACCAGACTCTGGTTTTTGCGCTAGTTCCTTTGAAAATGTGAGGGAACATACCTCCTTTCCTTTCCCACTGCCACTGGCGTGTTTGGGAAAGGGTTTTTTGAAGATAGCTTGAGGTGGCTCAGGTTCCATAGTGACCTGGAGCCGGCCCTCCGCTATCAAGTTCTCAATTTTATTTAAAAGGGAGAAACAACGTTTGGTATCATGGCCTTTGAGCCGATGATACTTACAAAATCAATTTAAATACCCCCTTTGGAAGTGACTCCGTCGGGGATTTTGGGAAGTTCTATCATGCCCTGGGCAAGTAGGAGGTCTAGGACCTCCGACACAGGTTGCCCCAACGGTGTATATTCCCGTTTTTCAACCGGTTTTTGAAAGGTTTGCTCCCTTTTGTTTTCTAGTTTATCAAAATTTTTGGAAGTGCCTGCCACGCCTGGATCCACCCGAACATTGACGATTTTATGGGGCTTCGCCCCTTTGTCCATCGTGGGCAGCCCATAAGTGATGGGCTTTTCCAAGCGGGTTTTAGAAACAGCACTTCCTTTCCATAAGTGATCGTATGTCCCTTTTCTTAAGTTGGTTTCGAAAAGGGATGCCTTTTTGATCAACTTATGGAAAGTTGAGATCTCATGGAGCGAGAGAAGGGTTTTTAACTCGCTTTTAAAGTTATCCAGGATGAGCATGACTGTGCATCCTTCAGATATGGGTTCTCGTACTTGGCCCAAAAGTGACCTCCATCTTATAATGAAGGCATGTACGTCTTCATTCATGCCTTGCTTTGTATCCCTTAAGGTATTCAGAGTCGGCGTGACTTCTACGTTGTGTGCAAATCTTTGCATGAAGCAGTTCGCTAACTCTTCAAAAGTAGCGAACTGACTTAAGTCATAGGAAGCCAGCCATTTGGCAGCTGTGCCTTTAAGGGATAAAGGGAACCAATACACCCATTTCATCGAGTCCTTTTTCTTCTTAAGGGCTCGACGTGAGAAAAGTTGCAAGTGAGACCAAGGGTCTCCCATGCTGTCATACCGATGAAAGTTCGGTATTTTATCGTCACTGTCTGTTTCGTAATCCATAGGAAGGAAATCAGACAGGGCTGTAAACACCTCGAATTTTCCAAAAATCAAAAACTCTCAAAAATACAAAAAAGCTCATTTGAGCCAAAACGACAACCTGTTTTAAAATGTGAAAATAGGTACAAAAGGCAAAAGAAAAGCCCAGGCAAGAAGAGGATTCGAGCCCAGAATTTCAGAAGCCACCCCCTGTTCAAAAACGGAAGAAAAAAGAGCTTTTTGGAGAAAAGCCTAACAGAAGGGTAAAAATGTAATTTGGGTCAAAGAAAAAGCACAAAGCAGCTCCAAAATGTAGAAAGAAGCCCAGTACCTGAGGAAGTCGACAGAAGTCTGAGACACGTCCCGTCAAAATGAAGAACGGAATCCGTGCGGCAATCTGAGTTCGATATCAATAGGAATCGACCAAAAACCAAAACGGCGAACCGAAACAAACATCGAAAAAGTCCTGAAAAGCAGAACACCGGTTGGAAGAAAGACTTGGGGAAGACCCAGGCAAGAGTTGGGCCTCCGATGAATCGAAGCTCACTCAAAACCGACGGTGAAAAGCACCAGAAAGGACCAGAAAACCAAGGAGCAGAAGAAAATGTTTGAACTGGATCTGGACCCAAAATATCCAGATCTAGATCAAAATTGTGTTTGGATTGGATCTGGATCTCAAAATCCAAGATCTGAGATCCGAGATCCAAACCCAAATAAATATTTGGACTGGATCTTAAAAATATCTGAGATCCATGATCCAGATCCAAATAGGGTTTGGATTGGATCCGGATAGCCAGACCCAAATCCAGGACCCAAGATCCAAGACCCACTTAAAACCTCTATAAATAGAGTTGAGTGGGCTGGAAAAAATAGAGCGTGAAGTCCAGATAGGGAGAGGTGGTTCACGTGAAAGAAAGGAGGGGGATGAGAGAGAAAGTGGCCCATTGGCCCAAAATACTTTTTGTTTGAAGATGGGGATTGGCCAAGGGCTGCACCAATGGTAGAAGCCTCTTCTTCAAAGCTGGGAACGTTGCATGGTGGAGCTTGGCGGCGTGAGTGGTGGCTGGAGCGGAGCTGCACCCTAGGTAAGCCTTAAAAACCTAATCTAACCCACCTCTTCCCTAACCTCTCTAGACCACCCATCAACCACCAAGAACCGCCCCTAAAAACACTACCTAAACAGCCAAGTCCTGGCCGATTTTTCCAAAACATCTACCCTAGACAACCACCTAGCTAGGCTGCTCCAAGACCTAAACCTAGTTCGGCCACCACCTGGCCGAACTCCCCCCTTCAACCAAGTTCGGCCAGCTTTGGCCGAACTTCAACCTAACTCGAGCCACCTTGGCTAGAGTCCTTTTTCCCCAAAAACCCACGGCCTGCACCAGCAGGCCGTGTCCCCTTTTCCTACCCAAGGTGGCCTGCCCTAAAGGCAGGCCAACTACATAAAAACCAGCCTAGCCCGTGGCTGGTTTTCCCCCTCCAACTACCTAAAATAGCCCTGCCAAAGGTGGCCGGGCTTCCTTGTTTTTCTTGCCAAAAACCTGACCGGCCATAGCCAGCCCACCTACCTAAGACCCACGGCCTGCTAGAGCAGGCCGTGTCCCACCTAAAATCAACTAAGGCCTGCCCTAAAGGCAGGCCATCCCAGCCCAAAACCTTAGGCTAAGGGCTGGCCGTGAACCTGCCCCTAAGCTCACCTTGGCAACCTAGTGAACCCTACCTAAACCTGGCCATGTATCATCCCTAGCTTAACCATGTCCCATCTTCAGCACCTAGACTAGGACCAACTATACCCTAATACCACTCTTACTCGAGCCACCTTGGCTTGAGTTTCACAAGATCTAAACCAAGGCCAAATGTTGGCCGAACCCTAGAGCAAACAACTACCACTCAAGCCACTTTGGCTCGAGTTTCACAAGACCTAAACCATATCCTATCACTCGAGCCACCTTGGCTCGAGTCATGCCTAATACCAGGTCCAAAACATGACCTAAACCAAGGCCAAGTGCTGGCCTAATCCTAAGCTTAAACACGACCTAAACCAAGGCCAAGTGCTGGCCTAATCCTAAGTCTAAACCTCACTAAACCTAAGTTCAAATGCTGGCCAAATCCTAAACCAAAAAGCCTATCACTCGAGCCAAGGTGGCTCGAGTCATCCCTTACCCAAACCAGCCCCAAGCGGCCCTAAACCCGGTATAATTTGCAGCTCTCGAAACTCCAAGTCTCACCAAGCTCTCAAGCTCTCCGGCTTCGCTCCCACATGCCCCGGACTCCATGTAATGATGATGGACTCGCCTCTTGTACGAGCATAACTCAAGAATCTGGAAAATATGAGTTTATTTTGATATATATCAAGTTGTTTTTCGTATTCAATTCAATTTGATACGGGGTTGTAATAACGGAGCATCGTCTCCCCCCAGATGTAATAACAGTGCTGGACACACGAGACACACACGTACACTCGAGCCTTTTCGCTCTTATCTCGTACACAAGCACCACGTACACAATTGAGCCTTTTCGCTCTTATTATACGTACGTATTTCAATTAAGCTGGGTTGTTACATTAAGTCGTGTGAATTTGTTTTTCAATTACACACTCGCACCCAAGAAACACCCGAGCGTTTGCTCAAACACTTCACGCACATTTTGGCCTCAGAAGCCGCTAAGATATAGCCATATCTATATACTTTCTGCTGCGTGAGTTTTCCCGGTTCAGTTGTGTACGCATTTCAATTCTGGGTTGTAAATTCAGTCGTGTGTGTTGTCTTTCAATTTCTACACATACACACACCACAATTGAGCCTTTCTGCTCTTACATATATCTATATCTCCCTTCTGCTGCGTTTTACAGTTCAGTTGCGTGTGTTGCATTTCAATTTATACACAACACCCACGCACACATTGAGCCTTTCCGCTCTTAAGATATAGAGATATTTGAATTTCTGCAATTTACATTCAAGTCGTGTGAGTTGCATTCAATTTGGGTTTTCCCTTCTGTTAAGTCTTTAAATTTTGAGTTTTACATTCAAGTTGTGTGAGTTGCATCGCATACTCGCCATACTCGAGCTAGGTTGCATACCTGCATCGAACAAACCCGAATAAATCGTGCAAAACGCCCATCTTAGGCACTTGATGCACACACTCCACGCCTAAGGCAGATAAATTTCAAAGACTTAGGGTCGCCCAAACCCAGTAAAAGCAAAAACTCGCCAAATGCATGCTTTCTGAAGTTTTCAAACACCTGTTCATTCAAAAATCGAATTTGAGTTTAACTTGTTTCAAACGAAGTCTCTAAGCGTACAAACTGACCCTTGAGCGTCGGTTCAAGAAGGTTTGCGACGAAAAGATCCCGCTTGTCCACAATTACCTTTCAAAAGTCAGATATTTCAAAACATACTTCGCTAGTTTGAGTAAGCTAGCTGGCACGCCCTAAAAGCGAACGTAGATTGCGAAAAGATTCGCTCCAAGCCTAAGAACCCGGAGTCGAGGATTTTCCGTGTCTACAAGGGCGTAGCTTCTTTTAACTTTATTCTGCCCTTTCAGCAACTGTTGTAGGGCTTTACGGTCCTTTTGTGTGAAGGACTCATGGTATTGGTTGCCTTCCATTACGGAGGCCTCTTTGTGCTTGCGAGGCTTTTCAGATTTTTTCTTAGGCCTTTGTTCACCGTTTGATGAACACGAATCGCCTACTTCAGCCTCTTGGCTGAGAGCATCGATTTTGGCCTCAAATTCCCTTCTCAGGTCCTCGATTTCATCTAGTTTTATTTTGTTTTTGAAAATCCTCCTAGAGTGAGAACTTGATGCGCATGAGTCTTGGCTCGACACTTCACTTGGATTGGATTTTGACATGCTTTTCAAGCTTTTTTCAAAATTTCCTAAGTACAAGTAAAGAAAACAAAGTTAAAATTAACACCTTTTTAACAAAATTTTTCACAAGCTTCTAGACCTAACTCGACTTTTGAAAGACTCACGTCCCACCGGGCGTGCCAATCTCTATAGACGCAGGAAAATCCCCGCCTCCCCTTTGGCTTCTCTGGGCTTGGAGCGGATCCTCTCGTGCGTCTAAGGCCTATTTGTATAAACAGGGTGTGCCAACTAGCTTACCAAAGCTAGCGAAGATATATTTTAACCTGACTTCTAACGTGGCGACTGTGAGCAAGTGAGCTCTTGTCGTCGCAGACCTTCTTGCACCGATGTGCAAGGGTCAGTCTGTACGCTTTAAAAATCGAGTTTTCGGGTAGAAAAAGCCTACGAAAGCGATTCGAGGTGTTTGATTCGGGTCTTTTTAATGCGATTGCAGATTTTAGATCACGTGGATTTGCACGTGCCTAGGTCTTTCTTTTTATCCCTTCATGGGCCACCTAGGTGTGTGCTATGAACACTCCACTACATGGGGCAAATTTTGAGCGGGAGTACGGGGCTTGCTTTGATGCAATATGCGTCCTACCTCGTGGTATGGCGTAGATGCAATGCAAACTCACGCTACTCCAAAGGGAAAACCCGAATGTAAAGACAATGTTGAAGGGAAATGACTTAAGGGAAATAACCGAAGGGAGATATGACTTGTATTGTATATACGGGCCCTTACTTGGGTCCTGCAAATAAGAGCGAAGGCTCAATGTGGGTGCATGCTTGAATTGAAAGACTTACACACACGACATGAAATAAAACCCAAATATAACTTGCAATATGGCCTTGATTAAGGTCTTGGGAATAAGAGCGAAAGCTCAATGTGTGTGAGTGCTTGAATTGAAGTACTACGCACACAACATGAAATTAAACCCAAATAGTATAACACGGCCCTTACTTGGGTCTTTCAAATAAGAGCGAAGGCTCAATGTGTGTGAGTGCTTGAATTGAAAGACTTACACACACGACATGAAATGAAACCCAAATAGTATAGCACGACCCTTACTTGGGTCTTTCAAATAAGAGCGAAGGCTCAATGTGTGTGAGTGCTTGAATTGAAAGACTTACACACACGACATGAAATGAAACCCAAATAGTATAGCATGGCCCTTACTTGGGTCTTTCAAATAAGAGCGAAGGCTCAATGCGTGTGAGTGCTTGAATTGAAAGACTTACACACACGACATGAAATGAAACCCAAATAGTATAGCACGACCCTTACTTGGGTCTTTCAAATAAGAGCGAAGGCTCAATGTGTGTGCGTGCTTGAATTGAAAGACAACACACCCAACTTAAGCAAAACCCTACGTAAGTTAAAATATATATATATATATATATATATATATATATATATATATATATATATATATATATTTTATATACTAGGCGCTGATTAGGCCCGTGTGTGTTCAAAATCGTGCACGACTAAGAGAGTGCACTTGTGTGTGGGTGTGCTAAGCGGGGGGAGACTATGCTCCATTGTTACAACCCCGTATCGAATTAAATTTTAAGCAAGTATACAACTAAGGACTGAGTTAGGCACTTACTAATAGCTGGTCCGAAGATGTCTTGCTTGAGCGTGGGCTTGGCCTTCGCCTTGGGCTGCAAGAGGGAGCTCCTCGGAGTTGAACGGCAAAGGGGCTGCTGGTCGGGTGCCTTAGGTGCGCGGAAGGGGCGCCTTGAAGGTGGTCGGCTGCTAGGGAGGGGGCTGCCTTGGCGTGTTGGCCTAAAGTGACTAAGTAGTGTCACTAAGGGAGGGTGTAGTGTTAGGAAGTATGGCACTAAGGGGAGCCTAAGGGAGTGTCTAATGGAGTACCTAAGGTTGGCGGGTGGCTGGCCGAGTGGATGGAGTATAGTCGGTTGGAGTGGCTGACTGCTAGGGAGACTTGGTGGTGGCCGGCTGCTAGGGTGGCTAGGGATGTGGTGGATGGGAAGGGAAGTAGCTAGGGTATGTGGTAAGATTTTGTTAGGGGCTGATGGGAGGTGATAGGGGCAGGTCTTAGGGAACTAGGTGGAGTGGCCGGGTGTTGCTAGGGTAGTTAGGTAATGGCGGGTGTGGTGGTTGAAGTGGAGGGTTTGGCCGAATGGAAGCGGTGGCGACAGGTGGTTGGCCGACTGGGGTGTGGTGGAGCAGGTGGAGCGAGGTGGTGGCTGGCTGTGGTGCAGGTGGAAGACCTGGCTGGGAGTGGAGGAGTCGGTTGGGCTGGAAAGGGCATGAGAGAAGATGGGAAACCCGCCCCCTTGGGGGGGGGGGGGGGGGGGATATAGGGCTGTAAGAGTCGGTTGGGCCTGGTATTAGGGTAGTGGTAAGGTGGTCTAGGGGTGGTGGTATGGTAGTAAGGTGGGCTGGTATTAGGGTAGGGCCAGATATTTTTATACAAGGGGTTTTGGGTAGATTGTGTGCTAGGTTTAGGTGGGGTGGTTTAGAGGTTTAGGGTTTAGCTAGGTGGGTTGGTTTTGCGGTGAGGTTTAGTGAGGTGGGTTAGGTGATTAGGCTAGGATTAGGTTAGGTTTAGGGAAATTAACCTAGGTTTAGGGAAGGATTAGGGATGTGGGTTAGGTGATTAGGTTGGGATTAGGCCGGGATTAGGGAAGTGGGTTAGGTGATTAGGCTAGGATTAGGACAGGAGTAAGGTAAAAGGCTAGGATTAGGTGTTTTTGGTTAGGATTGGATTAAGGAGCTCCCTTTGCATGACCCATAGACCTTAACCACATCATGTTGGTGCAGCCCTAGGTTAGGTTTTGGCTAATTACAAGCTTAAACCCACTTTAATTAGGCTAACCCACATGATTAACCCCAAACTTGACACACAAGTCAAGCTTAATTACAACACACTTTGATCTTATCCTCCCCCACTCTCTCTCATGCCCATAATCCCACGTGAAATTCAAGTGGGCCCCACCTCCATTTATGAGAAGGTGATGTGGGCCATGGATATGGATATTGGATTGGATCTCTGGATCCAAATCCAAATCCAAGTCCACACATGGGTTTGGATTGGGATCTGGATATATATGGTCCAGATCCAATCCAAACTGAATTCTAACTCCCTCGGGCTGTGTTCGAAATGAACAGTTTGTGCGGGGTCTGACAGCATCAGTACTCCGTCTGCGTTGGGTCTTCGCCAACATGATCGTCCGCCTCTGTTTTCGCCTTCCAGAGATGACTTCAAGTGATGTTTTGATGATAACAGGGTCTTGGACGTTCAAGATCCTGGGGGTGGATTCAATATGAGAGTTGTTGTGCTGGGCTTGACTTGTGCTCCGGTTCCGGGCTCTCCTTAGCTTTTCTGCTCCTGTCTAAATTTGGCCAAGCTGCTTCGGGGTTTCAAAAACGTGTTTTGAATGGTTTTCAAAGCCACATTATACTTTTTTGAAATACAAAGTTCAAAACATATGTACAGGGTTGCCTGGAAGGCTCTTGGGTTTCCAGACTCAAAATGGCCCTTTGGGGCTGCTTTTATAAAACCAGGTTGGTTTGAGAAATTCATGGGATTTCGGGGTGTTTAGAATTGAAGTACTACACACACGACATGAAATTACACCCAAGGAAAGTATAACACGGCCCTTACTTGGGTCTTGCAAATAAGAGCAAAAGCTCAATGTGTGTGAGTACGAGAATTGAAAGACAACACACACAACTCAAGCAAAAACCCTACGTAACTTAAAGTATATAAATAAACTTATATTTTAAGGGCTGATTAGGCCCGTGTGTGTTCAAAATCGTGCACAACTAAGAGCGAGGTAGGCTCAAGTGCACGTGTGTGTGGGTGTGCCAAGCCACGTTATTACAAGCGGGGGGAGACAATGCTCCGTTATTACAACCCCGTATCAAATTTAATTTAACTTAAGCAAGTCTACAACTAAGGACCGAGTTAGGCAGTTATTTATAGCTGGTCCGGAGGTGACTTGCTTGAGCGTGGGCTTGGGCTTCGCCTTGGGCTGTAAGAGGGAGCTCCTCGGAATGACACGGCAAGGGGAGGTGGTGGCCGGGTGACAAGGGAGCACGGGTGTGGGTCCTTGGGGACTTGCCGGCTGCTAGGAGGGTGTTGCGTGACGTCTAGGGCTGAGATGTTTAAGGAGGGTCACTAAGGGATAGGGTTGGTGCTAGGGAAGGTGGCGCTAAAGGGTGCCTAAGGGGAGGATGTCTAAGGAAGAGGGTGTGGCTGGCCGGCTGATTTGGGTGCAGTCAGCTATGACTGGCCGACTAGGGGGTGTTTTAAGTGGTGGTCGACTGGGATAGCTAGGAGTATTTGGGAAGGGCGAGGGAGCTAGCTAGGGTGCTGTGAAAGGTGGGGTTAATGGGTTGGTTGAGAGTGGAAGGGGTAAGTCCTAGGGAGCAAGGTAGGGTGGTCAGGGTGTCACTAGGCAAAGGTAGAGAGTCGGGTGGTAAAGGGGTTATGTCTGGCCGAATGGGTAAGGGTGGCGGGGAGGCTGTGTTGGCGAGGTGTTGTGGGGATATGGGTGGTTGAGAGTGGAGGGGGAGTTGTAAACACCCCGAAATCCCACAAATTTCTCAAAATCCATCTGGTTTTGTAAAAGCAGCCCCAAAGGGCCATTTTGAGTCTGGAAACCCAGGAGCCTTCCAGACAACCCTGTACATATGTTTTGAACTCTGTATTTCAAAAATATACAATATGGCTTTTAAAAGCTTTTTAAAACATGTTTTGAAACCCCGAAGCAGCTTAGCCTAATCCAGACAGGACCAGGAAAGCTAAGGAGAGCCCGGAACCGGAGCACATGTCAGGCCCGGCACAGCAACTCTCGTATCAAATCCACACCCCCAGGATCTCGAACGTCCAAGACCCTATTATCATCGAAACATTGTTTGAAGTCATCTCCGGAAGGCGAAAACAGAGACGAACGATCATGTTGGCGAAGACCCAACGTAGACGGAGCACTGATGCTGTCAGGCCCCGCACAAATCGTTCGTTTCGAACACAGCTCGAAGGAGTCAGAATTCAGTTTGGATTGGGTCTGGACCATATATATCCAGATCCCAATCCAAACCCATGTATGGACTTGGATTTGGATTTGGATTCAAAAATCCAATCCAATATCCATATCCATGGCCCACATCACCTTCTCATAAATGGAGGTGGGGCCCACTTGAATTTCACGTGGGATTATGGGCATGAGAGAGAGTGGGGGTGGATAAGATCAAGTGTGTGTTGTAATTAAGCTTGACTTGTGTGTCAAGTTTGGGGTTAATCATGTGGGTTAGCCTAATTAAGTGGGTTTAAGCTTGTAATTAGCCAAAACCTAACCTAGGGCTGCACCAACATGATGTGGTTAAGGTCCATGGGCCATGCAAAGGGAGCTCCTTCACCTAAACCTAACCAAAAACACCAAATCCTAGCCTTCTACCCTAATCCCATCCTAATCTGAGCCTAATTACCTAACCCACTTCCCTAATCCTTCCCTAAACCTAGGTTAATTTCCCTAAACCTAGCCTAATCCTAGCCTAATCACCTAACCTACCTCACTAAACCTCACCCTAGAACCAACCCACCTAGCTAAACCCTAAACCTCTAAACCACCCCTAGCACACAACCTACCCAAACCCCTTGTATTTAAAATATCTGGCCCTACCCTTTCCAGCCCACCTTATCACCACACCACCCTACCTAAACCACCTAACCACTACCCCAAAACCAGCCCTAACCGACCTAGCCCAGCCCTATATAAACCCCCCCCTTGGGGGCGGGTTTTCCCATCTAGAAGCCCCACCTTCCACCAGCCGGGTCCTCCCCTTTCTAGCTCAGCCGACTCCCATCCTGCTCCACCTGCTCCACGTCCAGCCACCACATCCGCCACTACCTCCCAGCCGAGCACCACCACCACCATCACCCGGCCGAACTCCATCCTGCGCATCCCAACCATCCGGTTGCTCCCCTTCCATCCGCCACCACCCCTTCACTCGGTTAGTACCCTACACTCCACCTTACTCCTTCTTCACTCCCTCTCCCCTCTCAGCCACCTAACCCCCTACCATATCACCCTAACACCAGCCATTCCACTTGCTGCCACCACTCCCCCTCGTCCAGGCCCATAATCACCCTAACTACCCGCCACCACCTAGACACCTTAGCTCCATTCGGCCACCCTATCCGACTCCCTAAGACCTGCCCATATCACTCCAATACACCTACTACACCCACTACCACCTGGCCCCATCTTCTAGCTAGTTCCCTTCCCTTACACCACTCCTAGCCACTCTAGCAACCCGCCACCATCAAGTCCTCCTAGTCGGCCACTCCAACCGACCGTCATCCTCTTCATTCGGCCAGCCATCCGCCAGCCATAACCTTCTCCTAGCTAGTTCGCTTCCCTTAGTGCCATACTCCCTTAGTGACCCTACTTAGGCCCTCTAGCCCAACACGCCAAAAACAACCCTTCCCTAGCAGCCGGCCACCTTCAAGGCGCCTATTCCGCACACCAAGGACATCCGGCCAGCACCTCCCCTTGCCATTCAACCTCGCGGAGCTCCCTTTTGCAGCCCAAGGCGAAGGCCAAGCCCACGCTCAAGCAAGGCTTCTTCAGACCAGCTATTAGTAAGTGCCTAACTCGGTCCTTAGTTGTATACTTGCTTAAGATTTAATTCGATACGGGGTTGTAATAACGGAGCATAGTCTCCCCCCGCTTGTAATAACGTGGCTTGGCACACCCACACACGTGCACTCTCTTAGTTGAGCACGATTTTGAACACACACGGGCCTAATCAACCCCTAATATACATATACATATATATACTTTAATTTTCGTAGGGTTTTGCTTAAGTTGGGTGTGTTGTCTTTCAATTCAAGCACTCACACACATTGAGCCTTCGCTCTTATTGGAAAGACCCAAGTAAGGGCCGACCTATACTATTTGGGTTTTCATTTCATGTCGTGTGTGTAAGTCTTTCAATTCAAGCACTCACACACATTGAGCCTTCGCTCTTATTGGAAAGACCCAAGTAAGGGCCGACCTATACTATTTGGGTTTTCATTTCATGTCGTGTGTGTAAGTCTTTCAATTCAAGCACTCACACACATTGAGCCTTCGCTCTTATTGGAAAAACCCAAGTAAGGGCCGACCTATACTATTTGGGTTGTCATTTCATGTCGTGTTATACTATTTGGGTTTAATTTCATGTTGTGTGCGTAGTACTTCAATTCAAGCACTCACACACATTGAGCTTTCGCTCTTATTCCCAAGACCTTAGTCAAGGCCATACTGCAAGTTATATTTGGGTTTAATTTCATGTCGTGTGTGTAAGTCTTTCAATTCAGGCACGCACCCACATTGAGCCTTCGCTCTTATTTGCAAGACCCGAGTAAGGGCCCATATACATACTCTATATACATATCTCACTTCGGCATTTACATTACAAGTCATTTCCCTTCGGTTATTTCCCTTCGGCATTGTCTTTACATTTCGGGTTTTCCCTTTGGAGTAGCATGAGTTTGCATTGCATCTACGCCATACCACGAGGTAGGACGCATATTGCATCAAAGCAAGCCCCGTATTCCCGCTCAAAATCGCCCATGTAGTGGAGTGTTCATAACACACAAACTAGGTGGCCCATAAAGGGATAAAAGGAAAGACTTAGGCACGTGCAAATCCATGTGATCTAAAATCTGCAATCGTATCTAAGAAACCCAAATTAGACACCTCGAACCACTTCGTAGACTTTCTACACCCAAAAACTTGATTTTTCAAAGCGTACAGACTGACCCTTGCGCATCGGTGCAAGAAGGTCTGCGATGACAAAAGCTCACTTGCTCACAGTCGCCACGATTAGAAGTCAGTTTAACATATATCTTCGCTAGCTTAGGTAAGCTAGCTGGCACGCCCTGTTTATATAAATAGGCCTTAGACGCACGAGAGGATCCACTCCAAGCCCAGAAAAGGTGAAGAGGCATGGGGATTTTCGCGCGTCTACAGAGATTGGCACGCCCGGTGGGACGTGAGCCTTTCAAAAGTCGAGTTTTTAAGTTAGGAGCTTACAAAAAAATTTCAAAGAGGTGTCGTTTTTAACTTGTTTTCTTTGCTTGTACTTAGGACATTTTGAAAAAGCTTAAAAAGAATGTCAAAATCCAATCCAAGTGAAATGTCGAGCCAAGGCTCATACGCATCAAGTTCTCACTCTAGGAGGATTTTCAAAAACAAAATAAAACTAGATGAGATCGAGGACCTGAGAAGGGAGTTTGAGGCCAAAATCGATGCTCTCAACTAAGAGGCTGAAGTAGGCGATTCGCGTTCATCAAACGGTGAACAAAGGCCTAAGAAAAAATCTGAAAAACCTCGCAAGCACAAAGAGGCCTCCGTAATGGAAGGCAACCAATACCACAAGTCCTTCACACAAAAGGACCGTAAAGCCCTACAGCAGTTGCTAAAAGGGTAGAATAAAGAGAAAAGAAGCTACGCCCTGTCTGATTTCCTTCCTATGGATTACGAAACAGACAGTGACGATGAAATACCGAACTTCCATCGGTATGATGGCATGGGAGACCCTAGGTCTCACTTGCAGCTTTTCTCACGTCGAGCCCATAAGAAGAAAAAGGACTCGATGAAATGGGTGTATTGGTTCCCTTTATCCCTTAAAGGCACAGTTGCCAAATGGCTGGCTTCCTACGACTTAAGCCAGTTCGCTACTTTTGAAGAGTTAGCGAACTACTTCATGCAAAGATTTGCACATAACGTAGAAGTCACGCCGACTCTGAATACCTTAAGGGATACAAAGCAAGGCATGAACGAAGACGTACATGCCTTCATTATAAGATGGAGGTCACTTTTGGGCCAAGTGCGAGAGCCCATATACGAAGGATGCACAGTCATGCTCATCCTGGATAACTTTAAAAGCGAGTTAAAAACCCTTCTCTCGCTCCATGAGATCTCAACTTTCCATAAGTTGATCAAAAAGGCCTCCCTTTTCGAAACCAACTTGTGAAAAGGGACATACGATCACTTGTGGAAAGGAAGTGCCGTTTCCAAAACCCGCTTGGAAAAGCCCATCACATACGGGCTACCCAAGATGGACAAAGGGGCAAACCCCCATAAAATAGCCAATGTCCGGGTGGATTCAGGCGTGGCAAGCACTTCTAAAATTTTTGAAAAACTAAAAAATAAGAGGGAGCGAAACTTTCAAAAACCGGTTGAAAAACAGGAGTATACTCCGCTGGGGCAACCTGTGTCGGAGGTCCTAGACCTCCTACTTGCCCAGGGCATGATAGAACT
The DNA here is from genome assembly GCA_036023115.1 of Brasenia schreberi. Taxonomy (NCBI): domain Eukaryota; kingdom Viridiplantae; phylum Streptophyta; class Magnoliopsida; order Nymphaeales; family Cabombaceae; genus Brasenia; species Brasenia schreberi. The sequence goes on along the minus strand of JAYKKT010000079.1, from coordinate 9,700,977 downwards.
CCCTGAAATCCCCGAAGGAGTCACTTCCAAAGGGGGGTATTTAAACCGATTTTGTAAGTATCATCGGCTCAAAGGCCATGATACCAAACGCTGCTTCTCCCTTTTAAATAAAATTGAGAGCTTGATAGCAGAAGGCTGGCTCCAGGTCACTGCAGAACCTGAGCCACCTCAAGCTATCTTCAAAGAACCCTTTCCCAAACACGCTAGTGGCAGTGGGAAAGGAAAGGAGGTATGTACCCTCACCATTTCTAAGGAACTAGCGCAAAAACGAGAGTCAGGTCGACCCACTTGTGCTCCCATTCTTGTACTGTACAAGAAGCTCGCCCAAGTCGTCATTTGGGGACCACCAAAAGTAAAATCCCCAGCAAAACCAGCTTTGAAAATCCAAGGTTCTCCTCAGCTCAACCTTAGAGCCAAATTTAGCGTGAACCCTAGGCTGGTCGTGGGGGAAGTCACTAGATCCGGGAGGATCTATCAACCCCCGCACCTTCAAGGTGCTCAAAAGATGGTCAGTATGCCTGGCCCCTTGTAAACACCCCGAAATCCCACGAATTTCTTAAACAAATCTGGTTTTGTAAAAGCAGCCCCAAAGGGCTATTTTGAGTCTGGAAACCCAGGAGCCTTTCAGACAACCCTGCATATATGTTTTAAACTATATCTTTCAAAAACATATGATATGGCTTTTGAAAACCCTTTTAAAACATGTTTTGAAACCCCAAAGTGGCTTGGCCTGATCAAGACAGGACCAGGAGAGGTAAGAAGAGCCCGAAACCGGAGCACACGTCAAGCCCGGTGCAGCAACTCTTGTATCTGATTCACACCCCAGGATCTCGAACGTCCAAGACCCTGTTCTTACCAAAATAGCATTTGAAGTCATCTCCGGAAGGCAGAAACGGAGGCGGACGACCATGTTGGCGAAGACCCAACGCAGACGGAGTACTGATGCGGTCAGGCCCCGCACGAATCGTCCGTTTCGAACCCAGCTCGAAGGAGTCAGAGTTCAGTTTGGATTGGATCTGGACCATATATATCCAGATTCCAATCGAAACCCATATGTGGACTTGGATTTGGATTTGGATCCAGAGATCCAATCCAATATCCATAGCCATGGCCCACATCACCTTCTCATTAATGGAGGTGGGGCCCACTTGAAATTCACGTGGGATATTGGGCATGAGAGAGAGTGGGGGTGAAAAATATCAAGAGTGTTGTATTAAGCTTGACTTGTGTGTCAAGTTTGGGTTTAATCATGTGGGTTAGTCTAATTGAGTGGGTTTAAGCTTGTAATTAGCTAAAACCTAACCTAAGGCTGCACCAACATGGGGTGATCAAGCTCTATGGGCCATGCTAAGGGAGCTCCTTCACCTAAACCTAACCCAAAATGCCTAAACCTAGCCTAAACCCCTAATCCACCCCTAATCTCAACCTAATCACCTAACCCACTTCCCTAATCCCGTCCTAATCCCAACCTAATCACCTAACCCACTTCCCTAATCCTTCCCTAAACCTAGATTAATTTTCCTAATCCTAGCCTAAACCTAGCCTAATCACCTAACCTAGCTCACTAAACCTCACCCTAAAACCCAACCACCTAACCTAGCCCTAAACCCCTAAACCACCCTTAGCCCACAATCTACCCAAACCCCTAGTTTTAAAATATCTGGCCCAACCCTTTCCAGCCCACCTTATCTACATACCACCCTACCTAAACCACCTAACCACTACCCTCAGCCCAGCCCTAACCGACCTACCCATCCCCTATTTAAACCCCCCCCCCCTTGGGGGCGGGTTTGCAAGTGGGAACCCTCACCTCACCCAGCCGGGCCCTCTCCTTCTCCCACTTCCTCACCTAGCCGGGACCATTCTCCATCACCTCCGCCTGCTCCACCTGCTCCACCAGCTCCACCTGCACCACCACCTTCCCTCTTCCATCCATCACCACCTCACCCAGCCGGACGCCACCACCTTCATCCAACCAAACCAGCCGAGCTCCCATCAACACCCGGCTTCTCTCTTCATCCACCCGCCACTTCTCCCCATCCGGTAAGTCTTCTCTAACCCTACCTAAACCCTTCTCTACTACCTCTCCACTCCTAGCCACCCACCCTATCATCATCCCAGCCTTTGCCACCACCCTTTTCACCTAGCCGAACCTAGTATAGCCCAAACTGCCGGCCACTACCTAGCCATCATATCCCATTCGGCCTTCCCCTATCTATCCCATTCGGCCTTCCCATAAATTCACCTTTTAGGTCCAGTTTCCCTAAACTCTCAACTCCCTAGTGACCCTAAGAACCCACTTATTCAGCCCCTTTAAACCCCCACCTTGAGGCGACATCTACTTGCCACCGGCCACCTTCGAGGCGCCTATCCCGCGCCCCACTTGCAGCCGGCCAGCACCTTTGATCACCTATCTTCGCGGAGCTCCCGTTTGATACGGGATTGTAATAACGGAGCATAGTCTCCCCCCGCTTGTAATAACGTGGCTTGGCACAACCACACACGTGCACCCTCTTAGTCGTGCACGATTTTGAACACACACGGGCCTAATCAGCCCCTAATACATAAGTGTATATATATACTTTCATTTTCGAAGGGTTTTGTTTAAGTTGGGTGCGTTGTCTTTCAATTCAACACTCACACACATTGAGCCTTCGCTCTTATTTGAAAGACCCAAGTAAGGGCCGACCTATACTATTTGGGTTTCATTTCATGTCGTGTGAGTAAGTCTTTCAATTCAAGCACTCTCACACACATTGAGCTTTCGCTCTTATTTGAAAGACCCAAGTAAGGGCCGACCTATACTATTTGGGTTTCATTTCATGTCGTGTGAGTAAGTCTTTTAATTCAAGCACTTTCACACACATTGAGCCTTCGATCTTACTCCCAAGACCTTAGTAAAGGCCTTATTGCAGTTATATTTGGGTTTCATTTCACGTCGTGTGAGTAAGTCTTTTAATTCAAGCACTTTCACACACATTGAGCCTTCGCTCTTACTCCCAAGACCTTAGTAAAGGCCTTATTGCAGTTATATTTGGGTTTCATTTATGTCATGTGGGTAGTCTTTCAATTCAAGCACTCTCACACACATTGAGCCTTCGCTCTTATTCCCAAGACCTTAGTCAAGGCCATACTGCAATTTATATTTGGGTTTAATTTCATGTCGTGTGTGTAAGTCTTTCAATTCAAGCACGCACCCACATTGAGCCTTCGCTCTTATTTGCAAGACCCGAGTAAGGGCTCATATACATAAGCTATATACATATCTCCCTTCGTTATTTCCCTTCTGTTATTTCCCTTCAGTATTGTCTTTACATTCCGGGTTTTCCCTTTGGAGTAGCGTGAGTTTGCATTGCATCTACGCCATACCACGAGGTAGGACGCATATTGCATCAAAGCAAGCCCCGCTCGAATTCGCCCATGTAGTGGAGTGTTCATAACACACAAACTAGGTGGCCCGAAAAGGGATAAAAGAAAAGACTTAGGCACGTGCAAATCCACGTGATCTAAAATATGCAAATCGCATCTTAAAGACCCGAAATAGACACCTCGAATCGCTTCATAGACTTTCTCCCCAAAACTCGATTTTTGCAAAGCGTACAGACTGACCCTTGCGCATCGGTGCAAGAAGGTCTGCGACGACAACAGCTTACTTGCTCACATTCGCCACGTTTAGAAGTCAGTGTTAAAAATATCTTCGCTAGCTTAAGTAAGCTAGCTGGCACGCCCTATTTGTATACATAGGCCTTAGACACACGAGAAGATCCACTCCAAGCCCCGAAAGAGGCGAAGAGGCGGGGATTTTCGCGCGTCTACAGGGATTGGCACGCCCGGTGGGACATGAGCCTTTTCAGAAATCGAGTTTACTTGTAGAAGTCTTGCGAAAATTTTGTAAAAAGATGTCGTTTTAACTTGTTTTCTTTGCTTGTACTTAGGAAATTTTGAAAAAGCTTGAAAAGCATGTCAAAATCCAATCCAAGTGAAGTGTCGAGCCAAGGTTCTCCTCAGCTCATCCTCAGAGCCAAGTTTAGCGCGAACCCTAGGCTGGTCGTGGGGGAAGTCACTAGATCCGGGAGGATCTATCAACCCCCGCACCTTCAAGGTGCTCAAAAGGTGGTCAGTGTGCCTGGCCCCTCAAAAGCATGTATCCCTAGTGGTCTGCCAAAAGCAGATAAGGACAAAGTCATCCTAAATCCTTATGATTTCGAAAACCACCTTTCAAAGATTCCTATTCACATGTCTATCCTAGAGCTTATCAAAACCTCGCCTAGGCATAGACTTGTCTTAGAGAAAATTCTAGAAAGGGCCAAGGTTGATTCGAACATAAGTCCGGAATCCTTGTCTGCCCAAGTGGCTTTATTAGGAGCAAAATCGCCCATCACCTTTTCGGAAGATGATGTAGATAGACCCTACGAAACCCATAACCAGGCCCTGCATATCGAGGTGGTTCTAAACAACCACTCTCTGGACAGGTGCCTAGTCGATGGTGGAGGAGGGCTCAACATCCTTCCACTTCACGTGGCGTACAAAATCGGAGTCACCTTGACTTCAGTGAACCCAAGCCCCATCGTTATCACTGGATACGATGGGAATGCGTCTAGGCCTTTAGGATCCATCGAACTCCCAATGGAAACGGGAGGGATCGAACACACGGGGGTGTTCCACGTCTTGGACATCCACCCCCATTATAACCTGTTGCTGGGAAGGCCCTAGATACACAGCTTGTGCGCTGTGCCATCCACCTTCCACAAGTGTGTCAAGATCCCTTTTAGGGACCTGGTCGTAGTAATCCTAGGTGAGAGTCACCCACAGCTTCAGGGGATCATAAACTCCCCTTGTTTATCGAGCTCCCAGGCCCATGAGGCTAACCTGGGGCAAATTATGGTTGAGCCACCTCGGCTCGTGTTGAACAACCCTAGGAAGGTTGTATGTGTGAAGGGGTCGCCCAAAGCAGGCCCCCTCTCGACTCTAATCCTCCTAGGAAAACCTAAGCGTTCCCTATTTCCAAAACCCCAGGACAAAAGGCCATATGAGCCTAATATGGACGATAGCATGTTCCAGGACCACGACTTATATCCCATCTTTTCAAAAAACAAAAGGTCGTGGAACATGTTATTGAACATGGGCTACACGCCCTACAAGAGTCTAGGGGCACAAAACCAGGGTCTCCTAGAGCCCATCCTGCCTAGGGCCAACCCAAGCCGATATGGGATCGGCTATACTCCCCAAATACCGCCGGAGCCACCCCCTGTGACCACCTAGGTCAAGGGTGCCCCGGAGCCTGTCTTAGAAGAAACCTATGGTTTAGACCTCCTATTCCGAGTCTAACCCGTAGTGTTTTACCTTTGTAGGTATGACGGAAGATCCCTTTTTCTAAAAATACCAAAAGCATTTGAAAACTTAAAATCGAAAAACAAGAAAAAACCAAAAACAATGGAAAAACAAAAACTCGAAAAAAGAGTGCTTTGTATAGTTCCCAAAGTTCTTGTTTTACAAAAACCCAAAAAAATCGAAAATTTGGAAAATACCAAAAAGATTTTGTACATAGCTGCTCCTGGTAGGACTTTGGCAAAAGAAAAGGATTTCGAAAGAAACGTCGTCTGCATAGCCAGACCAAAAATTTCGAAATCACTTGAAAATCCAAGTACAAAACCAGGTTATTTTGAAAACCACGCATCAAGTTCCCTCGGGTCCATAGCCCACGAGAATGATCAAAGCCCAGAGGTGGATCCCCTTGAGGAAAATCCCACTTCTGAGCTCCCAGAATTTCATAGAATTCTCGATTTTGAAAGACCTTCCCAATCAGTAGGAGGAGATTTCGTAGAGGTGAACCTAGGGGATGATTCTAATCCCAAAACCATCAAAATAGGCGCATGCTTGCATGAAACTGAAAAATTAGCATTCATTGCATTTCTACAAACCTATTTAGATGTGTTTGCATGGACGTATGAAGTCATGCCGGGCATAGATCCCAGCATAGTCGAGCATCGTCTTCCCTTAGATGCCGGTGTAAAACCCATAAAGCAGAAGCTTAGGAAAATACACCCGAATGTACACACGCAAGTCAAAGAGGGTTTAGAAGATCTGCTAAAAGCCGGATTCATAAAACCCATTGCATATTCTGATTGGTTGTCAAATATCGTTGTGGTTCAAAAAACCAATGGGAAAATTCGAATATGCATCAATTTCAGAAACCTGAATAAAGCCACTACAAAGGATAATTATCCTTTACCAAACATAGATTTGATAGTCGATAGTACTGCAAATCATGAAATGTTTTCATTCATGGATGGCTATTCAGGCTATAATCAAATCAAACTAAGTCCACGAGATCAGGGTAAGACCGCCTTCACAACCCCATGGGGCACGTACTGCTATACAGTCATGCCCTTTGGTTTCAAAAATGCCGGCACAACATACCAACGAGCCATGAACACGATCTTCCATGATCAAATTCATGAGCTTGTAGAAGTGTATGTAGATGATCTCTTGGCGAAATCCAAAACCCGATGCACCCATATCGAATGTTTACAAAAGATTTTCGAAAGGCTTAGGCTTTACAAAGTAAAGCTAAACCCTAAAAAATGTGTGTTCGGGGTAGAATCAGGGAAGCTTCTAGGCTTTATGGTGAGCCAAAGGGGAATAGAAGTCGACCCCTCTAAGTGTCGAGCCATCATAGACATGGCTCCACCCTCCAATCTCACCCAAATCTGTAGCCTCCAGGGTCGATTACAATCCGTGCGCCGATTCATATCGAATCTGGCAACTAGATGCGAACCCTTCAACAAACTGTTGAGGAAGGGTACGAAATTTTTATGGGATGACGAATGCCAAAAGTCCTTCGAGAGACTAAAGGCATACTTGGTTAATCCCCCCGTTTTGAATCCTCCAAAACAAGGAAAACCGCTTTTATTATACATCTCCGTGCATGTAAACGCTTTAGGAGCCCTATTGGCTCAATACGAGGATGACACCCATAAGGAGTATGCCATCTACTATATTTCGAAAACTCTCTTGGCGTATGAACGAAATTATCAAGCCATGGAGAAGACGTGCTTGGCCCTAGTCTGGGCCTGCCAGAAGTTCAGACACTATTTCCTAGATCATGAGATCTGGATAGTGTCCAAGCTTGATCCAATCAAGCACTATTTCGAAAAACCCATTCTCACGGGTAGATTGGACAAATGGCAACTCCTTCTAATGGAGTCTGACCTAAAATACCATCACCAGATCTCCATTTAGGGGCAAGCCCTAGCAGATTACGTGGCTGAATTCCCCTTAGAGGACTCATATCCCACTCTTGTCGAAATGCCTGATGAAGGCATATTGCAAAACCATTTTCAAAACCACATTTTGGCAAATTCTTTCGAAAACCAAGTGTGGAAGATGCACTTCGATGGGGCACGAAACCAACGAGGGGCTGGTAACGGGATCATCCTAATCTCCCCTGAAAAGGGCGAGATTCCCATAGCAGTCCGCTTAGATTTCGAGTGTTCCAACAACGTAGCTGAGTATGAAGCACTCATACAAGGCTTAAGGATTTCGAAAACTCTAGGGGCATCATGCATCGAGGTCTTTGGAGATTCGCTCCTTGTCATAAACCAGGTTTTAAAAGTTTGGCAAGTACGTAATGAGAAACTACTTCCATATCACGAGTTGGCCACTCAATTGGTCCAATCCTTCCAGTCGTGTAAGCTCACACACGTGGGAAGAGAGGACAATGGCATCGCCGATGCCCTCTCCTCCTTGGGTTCAGCCCTGAAGGATGATCCCATTTCAGGGACCAGATCTTTGGAAATATGGCATGCGCCCCATCCATCCACACACGATTTGGATATTTGCCAAAACAACCCAGAGTCTATTGAAAAACCCTGGTTCTATGACATAAAACAATTTTTAGAAAATGGGGGATTCACCGAGGATGCCACGTCCAAAGATAAGGCATTCATTCGTAAGATTTCGACCTGATACACCATTCTGGGTGGGGTCTTATACAAAAAAAGTTTTACCGGCATTCTGCTTAGGTGTATCGACTTAGAGGAGGCTAGGATAGTGATGCACGAGTTCCACGATGGAGAAAGTGGAGGTCATGTTAATGCCAACATGATGGCAATGAAAATACTTAGAGGGGGTTATTTTTGGTCCACCCTGAAAAAGGATTGTCACGATCATGTTAGGAAGTGTCATCCGTGTCAAGTGCATGGGCACGCCATTCATATCCCTTCATCTACATTGCATTCCGTGGTCAGCCCCTGGCCATTTACCATGTGGGCGTTTGACATAGTAGGCCCAATATTTCCAAAGGCCTCGAATGGGCATCGTTTTATTTTAGCAGCCACGGAGTATTTCTCCAAGTGGGTGGAAGCCATTTCCCTAACAAATGTAATGGGGCAACATGTGGTGGCTTTCATCCGAAGGAATATCTTGGCTCGATTTGGGGTTCCACGAGACCTTGTGTCTGATAATGGTACCCCATTCAAGAACGAGCGGATGGTTAAGTTGTGCAACACGTATGGCATAACTCACCACTTCTCTTCGCCCTACTACCCTCAAGGCAACGGCCAAGCCGAAGCCACAAACAAGACTCTCATTAGTATCTTTGAGAAAACCTTAGAGAAGGGTAGGATGTGGCACGAGAAGCTGGATGAAGCCTTATGGGCTTATAGGACTTCCATCCGGACTCCCACGAATGCCACACCATTCGAATTGGTCTATGGCACAAACGCCATTCTTCCCATTCATACCCAACTGCATTCGTTCCATACATCCATTGCACTCGACCTCCCCTTAGAGACGCTTCAGCATGCTAGGATGGCCGAACTGGATTTGTTAGATGAGAGGCGACTCCTTGCCATGGATCATGCTCGTGCATACCGGCAAAGGATAGCCCGACATTATAGCAAACACATGAGACCTCGCCACTTTGAAGTGGGAGATCTGGTCTTGAAAACCATCCACCATCGTGGCCCACACCCCCTAGGCAAGTGGCGCCCCAACTGGGATGGACCCTATGTTGTACGGGCAACCACTACGAACAATTCGTATTGGTTGATCGATGTAGAAGGTAGGAATTTAGCAGATCCTATCAATATTCAATACTTAAAGAAGTATCATGTGTAGGATTTGGATTAAATTCCAGTTTTCAAAAATTTTAAGGGATAGCTGCCCTGAGACATGTGAATAAGGTGCAAAGGCAAACTCGTGTGACCCTAAGTAAGAGAATTCGTACTTGTGAAAGAGTGGAGTTTTCAAAATCGTGGTTACATTTCAAAATCCTTCTTCTTACAAAGAAAGGCCTAGTTCAACATAGCAAGATACTTGCAAGTAGTACGTGCTATTTCTAAATAGGCTGATCTGGAATGGATCGAGTGTAGGCTTGGGATAAGTCCTCCCCTCTTCTCTTCTCCTTCCAAAAGGAAAACAAAGGCCCAAACAAAAGGGAATTTCCCATTCAAAGTCTCTTTCCAAAAGAAAGAAACCAGACTTTAAAAAGAAAAATCGATTCTCTTATAAAAAAGAGGGATTAAAGAAAAAATACTCCCAAAGGGAGACCCTCTATGAAAAAAACGAAAAAGAGGCCAAAAAGCTCAAAAGGAGCAGTTTTCCGCCTTCTATGCCTTAAACCACGGGACGCTTCAGAAGGGACCGTGGTATCTCTTTCCCATCCCTGGCTTATCCCAAGCTAAAGCATGGTTCATTTCGAGGAATCCTAGAGTAAAAATAGAATTTACTTACTTGAATTTCATCTTGTTTCAGAATTCGACGTTTCGAGTAAGGCGTAGGAATTTGAGATACAAATTTTGTTTCTTATAAACCTCCGCTAGATAAGCGAGTGTTAAGACTCAAACAAGGGCAAGCACGAAGAGCTCGAGATCCTTAGGATCGAGGCTCAAGACAGTTGTCCCTTTTGTAAATAATTTTGTAAATAAGTTTTGAAAACCAAACATCGAACAGCATAGGATTTGCTCACTTGGAGCAATAGACCTTGTAAGTCTCTAGAGTTCGACCACATCTGGTCTCTGGGAGGTCGCCACCCTTGGCACCACACCCATGTCATCTGCATTCCACGCATAGTACTTGCATGAACATGATCCCATTTAGGACCAGATTCCATAAGTACAAACCCTTTGGCATGATATCTCCTCCTACCAGAGTTTGTAAATTGAGATTTTGCTAAAATGGTACGATCCCATATTCTTCGTGGGTAGATCTAGGGAGACATTAAAAGGGGTGTTTGTCATCTTTGCCCTTATCCAAATCTATTTGGACAAGGCCAAAGAGGGGCATCTGTAAACACCCCGAAATCCCACGAATTTCTTAAACAAATATGGTTTTGTAAAAGCAGCCCCAAAGGGCTATTTTGAGTCTGGAAATCCAGGAGCCTTCCAGACAACCCTGTATATATGTTTTAAACTATATCTTTCAAAAACATATGATATGGCTTTTGAAAACCCTTTTAAAACATGTTTTGAAACCCCAAAGTGGCTTGGCCTGATCAAGACAGGACCAGGAGAGCTAAGAAGAGCCCGGAACCGGAACACACGTCAAGCCCGGCGCAGCAACTCTTGTATCTCATTCACACCCGAGGATCACGAACGTCCAAGACCCTGTTCTTACCAAAATAGCATTTGAAGTCATCTCCGAAAGGCAGAAACGGAGGCGGACGACCATGTTGGCGAAGACCCAACGCAGACGGAGTACTGATGCTATCAGGCCCCGCACGAATCATCCGTTTCGAACCCAGCTCGAAGGAGTCAGAGTTCAGTTTGGATTGGATCTGGACCATATATATCCAGATTCCAATCCAAACCCATATGTGGACTTGGATTTGGATTTGGATCCAGAGATCCAATCCAATATCCATAGCCATGACCCACATCACCTTCTCATAAATGGAGGTGGGGCCCACTTGAAATTCACGTGGGATATTGGGCATGAGAGAGAGTGGGGGTGAAAAATATCAAGAGTGTTCTATTAAGCTTGACTTGTGTGTCAAGTTTGGGTTTAATCATGTGGGTTAGTCTAATTGAGTGGGTTTAAGCTTGTAATTAGCTAAAACCTAACCTAGGCCTGCACCAACATGGGGTGATCAAGGTCTATGGGCCATGCTAAGGGAGCTCCTTCACCTAAACCTAACCCAAAATGCCTAAACCTAGCCTAAACCCCTAATCCACCCCTAATCTGAACCTAATCACCTAACCCACTTCCCTAATCCCGTCCTAATCCCAACCTAATCACCTAACCCACTTCCCTAATCCTTCCCTAAACCTAGATTAATTTTCCTAATCCTAGCCTAAACCTAGCCTAATCACCTAACCTAGCTCACTAAACCTCACCCTAAAACCCAACCACCTAACCTAGCCCTAAACCCCTAAACCACCCTTAGCCCACAATCTACCCAAACCCCTAGTTTTAAAATATCTGGCCCAACCCTTTCCAGCCCACCTTATCTACATACCACCCTACCTAAACCACCAAACCACTACTCTCAGCCCAGCCCTAACCGACCTACCCATCCCCTATTTAAACCCCCCCCCCCCTTGGGGGCGGGTTTTGCAAGTGGGAACCCTCACCTCACCCAGCCGGGCCCTCTCCTTCTCCCACTTCCTCACCTAGCCGGGACCATTCTCCATCACCTCCGCCTGCTCCACCTGCTCCACCAGCTCCACCTGCACCGCCACCTTCCCTCTTCCATCCATCACCACCTCACCCAGCCGGACGCCACCACCTTCATCCAACCAAACCAGCCGAGCTCCCATCAACACCCGGCTTCTCTCTTCATCCACCCGCCACTTCTCCCCATCCGGTAAGTCTTCTCTAACCCTACCTAAACCCTTCTCTACTACCTCTCCACTCCTAGCCACCCACCCTATCATCATCCCAGCCTTTGCCACCACCCTTTTCACCTAGCCGAACCTAGTATAGCCCAAACTGCCGGCCACTACCTAGCCATCATATCCCATTCGGCCTTCCCCGAGCTATCCCATTCGGCCATCCCATAAATTCACCTTTTAGGTCCAGTTTCCCTAAACTCTCAACTCCCTAGTGACCCTAAGAACCCACTTATTCAGCCCCTTTACACCCCCACCTCGAGGCGACATCTACTTGCCACCGGCCACCTTCGAGGCGCTTATCCCGCGCCCCACTTGCAGCCGGCCAGCACCTTTGATCACCTATCTTCGTGGAGCTCCCGTTTGCAGCCCAAGGCCAAGCCCACGCTCAAGCAAGACCTCTACGGACCAGCTACTCGTAAGTGTCTAAACTCGGTCTTTAGTTGTACACTTGCTTGAGATTCAATTTGATACGGGGTTGTAATAACGGAGCATAGTCTCCCCCCGCTTGTAATAACGTGGCTTGGCACAACCACACACGTGCACCCTCTTAGTCGTGCACGATTTTGAACACACACGGGCCTAATCAGCCCCTAATACATAAGTGTATATATATACTTTCATTTTCGAAGGGTTTTGTTTAAGTTGGGTGCGTTGTCTTTCAATTCAAGCACTCACACACATTGAGCCTTCGCTCTTATTTGAAAGACCCAAGTAAGGGCCGACCTATACTATTTGGGTTTCATTTCATGTCGTGTGAGTAAGTCTTTCAATTCAAGCACTCTCACACACATTGAGCTTTCGCTCTTATTTGAAAGACCCAAGTAAGGGCCGACCTATACTATTTGGGTTTCATTTCATGTCGTGTGAGTAAGTCTTTTAATTCAAGCACTTTCACACACATTGAGCCTTCGCTCTTACTCCCAAGACCTTAGTAAAGGCCTTATTGCAGTTATATTTGGGTTTCATTTCATGTCGTGTGAGTAAGTCTTTTAATTCAAGCACTTTCACACACATTGAGCCTTCGCTCTTACTCCCAAGACCTTAGTAAAGGCCTTATTGCAGTTATATTTGGGTTTCATTTATGTCGTGTGGGTAGTCTTTCAATTCAAGCACTCTCACACACATTGAGCCTTCGCTCTTATTCCCAAGACCTTAGTCAAGGCCATACTGCAATTTATATTTGGGTTTAATTTCATGTCGTGTGTGTAAGTCTTTCAATTCAAGCACGCACCCACATTGAGCCTTCGCTCTTATTTGCAAGACCCGAGTAAGGGCTCATATACATAAGCTATATACATATCTCCCTTCGGTTATTTCCCTTCGGTTATTTCCCTTCGGTTATTTCCCTTCTGTTATTTCCCTTCAGTATTGTCTTTACATTTCGGGTTTTCCCTTTGGAGTAGCGTGAGTTTGCATTGCATCTACGCCATACCACGAGGTAGGACGCATATTGCATCAAAGCAAGCCCCGCTCGAATTCGCCCATGTAGTGGAGTGTTCATAACACACAAACTAGGTGGCCCGAAAAGGGATAAAAGAAAAGACTTAGGCACGTGCAAATCCACATGATCTAAAATATGCAAATCGCATCTTAAAGACCCGAAATAGACACCTCGAATCGCTTCGTAGACTTTCTCCCCAAAACTCAATTTTTGCAAAGCGTACAGACTGACCCTTGCACACCGTTGCAAGAAGGTTTGCGACGACAAGAGCTTACTTGCTCACAGTCGCCACGTTTAGAAGTCAGTGTTAAAAATATCTTCGCTAGCTTAAGTAAGCTAGCTGGCACGCCCTATTTGTATACATAGGCCTTAGACACACGAGAAGATCCACTCCAAGCCCCGAAAGAGGCGAAGAGGCGGGGATTTTCGCTCGTCTACACCCCTCAAAAGCATGTATCCCTAGTGTTCTGCCAAAAGCAGATAAGAACAAAGTCATCCTAAATCCTTATGACTTCGAAAACCACCTTTCAAGGATTCCTATTCACATGTCTATCTTAGAGCTTATACAAACCTCGCCTAGGCATAGACTTGTGTTAGAGAAAATTCTAGAAAGGGCCAAGGTTGATTCGAACATAAGTCCGGAATCCTTGTCTGCCCAAGTGGCTTTATTAGGAGCAAAATCGCCCATCACTTTCTCGAAAGATGATGTAGATAGACCTTACGAATCCCACAACCACGCCCTGCATATCGAGGTGGTTCTGAACAACCACTCTCGTGACAGGTGCCTAGTCGATGGTGGAGGAGGGCTCAACATCCTTCCACTTCATGTGGCGTATAAAATCGGAGTCACCTTGACTTCAGTGAACCCAAGCCCCATCGTTATCACTGGATATGATGGGAATGCGTCTAGACCTTTAGGATCCATCGAACTCCCAATGGAAACGGGAGGGATCGAACACACGGGGGTGTTCCATGTCTTGGACATCCACCCCCATTATAACCTGTTGTTGGGATGACCCTGGATACACAGTTTGTGCGCTGTGCCATCCACCTTCCACAGGTGTGTCAAGATCCCTTTTAGGGACCAGGTCGTAGTGATCCTAGGTGAGAGTCACCCACAGCTTCAGGGGATCATAAACTCCCCTTGTTTATCAAGCTCCCAGGCCCATGAGGTTAACCTGGGGCAAATTGTGATTGAGCCACCTCGGCTCGTGTTAAACAACCCTAGGAAGGTTGTATGTGTGAAGGGGCCACCCAAAGCAGGCCCCTCCCGATCTTAACCCTTCTAGGACAATCCAAGCGTTCCCTATTCCCAAAGCCCCTGGACAAGAGGCCATATGAGCACAATATGGACGATAGCATGTTCCAGGACCACGACTTGTATCAAACTTTTTCAAGAAACAAAAAGTCGTGGAATATGTTGTTGAACATGGGCTACACGCCCTACAAGAGTCTAGGGGCGCAGAACTAGGGTCTCCTAGAGCCCATCCTTCCCAGGGCCAACCCAAGCCGATATGGGATCGGCTATACTCCCCGAATACCGCCGGAGCCACCCCCTGTGACCACTTGGGTCAAGGGTGCCCCGTAACCTGCCTTAGAAGAGACCTACGATTTAGACCTCCTATTCTGAGTCTAACCCGTAGTGTTTTCCCTTTGTAGGTATGACTGAAGATCCCTTTTCTAAAAATACAAAAACATTTGAAAAGCTTAAAATAAAAAAAATCGAAAAACAAGAAAAACCAAAAACAATGGAAAAACAAAAACTCGAAAATAGAGTGCTTTGTATAGTTCCCAAGGTTCTTGTTTTACAAAAACCCAAAAAAATCGAAAATTTGGAAAATACCAAAAAGATTTTGTACATAGCTGCTCCTGGTAGGACTTTGGCAAAAGAAAAGGATTTCGAAAGAAACGTCGTCTGCATAGCCAGACCAAAATTTTCGAAATCACTTGAAAATCCAAGTACAAAACCAGGTCATTTTGAAAACCACGCATCAAATTCCCTCGGGTCTATAGCCCACGAGAATGATCAAAGCCCAGAAGTGGATCCCCTTGAGGAAGATCCCACTTCTGAGCTCCCAAAATTTCATAAAATTCTCGATTTTGAAAGACCTTACCAATCAGTAGGAGGAGATTTCATAGAAGTGAACCTAGGGGATGATTACAATCCCAAACCCATCAAAATAGGCGCATGTTTGCATGAAACTGAAAAGTTAGCCTTCATTGCATTTCTACGAACCTATTTAGATGTGTTTGCATGGACGTATGAAGACATGCCGGGCATAGATCCCAGCATTGTCGAACATCGTCTTCCCTTAGATGCAGGTGTAAAACCCATAAAGCAGAAGCTTAGGAAAATACACCCGAATGTACACACGCAAGTCAAAGAGGGTTTAGAAGATCTGCTAAAAGCCGGATTTATAAAACCCATTGCGTATTCTGATTGGTTATCAAATATCGTTGTAGTTTGAAAAACCAATGGGAAAATTCGAATATGCATCGATTTCAGAAACCTGAATAAAGCCACTCCAAAGGATAATTATCCTTTACCAAACATAGATTTGATAGTCGATAGTACTGCATATCATGAAATGTTTTCATTTATGGATGGGTATTCAGGCTATAATCAAATCAAACTAAGTCCACGAGATCAGGGTAAGAGCGCCTTCACAACCCCATGGGGCACGTACTGTTATACAGTCATGCCCTTTGGTTTGAAAAATGCCGGCGCAGCATACCAACGAGCCATGACCACGATCTTCCATGATCAAATTCATGAGCTTGTAGAAGTGTATGTAGATGATCTCTTGGCGAAGTCCAAAACCCGATGCACCCATATCGAATGTTTACAAAAGATTTTCGAAAGGCTTAGGCTTTACAAAGTAAAGCTAAACCCTCAAAAATGTGTGTTTGGGGTAGAATCAGGGAAGTTTCTGGGCTTTATGGTGAGCCAAAGGGGAATAGAAGTCGACCCCTCTAAGTATTGAGCCATCATAGACATGGCTCCACCCTCCAATCTCACCCAAATCCGTAGCCTCCAGGGTCGTTTACAATCCATTCGCCGATTCATATCGAATCTGGCAACTAGATGCGAACCCTTCAACAAACTGTTGAGGAAGGGCAAGAAATTCTTATGGGATGACAAATGCCAGAAGTCCTTCAAGAGACTGAAGGCATACTTGGTTAATCCCCCCGTTTTGAACCCTCCAAAGCAAGGAAAACTGCTTTTATTATACATCTCCGTGCATGCAAATGCTTTAGGAGCCCTGTTGGCTCAATACGAGGATGACACCCATAAGGAGTATGCCATCTAGTACATTTCGAAAACTCTCTTGGCTTATGAACGAAATTATCATGCCATGGAGAAGACGTGCTTGGCCCTAGTCTGGGTCTGCCAGAAATTCAGACACTATTTCCTAGATCATGAGATCTAGATAGTGTCCAAGCTTGATCCAATCAAGCACTTATTCGAAAAACCCATTCTCATGGGTAGATTGGGCAAATGGCAACTCCTTCTAATGGAATATGATCTGAAATACCATCACCAGATCTCCATTAAGGGGCAAGCCCTAGCAGATTACGTGGCTGAGTTCCCCTTAGAGGACGCATATCCCACGCTTGTTGAAATGCCTGATGAAGGCATATTACAAAACCATTTTCAAAACCACATTTTGGCAAATTCTTTCGAAAACCAAGTGTGGAAGATGCACTTCGATGGGGCACGAAACCAACGAGGGGCTGGTGTTGGGGTCATCCTAATCTCCCCTGAAAAGGGCGAGATTCCCATAGCAGTCCGCTTAGATTTCGAATGTTCCAACAATGTAGCTGAGTATGAAGCACTCATACAAGGCTTAAGAATTTCGAAAACTCTAGGGGCATCATGCATCGAGGTCTTTGGAGATTCGCTCCTTGTCATAAACTAGGTTTTAAAAATTTGGCAAGTACGTAATGAGAAACTACTTCCATATCACGAGTTGGCCACTCGATTGGTCCACTCCTTCCAATCGTGCAAACTCACACACGTAGGAAGAGATGACAATGGCATTGCCGATGCCCTCGCCTCCTTGGGTTCAGCCCTGAAGGTCGATCCCATTTCGGGGACCAGATCTTTGGAAATATGGCATGCACCCCACCCATCCACACACGACTTGGATATTTGCCAAAATAACCCAGAGCCTATTGAAAAACCCTAGTTTTATGACATAAAAACAATTTTTAGAAAATGGGGGATTCGCTGAGGATGCCACATCCAAAGATAAGGCATTCATTCGTAAGATTTTGACCCGATACACCATTCTGGGTGGGGTTTTATACAAAAAAAGTTTTACCGGCATTGTGCTTTGGTGTATCGACCTAGAGGACGCTAGGACAGTGATGCATGAATTCCACGATGGAGAATGTGGAGGTCATGTTAATGCCAACATGATGGCAATGAAAATACTTAGAGGGGGCTATTTTTGGTCCACCCTGAAGAAGGATTGCCACGATCATGTTAGGAAGTGTCATCCATGTCAAGTGCATGGTTACGCCATTCATATCCCTTCATCTGCATTGCATTCCGTGATCAGCCCCTGGCCATTTACCATGTGGGCATTTGACATCGTAGGCCCAATATATCCAAAGGCCTCGAATGGGCCTCGATTTATTTTAGCAGCCACGGAGTATTTCTCCAAGTGGGTGGAAGCCATTTCCCTAACCAATGTGATGGGGCAACATGTGGTGGCTTTCATCAGGAGGAATATCTTGGCTCGATTTGGGGTTCCACGAGACCTTGTGTCTAATAATGGCACCCCATTCAAGAACGAGCGGATGGTTAAGTTGTGCAACACGTATGGCATAACTCACCACTTCTCCTCGCCCTACTACCCTCAAGGCAACAGCCAAGCCGAAGCCACAAACAAGACTCTCATTAGCATAATTGAGAAAACCTTAGAGAAGGGTAGGACGTGGCACGAGAAGCTGGATGAAGCCTTATGGGCTTATAGGACTTCCATCCGGACTCCCACGAATGCCACACCATTTGAATTGGTCTATGGCACAAATGCCATTCTTCCCATTCATACTCAACTGCATTCATTCCATACATCCATAGCACTCGACCTCCCCGTAGAGACGCTTCAGCATGCTAGGATGGCCGAACTAGATTTGCTAGATGAGAGGCGGCTCCTTGCCATGGATCATGCTCGTGCATACCGGTAAAGGATAGCCCGACATTATAGCAAACACATGAGACCTCGCCACTTTGAAGTGGGGGATCTGGTTTTAAAAACCATCCATCATCGCGGCCCACACCCCCTGGGCAGTGGCACCCCAACTGGGATGGACCCTATGTTGTACGAGCAACCACTACGAACAATTCGTATTGGTTGATCGATGTAGAAGGTAGGAATTTAGCAGATCATATCAATATTCAATACTTAAAGAAGTATCATGTGTAGGATTTGGATTAAATTCCAGTTTTCGAAAATTTTAGGGATAGCTACCCTGAAACATGAGAATAAGGTACAAAGGCAAAATCGTGTGACCCTAAGTGAGAGAATTCGCACTTGTGAAAGAGTGGAGTCTTCAAAATCGTGGTTACATTTCAAAATCCTTCTTCTTACAAAGAAAGGCCTAGTTCAACATAGCAAGATACTTGCAAGTAGTACGTGCTATTTCTAAATAGGCTGATCTGGAATGGATCGAGTGTAGGCTTGGGATAAGTCCTCCCCTCTTCTCTTCTCCTTCCAAAAGGAAAAACACGGCCCAAACAAAGAGAATTTCCCATTCAAAGTCTCTTTCAAAAGAAAGAAACCAGAATTCAAAAGAAAAATCAATTCTTTTGTGAAAAAGAGGGATTAAAGAAAAAATACTCCCAAAGGGAGACCCTCGATGAAAAAAAAGGAAAAAGAGGCCAAAAAGCTTAAAAAGAGCAGTTTTCCGCCTTCTGTGCCTCAAACCACGGGACGCTTCAGAAGGGACCGTGGTATCTCTTTCCCATCCCTGGCTTATCCCAAGCTAAAGCATGGTTCATTTCGAGGAATCCTAAAGTAAAAATAGGATTTACTTACTTGAATTTCATCTTGTTTGAGAATTCGACGTTTCGAGTAAGGCGTAGGAATTTGAAATATAACTTGTTTTCTTACAAAACCTCCGCTAGATAAGCGAGTGTTAAGACTCAAACAAGGGCAAGCACGAAGAGCTCGAGATCCTTAGGATCGAGACTCAAGACAGTTGTCCCTTTTGTAAATAGTTTTGTAAATAAGTTTTGAAAAATCGAACATCGAACAACATAGGATTTTGCTCACTTGGAGCAGTAGGCCTTATAAGTCTCTAGAGTTCGACCACATCTGGTCTCTGGGAGGTCGCCACTCTTGGCACCACACCCATGTCATGTCATCTACATTCCACACTTGGCACTTGCATAAACCTGATCCCATTTAGGACCAGATTCCATAGTATATCCCTTTGGCATAATATCTGCTCCTACCAGAGTTTGTAAATTGAGATTTTGCTAAAAATAGGGACGATCCCATATTCTTCGTGGCTAGATCTAGGGTGACATTGAAAGGGGTGTTTGTCGTCTTTGCCCTTATCCAAATCGATTTGGACAAGGCCAAAGAGGGGCATTTGTAAACACCCCGAAATCCCATGAATTTCTCAAAATCCATCTGGTTTTGTAAAAGCAGCCCCAAAGGGCCATTTTGAGTCTGGAAACCCAGGAGCCTTCCAGACAACCCTGTACATATGTTTTGAACTCTGTATTTCAAAAATATACAATATGGCTTTTAAAAGCTTTTTAAAACATGTTTTGAAACCCCGAAGCAGCTTAGCCTAATCCAGACAGGACCAGGAAAGCTAAGGAGAGCCCAGAACCGGAGCACATGTCAGGCCCGGCACAGCAACTCTCGTATCAAATCCACACCCCCAGGATCTCGAACGTCCAAGACCCTGTTATCATCGAAATATTGTTTGAAGTCATCTCCGGAAGGCGAAAACAGAGACGGACGATCATGTTGGCGAAGACCCAACGCAGATGGAGCACTGATGCTGTTAGGCCCCGCACAAACCGTTCGTTTCGAACACAGCTCGAAGGAGTCAGAATTCAATTTGGATTGGGTCTGGACCATATATATCCATATCCCAATCCAAACCCATGTATGGACTTGGATTTGGATTTGGATTTGGATTCAAAAATCCAATCCAATATCCATATCCATGGCCCACATCACCTTCTCATAAATGGAGGTGGGGCCCACTTGAATTTCACGTGGGATTATGGGCATGAGAGAGAGTGGGGGTGGATAGGATCAAGTGTGTGTTGTAATTAAGCTTGACTTGTGTGTCAAGTTTGGGGTTAATCATGTGGGTTAGCCTAATTAAGTGGGTTTAAGCTTGTAATTAGCCAAAACCTAACCTAGGGCTGCACCAACATGATGTGGTTAAGGTCCATGGGCCATGCAAAGGGAGCTCCTTCACCTAAATCTAACGAAAAACACCTAATCCAAGCCTTCTACCCTAATCCCATCCTAATAAGAGCCTAATCACCTAACCCACTTCCCTAATCCCGGCCTAATCCCAACCTAATCACCTAACCCACTTCCCTAATCCTTCCCTAAACCTAGCCTAATCCTAGCCTAATCACCTAACCTACCTCACTAAACCTCACCCTAGAACCAACCCACCTAGCTAAACCCTAAACCTCTAAACCACCCCTAGCACACAACCTACCCAAACCCCTTGTATTTAAAATATCTAGCCCTACCCTTTCCAGCCCACCTTATCACCACACCACCCTACCTAAACCACCTAACCACTACCCCAAAACCAGCCTTAACCGACCTAGCCCAGCCCTATATAAACCCCCCCCTTGGGGCGTTTTCCCATCTAGAAGCCCCACCTTCCACCAGCTGGACGTGGAGCAGGATGGGAGTCGGCTGAGCTAGAAAGGGGAGGACCCGGCTACCACATCCGCCACTACCTCCCAACCGAGCACCACCACCACCATCACCCGACCGAACTCCATCCTACGCATCCCAACCATCCGACTGCTCCCCTTCCATCCGCCACCACCCCTTCACTCGGTTAGTACCCTACACTCCACCTTACTCCTTCTTCACTCCCTCTCCCCTCTCAGCCACCTAACCCCCTACCATATCACCCTAACACCAGCCATTCCACTTGCTGCCACCACTCCCCCTCGTCCAGGCCCATAATCACCCTAACTACCCGCCACCACCTAGACACCTTAGCTCCATTCGGCCACCCTATCCGACTCCCTAAGACCTGCCCATATCACCCCAATACACCTACTATATCCACTACCACCTGGCCCCATCTCCTAGCTAGTTCTCTTCCCTTACACCACTCCTAGCCACTCTAGCAACCCGCCACCATCAAGTCCTCCTAGTCGGCCACTCCAACCGACTGTCATCCTCTTCATTCGGCCAGCCATCCGCCAGCCATAACCTTCTCCTAGCTAGTTCCCATCCCTTAGTGCCATACTCCCTTAGTGACCCTACTTAGGCCCTCTAGCCCAACACGCCTGTAGACGCGCGAAAATCCCCACGCCTTCTCGCCTTTTCTGGGCTTGGAGTGGATCCTCTCGTGCGTCTAAGGCCTATTTATGTAAACAGGGTGTGCCAGCTAGCTTACCTAAGCTAGCGAAGATTTTAAACTAACTTCTAATCGTGGCGACTGTGAGCAAGTGAGCTCTTGTCGTCGCAGACCTTCTTGCACCGATGCGCAAGGGTCAGTCTGTACGCTTTGCAAAAAATCGAGTTTTGGGATAGAAAGCCTACGAAACGATTCGAGGTGTCTAATTCGGGTCTTTTAGATGCGATTGCAGATTTTAGATCACATGGATTTGCACGTGCCTAAGTCTTTCTTTTTTTATCCCTTTATGGGCCACCTAGTTTGTGTGTTATGAACACTCCACTACATGGGCGAATTTGAGAGGGGCTTGCTTTGATGCAATATGCGTCCTACCTCGTGGTATGGCGTGGATGCAATGCAAACTCACGCTACTCCAAAGGGAAAACCCGAATGTAAAGACAATGCTGAAGGGAAATAACCGAAGGGAAATGACTTGTAATGTAAATGCTGAAGGGAGATATGTATATAGAGTAGGTATATGGGCCCTTACTCGGGTCTTGCAAATAAGAGCGAAGGCTCAATGTGGGTGCGTGCTTGAATTGAAAGACTTACACACACGACATGAAATTAAACCCAAATATAACTTGCAGTATGGCCTTGATTAAGGTCTTGGGAATAAGAGCGAAAGCTCAATGTGTGTGAGTGCTTGAATTGAAGTACTACGCACACAACATGAAATTAAACCCAAATAGTATAACACGGCCCTTACTTGGGTCTTTCAAATAAGAGCGAAGGCTCAATGTGTGTGAGTGCTTGAATTGAAAGACTTACACACACGAAATGAAATGAAAACCCAAATATAACTTGCAGTATGGCCTTGATTAAGGTCTTGGGAATAAGAGCGAAAGCTCAATGTGTGTGAGTGCTTGAATTGAAAGACAACACACCCAACTTAAGCAAAACCCTACAAAAATTAAAGTATATGTATATACTTATGTATTAGGGGCTGATTAGACCCGTGTGTGTTCAAAATCGTGCACAACCAAGAGAGTGCACGTGTGTGGGTGTGCCAAGCCACATTATTACAAGTGGGGGGAGACTATGCTCCGTTATTACAACCCCGTATCGAATTGAATCTCAAGCAAGTATACAACTAAAGACCGAGTTAGGCACTTACTAATAGCTGGTCCGAAGATGCCTTGCTTGAGCGTGGGCTTGGCCTTCGCCTTTGGCTGCGAAAGGGAGCTCCGCGAGGTTGAACGGCAAGGGGTGCTGGCCGAGTGTCCTTGGTGCGCGAAAGAGGCACCTTGAAGGTGGCCAGCTGCTAGCAAGGGTTGTTTTTGGTGTGTTGGGCTAAAGGGCCTAAGTAGGGTCACTAAGGATAGGGTTTAGTTTTAAAGTAGGTTGTGCAAAGGGTGAACCTAAGGGAAGGTTTAACGGATCACCTAAGGTTGGCGGGTTGCTAAGGTGGCCGAATGAAGCTAAGATGTCTAGGTGGTGGCGGGTAGTTAGGGTAGTTATGGCCTGGCCGAGGGGGAATGGTGGCGGCTAGTGGCTGGCCTTAGGTTGATACGGTAGTGGATTAGGTGGCTGAGAGTGGAGAGGGAGTGAAGAGGGAGTAAGGTGAAAGGTAGGGTACTTACTGAGTGAAGAGATGGTGGCGGGTAGAAGGGAATCAGCCGGGTGATTGGGGAGCTTAGGATGGAGTTCAGCCGGGTGATGGTGGTGGTGGTGGTGCTCGGCTGGAAGGTAGTGGTGCAGGTGGTGGCGGGACGTGGAGCAGGTGGAGCAGGAGGGGATTCGGTTGAGCTGGGAAGTGGAGGACCCGACTGGGAAGGTGGGGGCTTCTAGATGGGAAAGCCCGCCCCCAAGGGGGGGGGGGTTTATATAGGGCTGGGCTAGGTCGGTTAGGGCTTGTTTTGGGGTAGTGGTTAGGTGGTTTAGGTAGGGTGGTGTGGTGATAAGGTGGGTTGGAAAGGGTAGGGCCAGATATTTTAAATAGAAGTGGTTTGGGTAGGTTGTGGGCTAGGGGTGGTTTAGAGGTTTAGGGTTTAGCTAGGTGGGTTGGTTCTAGGGTGAGGTTTAGTGAGGTAGGTTAGGTGATTAGGCTAGGTTTAGGAAAGGATTAGGGAAGTGGGTTAGGTGATTAGGTTGGGATTAGGGAAGTGGGTTAGGTGATTAGGTTCAGATTAGGGCCGGATTAGGGTGGAAGGCTAGGATTAGGTGTTTTGGGTTAGGTTTAGGTGAAGGAGCTCCCTTTGCATGGCCCATGGACTTTAAACATATCATGTTGGTGCAGCCCTAGGTTAGGTTTTGGCTAATTACAAGCTAAAACCCACTTAATTAGGCTAACCCACATGATTAACCCCAAACTTGACACACAAGTCAAGCTTAGTTACAACACTCTTTGATCTTATCCTCCCCCACTCTCTCTCATGCCCATAATCCCACATGAAATTCAAGTGGGCCCCACCTCCATTTATGAGAAGGTGATGTGGGCCATGGATATGGATATTGGATTGGATCTCTGGATCCAAATCCAAATCCAAGTCCATACATGGGTTTGGATTGGGATCTGGATATATATGGTCCAGATCCGATCCAAACTGAACTCAGACTCCTTCAGGCTGTGTTCGAAACGAACGGTTTGTGCGGGGCTGACAGCATCAGTACTCCGTCTGCGTTGGGTCTTCGCCAACATGATCGTCCGCTTCTGTTTTCGCCTTCCGGAGATGACTTCAAATGATGTTTTGATGATAACAGGGTCTTGGACGTTCGAGATCCTGGGGGGGTGGATTTGATATGAGAGTTGTTGTGCCGGGCTTGACATGTGCTCCTGTTCCAGGCTCTCTTTGGCTTTTCTGGTCCTGTCTTGATCAGGCCAAGCTGCTTCGGGGTTTCAAAACATGTTTTAGAAAAGTTTTTAAAGCCATATCATATATTTTTGAAATATAAAGTTCAAAACATATGTACAGGGTTGCCTGGAAGGCTCCTGGGTTTCCAAACTCAAAATAGCCCTTTGGGGCTGCTTTTACAAAACCAGGTTGTTTCAAGGAATTCGTGGGATTTCAGGGTGTTTACAGATGCCCCTCTTTGGCCTTGTCCAAATCGATTTGGATAAGGGCAAAGATGACAAACACCCCTTTCAATGTCTCCCTAGATCTATCCACGAAGAATATGGGATCGCCCCAATCTTTAGCAAAATCTCAATTTACAAACTCTGGTAGGAGGAGATATCACGCCAAAGGGATTTACATGGAATCTGGTCCTAAATGGGATCATGTTTATGCAAATGTTCATGCGTGGAATGCAGATGCATGACATTGGTGTGGTGCCAAGAGTGGCGACCTCCCAGAGACCAGATGTGGTCGAACTCTAGAGACTTACAAGGCCTATTGCTCCAAGTGAGCAGATCCTATGCTGTTCGATGTTCGATTTTCAAAACTTATTTACAAAAGTTATTTACAAAAGGGACAACTGTCTTGAGTCTCGATCCTAAGGATCTCGAGCTCTCCGTGCTTGCCCTTGTTTGAGTCTTAACACTTGCTTATCTAGCGGATGTTTTATAAGAAAACCAGCTATATTTCAAATTCCTACACCTTACTCGAAACGTCAAATTCTCAAACAAGATGAAATTCAAGTAAGTAAATCCTATTTTTACTTTAGGATTCCTCGAAATGAACCATGCTTTAGCTTGGGATAAGCCAGGGATGGGAAAGAGATACCACGGTCCCTTCTGAAGCGTCCCGTGGTTTGAGGCACAGAAGGCGAAAAACTGCTCTTTTTAAGCTTTTTGGCCTCTTTTTCCTTTTTTTCATCGAGGGTCTCCCTTTGGGAGTATTTTTTCTTTAATCCCTCTTTTTCACAAGAGAATCGATTTTTCTTTTGAATTCTGGTTTCTTTCCTTTGGAAAGAGACTTTGAATGGGAAATTCCCTTTGTTTGGGCTTTTGTTTTCCTTTTGGAAGGAGAAGAGAAGAGGGGAGGACTTATCCCAAGCCTACACTCGATCCATTCCAGATTAGCCTATTTAGAAATAGCACGTACTACTTTCAAGTATCTTGCCATATTGAACTAGGCCTTTCTTTGTAAGAAGAAGGATTTTGAAATGTAACCACGATTTTGAAGACTCTGCTCTTTCACAAGTGCGAATTCTCTCACTCAAGGTCACACGAGTGTGCCTTTGCACCTTATTCACATGTCTCAGTGCAGCTATCCCTTAAATTTTTCGAAAACTGGAATTTAATCCAGATCCTACACATGATACTTCTTTAAGTATTGAACATTGATAGGATCTGCTAAATTCCTACCTTCTACATCGATCAACCAATACGAATTGTTCGTAGTGGTTGCTCGTACAACATAGGGTCCATCCCAGTTGGGGCGCCACTTTCCCAGGGGGTGTGGGCCACGATGATGGATGGTTTTTAGGACCAGATCTCCCACTTCAAAGTGGCGAGGTCTCATGTGTTTGCTATAATGTCGGGCTATCCTTTGCCGGTATGCACGAGCATGATCCATGGCAAGGAGTCGCCTCTCATCTAGCAAATCTAGTTCGGCCATCCTAGCATGCTGAAGCGTCTCTAGGGGGAGGTCGAATGCTATGGATGTATGGAATGAATGCAGTTGAGTATGGATGGGAAGAATGGCGTTTGTGCCATAGACTAATTCGAATGATGTGGCATTCGTGGGAGTCCGGATGGAAGTTCTATAAGCCCATAAGGCTTCATGCAGCTTCTCGTGCCACGTCCTTCCCTTCTCTAAGGTTTTCTCAATTATACTAATGAGAGTCTTGTTTGTGGCTTCGGCTTGGCCGTCGCCTTGAGGGTAGTAGAGCGAAGAGAAGTGGTGAGTTATGCCATACGTGTTGCACAACTTAACCATCCGCTCGTTCTTGAATGGGGTACCATTATCAGACACAAGGTCTTGTGGAACCCCAAATCGAGCCAAGATATTCCTCCGGATGAAAGCCACCACATGTTGCCCCATCACATTGGTTATGGAAATGGCTTCCACCCATTTGGACAAATACTCTGTGGCTGCTAAAATAAATCGATGCCCATTCGAGGCCTTTGGAAATATTGGGCCTACGATGTCAAACGCCCACATGGTAAATGGCCAGGGGCTGACCACAGAATGCAATGCAGATGATGGGATATGAATGGCGTGCCCATGCACTTGACATGGATGACACTTCCTAACATGATCGTGGCAATCCTTTTTCAGGGTGGACCAAAAATATCCCCCTCTAAGTATTTTCATTGCCATCATGTTGGCATTAACATGACCTCCACATTCTCCATTGTGGAACTCGTGCATCACTATCCTAGCCTCCTCTAGGTCGATGCACCTAAGCAGAATGCCGGTAAAACTTTTTTTGTATAAGACCCCACCCAAAATGGTGTATCGAGTTGAAATCTTACGGATGAATGCCTTATCCTTGGATGTGGCATCCTCGGTGAATCCCCTATTTTCTAAAAACTATTTGATGTCATAAAACCAGGGTTTTTCAATAGACTCTAGGTGGTTTTGGCAAATATCCAAGTCGTGTGTGGATGGGTGGGGCGCATGCCATATTTCCAAAGATCTGGTCCCTGAAACGGGATCGACCTTCAGGGCTGAACCCAAGGAGGAGAGGGCATCGGCGATGCCATTGTCCTCTCTTCCTACGTGTGTGAGTTTACACGATTGGAAGGACTGGACCAATCGAGTGGCCAACTCGTGACATGGAAGTAGTTTCTCATTACGTACTTGCCAAAATTTTAAAACCTGGTTTATGACAAGGAGCGAATCTCCAAAGACCTCGATGCATGATGCCCCTAGAGTTTTCGAAATTCTTAAGCCTTGTATGAGTGCTTCATACTCAGCTACGTTGTTGGAACATTCGAAATCTAAGCGGACTGCTATGGGAATCTCGCCCTTTTCAGGGGAGATTAGGATGACCCCAGCACCAGCCCCTCGTTGGTTTCGTGCCCCATCGAAGTGCATCTTCCACACTTGGTTTTCGAAAGAATTTGCCAAAATGTGGTTTTGAAAATGGTTTTGCAATATGCCTTCATCAGGCATTTCGACAAGAGTGGGATATGCGTCCTCTAAGGGAACTCAGCTACGTAATCTGCTAGGGCTTGCCCCTTGATGGAAATCTGGTGATGGTATTTCAAATCATACTCCATTAGAAGGAGTTGCCATTTGCCCAATCTACCCGTGAGAATGGGTTTTTCGAACAAGTGCTTGATTGGATCAAGCTTGGACACTATCCAGATCTCATGATCTAGGAAATAGTGTCTAAATTTCTGGCAAGCCCAGACTAGGGCCAAGTACGTCTTCTCCATGGCTTGATAATTTCGTTCATAAGCCAAGAGAGTTTTCGAAATATAGTAGATGGCATACTCCTTATGGGTGTCATTCTTGTATTGAGCCAACAGGGCTCCTAAAGCATTCGCATGCACGGAGATGTATAGTAAAAGCGGTTTTCCTTGCTTTGGAGGGTTCAAAACGGGGGGATTAACCAAGTTTGTTGAAGGGTTCGCATCTAGTGGCCAGATTCGCTATGAATCGGCGAACGGATTGTAAACGACCCTAGAGGCTACGGATTTGGGTGAGATTGGAGGGTGGAGCCATGTCTATGATGGCTCGACACTTAGAGGGGTCGACTTCTATTCCCCTTTGGCTCACCATAAAACCCAGAAGCTTCCCTGATTCTACCCCGAATACACATTTTTGAGGGTTTAGCTTTACTTTGTAAAGCCTAAGCCTTTCGAAAATCTTTTGTAAACATTCGATGTGAGTGCATCGGGTTTTGGATTTTGCCAAGAGATCATCTACATACACTTCTACAAGCTCATGAATTTGATCATGGAAGATCGTGGTCATGGCTCGTTGGTATGTTGCGCCGGCATTTTTCAAACCAAAGGGCATGACTGTATAGCAGTACGTGCCCCATGGGGTTGTGAAGGCGGTCTTACCCTGATCTCGTGGGCTTAGTTTGATTTGATTACAGCCTGAATAGCCATCCATAAATGAAAACATTTCATGATTTGCAGTATTATCGAATATCAAATCTATGTTTGGTAAAGGATAATTATCCTTTGGAGTGGCTTTATTCAGGTTTCTGAAATCGATGCATATTCGAATTTTCCCATTGGTTTTTCAAATTACAACGATATTTGATAACCAATCAGAATATGCAATGGGTTTTATAAATCCGGCTTTTAGCAGATCTTCTAAACCCTCTTTGACTTGCGTGTGTACATTCGGGTGTATTTTCCTAAGCTTCTGCTTTATGGGTTTTACACTTGCATCGAAGGGAAGACGATGTTCGACAATGCTGGGATCTATGCTCGGCATGTCTTCATACGTCCATGCAAACACATGTAAATAGGTTCGTAGAAATGCAATGAATGCTAACCTTTTAGTTTCATGCAAGCATGCACCTATTTTGATGGATTTGGGATTGGAATCGTCCCCTAGGTTCACTTCTATGAAATCTCCTCATTGGGAAGGCCTTTCAAAATCGAGAATCTTATGAAATTCTGGGAGCTCAGAAGTGGGATCTTCCTCAAGGGGATCCACTTCTGGGCTTTCATCATTCTCGTGGGCTATAGACCCGAGGGAATTTGATGCATGGTTTTCAAAATGACCTGGTTTTGTACTTGGATTTTCAAGGGATTTCGAAATTTTTGGTCTGGCTATGCAGACGACGTTTCTTTCGAAATCCTTTTCTTTTGCCAAAGTCCTACCAGGAGCAGCTATGTACAAAATCTTTTTGGTATTTTCCAAATTTTCGATTTTTTTGGTTTTTTGTAAAACAAGAACCTTGGGAACTATACAAAGTACTCTATTTTCGAGTTTTTGTTTTTCCATTGTTTTTGGTTTTTCTTGTTTTTCGATTTTTTTGATTTTAAGCTTTTCAAATGTTTTTGTATTTTTAGAAAAGGGATCTTCCGTCATACCTACAAAGGGAAAACACTACGGGTTAGACTCGGAATAGGAGATCTAAATCGTAGGTCTCTTCTAAGGCAGCTTCCGGGGCACCCTTGACCCAGGTGGTCACAAGGGGTGGCTCCGGCGGTATTCGGGGAGTATAGCCGATCCCATATCGGCTTGGATTGGCCCTAGGAAGGATGGGCTCTAGGAGACCCTGATTCTGCACCCCTAGACTCTTGTAGGGCGTGTAGCCCATGTTCAACAACATGTTCCACGACTTTTTGTTTTTTGAAAAAGTTTGATATAAGTCGTGGTCCTGGAACATGCTATCATCCATATTGTGCTCATATGGCCTTTTGTCCAGGGGCTTTGGAAATAGGGAACTCTTGGGTCATCCTAGAAGGGTTAGAATCATGAGGGGGCCTGCTTTGGGTGGCCCCTTCACATATACAACCTTCCTAGGGTTGTTCAACACGAGCCGAGGTGGCTCGACCATAATTTGCCCCAAGTTAGCCTCATGGGCCTGGGAGCTGGATAAACAAGGGGAGTTTATGATCCCCTGAAGCTGTGGGTGACTCTCACCTAGGATCACTACGACCTGGTCCCTAAAAGGGATCTTGACACACCTGTGGAAGGTGGATGGCACAGCGCACAAACTGTGTGTCCAGGGTCTTCCCAGCAACAGGTTATAATGGGGGTGGATGTCCAAGACATGGAACACCCCCGTGTGCTCGATCCCTCCCGTTTCCATTGGGAGTTCGATGGATCCTAAAGGTCTAGACACATTCCCATCGTATCCAGTGATAACGATGGGGCTTGGGTTTACTCAAGTCAACGTGACTCCGATTTTATACGCCACATGAAGTGGAAGGATGTTGAGCCCTCCTCCACCATCGACTAGGCACCTGTCTAGAGAGTGGTTGTTTAGAACCACCTCGATATGCAGGGCCTGGTTATGGGTTTCGTAGGGTCTATCTACATCATCTTCCGAAAAGGTGATGGGCGATTTTGCTCCTAACAAAGCCACTTGGGCAGACAAGGATTCCGGACTTATGTTCGAATCAACCTTGGCCCTTTCTAGAATTTTCTCTAAGACAAGTCTATGCCTAGGCGATGTTTTGATAAGCTCTAGGATAGACATGTGAATAGGAATCTTTGAAAGGTGGTTTTCGAAATCATAAGGATTTAGGATGATTTTGTCCTTATCTGCTTTTGGCAGACCACTAGGGATACATGCTTTTGAGGGGCCAGGCACACTGACCACCTTTTGAGCACCTTGAAGGTGTGGGGGTTGGTAGATCCTCCCGGATCTAGTGACTTCCCCCACGACCAGCCTAGGGTTCGCGCTAAACTTGGCTCTAAGGATGAGCTGAGGAGAACCTTGGATTTTCAAAACTGGTTTTGCCGGGGTTTCCACTTTTGATGGTCCCCGAATGACGACATGGGCGGGCCTCTTGTATAGTACAAGGATGGGTGCACAAGCAGGTCGACCAGGTTCAGGCTTTCACGCTAGTTCCTTGGAAATGGTGAGGGTACATACCTCCTTTCCTTTCCCACTGCCACTGGCGTGTTTGGGAAAGGGTTCCTTGAAGATAGCTTGAGGTGGCTCAGGTTCCGCAGTGACCTGGAGCCGGCCCTCCGCTATCAAGTTCTCAATTTTATTTAGAAGAGAGAAGCACCGTTTGGTATCATGGCCTTTGAGCCGATGATACTTGCAAAATCGGTTCAAATACCCCCCTTTGGACGTGACTCCTTCGGGGATTTCAGGGAGTTCGATCATGCCCTGGGCAAGTAGGAGGTCTAGGACCTCCGACACAGGTTGCCCCAGCGGAGTGTACTCCCGTTTTTCAATTGGTTTTGAAAAATTGCGTTCTCTCTTATTTTCTATTTTTTCAAAATTTTTAGAAGTGCCCGCCATGCCTGGATCCACCCGGACATTGGCGATTTTATGGGGCTTTGCCCCTTTGTCCGTTGTGGGCAGCCCATATGCGATGGGCTTTTCCACACGTGTTTTGGGAACGGCACTTCCTTTCCATAAGTGGTCGTATGTCCCTTTTCGCAAGTTGGTTTCGAAAAGGGAGGCCTTTTTGATCAACTTATGGAAAGTTGAAATCTCATGGAGCGAGAGAAGGGTTTTTAACTCGCTTTTGAAATTATCCAGGATGAGCATTACTGCGCATCCTTCGGATATAGGCTCTCGCACTTGGCCTAAAAGAGACCTCCACCTTATAATGAAGGCATGCACGTCTTCGTTCATGCCTTGCTTTGTATCCCTTAAGGTACTCAGGGTTGGCGTGACTTCCACGTTGTGTGCAAATCTTTGCATGAAGCAGTTCGCTAACTCTTCAAAAGTAGCGAACTGGCTTAAGTCGTAGGAAGCCAGCCATTTGGCAGCTGTGCCTTTAAGGGATAGGGGGAACCAATACACCCATTTCATCGAGTCCTTTTTCTTCTTATGGGCTCGACGTGAGAAAAGCTGTAAGTGAGACCTAGGGTCTCCCATGCCATCATACCGATGGAAGTTCGGTATTTCATCGTCACTGTCTGTTTCGTAATCCATAGGAAGGAAATCAGACAGGGCGTAGCTTCTTTTCTCTTTATTCTACACTTTCAGCAACTGCTGTAGGGCTTTACGGTCCTTTTGTGTGAAGGACTCGTGGTATTGGTTGCCTTCCATTACGGAGGCCTCTTTGTGCTTGCGAGGTTTTTCAGATTTTTTCTTAGGCCTTTGTTCACCGTTTGATGAACACGAATCGCCTACTTCAGGCTCTTGGCTGAGAGCATCGATTTTGGCCTCAAACTCCCTTCTCAGGTCCTCGATCTCATCTAGTTTTATTTTGTTTTTGAAAATCCTCCTAGAGTGAGAACTTGATGCGCATGAGCCTTGGCTCGACACTTCACTTGGATTGGATTTTGACATGCTTTTCAAGCTTTTTCAAAATATCCTAAGTACAAGCAAAGAAAACAAGTTAAAACGACACCTCTTTGAAATTTTTTGTAAGCTCCCGACTTAAAAACTCTACTTTTGAAAGGTTCACGTCCCACCGGGCGTGCCAATCTCTGTAGATGCGCGAAAATCCCCACGCCTTCCCGCCTTTTCTGGGCTTGGAGTGGATCCTCTCGTGCGTCTAAGGCCTATTTATGTAAACAGGGCATGCCAGCTAGCTTACCTAAGCTAGCGAAGATTTTAAACTGACTTCTAATCATGGCGACTGTGAGCAAGTGAGCTCTTATCGTCGCAGACCTTCTTGCACCGATGCGCAAGGGTCAGTCTGTACGCTTTGCAAAAAATCGAGTTTTGGGATAGAAAGCCTACGAAACTGTTCGAGGTGTCTAATTCGGGTCTTTTAGATGCGATTGCAGATTTTAGATCACGTGGATTTGCACGTGCGTAAGTCTTTCTTTTTTTATCCCTTTATGGGCCACCTAGTTTGTGTGTTATGAACACTCCACTACATGGGCGAATTTGAGCGGGGCTTCCTTTGATGCAATATGCGTCCTACCTCGTGGTATGGCGTAGATGCAATGCAAACTCACGCTACTCCAAAGGAAAAACCCGAATGTAAAGACAATGCTGAAGGGAAATAACCGAAGGGAAATTACCGAAGGGAAATAACCGAAGGGAAATGACTTGTAATGTAAATGCCGAAGGGAGATATGTATATAGAGTAGGTATATGGGCCCTTACTCGGGTCTTGCAAATAAGAGCGAAGGCTCAATGTGGGTGCATGCTTGAATTGAAAGACTTACACACACGACATGAAATTAAACCCAAATATAACTTGCAGTATGGCCTTGATTAAGGTCTTGGGAATAAGAGCGAAAGCTCAATGTGTGTGAGTGCTTGAATTGAAGTACTACGCACACAACATGAAATTAAACCCAAATAGTATAACACGGCCCTTACTTGGGTCTTTCAAATAAGAGCGAAGGCTCAATGTGTGTGAGTGCTTGAATTGAAAGACTTACACACACGACATGAAATGAAAACCCAAATATAACTTGCAGTATGGCCTTGATTAAGGTCTTGGGAATAAGAGCGAAAGCTCAATGTGTGTGAGTGCTTGAATTGAAAGACAACACACCCAACTTAAGCAAAACCCTACAAAAATTAAAGTATATGTATATATTTATGTATTAGGGGTGATTAGGCCCTTTTGTGTTCAAAATCGTGCACAACTAAGAGAGTGCACGTGTGTGGGTGTACCAAGCCACGTTATTACAAGCGGGGGGAGACTATGCTCCGTTATTACAACCCCGTATCGAATTGAATGTCAAGCAAGTATACAACTAAAGACCGAGTTAGGCACTTACTAATAGCTGGTCCGAAGATGCCTTGCTTGAGCGTGGGCTTGGCCTTCACCTTGGGCTGCGAAAGGGAGCTCCGCGAGGTTGAACGGCAAGGGGTGCTGGCCGAGTGTCCTTGGTGCGCGGAAGAGGCGCCTTGAAGCTGGCCGGCTTCTAGCAAGGGTTGTTTTTGGTGTGTTGGGCTAAAGGGCCTAAGTAGGGTCACTAAGGATAGGGTTTAGTTTTAAAGTAGGTTGTGCAAAGGGTGAACCTAAGGGAAGGTTTAACGGATCACCTAAGGTTGGCGGGTTGCTAAGGTGGCCGAATGAAGCTAAGATGTCTAGGTGGTGGCGGGTAGTTAGGGTAGTTATGAACTGGCCGAGGGGTAATGGTGGCAGCTAGTGGCTGGCCTTAGGTTGATACTGTAGTGGATTAGGTGGCTGAGAGTGGAGAGGGAGTGAAGAGGGAGTAAGGTGGAAGGTAGGGTACTTACCGAGTGAAGAGATGGTGGCGGGTAGAAGGGAATCAGCCGGGCGATTGGGGAGCTTAGGATGGGGTTCAGCCGGGTGATGGTGGTGGTGGTGGTGCTCGGCTGGAAGGTAGTGGTGCAGGTGGTGGCGGGACGTGGAGCAGGTGGAGAAGGAGGGGATTCGGCTGATTGGGAAGTGGAGGACCCGGCTCGGAAGGTGGGGGCTTCTAGATGGGAAAGCCCGCCCCCAAGGGGGGGGGGGTTTATATAGGGCTGGGCTAGGTCGGTTAGGGCTGGTTTTGGGGTAGTGGTTAGGTGGTTTAGGTAGGGTGGTGTGGTGATAAGGTGGGCGGGAAAGGGTAGGGCCAGATATTTTAAATACAAGTGGTTTGGGTAGGTTGTGGGCTAGGGGTGGTTTAGAGGTTTAGGGTTTTGCTAGGTGGGTTGGTTCTAGGGTGAGGTTTAGTGAGGTAGGTTAGGTGATTAGGCTAGGTTTAGGGAAATTAACCTAGGTTTAGGGAAGGATTAGGGAAGTGGGTTAGGTGATTAGGTTGGGATTAGGTCGGGATTAGGGAAGTGGGTTAGGTGATTAGGTTCAGATTAGGGCCAGATTAGGGTGGATGCCTAGGAAGTTTTGGGTTAGGTTTAGGTGAAGGAGCTCCCTTTGCATGGCCCATGGACTTTAAACATATCATGTTGGTGCAGCCCTAGGTTAGGTTTTGGCTAATTACAAGCTAAAACCCACTTAATTAGGTTAACCCACATGATTAACCCCAAACTTGACACACAAGTCAAGCTTAATTACAACACTCTTTGATCTTATCCTCCCCCACTCTCTCTCATGCCCATAATCCCACGTGAAATTCAAGTGGGCCCCACCTCCATTTATGAGAAGGTGATGTGGGCCATGGATATGGATATTGGATTGGATCTCTGGATCCAAATCCAAATCCAAGTCCATACATGGGTTTGGATTGGGATCTGGATATATATGGTCCGGATCCGATCCAAACTGAACTCTGACTCCTTCAGGCTGTGTTCGAAACAAACGGTTTGTGCGGGGTCTGACAGCATCAGTACTCCGTCTGCATTGGGTCTTCGCCAACATGATCGTCTACTTCTGTTTTTGCCTTCCGGAGATGACTTCAAATGATGTTTTGATGATAACAGGGTCTTCGACGTTCGAGATCCTGGGGGGGTAGATTTGATATGAGAGTTGCTGTGTCGGGCTTGACATGTGCTCCTGTTCCGGGCTCTCTTTGGCTTTTCTAGTCTTGTCTTGATCAGGCCAAGCTGCTTCGGGGTTTCAAAACATGTTTTAAAATTTTTTTTAAAGTCATATCATATATTTTTGAAATATAAAGTTCAAAACATATGTATAGGGTTGCCTGGAAGGCTCCTGGGTTTCCAGACTCAAAATAGCCCTTTGGGGCTGCTTTTACAAAACCAGGTTGTTTCGAGGAATTCGTGGGATTTCGGGGTGTTTACAATGCCAAAAACAGCCCTTCCCTAGCAGCCGGCCACCTTCAAGGTGCCTCTTCCACGCACCAAGGACATTCGGCCAGCACCTCCCCTTGCCGTTCAACCTCGCGGAGCTCCCTTTTGCAGCCCAAGGCGAAGGCCAAGCCCATGCTCAAGCAAGGCTTCTTCGGACCAGCTATTAGTAAGTGCTTAATCGGCCTTTAGTTGTATACTTCCTTGAGATTCAATTCGATACGGGGTTGTAATAACGGAGCATAGTCTCCCCCCGCTTGTAATAACGTGGCTTGGTACACCCACACACGTTTACTCTCTTAGTTGTGCACGATTTTGAACACACACGGGCCTAATCAGACCCTAATATACATATACATATATATACTTTAATTTTCGTAGGGTTTTGCTTAAGTTGGGTGTGTTGTCTTTCAATTCAAGCACTCACACACATTGAGCCTTCACTCTTATAGGAAAGACCCAAGTAAGGGCCGACCTATACTATTTGGGTTTTCATTTCATGTCGTGTGTGTAAGTCTTTCAATTCAAGCACTCACACACATTGATCCTTCTCTCTTATTGGAAAGACCCAAGTAAGGGCCGCCCTATACTATTTGGGTTTTCATTTCATGTCGTGTGTGTAAGTCTTTCAATTCAAGCACTCACACACATTGAGCCTTCGCTCTTATTGGAAAGAGGTTTTATAAATCCGGCTTTTAGCAGATCTTCTAAACCCTCTTTGATTTGCGTGTGTACATTCGGGTGTATTTTCCTAAGCTTCTGCTTTATGGGTTTTACACTTGCATCTAAGGGAAGACGATGCTCGACAATGCTGGGATCTATGCCCGGCATGTCTTCATACGTCCATGCAAACACATTTAA
Source organism: Brasenia schreberi (assembly GCA_036023115.1). Taxonomy (NCBI): domain Eukaryota; kingdom Viridiplantae; phylum Streptophyta; class Magnoliopsida; order Nymphaeales; family Cabombaceae; genus Brasenia; species Brasenia schreberi. The sequence goes on along the minus strand of JAYKKT010000079.1, from coordinate 9,664,095 downwards.
ATAGGTTCATAGAAATGCAATGAATGCTAATTTTTCAGTTTCATGCAAGCTTGCGCCTATTTTGATGGTTTTGGGATTGGACTCATCCCCTAGGTTCACCTCTATGAAATCTCCTCCTACTGATTGGGAAGGTTTTTCAAAATCGAGAATCTTATGAAATTCGGGGAGCTCAGAAGTGGGATCTTCCTCAAGGGGATCCACTTCTGGGCTTTGATCATTCTCGTGGGCCATAGACCCGAGGGAATTTTATGCGTGGTTTTCAAAATGACCTGATTTTGTACTTGGATTTTCAAGTAATTTCGAAACTTTTGGTCTGGCTATGCAGACGACGTTTCTTTCGAAATCCTTTTCTTTTGTCAAAGTCCTACTAGGAGCAGCTATGTACAAAATCTTTTTGGTATTTTCCAAATTTTTGATTTTTTTGGGTTTTTGTAAAACAAGAACTTTGGGAACAATACAAAGCACTCTTTTTTCGAGTTTTTGTTTTTCCATTGTTTATGGTTTTTCTTGTTTTTTGATTTTTTTCGATTTTAAAGCTTTTCAAATGTTTTTGTATTTTTAGAAAAAGGGATCTTCCGTCATACCTACAAAGGGAAAACACTATGGGTTAGACTCGGAATAGGAGATCTAAATCGTAGGTTTCTTCTAAGGCAGGTTTTGGGGCACCCTTGACCCAGGTGGTCACAGGGGGTGGCTCCGGCGGTATTTAGGGAGTATAGCCGATCCCATATCGGCTTGGATTGGCCCTAGGAAGGATGGGCTCTAGGAGACCCTGGTTCTGCGCCCCTAGACTCTTGTAGGGCGTGTAGCCCATGTTCAACAACATGTTCCACGACTTTTTGTTTTTTGAAAAAGTTTGATACAAGTCGTGGTCCTGGAACATGCTATCGTCCATATTGTGCTTATATGGCCTCTTGTCCAAGGGCTTTGGAAATAGGGAACGCTTGGGTTTTCCTAGAAGGGTTAGAATCGGGAGGGGGCCTGCTTTGGGCGGCCCCTTCACACATACAACCTTCCTAGGGTTGTTTAACACGAGCCGAGGAGGCTCAATCACAATTTGCCCCAGGTTAGCCTCATGAGCCTGGGAGCTCGATAGACAAGGGGAGTTTATGATCCCCTGAAGCTGTGGGTGATTCTCACCTAGGATCACTATGACTTGGTCCCTAAAAGGGATCTTGACACTCCTGTGGAAGGTGGATGGCACAACGCACAAACCGTGTATCCAGGGCCTTCCCAGCAACAGGTTATAATGGGGGTGGATGTCCAAGACATGGAACACCCCCGTGTGTTCGATCCCTCCCGTTTCCATTGGGAGTTCGATGGATCCTAAAGGTTTAGACGCATTCCCATCGTATCCAGTGATAACGATGGGGCTTGGGTTCACTGAAGTCAAGGTGACTCCGATTTTATATGCCACATGAAGTGGAAGGATGTTGAGCCCTCCTCCACCATCGACTAGGCACCTGTCCAGAGAGTGGTTATTCAGAACCACCTCGATATGCAGGGCCTGGTTATGGGTTTCGTAGGGTCTATCTACATCATCTTCCGAGAAAGTGATGGGCAATTTTGCTCCTAATAAAGCCACTTGGGCAGACAAGGATTCCGGACTTATGTTCGAATCAACCTTGGCCCTTTCTAGAATTTTCTCTAATACAAGTCTATGCCTAGGCGATGTTTTTATAAGCTATAAGATAGACATGTGAATAGGAATCTTTGAAAGGTGGTTTTCGAAGTCATAAGGATTTAGGATGATTTTGTCCTTATCTACTTTTGGCAGACCACTAGGGATACATGCTTTTGAGGGGCCAAGCACACTGACCACCTTTTGAGCACCTTGAAGGTGCGAGGGTTGGTAGATCCTTCCGGATCTAGTGACTTCCCTCACGACCAGCCTAGGGTTCGCGCTAAATCTGGCTCTAAGGATGAGCTGAGGAGAACCTTGGATTTTCAAAACTGGTTTTGCCAGGGATTCCACTTTTGGTGGTGTAGACGCGCGAAAAATCCCCGCCTCTTCGCCTCTTTCGTGGCTTGGAGTGGCTCTTTATCGTGCGTCTAAGGCCTATGTATACAAATAGGGCGTGCCAGCTAGCTTACTTAAGCTAGCGAAGATATATCAACACTGACTTCTAAACGTGGCGACTGTGAGCAAGTGAGCTCTTGTCGTCGCAGACCTTCTTGCACCGATGCGCAAGGGTCAGTCTGTACGCTTTTGCAAAAATCGAGTTTTAGGGAGAAAGTCTACGAAACGGTTCGAGGTGTCTATTTCGGGTCTTTAAGATGCGATTGCATGTTTTAGATCACGTGGATTTGCACGTGCATAAGTCTTTTCTTTTATCCCTTTTTGGGTCGCCTAGTTTGTGTGTTATGAACACTCCACTACATGGGCGAATTCGAGCGGGGGTTGCTTCGATGCAATATGCGTCCTACCTCGTGGTATGGCGTAGATGCAATGCAAACTCACGCTACCCCAAAGGGAAAACCCGAAATGTAAAGACAATGCTGAAGGGAAATAACAGAAGGGAAATAACCGAAGGGAAATAACCGAAGGGAAATAACCGAAGGGAAATATGTATATATCTTATGTATATGAGCCCTTACTCGGGTCTTGCAAATAAGAGCGAAGGCTCAATGTGGGTGCGTGCCTGAATTGAAAGACTTACACACATGACATGAAATTAAACCCAAATATAAATTGCAGTATGGCCTTGACTAAGGTCTTGGGAGTAAGAGCGAAGGCTCAATGTGTGTGAGAGTGCTTGAATTGAAGTACTACACACACGACATAAATGAAACCCAAATATAACTGCAATAAGGCCTTTACTAAGGTCTTGGGAGTAAGAGCGAAGGCTCAATGTGTGTGAAAGTGCTTGAATTGAAAGACTTACTCACACGACAAGAAATAAAACCCAAATAGTATAGGTCGGCCCTTACTTGGGTCTTTCAAATAAGAGCGAAAGCTCAATGTGTGTGAGAGTGTTTAAATTGAAAGACTTACTCACACGACATGAAATGAAACCCAAATAGTATAGGTCGGCCCTTACTTGGGTCTTTCAAATAAGAGCGGAAGCTCAATGTGTGTGAGAGTGTTTAACCGAAAGACAACGCACCCAACTTAAACAAAACCCTTCGGAAATGAAATATATACGTACACTTATATATTAGGGGCTGATTAGGCCCGTGTGTGTTCGAAATTGTGCTCGACTAAGAGAGTGCACGTGTGTGGTTGTGCCAAGCCACGTTATTACAAGCGGGGGGAGACTATGCTCCGTTATTACAACCCCGTATCAAATTGAATTTCAAGCAAGTGTATGATTAAAGACCGAGTTTAGAAACTTACAAGTAGCTGGTCCGTAGAGGTCTTGCTTGAGCGTGGCCTTGGCTTTGGGCTGCAAACGGGAGCTCCGCGAAGGTATGTGACCAAGAGTGCTGGCCGACTGCAAATGGCGCGGGATGGACGCCTCGAAGGGGACCGGTGGCAAGTGGGCGGCGCCTCCAAGTAGGGAGTTTAGAGTGGCTGACTAAGTGGGTCTTAGGGTCACTAGGGAAGTTAGGGACTTAGGGAAACTGAACCTAAAAGGTGAGCTAGTGGGACGGCCAAATAGGACACCTAGGGGGGATCGGCCGAATGGGAGATGGTGGCTAAGCAGTGGCCAGCCACTTGGGTTATCCTAGGTTCGGCTAGGCTTAGATGGTGGCGGCAAAGAGGTGGAGCTAAGGGGAAGATGGGTGGCTAAGAGTGGAGAGGTGGTAGAGAGTGGTTTTGAGGGAGTTAGGAGGACTTACCGAATGGGAAGGAGTGGCGGCAAAGGTGGCTGTCGGCTGGTGGAGTTGGGAAGATATGGTGGCATCCGGCTGGGGGGGAGTGGTGGTGGACGGAAGAGGGAAGGTGGCGGAGCAGGTGGCGGCTGGTGGAGGAGCTGGAGTTGCTGGGAAGTGGCCACGGCTGGGTGAGAGATGGGAGAAGGAGAGGGCCCGGCTGGGGGTGGAGAGTGGTTCCCACTTGGAAAACCCGCCCACAATGAGGGGGGTTTAAATAGGGGATGGGTAGGTCGGTTAGGGCTGGGTTGTGGGTAGTGGTTAGGTGGTTTAGGTAGGGTAGTATGTAGATAAGGTGGGCTGGATGGGATTGGGCCAGATATTTTAAAACTAGGGGTTTGGGAAAATCGTGGGCTAAGGGTGGTTTAGGGGTTTAGGGCTAGGGTAGGTGGTTGGGTTTTAGGGTGAGGTTTAGTGAGCTAGGTTAGGTGGTTTAGGCTAGGTTTAGGCTAGGATTAGGGAAATTAATCTAGGTTTAGGGAAGGATTAGGGGAGTGGGTTAGGTGATTAGGTTGGGATTAGGCCGGGATTAGGGAAGTGGGTTAGGTGATTAGGTTCAGATTAGGGGTGGATTAGGGGTTTAGGCTAGGTTTAGGCATTTTGGGTTAGGTTTAGGTGAGGGAGCTCCCTTAGCATGGCCCATAGACCTTGATCACCCCATGTTGGTGCAGCCCTAGGTTAGGTTTTAGCTAATTACAAGCTTAAACCCATTTAATTAGGCTAAACCCCAAGATTAAACCCAAACTTGACACACAAGTCAAGCTTAATACAACACTCTTGATATTTTTCAACCCCCACTCTCTCTCATGCCCAATATCCCACGTGAATTTCAAGTGGGCCCCACCTCCATTTATGAGGAGGTGATGTGGGCCATGGATATGGATATTGGATTGGATCTCTGGATCCAAATCCAAATCCAAGTCCACATATGGGTTTGGATTGGAATCTGGATATATATGGTCCAGATCCAATCCAAACTGAACTCTGACTCCTTCGAGCTGGGTTCGAAACGGACGATTCGTGCGGGGCCTGACAGCATCAGTACTCCGTCTGCGTTGGGTCTTCGCCAACATGGTCGTCCGCCTCCGTTTCTGCCTTCCGGAGATGACTTCAAATGATATTTTGGTAAGAACAGGGTCTTGGACGTTCGAGATCCTGGGGTGTGAATCAGATACAAGAGTTGCTGCGCCGGGCTCGACAGGTGCTCCGGTTCCGGGCTCTTCTTGGCTCTCCTGGTCCTGTCTTGATCGGGTCAAGCCACTTCGGGGTTTCAAAACATGTTTTAAAAGGGTTTTCAAAAGCTATATCATATGTTTTTGAAAGATAAAGTTTAAAACATATATACAGGGTTGTTTGGAAGGCTCCTGGGTTTCCAAACTCAAAAATGGCCCTTTGGGGCTGCTTGTATCAAAACCAGATTCGTTTAAGGAATTCGTGGGATTTCGGGGTGTTTACAGATGCCCCTCTTTTGCCTTGTCCAAATAGATTTGGATAAGGGCAAAGATGACAAACACCCCTTTTAATGTCTCCCTAGATTTAGCCACGAAGAATATGGGATCGTCCCATTTTAACAAAATCTCAATTTTACAAACTCTGGTAGGAGGAGATATCACGCCAAAGGGTTCACTTATGGAATCTGATCCTAAATGGGATCATGTTCATGCAAGTACCGTGCGTCGAATGCAGATGACATGGGTGTGGTGCCAAGAGTGGCGACCTCCCAGAGACCAGGTGTGGTCGAACTCTAGAGACTTACAAGGCCTACTGCTCCAAGTGAGCAAAAACCCTATGTTGTTCGATGTTCGGTTTTTAAAACTTATTTACAAAAGCTATTTACAAAAGGGACAACTGTCTTGAGTCTCGATCCCAAGGGTCTCGAGCTCTTCGTGCTTGCCCTTGTTTGAGTCTTAACACTCGCTTATCTAGCGGAGGTTTTATAAGAAAACAAGCTTCATTTCAAATCCCTATGCCTTACTCGAAACGTCGAATTCTCAAACAAGATGAAATTCAAGTAAGTAAATCCTATTTTTACTTTAGGATTCCTCGAAATGAACCATGCTTTAGCTTGGGATAAGCCAGGGATGGGAAAGAGATACCACGGTCCCTTCTGAAGCGTCCCGTGGTTTAAGGCATAGAAGGCGGAAAACTGCTCTTTTTGAGCTTTTTGGCCTCTTTTTCCTTTTTTTTCATAGAGGGTCTCCCTTTGGGAGTATTTTTTCTTTAATCCCTCTTTTTCATAAGAGAATCGATTTTTCTTTTTCAAGTCTGGTTTCTTTCTTTTGGAAAGAGACTCTAAATGGGAAATTCCTTTTTGATTTGGGCCTTTGTTTTCCTTTTGGAAGGAGAAGAGAAGAGGGGAGGACTTATCCCAAGCCTACACTCGATCCATTCCAGATCAGCCTATTTAGAAATAGCACGTACTACTTGCAAGTATCTTGCTATGTTGAACTAGGCCCTTCTTTGTAAGATGAAGGATTTTGAAATGCAACCACGATTTTGAAAACTCCACTCTTTCACAAGTGCGAATTCTCTCACTTAGGGTCACACGAGTTTGCCTTTGCACCTTATTCACATGTCTCAGGGCAGCTATCCCTATCAAATTTTCGAAAAACTGGAATTTAATCCAGATCCTACACATGATACTTCTTTAAGTATTGAATATTGATAGGATCTGCTAAATTCCTACCTTCTACATCGATCAACCAATACGAATTGTTCGTAGTGGTTGCTCGTACAACATAGGGTCCATCCCAGTTGGGGCGCCACTTGCCTAGGGGGTGTGAGCCACGATGGTGGATGGTTCTCAAGACCAGATCTCCCACTTCAAAGTGGCGAGGTCTCATGTGTTTGCTATAATGTCGGGCTATCCTTTGCCGGTATGCACGAGCATGATCCATGGCAAGGAGTCGCCTCTCATCTAGCAAATCTAGCTCGGCCATCCTAGCATGCTGGAGCATCTCTAGGGGGAGGTCGAGTGCAATGGATGTATGGAATGAATGCAGTTGGGTATGAATGGGAAGAATGGCGTTTGTGCCATAGACCAATTCGAATGGTGTGGCATTCGTGGGAGTCCGGATGGAAGTCCTATAAGCCTATAAGGCTTCATCCAGCTTCTCATGCCACCTTCTACCCTTCTCTAAGGTTTTCTCAATGATACCAATGAGAGTCTTGTTTGTGGCTTCGGCTTGGCCGTTGCCTTGAGGGTAGTAGGGCGAGGAGAAGTGGTGAGTTATGCCATACGTGTTGCACAACTTAACCATCCGCTCGTTCTTAAATGGGGTACCATTGTCAGACACAAGGTCTCGTGGAACCCCAAATCGAGCCAAAATATTCCTCCGGATGAAAGCCACCACATGTTGCCCCATTACATTCGTTAGGGAAATGGCTTCCACCCACTTGGAGAAATACTCCGTGGCTGCTAAAATAAAACGATGCCCATTCGAGGCCTTTGGAAATATGGGGCCTACAATGTCAAACGCCCACATGGTAAATGGCCAGGGGCTGACCACAGAATGCAATGCAGATGAAGGGACATGAATGGCGTGCCCATGCACTTGACATGGATGACACTTTCTAACATGATCGTGACAATCCTTTTTCAGGGTGGACCAAAAATAACCCCCTCTAAGTATTTTCATCGCTATCATGTTGGCATTAACATGACCTCCACATTCTCCGTCGTGGAACTCGTGCATCACTATCCTAGCCTCCTCTAGGTCGATACACCTAAGCAGAATGCCGGTAAAACTCTTTTTGTATAAGACCCCACCCAGAATGGTGTATCGGGTCGAAATCTTACGAATGAATGCCCTATCTTTGGATGTGGCATCCTCGGTGAATCCCCCATTTTCTAAAAATTGTTTTATGTCATAGAACCAAGGTTTTTCAACAGACTCTGGGTTGTTTTGGCAAATATCCAAGTCGTGTGTGGATGGATGGGGCGCATGCCATATTTCCAAAGATCTGGTCCCTGAAATGGGATCGACCTTCAGGGCTGAACCCAAGGAGGAGAGGGCATCGGCGATGCCATTGTCCTCTCTTCCCACGTGTGTGAGCTTACACGACTGGAAGGATTGGACCAATCGAGTGGCCAACTCGTGGTATGGAAGTAGTTTCTCATTACGTACTTGCCAAATTTTTAAAACCTGATTTATGACAAGGAGCGAATCTCCAAAGACCTCGATGTATGATGCCCCTAGAGTTTTCGAAATCCTTAAGCCTTGTATGAGTGCTTCATACTCAGCTACGTTGTTGGAACATTCGAAATCTAAGCGGACCGCTATGGGAATCTCGCCCTTTTCAGGGGAGATTAGGATGATCCCGGCACCAGCCCCTCGTTGGTTTCGTGCCCCGTCGAAGTGCATCTTCCACACTTGGTTTTCAAAAGATTTTGCCAAAATGTGGTTTTGAAAATGGTTTTGCAATATGCCTTCATCAGGCATTTCGTCAAGAGTGGGATATGCGTCCTCCAAGGGGAAGTCAGCCACGTAATCTGCTAGGGCTTGCCCCTTAACGGAGATCTGGTGATGGTATTTTAGATCATACTCCATTAGAAGGAGTTGCCATTTGCCCAATCTACCTGTGAGAATGGGTTTTTCGAACAAGTGCTTGATTGGATCAAGCTTGGACACTATCCAGATCTCATGATCTAGGAAGTAGTGTCTGAATTTCTGGCAGGCCCAGACTAGGGCCAAGCACGTCTTCTCCATGGCTTGATAATTTCGTTCATAAGCCAAGAGAGTTTTCGAAATATAGTAGATGGCATACTCCTTATGGGTGTCATCCTCGTATTGAGCCAACAGGGCTCCTAAAGCGTTTACATGCACGGAGATGTATAATAAAAGCGGTTTTCCTTGCTTTGGAGGATTCAAAACGGGGGGATTAACCAAGTATGCCTTTAGTCTCTCGAAGGACTTTTGGCATTCGTCATCCCATAAGAATTTCGTGCCCTTCCTCAACAGTTTGTTGAAGGGTTCGCATCTAGTTGCCAGATTCGATATGAATCGGCGCACAGATTGCAATCGACCCTGGAGGCTACGGACTTGGGTGAGATTGGAGGGTGGAGCCATGTCTATGATGGCTCGACACTTAGAGGGGTCGACTTCTATTCCCCTTTGGCTTACCATAAAGCCTAGAAGCTTTCCTGATTCTACCCCGAACACACATTTTTGAGGGTTTAGCTTTACTTTGTAAAGCCTAAGCCTTTCGAAGATTTTTTGTAAACATTCGATATGGGTGCATCGGGTTTTGGATTTTGCCAAGAGATCATCTACATACACTTCTACAAGCTCGTGAATTTGATCATGGAAGATCGTGTTCATGGCTCGTTGGTATGTTGCGCCGGCATTTTTCAAACCAAAGGGCATGACTGTATAGCAGTACGTGCCCCATGGGGTTGTGAAGGCGGTCTTACCCTGATCTCGTGGGCTTAGTTTGATTTGATTATAGCCTGAATAGCCATCCATAAATGAAAACATTTCATGATTTGCAGTACTATCGACTATCAAATCTATGTTTGGTAAAGGATAATTATCCTTTGGAGTGGCTTTATTCAGGTTTCTGAAATCGATGCATATTCGAATTTTCCCATTGGTTTTTCGAACTACAACGATATTTGACAACCAATCAGAATACGCAATGGGTTTTATAAATCCGGCTTTTAGCAGATCTTCTAAACCCTCTTTGACTTGCGTGTGTACATTCGGGTGTATTTTCCTAAGCTTCTACTTTATTGGTTTTACACCTATATCTAAGGGAAGACGATGTTCGACTATGCTGGGATCTATGCCCGGCATGTCTTCATACGTCCATGCAAACACATCTAAATAGGTTTGTAGAAATGCAATGAATGCTAACTTTTCAGTTTCATGCAAGCATGCGCCTATTTTGATGGTTTTGGGATTTGAATCATCCCCTAGGTTCACCTCTACGAAATCTCCTCCTACTGATTGGGAAGGTCTTTCAAAATCGAGAATTCTATGAAATTCTGGGAGCTCAGAAGTGGGATCTTCCTCAAGGGGATCCACTTCTGGGCTTTGATCATTCTCGTGGGCTTTAGACCCGAGGGAATTTGATGCGTGGTTTTCAAAATAACCTGGTTTTGTACTTGGATTTTCAAGTGATTTCGAAATTTTTGGTCTGGCTAGGCAGACAACGTTTCTTTCGAAATCCTTTTCTTTCGCCAAAGTTATACCAGGAGCGGCTATGTACAAAATCTTTTTGGTATTTTCCGAATTTTCGATTTTTTTGGGTTTTTGTAAAACCAGAACTTTGGGAACTATACAAAGCATACTTTTTTCGAGTTTTTGCTTTTCCATTGTTTTTGGTTTTTCTTGTTTTTCGATTTTTTTTTCGATTTTAAGTTTTCAAATGTTTTTGGTATTTTTAGAAACAGGGATCTTCCGTCATACCTACAAAGGGAAAACACTATGGGTTAGACTCGGAATAGGAGGTCTAAACCATAGGTCTCTTCTAAGACAGGCTCCGGGGCACCCTTGACCCAGGTGGTCACAGGGGGTGGTTCCGGCGGTATTTGGGGAGTATAGCCGATCCCATATCGGCTTGGGTTGGCCCTAGGAAGGATGGGCTCTAGGAGACCCTGGTTTTGTGCCCCTAGACTTTTGTAGGGCGTGTAGCCCATGTTCAATAACATGTTCCACGACCTTTTGTTTTTTGAAAAGATGGGATACAAGTCGTGGTCCTGGAACATGCTATCGTCCATATTAGGCTCGTATGGCCTTTTGTCCAGGGGTTTTGGAAATAGGGAACGCTTGGGTTTTCCTAGGAGGATTAGAGTTGGGAGGGGGCCTGCTTTGGGCTGCCCCTTCACACATACAACCTTCCTAGGTTTGTTTAACACGAGCCGAGGTGGCTCAACCATGATTTGCCCCAGGTTAGCCTCATGGGCCTGGGAGCTCGATAAACAAGGGGAGTTTATGATCCCCTGAAGCTGTGGGTGACTCTCACCTAGGATCACTACGACCTGGTCCCTAAAAGGGATCTTGACACACTTGTGGAAGGTGGATGGCACAGCGCACAAACTGTGTATCCAGGGTCTTCCCAGCAACAGGTTATAATGGGGGTGGATGTCCAAGACATGGAACACCCCCGTGTGTTCGATCCCTCCCGTTTCCATTGGGAGTTCGATGGATCCTAAAGGCCTAGACGCATTCCCATCGTATCCAGTGATAACGATGGGGCTTGGGTTCACTGAAGTCAAGGTGACTCCGATTTTGTACGCCACGTGAAGTGGAAGGATGTTGAGCCCTCCTCCACCATCGACTAGGCACCTGTCCAGAGAGTGGTTGTTTAGAACCACCTCGATATGCAGGGCCTGGTTATGGGTTTCGTAGGGTCTATCTACATCATCTTCCGAAAAGGTGATGGGCGATTTTGCTCCTAACAAAGCCACTTGGACAGACAAGGATTCCGGACTTATGTTCGAATCAACCTTGGCCCTTTCTAGAATTTTCTCTAAGACAAGTCTATGCCTAGGCGATGTTTTGATAAGCTCTAGGATAGACATGTGAATAGGAATCTTTGAAAGGTGGTTTTCGAAATCATAAGGATTTAGGATGATTTTGTCCTTATCTGCTTTTGGCAGACCACTAGGGATACATGCTTTTGAGGGGCCAGGCACACTGACCACCTTTTGAGCACCTTGAAGGTGTGGGGGTTGGTAGATCCTCCCGGATCTAGTGACTTCCCCCACGACCAGCCTAGGGTTCGCGCTAAACTTGGCTCTAAGGATGAGCTGAGGAGAACCTTGGATTTTCAAAACTGGTTTTGCCGGGGTTTCCACTTTTGATGGTCCCCGAATGACGACATGGGCGGGCCTCTTGTATAGTACAAGGATGGGTGCACAAGCAGGTCGACCAGGTTCAGGCTTTCGCGCTAGTTCCTTGGAAATGGTGAGGGTACATACCTCCTTTCCTTTCCCACTGCCACTGGCGTGTTTGGGAAAGGGTTCCTTGAAGATAGCTTGAGGTGGCTCAGGTTCCGCAGTGACCTGGAGCCGGCCCTCCGCTATCAAGTTCTCAATTTTATTTAGAAGAGAGAAGCACCGTTTGGTATCATGGCCTTTGAGCCGATGATACTTGCAAAATCGGTTCAAATACCCCCCTTTGGACGTGACTCCTTTGGGGATTTCAGGGAGTTCGATCATGCCCTGGGCAAGTAGGAGGTCTAGGACCTCCGACACAGGTTGCCCCAGCGGAGTGTACTCCCGTTTTTCAATTGGTTTTGAAAAATTGCGTTCTCTCTTATTTTCTATTTTTTCAAAATTTTTAGAAGTGCCCGCCATGCCTGGATCCACCCGGACATTGGCGATTTTATGGGGCTTTGCCCCTTTGTCCGTTGTGGGCAGCCCATATGCGATGGGCTTTTCCACACGTGTTTTGGGAACGGCACTTCCTTTCCATAAGTGGTCGTATGTCCCTTTTCGCAAGTTGGTTTCGAAAAGGGAGGCCTTTTTGATCAACTTATGGAAAGTTGAAATCTCATGGAGCGAGAGAAGGGTTTTTAACTCGCTTTTGAAATTATCCAGGATGAGCATTACTGCGCATCCTTCGGATATAGGCTCTCGCACTTGGCCTAAAAGAGACCTCCACCTTATAATGAAGGCATGCACGTCTTCGTTCATGCCTTGCTTTGTATCCCTTAAGGTACTCAGGGTTGGCGTGACTTCCACGTTGTGTGCAAATCTTTGCATGAAGCAGTTCGCTAACTCTTCAAAAGTAGCGAACTGGCTTAAGTCGTAGGAAGCCAGCCATTTGGCAGCTGTGCCTTTAAGGGATAGGGGGAACCAATACACCCATTTCATCGAGTCCTTTTTCTTCTTATGGGCTCGACGTGAGAAAAGCTGTAAGTGAGACCTAGGGTCTCCCATGCCATCATACCGATGGAAGTTCGGTATTTCATCGTCACTGTCTGTTTCGTAATCCATAGGAAGGAAATCAGACAGGGCGTAGCTTCTTTTCTCTTTACTTTGCCCTTTCAGCAGCTGCTGTAGGGCTTTACGGTCCTTTTGTGTGAAGGACTCGTGGTATTGGTTGCCTTCCATTACGGAGGCCTCTTTTTGCTTGCGAGGTTTTTCAATTTTCTTTTTAGGCCTTTGTTCACCGTTTGATGAACACGAATCGCCTACTTCAGCCTCTTGGCTGAGAGCATCGATTTTGGCCTCAAATTCCCTTCTCAAGTCCTCGATTTCATCTAGTTTTATTTTGTTTTTGAAAATCCTCCTAGAGTGAGAACTTGATGCGCATGAGCCTTGGCTCGACACTTCACTTGGATTGGATTTTGACATGCTTTTCAAGCTTTTTCAAAAATTTCCTAAGTAAAAGCAAAGAAAACAAGTTAAAACGACACCTTTATAAAATTTTCGCAAGACTTCTATAAGTAAAACTCGACTTTTTGAAAAGGCTCACGTCCCACCGGGCGTGCCAATCCCTGTAGACGCGCGAAAAATCCCCGCCTCTTCGCCTCTTTCGTGGCTTGGAGTGGCTCTTTATCGTGCGTCTAAGGCCTATGTATACAAATAGGGCGTGCCAGCTAGCTTACTTAAGCTAGCGAAGATATATCAACACTGACTTCTAAACGTGGCGACTGTGAGCAAGTGAGCTCTTGTCATCGCAGACCTTCTTGCACCGATGCGCAAGGGTCAGTCTGTACGCTTTTGCAAAAATCGAGTTTTAGGGAGAAAGTCTACGAAACGGTTCGAGGTGTCTATTTCGGGTCTTTAAGATGCGATTGCATGTTTTAGATTACGTGGATTTGCACGTGCCTAAGTCTTTTCTTTTATCCCTTTTTGGGTCGCCTAGTTTGTGTGTTATGAACACTCCACTACATGGGCGAATTCGAGCGGGGGTTGCTTCGATGCAATATGCGTCCTACCTCGTGGTATGGCGTAGATGCAATGCAAACTCACGCTACCCCAAAGGGAAAACCCGAAATGTAAAGACAATGCTGAAGGGAAATAACAGAAGGGAAATAACCGAAGGGAAATAACCGAAGGGAAATAACCGAAGGGAAATATGTATATATCTTATGTATATGAGCCCTTACTCGGGTCTTGCAAATAAGAGCGAAGGCTCAATGTTGGTGCGTGCCTGAATTGAAAGACTTACACACACGACATGAAATTAAACCCAAATATAAATTGCAGTATGGCCTTGACTAAGGTCTTGGGAGTAAGAGCGAAGGCTCAATGTGTGTGAGAGTGCTTGAATTGAAGTACTACACACACGACATAAATGAAACCCAAATATAACTGCAATAAGGCCTTTACTAAGGTCTTGGGAGTAAGAGCGAAGGCTCAATGTGTGTGAAAGTGCTTGAATTGAAAGACTTACTCACACGACAAGAAATAAAACCCAAATAGTATAGGTCGGCCCTTACTTGGGTCTTTCAAATAAGAGCGAAAGCTCAATGTGTGTGAGAGTGTTTAAATTGAAAGACTTACTCACACGACATGAAATGAAACCCAAATAGTATAGGTCGGCCCTTACTTGGGTCTTTCAAATAAGAGCGGAAGCTCAATGTGTGTGAGAGTGTTTAACCGAAAGACAACGCACCCAACTTAAACAAAACCCTTCGGAAATGAAATATATACGTACACTTATATATTAGGGGCTGATTAGGCCCGTGTGTGTTCGAAATTGTGCACGACTAAGAGAGTGCACGTGTGTGGTTGTGCCAAGCCACGTTATTACAAGCGGGGGGAGACTATGCTCCGTTATTACAACCCCGTATCAAATTGAATTTCAAGCAAGTGTATGATTAAAGACCGAGTTTAGAAACTTACAAGTAGCTGGTCCGTAGAGGTCTTGCTTGAGCGTGGCCTTGGCTTTGGGCTGCAAACGGGAGCTCCGCGAAGGTATGTGACCATGAGTGCTGGCCGACTGCAAATGGGCGCGGGATGGACGCCTCGAAGGGGACCGGTGGCAAGTGGGCGGCGCCTCCAAGTAGGGAGTTTAGAGTGGCTGACTAAGTGGGTCTTAGGGTCACTAGGGAAGTTAGGGACTTAGGGAAACTGAACCTAAAAGGTGAGCTAGTGGGACGGCCAAATAGGACACCTAGGGGGGATCGGCCGAATGGGAGATGGTGGCTAAGCAGTGGCCAGCCACTTGGGTTATCCTAGGTTCGGCTAGGCTTAGATGGTGGCGGCAAAGAGGTGGAGCTAAGGGGAAGATGGGTGGCTAAGAGTGGAGAGGTGGTAGAGAGTGGTTTTGAGGGAGTTAGGAGGACTTACCGAATGGGAAGGAGTGGCGGCAAAGGTGGCTGTCGGCTGGTGGAGTTGGGAAGATATGGTGGCATCCGGCTGGGGGGAGTGGTGGTGGACGGAAGAGGGAAGGTGGCGGAGCAGGTGGCGGCTGGTGGAGGAGCTGGAGTTGCTGGGAAGTGGCCACGGCTGGGTGAGAGATGGGAGAAGGAGAGGGCCCGGCTGGGGGTGGAGAGTGGTTCCCACTTGGAAAACCCGCCCACAATGAGGGGGGTTTAAATAGGGGATGGGTAGGTCGGTTAGGGCTGGGTTGTGGGTAGTGGTTAGGTGGTTTAGGTAGGGTAGTATGTAGATAAGGTGGGCTGGATGGGATTGGGCCAGATATTTTAAAACTAGGGGTTTGGGAAAATCGTGGGCTAAGGGTGGTTTAGGGGTTTAGGGCTAGGGTAGGTGGTTGGGTTTTAGGGTGAGGTTTAGTGAGCTAGGTTAGGTGGTTTAGGCTAGGTTTAGGCTAGGATTAGGGAAATTAATCTAGGTTTAGGGAAGGATTAGGGGAGTGGGTTAGGTGATTAGGTTGGGATTAGGCCGGGATTAGGGAAGTGGGTTAGGTGATTAGGTTCAGATTAGGGGTTTAGGCTAGGTTTAGGCATTTTGGGTTAGGTTTAGGTGAGGGAGCTCCCTTAGCATGGCCCATAGACCTTGATCACCCCATGTTGGTGCAGCCCTAGGTTAGGTTTTAGCTAATTACAAGCTTAAACCCATTTAATTAGGCTAAACCCCAAGATTAAACCCAAACTTGACACACAAGTCAAGCTTAATACAACACTCTTGATATCTCTCTCTCATGCCCAATATCCCACGTGAATTTCAAGTGGGCCCCACCTCCATTTATGAGGAGGTGATGTGGGCCATGGATATGGAAATTGGATTGGATCTCTGGATCCAAATCCAAATCCAAGTCCACATATGGGTTTGGATTGGAATCTGGATATATATGGTCCAGATCCAATCCAAACTGAACTCTGACTCCTTCGAGCTGGGTTCGAAACGGACGATTCGTGCGGGGCCTGACAGCATCAGTACTCCGTCTGCGTTGGGTCTTCGCCAACATGGTCGTCCGCCTCCGTTTCTGCCTTCCGGAGATGACTTCAAATGATATTTTGGTAAGAACAGGGTCTTGGACGTTCGAGATCCTGGGGTGTGAATCAGATACAAGAGTTGTTGCGCCGGGCTCGACAGGTGCTCCGGTTCCGGGCTCTTCTTGGCTCTCCTAGTCTTGTCTTGATCGGGTCAAGCCACTTCGGGGTTTCAAAACATGTTTTAAAAGGGTTTTCAAAAGCTATATCATATGTTTTTGAAAGATAAAGTTTAAAACATATATACAGGGTTGTTTGGAAGGCTCCTGGGTTTCCAAACTCAAAAATGGCCCTTTGGGGCTGCTTGTATCAAAACCAGATTCGTTTAAGGAATTCGTGGGATTTCGGGGTGTTTACAGGTGGTCCCCGAATGACGACTTGGGCGGGCTTCTTGTACAGTACAAGAATGGGCGTGCAAGTGGGTCGGCCAGGTTCTGGTTTTTGCGCTAGTTCCTTAGAAAAGGTGAGGGTACATACCTCCTTTCCTTTCCCACTGCCACTGGCGTGTTTGAGAAAGGGTTCTTTAAAGATAGCTTGAGGTGGCTCAGGTTCCGCAGTGACCTGGAGCCGGCCTTCTGCTATCAAGTTCTCAATTTTATTTAAGAGGTAGAAGCAGCGTTTGGTATCATGGCCTTTGAGCCGATGATACTTACAAAATCGGTTTAAATACCCCCCTTTGGAAGTGACTCCTTCGGGGATTTCAGGGAGTTCTATCATGCCCTCTGGGCAAGTAGGAGGTCTAGGACCTCCGACACAGGTTGCCCCAGCGGAGTATACTCCTGTTTTTCAACCGGTTTTTGAAAATTTCGCTCCCTCTTATTTTGTAACTTTTCAAAATTTTTGCAAGTGCCTGCGACGCCTGGATCCACCCGGACATTGGCGATTTTATAGGGCTTTGCCCCTTTGTCCATTGTGGGTAGCCCGTATGTGATGAGCTTTTCCAAGCAGGTTTTGGAAACGGCACTTCCTTTCCACAAGTGATCGTATGTCCCTTTTCGCAAGTTGGTTTCGAAAAGGGAGGCCTTTTTTATCAACTTATGGAAAGTTGAGATCTCATGGAGCGAGAGAAGGGTTTTTAACTCGCTTTTAAAGTTATCCAAGATGAGCATGATTGCGCTTCCTTCAGATATGGGCTCTCGCACTTGGCCCAAAAGCGACCTCCATGTTATAATGAAGGCATGTATGTCTTCGTTCATGCCTTGCTTTGTATCCCTTAAGGTATTCAGAGTCGGCGTGACTTCTACGTTGTGTGCAAATCTTTATATAAAGCAGTTCGCTAACTCTTCAAAAGCAGTGAACTGGCTTAAGTCGTAGGAAGCCAGCCATTTGGCAGCTGTGCCTTTAAGGGATAAAGGGAACCAATACACCCATTTCATCGAGTCCTTTTTCTTCTTATGGGCTCGACGTGAGAAAAGCTACAAGTGAGACCTAGGGTCTGCCATGCCATCATACCGATGGAAGTTCGGTATTTCATCGTCACTGTCTGTTTCGTAATCCATAGGAAGGAAATCAGACAGGGCGTAGCTTCTTTTCTCTTTATTCTGCCCTCTCAGCAACAGCTGTAGGGCTTTACGGTCCTTTTGTGTGAAGGACTCGTGGTATTGGTTGCCTTCCATTACGGAGGCCTCTTTGTGCTTGCGAGGTTTTTCAGATTTTTTCTTAGGCCGTTGTTCACCATTTGATGAACATGAATCGCCTACTTCAGCCTCTTGGCTGAGAGCATCGATTTTGGCCTCAAATTCCTTTCTCAAGTCCTCGATTTCATCTAGTTTTACTTTGTTTTTGAAAATCCTCCTAGAGTGAGAACTTGATGCGCATGAGCCTTGGCTCAACACTTCACTTGGATTGAATTTTGACATGCTTTTCAAGCTTTTTCAAAATGTCCTAAGTACAAGCAAAGAAAACAAGTTAAAATGACACCTTTTATAGAAATTTTCGCAAGCTCCTAACTTAAAACTCAACTTTTGAAAGGCTCACGTCCCACCGAGTGTACCAATCTCTGTAGACACGCAAAAAATCCCCACGCCTCTTCACCCTTTTCTGGGCTTGGAGTGGATCCTCTCGTGCGTCTAAGGCCTATTTATGCAAACAGGGCGTGCCAGCTAACTTACCTAAGCTAGCGAAGATATATTTTAAACTGACTTCTAATCGTGGCGACTGTGAGTAAGTGAGCTCTTGTCGTCGGAGACCTTCTTGCACCGATGCGCAAGGGTCAGTCTGTACGCTTTGCAAAAATCAATTTTTTAGGGTAGAAAGCTTACGAAGCGGTTCAAGGTGTCTAATTCGGGTCTTTTAGATGCGATTGCATATTTTAGATCACGTGGATTTGCACGTGCCTAAGTCTTTCCTTTTAATCCCTTTTCGGGCCACCTAGTTTGTGTGTTATGAACACTCCACTACATGGGCGAATTCGAGCGGGGCTTGCTTGGATGCAATATGCGTCCTACCTCATGGTATGGCGTAGATGCAATGCAAACTCACGCTACTCCAAAGGGAAAACCCGAAATGTAAAGACAGTACCAAAGGGAAATAACCGAAGGGAAATGACCGAAGGGAAATAACCGAAGGGAAATAACCGAAGGGAAATGACTTGTAAAGTAAATGCCGAAGGGAGATATGTATATAGAGTATGTATATGGGCCCTTACTCGGGTCTTGCAAATAAGAGCGAAGGCTCAATGTGGGTGCGTGCTTGAATTGAAAGACTTACACACACGACATGAAATGAAACCCAAATAGTATAGATCGGCCCTTACTTGGGTCTTTCAAATAAGAGTGAAAGCTCAATGTGTGTGAGAGTGCTTGAATTGAAAGACTTACACACACGACATGAAATGAAACCCAAATAGTATAGGTCGGCCCTTACTTGGGTCTTTCAAATAAGAGTGAAAGCTCAATGTGTGTGAGAGTGCTTAAATTGAAAGACTTACACACACGACATGAAATGAAACCCAAATAGTATAGGTCGGCCCTTACTTGGGTCTTTCAAATAAGAGCGAAAGCTCAATGTGTGTGAGAGTGCTTGAATTGAAAGACTTACACACACGACATGAAATGAAACCCAAATAGTATAGGTCGGCCCTTACTTGGGTCTTACAAATAAGAGCGAAAGCTCAATGTGTGTGAGAGTGCTTGAATTGAAAGACAACACACCCAACGTAAGCAAAACCCTGCAAAATGAAAGTATATGTATATACTTATGTATTAGGGGCTGATTAGGCCCGTGTGTGTTCAAAATCGTGCACAACTAAGAGAGTGCACGTGTGTGGGTGTGCCAAGCCACGTTATTACAAGCGGGGGGAGACTATGCTCCGTTATTACAACCCCGTATCGAATTGAATCTCAAGCAAGTATACAACTAAAGACCGAGTTAGGCACTTACTAGTAGCTGGTCCGAAGATGCCTTGCTTGAGCGTGGGCTTGGCCTTCGCCTTGGGCTGCAAAAGGGAGCTCCGCGAGGTTGAACGGCAAGAGGTGCTGGCCGAGTGTCCTTGGCACGCGGAAGAGGCGCCTTGAAGGTGGTCAGTTGCTAGCAAAGGGCGGTCTTTGGTGTATTGGGTTAAAGGACCTAAGTAGGGTTACTAAGGGAGGATGGCACTAAGGGAAGCTCAAAGGAAGACCGATTGGGGGCACCTAAGGTTGGCGGTTTGCTAGGGCGGCTGGGAGTGATGTAAGGGAAGGAAATGGCCGACTAAGGGAGTTTGGTGGTGGCGGGTAGTTAGGGTGCTAGGGGTTCGGCTAAGTGGGGCTGGTGGCAGCAGGTGGACGGGCTAGTGTTAGGATGATAGGGGAGTGGATTAGGTGGCTGAGAGTGGAGAGGGAGTGAAGAGGTGGCAAGGTAGGATGTAGGGGGACTTACCGGGTGAGGAGAGGGTGGCGCTCGGCTGGAAGGGAGTTGTGCAGGTGGTGGCGTTCGGTTGGAAGGTGGTGGTGTAGGTAGTGGTGCCGGTGGTGGTGGGATGTGGAGTAGGCGGAGCAGGTGGAGCAAGCGGCTGAGCTTGGGGAAGTGGAGGACCCGGCTGGGATGGGTGAGGCGGTTTGGTGATGAAACCCGCCCCCAAGGGGGGGGTTTATATAGGGCTGGGTAGGTCGGTTAGGGCTGGGTTTGGGGTAGTGGTTAGGTGGTTTTAGGAAGGGTGGTATGATGATAAGGTGGGCTGGAAAGGGGTAGGGCCAGATATTTTAGATACAAGTGGTTTGGGTAGGTTGTGGGCTAGGGGTGGCTTAAAGGTTTAGGGTTTAGTTAGGTGGGTTAGTTCTAGGGTGAGGTTTAGTGAACTAGGTTAGGTGATTAGGCTAGGATTAGGCTAGGTTTAGGGTAATTAACCTAGGTTTAAGGAAGGATTAGGGAAGTGGGTTAGGTGATTAGGTTGGGATTAGGCCGGGATTAGGGAAGTGGGTTAGGTGGTTAGGCTCAGATTAGGGGCGGATTAGGGTGGAAGGCTAGGATTAGGTGTTTTGGGTTAGGTTTAGGTGAAGGAGATCCCTTTGCATGGCCCATAGACCTTAACCACATCATGTTGGTGCAGCCCTAGGTTAGGTTTTGGCTAATTACAAGCTTAAACCCACTTAATTAGGCTAACCCACATGATTAACCCCAAACTTGACACACAAGTCAAGCTTAATTACAACACACACTTGATCTTATCCATCCCCACTCTCTCTCATGCCCATAATCCCACGTGAAATTCAAGTGGGCCCCACCTCCATTTATGAGAAGGTGATATGGGCCATGGATATGGATATTGGATTGGATCTCTAGATCCAAATCCAAATCCAAATCCAAGTCCATACATGGGTTTGGATTGGGATCTGGATATATATTGTCCAAATCCAATCCAAACTGAACTCTGACTCCTTCGAGCTGTGTTCGAAACGAACGGTTTGTGCGGGGCCTGACAGCATCAGTGCTCCGTCTGCGTTGGGTCTTCGCCAACATGATCGTCCGCCTCTATTTTCGCCTTTCGGAGATGACTTCAAAACGATGTTTCGATGATAACAGGGTCTTGGACGTTCGAGATCCTGGGGGTGTGGATTTGAACGAGAGTTGCTGTGCCGGGCTCGACATGTGCTCCGGTTCCGGGCTCTCCTTAGCTTTCCTGGTCCTGTCTGGATTAGGCCAAGCTGCTTCGAGGTTCCAAAACATGTTTTTAAAAAGGTTTTAAAAGCCATATTGTATGTTTTCGAAATACAGAGTTCAAAACATATGTACAGGGTTGTCTGGAAGGCTCCTGGGACACTCGGCCAGCACCCCTTGCCGTTCAACCTCGCGGAGCTCCCTTTCGCAGCCCAAGGTGAAGGCCAAGCCCACGCTCAAGCAAGGCATCTTCGGACCAGCTATTAGTAAGTGCCTAACTCGGTCTTTAGTTGTATACTTGCTTGAGATTCAATTCGATACGGGGTTGTAATAACGGAGCATAGTCTCCCCCCGCTTGTAATAACGTGGCTTGGTACACCCACACACGTGCACTCTCTTAGTTGTGCACGATTTTGAACACAAAAGGGCCTAATCACCCCTAATACATAAATATATACATATACTTTAATTTTTGTAGGGTTTTGCTTAAGTTGGGTGTGTTGTCTTTCAATTCAAGCACTCACACACATTGAGCTTTCGCTCTTATTCCCAAGACCTTAGTTAAGGCCATACTGCAATTTATATTTGGGTTTAATTTCATGTTGTGTGCGTAGTACTTCAATTCAAGCACTCACACACATTGAGCTTTCGCTCTTATTCCCAAGACCTTAGTTAAGGCCATACTGCAATTTATATTTGGGTTTAATTTCATGTTGTGTGCGTAGTACTTCAATTCAAGCACTCACACACATTGAGCTTTCGCTCTTATTCCCAAGACCTTAGTTAAGGCCATATTGCAAATTATATTTGGGTTTCATTTCATGTCGTGTGTGTAGTATTTCAATTCAAGCACGCACCCACATTGAGCCTTCGCTCTTATTTGCAAGACCCAAGTAAGGGCCCATACATACCTTATATACGTATTTCCCTTCGACATTTACATTACAAGTCATTTCCGTTAAGTCATTTCCCTTCGGTATTGTCTTTACATTCGGGTTTTCCCTTTGGAGTAGCGTGAGTTTGCATTGCATATACGCCATACCACGAGTTAGGACGCATATTGCATCAAAGCAAACCCCGTACTCCCGCTCAAAATCGCCACATTTAGTGGAGTGTTCATAACACACACCTAGGTGGCCCGTAAGGGGATAAAAAGAAAGACTTAGGCACATGCAAATCCACGTGATCTAAAATCTGAAAATCGTACAAACAAGACCTGAATCAAACACCTCGAACCGCTTTCGTAGGCTTTTTCCACTCAAAACTTGATTTTTTAAAGCGTACAGGCTGACCCTTGCGCATCGGTGCAAGAAGGTCTGCGACGACAAGAGCTTGCTTGCTCACAATCGCCACGTTAGAAGTCAGGTTTAGAATATATCTTCGCTAGCTTAGGTAAGCTAGCTGGCACGCCCTGTTTATTTAAATAGGACTTAGACACACGAAAAGGTTAGCTACAGGCCTAAGAAACCAGGAGGCGGAGATTTTCTGCGTCTACATCATGTATGAGGTGTTCATGCGTGGATATGCAAAGTGCATGACATGGATGAGGTGCCAGAAAAGGTGACCTCCTAGAGATCAGATTATACGGTCGAACTTTTGCGATTTTATGAAGACCTGCTGCTCCGAGTGAGCGGGCCTTACGTATGCTCGATGTTCGAGTTTTTGAAATTCGTTTTAAGAGGGAAAACCTTTCTGAACCGTTGATCCTAAGGACCTTTAGCTCCTCGTGTTTGACTTTACTTGAGTCTCGGCACTCGCTAATCTAGCAGAGGTTTTATGAGAAAACAAGCTACATTTCAAAATTCCTACGCCTTACTCAAAACGTCAAATTCTCAAACAAGATGAAATTCAAGTAAGTAAATCCTATTTTTACTTTAGGATTCCCCGAAATGA
The DNA here is from genome assembly GCA_036023115.1 of Brasenia schreberi. NCBI lineage: Eukaryota > Viridiplantae > Streptophyta > Magnoliopsida > Nymphaeales > Cabombaceae > Brasenia > Brasenia schreberi. The sequence continues at coordinate 9,640,956 of JAYKKT010000079.1, read as the reverse complement.
ACCATGTTTTGCTTGGGATAAATCGCAGGGATGGGAAAGAAGTACCACGATCCCTTCTGAAGTGTCCCGTGGTTTGAGGCAAAGAAGGCGGAAAACTGCTCTCTTTTTTAGCTTTCTGGCCTTTCTCTTTCTTTTTTCATAGAGGGTCTCCCTTTGGGAGTATTTTTTTTTAATCCCTCTTTTTCATGGAAGAATCAATTTTTGTTTACTTTTGACTCAGGTTTCTTTCTTTGGGAAAGAGATTTTGGCAGGGATTTCCTTTTGTTTTGGCCAAGTTTTCCTTTCGAAGGGAGAAGAGAAGAGGGGAGGACTTATCCCAAGGTCATACTCGATCCATTCCAGATCGGCCTATTTAGAAATAGCACGTACTACTTGCAAGTATCTTGCTATATTGAACTAGGCCTTTCTTTAAGAACAAGGATTTTGAAATGTAACCACGCATTTGGAAAGCTCCACTTTTTCACAAAATGTCGATTCTCTCATTCAGGGTCACACAACTCACCTTTAATCCTTGGTTTCGAAGTTTCAAAGCAGATTTCCCTAAAATATTTTTGCAAAATGGGAATTTAACTCGGACCCTATATGTGATACTTTTTCAAATACTGAATATTGATAGGATCTGCTAAATTCCTACCTTCGACATCGGTTAACCAATAAGAATTGTTCGTGGTGGTTCCACGCACGACGTAAGGGCCATCCCACTTGGGCCGCCACTTTCCAAGTGGATGTGGGCCACGATGGTGGATGATTTTTAAAATGAGATCTCCCACTTCAAAATGGCAAGGTTTCATATGTTTTTCATAGTATCGGGCGATCCTTTGCCGGTATGCATGAGCATGATCCATAGCAAGGAGTCGCCTCTCATCTAATAGATCTAGTTCGGCCATCCTAGCATGCTGAAGCGTCTCTATGGGGAGGTCGAGTGCAATGGATGTATGAAATGAATGTAGTTTGGTATGAATGGGAGAATGGCGTTTGTGCCATAGACCAACTCAAAGGGCATGGCATTTGTGGGAGTGCGGATGGAAGTCCTATAAGCCCATAAGGCTTCATCCAACTTCTCGTGCCATGTTCTACCCTTCTCTAGGGTTTTCTCAACAATGCTGATGAGAGTCTTGTTGGTGGCTTCGACTTGGCCGTTGCCTTGAGGGTAGTAAGACGACGAGAAGTGATGATTTATGCCATACTTGTTGCACAGCTTGACCATCCGTTCATTTTTGAATGGGGTGCCATTATCGGACACAAGATCCCTTGGAACTCCACATCGAGCCAAGATGTTTTTCCTATTGAAAGCCACCACATGTTGCCCCTGGACATTGGTCAGGGAGGTGGCTTCAACCCACTTGGAAAAATACTCAGTGGCTGCTAAAATGAACCTGTGTCCATTCGAGGCCTTTGGAAAAATTGGTCCTACGATATCAAACGCCCACATGGTGAATGGCCAGGGGCTAACCACGGAATGCAGTGATGATGAGGGGATATGAATGGCGTGACCATGCACTTGACATGGGTGACACTTCCTAACATGATCGTGGCAATCTTTTCTCAGGGTGGAGCAAAAATAACCCGCTCTAAGTATCTTTATCGCCATCATGTTGGCATTGACATGACCTCCACATTCTCCATCGTGGAATTCGTGCATAACAGTCCTAGCCTCCTCTAGGTCGACGCATCTTAGTAAGATGCCGGTAAAACTCTTTTCGTACAGAACTCCACCCAAAATCGTGTATCGGGTAGAAATTTTTCGGATGAATGCCTTATCTTTAGATGTAGCATCTTCAGCGAATCCCCCATTTTCTAGAAAATACTGTCATAAAACCAAGGTTTTTCATCAGAATCAGGGTTATTTTGGCAAATTTGCAAATCGTCTATGGAAGGAGTGGGTGCGTGCCATATTTCAAGGGGTCTGGTTCCCAAAGTGGGATCGACCCTTAGGGTTGAACCCAGGGATGAGAGGGCATCAGTGACACCATTATCCTCTCTTCCTACGTGTGTCTCGTACACGATTGGAACGACTCGACCAGTCGAGTGGCCAACTCGTGATATGGAAGCAGTTTTTCATTCTGAACTTGCCAAATTTTTAAAACTTGGTTTATAACAAGGAGTGAATCTCCAAAAACCTCGATGCATGATGCCCCTAGAGTTTTCGAAATCCTTAAGCTTTGTATATGTGCTTCATACTCAGCTATGTTGTTGGAACATTCGAAATCCAGGCGAATGGCTATGGGTATTTCGCCCTTTTCAGGGGATACGAGGATGATACCTGCCCCAGCCCCTCGTTGGTTTCGTGCCCCATCGAAGTGCATCTTCCACACTTGGTTTTCGAAAGAGTTTGCCAAAATGTGGTTTTCAAAATGGTTTTGCAATATGCCTTCATCAGGCATTTCGTTATGTGTGGGATACGTATCTTCTAAGGGGAACTCAACTACGTAGTCAGCTAGGGCTTGCCCCTTAATGGAGATCTGGTGATGGTATTTCAAGTCATACTCCAATAGAAGGAGTTGCCATTTGCCCAATCTACCCATGAGAATGGGTTTTTTGAACAAGTGTTTGATGGAATCCAGTTTGGACACTATCCATATCTCATGATCTAGGAAGTAGTGTCGAAATTTCTGATAGGCCCATACCAAGGCCAAGCACGTCTTCTCCATGGCTTGGTAATTTCTTTCATAAGCCAGGAGAGTTTTCGAAAGATAGTATATGGCATACTCCTTATGAGTGTCATCCTCGTATTGAGCTAATAAGGCACCCAAGGCATTCGCATGCACAGAAATGTAAAGTAGAAGAGGTTTTCCTTGCTTTGGAGGATTTAAAACAGGGGGATTAACTAAGTATGCCTTTAGCCTATCAAATGATTTTTGGCAATCGTCATCCCATAAAAATTTTGTACCTTTTCTCAAGAACTTGTTGAAGGGTTCGCATCTAGTTGCCAGGTTTGAGATAAACCTGCGAATGGATTGTAATTGACCTTGGAGGCTACGAATCTGCGTGAGATTGGAGGGTGGATCCATGTCTATGATGGCTCGACATTTAGACGGGTCGACTTCTATGCCCCTTTGGCTTACCATAAATCCTAAAAGCTTACCAGATTCTACCCCGAACACGCATTTTTTAGGGTTTAGCTTTACTTTGTAAAGTCTAAGCCTTTCGAAAATCTTTTGCAAACATTCGAGATGAGTACATCGAGTTTTTGACTTAGCCAGGAGATCATCTACATATACCTCTACGAGCTCATGAATCTGATCATGAAAGATCGAGGTCATAGCTCTCTGGTATGTGGCGCCAACATTTTTCAAACCAAAGGGTTGTATAGCAGTACGTGCCCCATGGGGTTGTGAAAGCGGTCTTAGCCTGATCTCGTGGGCTTAGTTTGATTTGGTTGTACCCTGAATAGCCATCCATGAATGAAAACATCTCATGATTTGTAGTACTATCGACTATCAAATCAATGTTTGGTAAAGGGAAATTATCTTTGGGCGTGGTTTTATTCAGGTTTCTAAAATCGATGCATATTCGAATTTTCCCACTGGTTTTTTGAACAACAACTATATTGGACAACCAGTCAGAATACGCAATGGGTTTTATAAATCCGGCTTTTAACAGATCTTCTAAACCCTCTTTGACCTGCGAATGTACGTTCGGATGTATCTTCCTAAGCTTTTGTTTTACGGGTTTTGCATCTGAATCTAAGGGAAGACGATGCTCTACAACATTTGGGTCTATACCTGGCATGTCTTCATACGTCCATGCAAACACATCAACGTAGGTTTTCAAAAATGCAATGAATGATGCTCTTTCATGCTCATGCAAACATGCGCCTACCTTAATGAGTTTTGGCTTTGAATCACTCCCTAACTATGAAATGTCCTCCTACTGATTTCGATGGTTTTTCAAAATCGAGAATTTTATGAAATTCTGGGAGCTCAGAAGTGGGATCTTCCTCGAGGGGATATACTTCTAGCCTTTGATCATTCTCAAGAATTCTAAATCCTAGGGAATTCGGACTTGACGCACAGTTTTCGCAAACGCCTGGTTTTTGTTTTGGATTTTCTGCAGGTTTTGAAGATTTTGGTCCTCTTATGAAGAGGACTTTCTTTTCGAAATCCTTGGCTTTTTCAAAACCTTTACCAGGAGCTGCTAAATACAGGATTTTGTTTTTGGTATTTTGCACATTTTCGATTTTTTTGGATTGTTGTAAGGAAAGAACTTTGGGAACTATACAAACAACTCTTTTTTCAAGTTTTTCATCTTTTTCAAATGTTTTTGGTTTTGTAGATTTTTCCAAATGTTTTTGTATTTCAAGTTTTTCAAATGTTTTTGTGTTTTTGATTGAGGGATCTTCCATCATACCTACAAAGAAAAATGCCGCAAGTTAGACTCTAAACAAGAGGTCTAAATCGTAGGTTTCTGCTTGGGTAGGCTCCAGGGCACCCTTGACCCAGGTGGTCACAGGGGGTGGTTCTGGTGGTATTTTGGGAGTATAGCCTATCCCATGTCGGCTTTGGTTGGCCTTGGACAATATGGGTTCTACGAGACCCTGGTTTTGTGCCCCTAGACTCTTGTAAGGCATATACCCCATGTTCAATAACATGTTCCACGATTTTTTGTTTTTGGAAAAGCTTTCATATAATTCGTGGTCCTGGAACTTGCTATCGTCCATGTTATGCACATAAGGCTTTCTGTCCAGGGGTTTTGGAAATAGTTGACGCTTGGATTTTCTTGGGATGGTTAATGTTTTGAGTGGTGCAGCCTTGGGCGGCCCCTGGATATACACGACCTTCCTAGGTATCTGAAGTGTGAGCTTTGGTGGCTCGACCATGGTTTGCCCAGGGTTGGCCTCGTAGGCTTGGGAACTTGAAAAACATGGGGAATTCTGGATTCCCTGAAGCTGTGGGTGACTTTACCTAGGATCACAACTATTTGATTTTCAAAAGGGATTTTGACATACCTATGGAAGGTGGATGGCACAACATGCAGGCTGTGTATCCAAGGCCTTCCCAGTAATAGGTTGTAGTGGGGATGGATGTCCAAAACATGGAATACCCCTACATGAGCTATCCCTCCTGTTTCCGTGGGTAGTTCAATGGATCCTAAAGGCCTAGACGCATTCCCATCGTAGCAGTGATTACGATGGGGCTTGGATTCATGGAAGTCAAGGTGACTCCAATCTGATATGCTATGTGAAGCGGAAGGATGTTGATCCCTCCTCCTCCGTCAACTAGGCACCTATCTAGAGAGTGGTGATTCAATACCACCTCGATATGTAGGGCCTGATTATGGGATTCGTAGGGTCTTTCGAGATCCTCTTCCGAAAACATGATAGGTATTTTCGCACCTATGGACGCCACTTGGTTAGACAAGGATTCTGGGGTTATGTTCGAACTAACCTTTGCTCTTTCTAGAATTTTCTCTAACACGAGTCTATGCCTAGGCGAGGTTTGTATCAGCTCTAGGATGGACATGTTAATGGGAATCTTTGAAAGATGGTTTTCGAAATCATACAAGTTTAAGACGACTTTTCCTTTGTCTGCTTTTGGTGGAACTCTAGGAATACATGCTTTTGAAGGGCCAGGCACACTGACCACTTTTTTAGCATTTTGCAGATGTGGGGGTTGATAGATCCTCCCTGATCTTGTCACCTCCCCCATGATCAACATAGGGTTCGTACCTAACGTGGATTTAATTGAATGTTTTGGAGCACCTTGAATTTTCAAAACTGGTTTTATCGGGGATAGAGCTCTTGGTGGTCCCTGAATCACTACTTGGGCAGTTTTCCTACAAAGGACGAGTGTAGATGCATAAGTAGAAAAACCAGACTCATATGTACGCGCTAGACTCTTCGAAATTGTGAGAGCACATACCTCTTTGCCCTTCCCACTGGTACTTGCGTGATTGGGAAAGGGTTCTTTGAAAATAGCTTGGGCAGGCTCTGGTTCCTCTGACCTGGAGCCGGCCCTCAGCTATCAAGTTCTCGATTTGGTTTAGGAGGGAAAAACATTGCTTCGTATCATGGCCTTTGAGCTGATGATACTTGCAAAATCGATTCAAAAACCTCCCTTTGGAAGTGATTCCCTCGGGGATTTCGGGGAGTTCGATCATGCCTTGGGTGAGTAGAAGGTCTAGGACCTCCGACACAGGTTGCCCCAGCGGAGTGTACTCCCGTTTTTCAAAGGGTTTTTGCATTTTTTTGTCTTTTCTGTTTTCGAAACTCTCAAAATTCTTTGAAGTGCTCGCCAGCCTTGGATGTACCCGGACATTAGCGACCTTGTGGGGTTTTGGCCCTTTGTCCATGGTGGGTAGCCCGTAATTGCTGGGCTTCTCCAAGTGAGTCTTTGAAATCACACTCCCTTTCCACAAATGGTCGTAAATCTCTTTTTTTCAAATTTGTTTTAAAAAGAGATTCTTTTTTAATCAGTTTGTGGAAAGTAGAGATTTTATGCAGAGAAAGAAGGGTTTTCAGCTCAGTTTTAAAATTATCCAGGATGAGCATTTCTACGCATCCTTCGGATATGGGTTCTCGCACCTGTCCAAGGAGGGACCTCCATCGAACGATAAATGTATGCACATCTTCGTTCATACCTTGCTTTGTATTCCTCAAAGTGTTTAAAGTAGGCGTGACTTCTACGTTATGCAAAAATCTTTGCATAAAACAGTTCACCAACTCTTCAAAAGTTGCGAACTGGCTCAAATCGTAGGAAGCCAACCATTTGGAAGCTGTGCCTTTGAGGGATAAAGGGAACCAATACACCCATTTCATCGAGTCCTTCTTTTTCTTGTGGGCTCGACGAGAGAAAAGTTGCAAGTGATACCTAGGGTCTCCCGTGCCATCATATCGATGGAAATTCGGTATTTCATCGTCACTGTCTGTTTCATAGTCTAAAGGGAGAAAGTCAGACAGGGTGTACGTTGTTTTCTCTTTGTTTTGCCCCTTCAGCAACTGTTGTAGGGCTTTACGATCCTTGTGAGTGAAGGAGTCGTGGTATTGGTTGCCTTCCACCGCGGAGGTCTCCTTGTGTCTGCGAATTTTTTCAAATTTCTTTTTGGCCTTCATTGGTTCGCCATGTGACGAACACGAATCAGCTGCTTCAGCCTCTTGGCTAAGAGCAGCGATTTTGGCCTCGCACTCCCTTCTTATCTCTTCCTCTCTATGTTTTCGAGTTTTTGAAGATTTCCTAGAATGAGAACTTGAGGCGCATGAGGCACGGCTAGACACTTCATAGGAGTCTGAACTCGACATGACTCCGATGCTTTAAAATCCAACTACAAAATGCAAAAAGACAAAAGAGTTAAAACACTTTTCTTTGAAAACAAAATTTTCAAGAGATCTATTTGTTTGTGTTGTTTTTCCTTAAGACCAAGGTCCCACCGGGTGTGCCAAATCTATAGACACAGAAAATCTTCGACTTCGGGTTCTCAGGCCTGGAGCGAATCTTTTCGCAATCTACGTTCGCTTTTAGGGCATGCCAGCTAGCTTACTCAAACTAGAGAAGTAAATTTTGAAAATATCTGACTTTTGGGGCGACTGTGAACAAGTGGGCTCTTTTCGTCGCGACCTTCTTGCACCGAAGCGCGAGGGTCAGTCTGTACACTTAGGAAAGCTCAACTTTAAACAAATACGACCTTTTTTGAAAAGTACGAAAGTGTTTGATCAATTGGCTTTTGTCAAATTGCAGATTTTATTCATGGGATCCATACGTTCCTCTGTCTTTGGGTTTTAGCAAATTTTGGCATGTGATTGTGTGCATCAAGTGCTCGATTTTGTCAAATTCTACACGTTTGCTTGGGATTGTTCAATGCAAGTATGCTCCCTATCTCGAGTGTGGCGTATATGCAATGCAAACTCACTCAACTTGAAGGGAAAACCCGGAATTTAAAAACATAGCAGAAGGGAAATTGCAGAAGGGAAAATATGGCTATATCTTAGATGCGGAAAGAAAATATATAGCTATATCTTAAGAGTGAGAAGGCTCAATGTGAGTGAGTGCTTTGAGTGTATAAATTGAAAGGCAACTCATGCAACTTGAATTTAAAACCCAGCTGAAAGGGAAATACATATATATACGTAAGAGCGGAAAGGCTCAATGTGAGTGAGTGCTTTGAGTGTATAAAATGAAAGACAACTCACACGACTTGAAACTTAAAACCCAGCTGAATGTATATAAATAGAACTATATCCTATTAGTTGTTAAGGCTCGTTTGTGTGCAAAAGTGTGCAGATAAGAGCGGAAAGGCTCGAGTGTACGTGTGTGTGTTTTGCATCAAGCACATATATTACATCCGAGGGGAGACAAGCTCCGTTATTACAACCCCATATGAATTTAATTGAACTTGAAGTAATGTAAAAGACCAGATTCGAACACTTACACGTCGTCTGCTTGGGACTTCTTTATCAAGGAAATCCGACCTTGGGTACCTCTCACTGCGAATCGATCAACTGCGTGGGGGTGTTGATCCTAATCTTTGATCTAGGCTAGGTCGACATATGGATAGGCTATGGGTTTGGGTAAGACATGGACAGATCTAGGGCGAGATGTAAGGGATCTAGGCCAAGTCTAAATGGGTGGTCTTGGGTAAGAGTTAAGCCAAGGTCCTAAGGGGATACTCGGCCAGCTAATGGCCGAGTTGGGTGATGTTTCATGGGTAGATTTGGGTAGGATCCTAAAGCAATGCTTGGCCAGCTAATGGCCGAGCTTGGTTGGTGTGTTGGGAATGATCTTAGGCGAGATTCTAAGGAAAGGGTCTAAGGGAATGCTCGGCCAAATGGTGGCCGAGCTCGGTAGGTTTAGGAGTTGGTTTTAGGTAGAAACTAGTGAGAGATCCTAAGGGAAATGGCTCGGCCAATGGGCAGCTCCTATTGGCTTCCACGCATCCAACCTTCACGCAATGGGAGAGCCATCCAAGCTGCCAAATTTCCTTTGTTGCAGCACTTGACTTGCGTGATTTCCTTCTTGCCCACAATATCAACCCACAACATCAGTCCACAATGGAAAGGCCAAGTCAAGCCACCATTCTTGACTTGCTTTTCCCTCTCTCTCTCTCTCTCTCTCTCTCCACCCACTAAGCTTTCATGTAAAAAAAAAGATGTTGGACCTCCCCCCCTCACGTCCTTTTATAGGCAAGGGGATTGGATATTGGATCTTGGATTGGTTCTGAAATCTGGATCCAATCCAAGTCTTATTTGGATCTAGATCTGGATATTTGGATCCAAATTTGATCCAAATTTTTCTCTTCTTTGGTCCTTCCTGACGTTTCGAGCCGGACATTTTGTGCGGGTCCTGAGTTCATCAACGCTCCGTCTTATGCTAGGTTTTTCCCAATTTCATCGTCCGAGCTCCTTTTCACCTTTCTGGACTCTATTTCAACTGATTTTTCTTGATTTTTGACTTGGATTGCTCATGATTTCGGAGGTGCTTTTGGCTTGGCCTTCGATACTTCAGGCTTGAAGTCCACTCGTGGCCTGGGCTCCTCTTTTGTCTTTGAAATTTGCTTTTCATCAGGCTAGGCTTGATCTTTGAGCTTTTGAATCTCTTTTGCAGCTGCTTTGAGGCAGGCTTCACCTGTTCGTCTGGGCTTTTGCAGAAATGAGTCTTTCGTCCACTTTTGAGAATTTCATGTTTTAAACAGGGTTGGAAAACAGAGGTTTGAAGTATTTAAGCTCCTAGGTTTTCGAAAATTCCAATTTTGGCTTTTTGAGCTTATTTTCGAACCAGGCATTTGGTTTTGCAAAATTTTTTGGATTTTGGGGTGTTTACAACGTCCTAACTCGTAGTATGGCGAATATGCAATGCAAACTCACACAACTCCAATTGAAAACCCGAATTGAAAGACAATGCTTAAGGGAAATTACGTAATGTAAATTGCAAAAGGGAAATATGGCTATATCTTAAGAGCGGAAAGGCTCAATTGTGTAAGTGTGTGTCGTGTATATATGGAAAGACTACTCACACAGCCGAACCTTAAAACCCAAATCTTAAAGACATAGCGGAAGGAAAATACAACTATATATATATATGGGCCCGAAGGTCGCCAATGTGTACGTGGGTGTTGTGTATATATGTAAAGACAACTCACACGACTTGTAATGTAAAAACCCAAACAGAATTGCAATATGGCCCTTACTAGGGTCTTGGGAGTAAGAGCGAAAGCTCAATGTGTGTGAGTGTGGAATTGAAAGACTACGCACACAACTTGAATGAAACACCCAAATAAAATTGCAATACGGCCCTTACTAGGGTTTTGGGAATAAGAGCGAAAGCTCAATGTGTGTGAGTGTGGAATTGAAAGACAATGCACACGACTTGAATGAAACACCCAAATAAAATTGCAATACAGCCCTTACTAGGGTCTTGGGAATAAGAGCGAAAGCTCAATGTGTGTGAGTGTGGAATTGAAAGACAACACCCATGACTTGCAATGGAAAACCCACGCAACTGAATATATATAAATATAACTATATCTTAGGGGTTGTCAAGGCCCGTGTGTGTGCAAAAAGGTGTGCAACTAAGAGCGGAAAGGCTCAAGTGCACGTGTGTGTTGGTGTGTCAAACCACGTTATTACAATCGGGGGAGACAACGCTCCATTATTACAACCCTGTATCAAAATTTAATTGAATATAAAACAAGTTCATGTAAAGGACCGAGTTTAGTTACTTACATGCAGCTGGTCCATGCTCAACTTGCTTGGATTTGGCCTTGACGAGTCATCTTGGGCAGCCGAAGGGGAGCTCCTTGGGTGTATGTTGGTGGCATGTGATGTTGAAGTGTCCAAGTGCTGGACGGGTGGTGTCTTGATGCTGGCCGAGTGGAAGGAGAAGCAGGTAGGGGTGCTGGACGGGTGGTGAAGTGGCAGGGGGATGGACTAGGCTTGGGTGATGCTTGGCTGGGAAGTGGGCGACTAAGGGAGGATGTTCAACTAGGAGCTAAGGTGTGGTGTTGAGGAGGGTGAATGGGATATGGTGTAGGTCGGCCGGGTGGAAGGGAGAAGGGATGGATGCAAGTGTGCAGTTGGGAAAGAAGGAGGTGAAGGGTTAGATGGGGTTGAGGTGGGATACTAACCGTGAAGGAGGCGGTGCTGGTGGTGGTGGAGTGTGGTGGCCGGATGGAAGAAGATGGAAGGAGTGGTCGGGGAAGATGCTCCTCTCCGAAGGTGGAAGGTGGTGGAGTCGGCTGGAATGGAGAAGTGCTGGCCGGGTGGTGGAGTGGCGGTGGAATGGTAGGTGGTGGGCCGGGTGGTGGAGCTTGGAGTGAGTGGAGGAGAGAGAGAGAAACCCGCAATGAAGAGGGGTTTATATAGGCTGGGAATGGGCTAGGTCGGTTAGGGGGTTGTGGGCCAGATATTTGTAATAAGGTGGGCATGGGACATGGTTTGGGGTAGGTTGGTTAGGGGGGGCTGGTTAGTGGTTTAGGGTAGGTCGGTTAGGTGGGCTGGGACATAGTGGTTAGGGGTTTAATTAGGTGCACTAAGGTGGGTTTAGGCTTAGTGGGTTAGGGTCTAGGTGGTCTAGCTAGGTGAGGTCGGCTAGGTGAGGTTGGGGTGGTTTTGGGTGAGAAGAGTTAGGTCTAGGTTAGGTTTGGGTCAAGTTTTAGGGAAAGTGGCTGGGTGAGGTGAGCAAGCTTAGGGCTAGGTTTAGGAACCTCCCCTTGGCGCCGGTCCATTGATCCAGTTGCAGCCACGTCCAAGTTGGTGCAGCCCCAGGTCGGGTGTAGGTGCACAAGCTTAAACCCACACTCTAGGTTAAACCCACAAGGTTAACCCACTCTTGACCAAAAGTCAAGCCTACCAACTTTCTCACTCATACTTTATGCTCCCCTTTGTCTCTCTACCCAAGCTTTTCAACTGAAATGTTGTGGGCCCCTCACCTCCATTTATGAGAAGGTGATGTGGGCCATGGATATAGACATTGGATTTGGATCTCATTTGGATCTTGAGATCCAAATCCAAATCCAAATACATGTTGGGTTTGGATCTGGATATATATGGTCCAGATCCGGCCCAAATCTGATTTTTGACTCCTCCATGGCGTTTTAAAAAGGACGGTTTGTGCGGGCCTGACTTCATCAGTACTCCGTCTTGCGTTGGGTCTTCGCCAACATTGTCGTCCGCTCTTCTTCTCGCCTTCAGGAGTTCATTTCGAGCAAATTTCTGATATCTGGGGCTTGGATGTCTGAGAATTTGGGGATGATTTTGATACGAGAGTTTATGTGCCAGGCTTGAAGTATGCTTCGGGTCCAGGCTCTCCTTTGCCTCTTCGGTCCTGCTTTGGTCAGGCCGGAAGGTTTTCGGGGTTTCAAAACACCTTTTAAAAGTCTAAAACTATATGTATACAGTTTTAAAATGTATATATGGTTTTAACATATGTACAGGGTTGTTTAGAAGGCTCCTGGGTTTCCAGACTCAAAATAGCCCTTTGGGGCTGCTTTTGTGAAACCAGGCATATTTGAGAAAAATCGTGGGATTTTGGTGTGTTTACAGGCTTGAACTTTATTCTTAAATGATCCAGCTTCTTTCTTGTCGTAGCTCAATTCCACGGTTTTGGTTTTGATCTTGTCTTGCTCCTTGATTACATGTTGGATCGGCTAAACTCTGTTTGGCTTGGTTGCTTCATGGCTTGATCTTATGTGGATGAATCACTTTCACTCTTAGTCTTGTATGGGCTGATCTTTGAACCACTTCCATCCTATGGTGTGGGCTTTTGGTGAGGACATGCATCTTCCTGTTTGATGTTTTGGTTCGTATTGGCCGAATCAGACTCCACCTTCGGTCCTCGGATTGGGACTTGATGGCTTGAAGTTGGGTTGCATTGAGATCCTCCGTATGATGTAATCTCAGTTCGGTGGTCTTAAAACTAGACTTTGGTTCAAAACACATGTTTTTGAATTGATTGAAACTTGAAATTTTAAACAATTTTGAATTTCATGTTTTTAACTTCTCAAAAGGAAATTTGGGAATTGAAAAAAAACATTTTATTTCAAAATTTATTTTCAGGTGTTTACAGATGCCCCTCTTTGGCATTAATCCAACTGTGTTTGGATAATGTCAATGAAGAAAAACACCCTTTTACTTTCCTTCCTGAACCTATCTCGGGAGCATGGATCATTTGAGTTCCTAAACCCTTTTCCTTTAAGATAAGTAAGAGGGGATTTAGAGCCAAAGGGGACTTAACTTGTCATGGCCCTGATCCTAAATGAAATCATGCACTCCACGGTCTTATATGCATGTATGGGCATGTGAATGATATGAATGATATGCACATGATTTAGCATACCCTGATCGAACTTGGGAGGCTCATGAAGGCCGGCTGTCCCAAGTGATTATGGTCTTATGCTGCTTGATGTTCTGGGTTTTCAAAATTTTCAAAAAGAAAGTGGGAAATCCTTTTAGCTTCAATCACAAGGATTTTTAGCTTCTTGTGTTTCCCTTTACTTGAGTCATAATACCTACTACTTGATAGAGGTTTTATATGAAAACTCAGGAAACATTGCAAAATCTTCCTACCTACATAATAAAGTCTAATTCTCAAACAAAATAAGATTCAAATAAGTAAATCTTATTTCTACTTTAGGATTTTCCTAGACAAACCATTCTCCACTGGGATAAGTCATAGGGATAGGGAAAGAATTACCACGGTCCCTTCTGAAGCGTCCCGTGGTTTAAGACCAAGAGTGAAAAATTTGCTCTTTTGAGCTTTTTGACAATTTTTCTCTTCTTTCATAGAGGGCCTCCTATTTTCTTTTGGAGGATTTTTCTTTTGTTTCCCCTTTTTATTTTCTTTATTTTCAATTGGAGGATTCTTTTTTTCTTTTCTTTCTCTTTTGTTTTGAAGATAAATTTTGGAGGGATCCTCTTTTTCTATTTTTACCAGATTTTCCTTTGAAGGAGAAGTGAAATGGGGAGAAACTTATCCCAATGGTCTACTTGATTCGTCTAAGATCACCCTATTTCGAGATAGCATATACCACTTGAAAATATTTTGCTATTTTGAATAAGGCTCGACTTTGTAAGATGGAAATTTTGAAATGTAGCCCATAAATTTTGAAAACTCTACCTTTCATAAGGCCTTAATTCCCTTGTTTGGGGTCACACGATCCACCTTGATCCTTCCTTAAGAAGTTCAAAGGAGGTCCTGTTTAAAATATTTTCGAAAAGGTTAGACCCTATACATGATATTTTTTCAAATGTTGAGCATTTATAGGGTCTACTAAGTTCCTACCCTCAACATCAATCAACTAATAAGCATTGTTAGTGGTGGTTCCACGCACCACATAAGGACCATCTCACTTGGGCTGCCACTTTCCAAGGGGGTGTGGGCCTCGGTGGTGAATGGGTTTTAGCACTAGGTCTCCCACTTTGAAATGGCGAGCCTTCATGTGCTTCTCATAGTGTCGGGCTACCCTTTGCCTATATGCATGTGCATGGTCCATAGCAAGGAGCCTTTTTTTATCTAATAAGTCAAGTTCAATAATTCTAGTATGCTATAAGGTTTCTAAGGGAATGTCTAATGCAAGTGATGTATGGAATGAATGAAGCTTGGTATGAATGGGGAGTATGGTATTTGTGCCATAGACCAACTCGAATGGGGTGGCATTTGTAGGGGTTCGGATGGAAATTCTATAAGCCCACAAGGCTTCATCGAGCTTCTCATGCCATGTCCTACCCTTTTCTATGGTTTTCTCAATGATGCTTATGAGGGTTTTGTTTGTGGCTTCGGCTTAGCCATTGTCTTGAGGGTAGTAGGGTGATGAGAAGTGTTGAGTCATGCCATATGTAACACACAACTTTTCCATCTTCTCATTCTTGAATGGGGTGCCATTATCGAACACTAGGTCTTTTGGAACTCCAAATCGGGCCAAGATATTTCTCTTAATGAATGCCACTACATGTTGTCCTTGGACATTTACCAAGGATGTAGCTTCAACCCATTTAGAAAAATATTTGGGGATAAACCTATGTCCATTGGATGCATTCGGGGATATGGGTCCTACGATGTCAAATGCCCACATGGCAAAAGGCCATGGGCTTACAATGGAATGTAAAGTGGACGATAGGGTATGAATGATATGCACATGTATTTGACATTGATGACATTTCCTAACATGATCATGGCAATCTTGTCTCAGGGTGGACCAAAAATACCCGGCCCTAAGTATCTTCATGGCTATCATATTTGCATTGACATGGCCTCCACATTCTCCATCGTGGAACTCATGCATTATGGTCCTAGCCTCTTCAAGGTCTACACATCGCAACAACATGCCCGTAAAACTTTTATTGTAAAGCACCCCTCCCAAAATTACATACTGGGTTGAGATTTTTCTAATAAAAGCTTGATCTTTTGAAGAAGCATATTCGGGAAACCCTCCATTTTCTAAAAGGTTCTTAATGTCATAAAACCAAGGTTTGTCATTTGAATTTTGGTCATTTTGGTAAATCTCTAAATCATGTGTGGATGGAATGGGTGAGTGCCATATCTCTAAGGATCGGGTTCCCAAGGTGGGATCCACCCTTAAAGCTGATCCTAAGGAGGAGAGGGCATCTGCTATAGTGTTGTCCTCTCTTCCTATGTGAGTGAGTGTGCATGACTTGAAAGAGTCGACCAACTTGGTGGCCAACTCATGGTATGGAATGAGTTTCTCGTTTTTGACTTGCAAAATTTTTAAAACTTGGTTCACAACCAGTAAGGAGTCTCCAAAGACTTCAATGCATGATGCCCTTAGATTTTTCAAAACTTTTAGGCCTTGTATGAGAGCCTCATATTCAGCCACATTATTTAAACACTCAAAATCTAGACGAATTGCAATGGGGATCTCTCTTTTTTCGGGGGATATGAGAATGACTCCAACACCTGCCCCTTGTTGGTTACTGTAAACACCCCAAAATGAAATGATTTTCAAACAAACACCTGGTTTCCAAAAACTAGTCTTCAAACCAAATTTTGAACTTTTAAAACTTGTATGAGAGCCTCATATTTAGCCACATTATTTAAACACTCAAAATCTAGACGAATTGCAATGGGGATCTCTCTTTTTTCGGGGGATATGAGAATGACTCCAACACCTGCCCCTTGTTGGTTACTGTAAACACCCCAAAATGAAATGATTTTCAAACAAACACCTGGTTTCCAAAAACTAGTCTTCAAACCAAATTTTGAACTTTCAAAACCCAGGAGTTGCAAAGTTGTAAAACTTTTATAAGAAGTCTTTCAAAATATAGGTTTCTTAAACTCAGGCCAAAACCCAAATTTTGTAAGCAGCCAAATCAAGTAGGTGGAGCCTGATCGAAAAGCAGCTCCGAAAGCAGGTCAAAAGGTGAGAGTTCAGCTCAGCTTGATAAAAACAAGACCAAAAAGCAAAAGAAGAGACTAGGCCAGAAGTAGATTTCAGCCCCATAATGTGAAATGCAAAGCCAAAACACTGACAAAGCCATCAGAAATCCAAGCCCAAGCTTGAAATACCAAAAATGAGACAAAATGAAGTCTAGAAGGTGAAAAGACGGTCGGACGAAAAGGTTGGGAAAAACCCAGCCCAAGACGGCGCACTGATGAAGCCAGGCCCCGTCTCAAAACACCAAGAAGAATTGAAGAAACAAAAATTCGGATTAGATCTGGACATAAATATCCAGATCTAGACCCAAATAGTGTTTGTATCAGATTTGGATCATAAAAACCAAATCCAAGATCCAAACCCAAGACCCACCCCCTTGCCTATAAATAGAGGTGAGGGTGGGTGCAAGTTCACGTGAATTTGAAGTGAGAGGCTTGGGAGAGAGCATAAAGTAAGAGAGAGAAGAATGGTGGGCTTGACTTTGTCAAGTGGGCTAGCCATGTGGGAGTTGGTTCGGCCTTGCCTAGGCTCAATCGGTTGCACTCTCTTGGTCGGTCAATGATGTGGACTTGATTCATGTTTTGGCTTGATCATGTAGCCTTTCAAATTCAACATTACAAACTCAATTCTTTTCATGATAAACAAGCCATCTTAGCCCTGTATTTGAACTTGAATTGTCTTGAAGTGATCCATCTGTGAAGTTGATCCAGTCCCTAATTCTGATCCAATTTATCCTATCCACTTGTAGTCTTTATCCATTTATGATGAGCTTTAATCTTCGTATCTTACTTGGTTTATCCAGATAGGCTTCTAACTCGGTCCATCCTTCGCTTTTTGGAATTGGTCTCGATCTGGATTTGGATTGGGTATTACCTGTTCGTCTGATTTGTTTTGAAATCCATGGGCTGTTTAACTTGAATTTAAAACATTTATTTTGAAAGTTTCTAAAAACTTTAAAAGTTGGGATTTTCGATTTGGAAAGACATAAAGGTTTTAAATTGATTTTCGAATTTGGGAGTTTGAAAATACTTTTATTTTGGGTGTTTACAATGATGAAATAAAAGCAAAAAAAGCTCTACCACCGATACATAATTGGCGAGCAAAGTTAAGGGTAGTACAAAATGAATCAAAACTAGGTCTAAAACTTAACATTCTCACTTTCAAAGGATCAAGTACACTCGAGGAGTACTTAGAATGAGTCTTGGCTTCCTCTCCTTTTCAACAACCCTTGTTGTGATGGATTTGAAGCTGGTTAGTATTTTTTCTATTTCTTTCTTTAATTTTCAAACATGCTTCCTAAGGTATCTCTTTCCAAGATAAAGCAAGCACAATAATATACTCGTAGAGAACATAACACCTCTTCCCCTCAAGAAGACAAAAGATGTTCAATCAACACTAGCATGAAGACAATCTATCTTGAATAAATCAATGAGAAGGACGGTTGAGGCCATGAGCTACTCAAGCAATGATTTTGATATGCCCTATAGCTACCTAAAGTGATATGTACCTGTAAATACCAAAAAAAATTATCAAAAGATTTGATCTTTTAGAAATTTTGACTTTTCAAGAAAAAACTATACTTTTGGGTCTTTTAAGAGTTTTCAAATAAAGATATCTTAAACGAATTCATTTTCATGCCAAAATTTTATAGGTGCCATAAAATAAGGGTATATTGCACTCCTCTCAAAAAAATTCAATTTTAACAAAAGCCCCCAAAAAATGATTGCTTTGCCCTCAAGGCCAAATTGGCAAGATTCTGCTTTTTCAAATGACTACTTTGCTCTCGAGTCCCTACATAGGCTTTCAAACGAAATTCACATCTACAAATTTGGCACGCCCGATAGAACTTGAATCTTAGGAAATTGTTCTGATCCAGTTTTGATTTTCAAAACTGTAAATGTGAAAATTTCACTCCAACCTATTTAGGGACTTGAAATAACTCTTTAAACCTACTTTGTTTATGCGCGAGCATGCCAGCTAGTTTTCAAAACTAACAAAGTTTATAAATCTGACTTGTTTAGCGATTGTGGCTAAGTGAGATCTTGTCACCTTAGGCTTTCTTCATCCGATACTCAAGGGTCAGTCTAGGCGCTTTGAGGACTCATTAGTGCAGGTGTATATTCCCAAAATTCCCTTTGAGAATGGTTTTCAATCAAATCAAACTCGTGCAGTTAGTCTAGAAAATGGAAGGATTTCAAGTTCTGAAAAACAGAAATTGGTTCTGTTTTTAGAGCTGATTCCCAAATTTTTTTGGACAACTTAGATATCTTCAAAATTCATGAAAATTTCATAGATCATAGATGGGATATGGAGATTCTAAGCTTATTTTTACTTTGAAATTTGGTGTTGTATATTTATAGAATTAAATCTGGAATAACCCACTACTCAAATGTTTCAAAATACTCTATTACAGAAAGATAGAGGCCTAAAAAAGCCTTTGTATCTCGGTGTACAAAACTCCAAATTGTATGATTTTAGTCTTGTTGGAAAGCTGTATATATCAACTTTTCAGTAAGACTACTTTTATCAATTTTGGTTTACTATAGATAGAGTATGGGACTTTTACCCAAACTCTATTGCAGGAAAACTTACTATATAGAAACAGAACTTGGATTAGAACGATCTTTCCTTGTTTTATTCACGCATCTACTCGGACCTAAAATTCTTCAAAATTTTATCTCTAGTGGGCTTGTGTGTGTATTTGGTGTCTTAAGTTTCATATCATTAAGAGCAGTGGTTTAGCAATGAAAAATAAAACAATCAGCATATATAAAATACAGAAAAACAGAGTTTCAATTTTTAGAATATAAATGAATGCATCCATCCAAATTTAAATGACATGCACACCAAAATTAAAGCACATTACTAAATATAAATGAAGGTCGATGTGTATGTTAGCTTAAGCATAGAGGGGATTAGGAGTTATTGGAGTTTTATAGAATAGAGAGAGGTAGAATCAAGAAAGCAAACAAGTAGAGTGCATACGTAGGAAATGAAATTAACAGCATATCTACTTGCTATTACAATATGGGGGGAGACGAAGCTCCATTATTACAACTGTAAACACCCCAAAATCCCACGAACTTCTCAAATAAAACCTGGTTTTGTAAAAGCAGCCCCAAAGGGCTATTTTGAGTTTGGAAACCCAGGAGCCTTCTAGACAAAACCCTATACATATGTTTAAACCCTATATATTTTAAAATATGTATAATATAGTTTTAAAACCATTTAAAATACGTTGTGAAACCCCACAAAGCGACTGGGCCTGATGAAAGTAGGACCAAAGGAACAAAAGAGAGCCCGAAATCGGAGCACATGTCGAGCCCGGCACATCAACCCTCATGGTAGATTCACCCCCAGAATCTCGAACATCCAAGTCCCTGTTATCAACAAAACTCTTTGAAATCATCTCCGGAATGTGAAAACAGAAGCGAACGACCATGTTGGCGAAGACCCAACGCAAGACGGAGTACTGATGCTGTCAAGCCCCGCACAAACCGTTCGTTTCGAACATACCCTGAAGGAGTCAGAATTCAGTTTTGGATTGGATCTGGACCATATATATCCAGATCCCAATCCAAACGTATATGTGGATTTGGATTTGGATTTGGATTTGGATCCAAAGATCCAATCCAATATCCACATCCATGGCCCACATCACCTTCTCATAAATGGAGGTGGGGCCCACTTGAAATTCACGTGGGATCTTGGGCATGAGAGAGAATGGGGAGGGTAAGATTTGAGGGAAATGTATTAAGCTTGACTTGTGTGTCAAGTTTTGGGTTAATCATGTGGGTTAGCCTAATCAGTGTAGGTTTGAGCTTGTATGAACCTACACCTAACCTAGGGTTGCACCAACATGATGCAATTAAGTCCATGGGCCATGCAAAGGGATGCTCCGAACCCAATCCCAAGCTAAACCCCCTAATCCTAGCCATTTACCCTAATCCCGGCCTAATCCTAACCTAATCACCTAACCTACTTCCCTAATCCCAACCTAATCACCTAACCCACCTCCCTAATCCTTCCCTAAACCTAGCCTAATTCCCCTAATCCTAACCTAATCCTAGCCTAAACACCTAACCCACCTCACTAAACCTCACTCTAAAACCAGCCCACCTAGCTAAGCCCTAAACCTCTAAACCACCCCACTTAAAACCCTAGCACACCATATCCCTAAAACTACCTACCCTAAAATATTTGGCCCCCCCTAAATATCTGATCCACCTTATCCCCAAACCATCACCACCTAACCACTAAACCACCCTCCCAAACCAGCCCCAACCGACCCACCCAAGCCCTATAAACCCCCCCCCCCCCTAGTGGGCGGGTTTTTCAACTTTTTTTGGGCCAGCCAAGCCCTTCCTCTCCTCTCTCATCCCTTGCTCTCCTCTCTCACCTGCTCCACCTTGGACCTCCGGCCAGCTCCACTCCACGCCACCATCACCTCCGGCCAACTCCACTCCACCCGACTGCACCCACCTTCCACCCGGCTGCCTCCCTTGGACACCCGCCACCTTCACCTTCCTCTCCGGTTAGTACCCTATCCTAACACCACCCTCTCTTCACTCCCCCTCCACTCTCAGCCACCACACGCCCCCCTTCCTTAGTCTAACCTCCACTTCATCCAGTCGGCCACCACCTAGCTACCTGCCACCATTCAACCATACCCGACTACACCACCCGCCAGCCCTACCTTCCCCTTAGACAGCCCCTAGCTAGTCCCCAGCCACCTTACCTTTCCCTTAGACAGCCCCCACTCCTTAGTGACGCACCCTAGCTCCCCTTCATTTCCTAAGCACCCCTAACTACCCCAACAAAGGCGCCACAACAGCACCCCCTCCCATCACCCGGCTAGCGCTAAGGCGTCACACCCGCTGCATCCTTGTCACCAGGCCAGCACCCCTTTGCCGTGCCCTTCCGAGGAGCTCCCTCTTGCAACCCAAGGCGACGCTCAAGCCTAAGCTCAAGCAAGTCACCTCCGGACCAGCTATACGTAAGTGCCTAACTCGGTCCTTGTTTATAGACTTGCTTAAGCTTAATTAAATTTGATACGGCGTTGTAATAACGGAGCATTGTCTCCCCCCGCTTGTAATAATGTGGTTTGGCACACCCACACACACGTGCACTTGAGCCTATCTCACTCTTAGTTGTACACGATTTTGAACACACACATGGGCCTAATCAGCCCTTAAGATATAGACTTATTTATATAATTTAAGTTGCATGGGGTTTTGCTTAAGTTGTGTGTGTTGTCTTTCAATTCTCGCACTCACACACATTGAGCTTTCGCTCTTATTTGTAAGACCCTAGTAAGGGTCGTGCTATTATTTCCCTTGGGTGTTTTTACTTCATGTCGTGTGTGTAGTATTTCAGTTATACACTCACACACATTGAGCTTTCGCTCTTACTCCCAAGACCTTAGTTAAGGTCATATTGCAATTTATATTTGGGTTTCATTTAAGTCGTGTGAGTTGTCTTTTAATATACACACAACACCCATGCAACACGTTGGCGACCTTCGGACCCATATATATTATAAGTATTTCCCTTTCGGCTATGTCTTTAAGATTTGGGTTTTAAGGTTCAGTAGTGTGCGTAGTCTTTATATATACACGGCACACACTTGCACAATTGAGCCTTTCCGCTCTTAAGATATAGCCATATTTCCCTTTTGCAATTTCCCTTTTGCAATTTATGTTCAAGTCATTTTCCTTCCGCAGGCACTGGACTTCTTTCTGCATTTTGGAGCTGCTTTGCGCTTTTTGTTTGACCCAAATTATGCTTTTACCCTTTTGTTGGGCTTTTCTCCAAATGGGCTCTCTTTTCTTCCGTTTTTGAGCAGGAGGTGGCTTTTGAGACTCCGGGCTCGATTTGCTCTTCTTGTCGGGGCTCTCCTTTTACCTTTTGTACCTGTTTTCATATTTTAAAACAGGTTGTCATTTTGGCTCAAACGAGCTTTTGTGTTTTTGAAAGTTTTTTGGAAAATTTCAAATTTGGGGTGTTTACAGGAACTCCTTTTAGTTTCTATCAAAAGGATTTTGAATTTTTCATATTTCTCCTCATTCGGGTTTCAATACCCACTACTTTAGCAGGGGGTTTTTAGGAAATTTTGGAAGACATTTCAAAATTCTATTTCCCACATAACAAAGTCTAATTCTCAAATAAAATGAAATTCAAATAAGTAGATCTGATTCCTACTTTAGGATTTTCATGGACAAACCTTATCCCAATGGAAAAAGATTTATCCATGAAAATCCTAAAGTAGGAATAGAATCTACTTATTTGGATTTCATTTTGTTTGAGAAATTAGACTTTGTTATGTGGGAAATGGAGTTTTGAAATATTTTTCAAAATTTCCTACAAAACCTCTGCTAAAAGGAATTTCAAAATCCAAAAGGAATAGACTTTGTTTTTCAAATGGACTTTGTTAGGTATTGAAACCCAAATGAGGGGAAATATGAAAAATCGGAAGCCCTTTTGATAGAAACTAAAAGGAGTTCCCTTCGAAAATGAATTTTGAAAACCCGAAATATCGAAATGACATGAGATTATTCTACTTAGGACAGTCAGGATTCATAGGCTTCTCCTCAAGCTCATTCATTTCTTAAGTGAGTCTCTAAAACCTCACACTTCATGTGCATCACATACCATACATGCAACCAAAGTCGTCCATGCATGATCATGTTTAGGACAAACACCCAATGTGGGTCAAGTCCCCTTTGGCTAAAATCCCCTACTTTACAATCCAAGGAAAAGATTTTATGAAATGAAGGATGATTTACATTCTCAAGAATAATCTGGGAAGTAAATAAAAAAGGGAGTGTTTCTTCTTTGCCATTATCCAAATAAATTTGGATTAATGCCAAAGAGGGGCATCTGTAAACACCCTAAATCAATTTTTTTCAAACGCCCCAATTTCCAACCAAGAACATCCCATTTCATAATAGCATATACCATTTGAAAATATTTTGCTATTTTGAACTAGGCCTCATTTTGTAAGCCAAAGATTTTTGAAATGTTACCAAATGATTTTAAAAACTCTACTTTTCATAAAGCATTGATTCCCTCGTTTAGGGTCATACAATCTATCTTGATGCTTCTTTCAAAAAGTTTGAAGGAGACCCATTTAAAATCTTTTCGAAAGAATTTAACATAGACCCTATACATAATGTTTTTTCAAGTATTGGACATTTACAGGGTATAATAAATTTCTGCACTCAACATCAATCAACCAATATGCATTGTTTGTAGTTGTTCCCCTTACAACATAGGGACCATCCTAGTTGGGCCACCACTTTCCAAGTGGATGTGGGCCACGATAGTAGATGATTTTCAAGACAAGGTCTCCCACTTTGAAGTGGCAAGCCTTCATATGCTTTTCGTAATGTTAGGCTATCCTTTACCGGTATGCATGTATATGATCCATGGCAAGGAGCCTCTTCAAGCTCAGCCATCCTAGATTGTTGTAGAGTCTTGTAAACACCCTAAATCAATTTTTTTCAAAAACCCCAATTTCGAAAGCCGAAATGATTTAAAACCTTTTACTTTAAAATGAAGATTTTAAATCTTTTTAAAGGTTTCAAATTAAAGGTTTTAAATTAAAGTTAAAGGGATAAGGCCCAGAGGATATGAACGAATCAGGCGAATAGGTGGGGCCCACTTCAAGCCAAGATTGAGCTCACGAAGGATAAGCCCAGAAGCAAGGGAGTGGACCACGTCTAAGAATATCTTCATAAAAAAAAAATCAAATCAAATGGGCCAACATCAAGGCAGCTCGAGTTGTGTATTAAATCAAATCAAGAACCTGTTTAAATCAAATGCAACCTTTTGATAAGGATTGGCCGACTTTTGCAAGATGGAACAGATTGAATCTTGGGTTGATTTCAAAGATTTATCAAGCCACATCCAGCCCATGTACCAAGTTTATATCAAGCAAGGAAGGACGAGCCACAAAGGAGGATGATCAAGGCCTTGAATCAAGCCTAGCCAAGTGCATTCAAGTCCAAATGGCTAGGACAAAAAGCACATGACTCAAGCTCAAACCAGCCCACATGGGGCTGGTCCACCTTTGACCATGAAGGACCACTTGACCACGTAAAATGGAAGGCCTTGGGGCTGGGTTTGGACCTTGGATCACCCACCCTAAGGAAGGGCCTACAAGACCCATCCTTGACCTATAAATTGAGGCCAAGGGTGGGGCATGGGAGGCATCTTGGGAGTGCTTAAGGGGAGGCCGTCAAGGATAGTGCACTTTCAGAGTTTGAGAGCTGCTAGGGAAGAGCATTAGAGAGGAAAGGGAGTGTAGGATCTAGGCCAAGGCTTAGAGAGAGTTTGAGTGATCAAGCAAAAGGGGAAAGGTATCAAGTGAGGGTCGACCACTACCTTCGAGGTCGATCGATTGTGTAAGTCCAGGTGTAAACACCCCAAAAATAAAACGATTTTCAAAAACAAACACCTGGTTTGAAAAATCATTTCAAAACCAGATTCTGGAGTTTTTGAAAACCCAGGAGTTGTGAAGGCTCAAAATTTTGGTTTAAACGCCGTTCAAGTTGATTTTCTCATATATGGGCCAAGTCTCAATTTTGGAAAAAGCCAAAAATTCAACAGGTGAAGCTTGAATGCAAAAGCAGCCTCAAAAGAAGGTGCAGAAGCCCAAAGAAAGCACCTTGGCCTGATAAAAGCCAGGTTCAAAAGGCAAAACGAAGGCCCAGGCCCGAAGCAGACTACAAGCTCGGAGCACCAAAAGCCAAGCCAAGAGCATCCACCCAAGCAAGAGAAATCCACACCAAAAATAACAAAAATGAACAGAAATGAAGTCCAGAAAGGTGAGAAGGAGTTTAGACGACAAAGTTGGGGAAAACCCAGCACAAGATGGAGTACTGATGAAGTCAGGGCCTGCACAAACTGTTCGCCTTGAAAAATACTAAGAAGGACTGAAGAAAAGAAATTTGGATTGGATCTGTACCCAAACATCCAGATCCAAATCCAAATAGTGTTTGAATTGGATCTGGATCCCAAATATCTGAGATCTGAGATCCAAAACCAACTAAATATTTGGGTCGGATCTGGATCCAAAATATCCGAGATTTGAGATTTTGACCCAAATAGTGTTTGGATCGGATTTGGATTCCAAGACCCCAATCCAAAACCCATATCCAAGACCCACCTCATTTTCCTATAAATAGAGGTGAGGGGGTCTCCAAAATTTTCATGTGAAATGCTTGGGAGGAGAGAGTGAGAGATAAACCTAGCCATGTTGGCTCAAGGGTGAGGTGGGTTCAAGCCTTGTTGGCTAAGTGGGTCTAGACAAGGGCTGCAACCAAGGTGGGCTCGACCAAGGAAGGCTGCAACCAAGGGGTGGACACGGGCTCAACCAAGAAGGATCGGCTCCAAGAGGTAGGCTCCTAAACCTAGCCTAGGTTCGACTAAACCGAGCCTAATCACCTAACCCACTTCATTAAACCTCACCCTAACCAACCCAAAACCTAGCCTAAAACCACCTAAACCGACTCAACCTAACCTAAACCAACCCCAAAGCCACCCTAGGCACCTTCCGCCCCCCCTAGCGCAACGTTGCGCGCCCCTACCGCTCCAATAGCACCATATCGCGCCCTGCTACGGCGCCCCCGCTGTGCCCTGACGTGCCCTGTTGAAGCCCTGCGTGCCCCTATCGCACCAATTGCACCCTGCACCCCTTCCCGCGCGCCCTGCTATGACGCACCTTACGCCCTTACACCAACTTACGCCCTGTTGCGCGCTCCGACTGCCTACAGCACCTGCAGACACTCCACCCGTGACCTGTAGACACTTCACCTGACGCCCTGCACACCTTGCTGCCCCACTCCAGTAGTAAGCCCGCACCTAAGCCTTCCCCTTAGGGCCGACTAGAGCCAGCCACACCCTATCTTGCCATGATTTGCCTTAGCTAGCAAACACCTAAGACCCTCACCCTTAGCCAACCCTATCACTTGGCCGAACCTAGGTCCTTCCAAGTTCCAAGCCCACGAGCCTTCCCCAAGCCCACTCTCTCATTTCAAACCCACCTAGGGAGACCCCTCTTGGCTGCCAAGGTGGACACAAAGCCCAAGCACGAGCAAGGAAAAGTCGTCCACTTGTAAGTGTGTAAATTCGGTTTTTACCTTACTCCTTTAAATTTCAATTCAATTTTGATACAGGATTGTAATAATGGAGCGTGGTCTCCTCCCAAGATGTAATATTGGTGCTTGATACACAAGCACACACGTACACTCGAGCTTTAGCTCTTATCTCGTACACAAAACACTCACATGCACTTGAGCCTTTCCACTCTTAGTTGCACACTATTGCACACACATTGAGCCATCGCTCTTACTCAAAAGACTTTAGTAAAAGCCGTGCAATTTCAATTCCGGGTTGTTACATTCTTGTCGTGTGAGTTTGTCATTTAGATTTCACACTCGCACCCAAGAAGTACGTGAGCACTTGCTCCACACTCTCACGCACCTTTTGAGCCTTTGTTGCTCATAAGATATAGCATATTTCTATATACTTTCAGCTACATGGGATGTACATTCAAGTCGTGTGAGTTTGTCATTTCAATTCTACACTCACACACGCGTGCATTGAGCCTTTCCGCTCTTAATATAAGTATATCTCTCTTCCGCAATTTACATTCAAGTCGAGTGAGTTGCTTTTAAAGGTTCGGGTATTTTCCTTTCAACTGCGTGAGTTGCACTTACATTTCGGGTATTTACTTTAAGTTGTGTGTGTGAGTTGCTTTCAATTCGAGCCTAGTTCACATCATATCATACCCGAAGAGAGTTCGTGCATCCTTGCATTTGCGTATTTTCAAAGAGGAAACCCCAAAACTATGCTCAAACTCGCTCAATTTAGGCCACTTGAAGCACACACATCCGGCCTAAAGATAGCTTAAAACTCAAAGACTTGAAAAACAGACAATCCCGTAATAAAAATTGCAACTTAGGCAAACAATCGTCAAAATACTTGCTTTTTCTCAAAAAGGTTCATGTTTGTTTGGAATCAAAGTTTTCTAAGCGCTGAAACTGACCCTAGAGCACCGGTTCAAGAAGGTTTCAAGCGAAAAGATCCTGCTTGCTCACAATTGCCTTTTAAAAGTCAGATATATTTCAAAATCTTCGCTAGTTTGAGTAAGCTAGCTGGCACGCCCTTAAAAGCGACGTAAATGCGAAAAGACTCGTTTCTGGTCTTGTAAACCAGGAGCAAGGAATTTTTGTGTCTTACAGATTTGGCACGCCCGGTGGGACTCGGGTCTTGAGAAAAATCGATCAAAACAAATAAACCTCTTGAAAAATTTTCTAAGGAAAGTATTTAACTCTTTGCCTTTTTGCATTTCATAGTTGGTTTTCAAAACAAAGCATCGGAGTCATGTCGAGTTCAGACTCCAATGAAGTGTCCAGCCATGTCTCGAGCACATCAAGTTCTCACTCCAAAAATATTTTGAAAACCAATTTCAAAAATAGGATAGAAAAGATAGAAGACTTGCGAAAAGACTTCGAGGCAAAAATTGTTGCACTTAGCCAAGAGGCAGAGGCAGCTGATTCCTGTTCGTCTCATGGCGAACCGACAAAAGCTAAGAAGAAATTCGACAAGTCTAAAAAGCTCAAGGAAACCTCCGCTATGGAGGGAAACCAATATCACGAGTCCTTTACTCACAAGGACTGTAAAACCGTTGTAAACACCCCAAAATCCCACGATTTTCCCAACACACCTGGTTTTGTAAAAGCAGCCCCAAAGGGCTATTTTGAGTCTGGAAACCCAGGAGCCTTCCAGGCAAACCCTGTACATATGCTTTAAACTATATATGTTTTAAAATATGTATAATATAGTTTTAAAACCTTTTAAAAGGATGTTTTGAAACCCCACAAAGCGACTTGGCCTAATGAAAGCAGGACCAGAAGAGCAAAAGAGAGCCCGGAGCTAGAGCACATGTCGAGCCCGGCAAATCAACTTTCGTGTTAGATTCATCCCCAAAATCTCGAACATCCAAGCCCCTGTTATCAAACAAATCATTCGTAATGTCTCCGGAAGGTGAAAACAGAAGCGGACGACCATGTTGGCGAAGACCCAACGCAAGACGGAGTACTGATGCTGTCAGGCTCCGCACAAACCGTTCGTTTCAAACATACCCTGAAGGAGTCAGAATTCAGCTTTGGATTGGATTTGGACCATATATATCCAGATCCCAATCCAAACATATATATGTGGATTTGGATTTGAATTTGGATCTAAAGATCCAATCCAATATCCACATCTAGGGCCCACATCACCTTCTCATAAATGGAGGTGGGGCCCACAAGAAATTCACGTGTTATCTTGGGTATGAGAGAGAATGGAAAGGATTAAATGTGAGTAAAATGTGTTAAGCTTGACTTGTGTGTCAAGTTTTGGGTTAATCATGTGGGTTAGCCTAATGAGCTTGGGTTTAAGCTTGTATGAACCTACACCTAACCTAGGGCTGCACCAACATGATACAACTAGGTCTATGGGCCATGCAAAGGGAGGCTCCTAACCCTAATCATAAGCCTAATCCCCTTTACCTAGCCATTTCCCTCTAATCCCGACCTAATCCCAACCTAATCACCTAACCTACTTCCCTAATTCTTCCTTAATCCCAACCTAATCACCTAACCCACTTCCCTAATCCTTCCCTAAACCTAGCCTAATTCCCCTAATCCTAGCCTAAACACCTAACCCACCTCACTAAACCTCACCCTAAAGCCCAACCCACCTAGCTAAGCCCTAAAACCACTAAACCAGCCCACCTAAAATCCTAGCACACCATATCCCTAAACCACCTAAGACAAATATCTGGCCCACCTAAATACCCAGCCCACCTTATCCCCTAACCACCACCACTATACTCCCAAACCAGCCCCCCAAAACAGCCCAACTGACCCCATCAAAACCCTATAAACCCCCCCTCCTAGTGGGCGGGTTTTCATGCTTCTTTGGGCAGCCGAGCCCTTCCTCTCCTCTCTCATCCCTTGCTCTCTTCTCTCACCTGCTCCCCCTTGGAACCCAGCCAGCACCACTCCACGCCACCTCCATCCTCCAGCCAGCTCCACTCCACGCCACCCGACTGCACCAACCTGCCACCTTCCACCCGGCTGCACCTTGACACCCGCAGCACCTCACCCTTCGGCCAACCTCCCACTCCGGTTAGTACCCCATCATAACACCACCCTCTCTTCACTCCCCCTCCACTCTTAGCCACCACCTGCCGCCTTCCTTCCATTCGGCCAGCCTCAATCGACTGCACCACCCGCCACCTTACCTTTCCCTTAGACACCCCCTAGCCAATACACTCAGCCTTACCTCTCCCCAAGACTTCCCCCACACCTTAGTGACACACCTTAGCTCCCCTTTCCTTCCCTAAGCACCCCTAACTACCCCAGCCAAGGCAGCATCAGCCAGCTCCACTCGGCTAGCGCCAAGGCGCCACCCGCTGCACCCTTGCCATCCGGCCAGCACCCACCTTTGCCGCGCCCTTCCAAGGAGCTCCCTCTTGCAGCCCAAGGCGACTCACCAGCCCAAGGGCAAGCAAGTCACGCCCGGACCAG
The DNA here is from genome assembly GCA_036023115.1 of Brasenia schreberi. Taxonomy (NCBI): domain Eukaryota; kingdom Viridiplantae; phylum Streptophyta; class Magnoliopsida; order Nymphaeales; family Cabombaceae; genus Brasenia; species Brasenia schreberi. The sequence continues at coordinate 9,611,053 of JAYKKT010000079.1, read as the reverse complement.
CTATACGTAAGTGCCTAACTCGGTCCTTGTTTATAGACTTGCTTAAGCTTAATTAAATTTGATACGGGGTTGTAATAACGGAGCGTTGTCTCTCCCCGCTTGTAATAACGTGGTTTGGCACACCCACACACACGTGCACTTGAGCCTATTCCGCTCTTAGCTGCACACGATTTTGACACACACTCGGTCCTAATCAGCCCTTAAGATATAGATATACTTATATAATTTAAGTTGCGTGGGGTTTTGCTTAAGTCGTGTGCATAGTACTTCAATTCTACACTCACACACATAGAGCTTTCGCTCTTACTCCCAAGACCTTAGTTAAGGCCATATTGCAATTATATTTGGGTTTAATTTCATGTCGTGTGCATAGTACTTCAATTCTACACTCACACACATTGAGCTTTCGCTCTTACTCCCAAGACCTTAGTCAAGGCCTATTGCAATTATATTTTGGTTTAATTTCATGTCGTGTGCGTAGTACTTCAATTCTACACTCACACACATTGAGCTTTCACTCTTACTCCCAAGACCTTAGTTAAGGCCATATTGCAATTTATATTTGGGTTTCATTTACAAGTCGTGTGAGTTGTCTTTCAATATACACACAACACCCACGCACACATTGGCGACCTTCGGGCCCATATATATTATAAGTATTTACCTTTCAGCTATGTCTTTAAGATTTGGGTAAGGTTCAACTATGTGTGTAGTCTTTACATATATACATGGCACACACTTGCACAATTGAGCCTTTCCGCTCTTAAGATATAGCCATATTTCCCTTTTGCAATTTCCCTTTTGCAATTTACATTCAAGTCATTTCCCTTCTGCATTGTCTTTCAATTCGGGTTTTCCCTTTGAAGTTGCGTGAGTTTTGCATTGCATATACACCATACCACGAGGTAGGACACATATTGCATCAAAGCAAACCCCACACTCCCGCTCAAACTCGCCCCACTTAGGTCACGTGTTCATAACACACACCTAGTTGGCCCGAAAAGGGATAAAAAAAGAAAGACATAGGCACATGCAAATCCATGTGAAATAAAACTTGAAAACCATACAAAAACAGCCCGAATCGAACAACTCAAACATTTTCCTAGGTTATCATGTCAAAAACTCGATTTTCTAAGCGTACAGACTGACCCTTGCGCATCGGTGCAAGAAGGTCTGCGACGAAAAGAGCTTGCTTGCTCACAGTCGCCACGTTAGGAGTCAGATTTCAAAATATCTCTTCGCTAGCTTAAGCAAGCTAGCTGGCACGCCCTTTTGCTTAAATAGGACTTAGACACACGAAAAGATTCGCTTTAGGCCTAAGAACCAGAAGTGGGAATTTTCTGGCGTCTACAACAGTACAACAGCTGCTAAAAAGGCAAAATAAAGAAAAGAGAACATACGCCCTGTCTGACTACCTTCCCTTGGATTACGAAACAGACAGTGACCATGAGATACCAAACTTCCATTGGTACAATGGCACGGGGGATCCTAGATCCCACTTGCAACTCTTTTCCCGTCGAGCCCACAAAAAGAAGAAGGACTTGATGAAGTGGATATATTGGTTTCCCCTTTCCCTCAAAGGTACTGCTTCAAAATGGCTTGCTTCCTACGATTTAAGCCAGTTCTCAACTTTCGAAGAGTTAGCGAACTATTTTATGCAAAGGTTTTCACATAATGTGGAAGTAACGCCGACTATAAACACTTTGAGGGATACAAAGCAAGCCACAAACGAGGATGTACACGCATTCATCATTCGATGGAGGTCCCTCCTGGGGCAAGTGAGAGAGCCAATTTCAGAAGGATGTGCAGTAATGCTCATCCTTGATAATTTCAAACCTGAATTGAAAACTCTTCTCTCCTTACATGAAATATCGACTTTTTATAAGTTGATCAAAAAAGCCTCCCTCTTTGAAATAAATCTTAAAAAGGGGGTCTACGATCACCTATGGAAAGGAAATGTTGTACAAAAGTCACGTTTGGAAAAACCCAGAACTTACGGGTTACCCACAATGGACAGAGCAGCAAAGCCCCAAAAAGTTGCAAACGTCCAAGCGGATCCAAGCCTGGCGAGCACTTCCAAAAGTTTTGAAAACAAAAAAGAAAAAAGGTTACAAAAAACTTTTGAAAAAGAAGAGTATACTCCCCTGTGGCAACCTGTTTCAGAGGTCCTTGATCTCCTACTTTCCCAAGAAATGATCATACTCCCCAAAATTCTCGAGGGAACCACTTCCAAAGGGAGGTTTTTAAATCAGTTTTGCAAGTATCATCGGCTCAAGGGCCATGATACAAACCAATGTTTCTCCCTCCTCAATAAAATTGAGAACTTGATAGCGCAGGGTCGGCTCCAGGTCACTGAGGAACCAGAGCTTGCCCAAGCCGTTTCAAAGAACCCTTCCCCAATCACGCAAGCACTAGTGGGAAGGGAAAAGAGGTATGTGCTTTCTCGACTTCGAAAAGTCTAGTGCATGCATTACATTCTGGTTTTACTACTTGTTCACCATCTCTCATCATTTATAAAAAAGCCCAAGTAGTGATCTGGGGAGCACTTAGAGTCCCGCCCCCGGTTAGAACCATTCTAGAAATTCGAGGTGCTCCAAGGCACTCAAATGGAGCCACAATAGGCACGAGCCTTAGGCAAAGTGTAGGGGAAGTGACCAGGCCCGGGAGGATCTATCAACCCCAACACTTAGAAAAATCTGCTAAAAAAGTGGTCAGTATCCCTGGCCCTTCAAAAGAATACATTCCTAAGGTCTCGCCAAAAAAGTACAAAGGTCAAATTGTTTTAACCACATATGATTTTGAAAATCATCTTTCTAAGATCCCAATAAACATGTCCATCCTAGAGTTGATACAAACCTCACCTAGGCATAGGCTTGTTTTAGAAAAAATCTTAAAGAGAGCCAAGGTTAACTCAAGTATAACCCCTGAGTCCTTGTCAACTCAAGTGGCGTCTATAGGTGCAAAAATGCACGTCGTATTCTCAGAAGACGAGATAGAAAGACCATATGAAACCCACAACCAAGCTTTGCATATGGAGGTAGTTTTGAATCACTATCCTCTCGACAAATGCTTAGTTAATGGGGGAGGAGGTCTCAACATCCTTTCGCTCCACGTGGCGTATCAAATCGGAGTCACCTTGACTTCCGTAAACCCAAGCCCCATCGTAATCACTGGATACGATGGGAATGCATCTAGAACATTTGGAGCCATAGAGTTACCCATGGAAACGGGGGGCATAGCCCACGTGGGGGTGTTCCATGTCTTAGACATACACCCCCATTACAACCTACTGCTTGGAAGACCATGGATACATAGCCTTCGAGCTGTGCCATCCACCTTCCATAGGTGTGTGAAAATCCCCTACGAAGACCAAATTGTGGTAATTCTAGGTGAAAACCATCCTCAGCTTCAGGGAATCCAGAATTTCCCGTGCTTGTCAGCTTCTCAAGATTACGAGAACCGCCTTGGAAAGACCTTGGTCGAGACAACCAAGCTCGTCCTCCAAAAGCCTAGGAAGGTCGTGTGTATCAAAGGGCAACCCAAGGCTAGCCCACTCAAAACCATAACCATCCTAGGAAGGACCAAGTGTCATCTATTTCCTAAACCCCTAGAAAAGAAACCATTCATTCATAACATGGATGATAGCAAGTTCCAAAACCACGAATTATATAAAAACTTTTCAAAAAACAAAAAATCATGGAACATGCTATTGAACATGGGATACATGCCATACTAAAGTCTAGGGAACCAAAACCAAGGTTGCCTCGAGCTCATAGTGCCTAGAGCAAACCCAAGCCGACATGGGATCGGCTATACTCCCAAAATACCACCAGAACCACCACTTGTGACCACCTGGGTCAAGGATGCCCTGGAACCTAGTGAAGCAGAAACCTACGATTTAGACCACTTATTTAGAGTCTAACTTGTGGAGTTTTCCTTTGTAGGTATGATGGAAGATCCCTTCTTAAACCAAAATCCAAAAAAATTGAAAATTCTCAAAATACAAAAACAATTTGACAAATCTCAAAAACCAAAAACATTAGAAATCTGTGGAAAAACCAAAAAAGTTGTAGTAAATCCCAGAAACAAAATCGTGTGTATAGCAACCCCTAGTAAAAATTTGGAAAAAACCAAGGCTTTTGAAGAAATCGTCTTCATAAAAGGACCCAAGTCTTCAAAACCTGTAGAAACTCCAAAATCAAAACCAGGAGTTTGCAAAAATCATGCATCCACTCCAAATTCCCTAGGATTTAGAATTCTCGAGAATGATCAAAGCCAGGAAGAGGATCCCCTTCTCCTTGAGGAGGATCCCACATCCGAGCTTCCCGAGTTTAACAAAATCCTTGATTTTGAATAACTTTCGAATTTTGTAGGAGGGGATTTCATAGAGATCAACTTAGGGAATGAAACAAAACCCAAGCACATTAAGATAGGCGCATGTTTGCATGAGCATGAAAAAGCATCATTCATTGCATTCTTGAAAACCTATATCGATGTGTTTGCATGGACTTAGGAAGACATGCTAGGTATAAACCCGAAAGTGGTTGAGCATTGTCTTCCCCTAGATCTAGAATCAAAACCCATAAAACAAAAGCTTAGGAAGATTCACTCGAATGTCCATTCGTAAGTAAAAGAGGGTTTAGAAGATCTGCTTAAAGCCGATTTTATAAAACCCATTGCGTATTCTGATTTGCTTTCAAACATTGTTGTAGTTCAAAAATCCAATGGGAAAATTCGAATTTATATAGATTTTAGAAACTTGAACAAAGCCATGCCAAAGGATAACTTCCCTTTGCCAAACATTGATTTGATAGTCGATAGTACTACAAATCATGAAATGTTTTCCTTTATGGATGGCTACTCGGGCTATAATCAAATCAAATTAGCCCCAAGAGACCAGGCTAAAACTGCTTTCACCACACCCTGGGGCACGTACTACTATACAGTCATTCCCTTTGGTTTGAAAAATGCCGGTGCTACATACCAAAGAGCCATGACCACGATCTTTCACGATCAAATTCATGAGCTCTTAGAGGTGTATATGGATGATCTCTTGGTAAAATCAAAGACCCGAGATATGCATATTGAGTCCTTGCAAAAAGTTTTTGAAAGATTAAGGCTTTATAAGGTGAAGCTAAACCCTCAAAAGTACGTCTTCGGAGTAGAATCCGAAAAGCTTTTAGGTTTTATGGTAAGCCAAAGGGGCATTGATGTTGACCCCTCTAAGTGTCGAGCCATTATAGATATGCTCCACCCTCCAATCTAACACAAATTCGAAGCCTCCAAGGTCGCCTCCAATCAATTAGAAGGTTTATCTCAAACCTCACTACAAGATGCGAACCTTTCAACAAACTTTTGAGAAAAGGGGTGAAATTCGTGTGAGACGATGATTGCCAAAAAGCTTTCAAAAGATAAAAGGCATATTTGGTTAATCCTCCTGTTTTAAACCCTCCAAAGCAAGGAAAACCTCTTTTACTTTATATTTATATGCATGTGAATGCTTTGGGTGCATTATTAGCTCAATATGAGGATGATACCCATAAAGAGTACGCCATCTACTATATTTCAAAAACTCTATTGGCTTATGAACGAAATTATCAAGCCAGGGAGAAGATGTGCTTGGCCTTAGTATGGGCCTGCTAGAAATTTCGACACTACTTCCTAGATCATGAGATCTGGATAGTGTCGAGACTTGATCCAATCAAGCATCTGTTTGAAAAACCTATCCTCACAGGTAGGCTGGGTAAATGGCAACTCCTCTTGATGGAGTATGACCTGAAATTCCACCATCAAACATCCATCAAGGGACAAGCCCTAGCCGACTATGTGGCTCACTTCCCTTTAGAAGATGTGTATCCCACACTTGACAAAATGCCCAATGAAGGCATCTTTCAAAACCAATTTCAAAATCATATCTTATCAAACTACTCAAGTGAAAACCAAGTGTGGAAGATGCACTTTGATGGGGCACGAAACCAAAGAGGGGCTGGGGCAGGGATCGTCCTCATATCTCATACAAGGCTTGAAAATTTCAAAAACTCTAGGGGCATCATGCATCGAAGTCTTTGGAGACTCTTTACTTGTCATAAACCAAGTGTTAAAAATTTGGCAAGTCAAAAACGAAAAACTTCTTCCATACCACGAGTTGGCCACCAAGCTGGTCGAGTCGTTCAAATTGTGTACACTCACACACGTAGGAAGAGAGGATAATGGCATAGCCGATGCCCTCTCATCCTTGGGCTCAACCCTTAGTGTCGATCCCACTTTGGGAACCAGACCCTTAGAAATATAGCACTCGCCCACTCCATCCACACATGATGTGAAAATTTGCCAAAACAACACAACTTCCACTGAAAAACCTTGGTTTCAAGACATTAAAGAGTTCTTAGAAAACGGAGGATTTTCAGAATACGCTTCATCCAAAGACAAAGCTTTTATACGAAGAATTTCAACCCGATATCTGATTTTGGGAGGGGTTCTTTACAAAAAGAGTTTCACTGGCATCTTACTAAGGTGTGTCGACCAGGAGGAGGCTAGGATAGTAATGCATGAATTCCACGATGGACAATGTGGAGGGCATGTAAATGCCAACATGATGGCAATGAAAATACTTAGAGCGGGTTATTTTTGGTCCACTTTAAAGCAGGATTGCCATGACCATGTTAGGAAGTGTCACCCATGTCAAGTGCATGGACACGCCATCCATACCCCGTCATCCACATTGCATTCCGTGGTCAGCCCCTAGCCATTCACCATGTGGGCGTTTGACATCATAGGACCAATGTTCATCCTCATGCATCAAATGGGCATAGGTTTATACTAGCAGCCATTGAATATTTTTCCAAATGGGTTGAAGATACCACCCTGACCAATGTTCAGGGGCAACATGTAGTGGCGTTCATTAGGAAAAATATTTTGGCTCGCTTTGGGGTGCCAAAAGATCTAGTGTTTGACAATGGCACCCCCTTCAAAAACGAGAGGATGGTTAAGTTATGTAACACATATGTCATAACTCACCACTTCTCATCGCCCTACTGTAGACACGGAAAATCCTCACTTCTGGTTCTTAGGCCTGAAGTGAACCTTTTCGAGTGTCTAAGTCGTTTTTAACAAAAGGACGTGCCAACTAGCTTGCTTAAGCTAGCGAAGAAAGTTTTTGAAATCTGACTCTATCGGGGCGACTGTGAGCAAGTGAGCTCTTTTCGTCGCAGACCTTCTTGCACTGATGCGCAAGGGTTAGTCTGTACGCTTGGCAAAGTCTTTTAATTTAAACCTCTTTGAAAAATACCCGAAGTGTTTGGGCTTTGTGTGTATGATTGCAAATTTTATTACACGTGGGATTTGCACGTGCCTATGTCTTTCTTTTTAACCTTTTTAGGGCCAACTAGGTGTGTGCACAAGTGACCTAAGTTGGGCGATTTTTGAACGGGAGTGTGGGGTTTGCTTTCATGCAATATGCGTCCTAACTCATGGTATGGCGTATATGCAACGCAAACTCACACAACTCCAAAGGGAAAACCCGAATTGAAAGACAATGCGGAAGGGAAATGACTTAATGTAAATTGCAAAAGGAAAATTGCAAAAGGGAAATATGGCTATATCTTAAGAGTGGAAAGGCTCAATTGTGCAAGTGTGTGTCGTGTATATATGGAAAGACTACGCACACAGCTGAACCTTAAAACCCAAATCTTAAAGACATAGCCGAAGGGAAATACTTATAATATATATGGGCCCGAAGGTCGCCAATGCATGCATGGGTGTTGTGTGTATATGTAAAGACAACTCACACGACTTGTAATGTAAACCCAAATATAATTGCAATATGGCCTTGACTAAGGTATTGGGAGTAAGAGCGAAAGCTCAATGTGTGTGAGTGTAGAATTGAAATGCTACGCACACAACTTGAATTTAAACACCCAAAACGAAATTGCAATATGGCCTTTACTAAGGTCTTGGGAGTAAGAGCGAAAGCTCAATGTGTGTGAGTGTGGAAATTGAAAGACCACGCACACAACTTGAATTAAAACACCAAAGGGAAATTGCAATACGGCCCTTACTAGGGTCTTGGGAATAAGAGCGAAAGCTCAATGCGTGTGAGTGTGGAAATTGAAAGACCACGCACACAACTTGAATTAAAACCCATGCAGCTTAATATACATAAGTATAACTATATCTTAAGGGTTGATTAGGCCCGTGTGCGTGCCAAAATCGTGTGCAACTAAGAGCGAAATGGCTCAAGTGCATGTGTGTGTGGATGTGCCAAACCACATTATTACAAGCGGGGAGAGACAACGCCCCATTATTACAACTCCGTATCAAATTTAATTAAATGTAAGCAAGTTCATAATAAGGACCGAGTTAGGCACTTACGTGTAGCTGGTCTGGGTGTAACTTGCTTGGCTTTGGATTAGTGAGTCGCCTTGGACAACCGAAGGGGAGCTCCTTGGATGCGGGTGGGCGCCAAGTAGGGTCTTAGCCGAATGAAGACTTGAAGATGGCCAGGTGGTAGGCGCAGCAAGTAGGGATGTTAGGTGGTGTTGTGGCAGGTTAGGGTGCTAGCTAGGTGGTGGTAGGTTGAGGGTGAAGGCTAAGCTAGGGCTGAGAAAAGGGTGACTAAGGGAAGGTGGTGAGGTGGGGTGTGAAGTGGCTGGGTGTAAGGGAGATGGCTAGGGTGCAGCAGTGGCGGGTGATGGAGTGTGTGGCTGGGTAAGAAGGGGAGAAGAAGATAGGTTAGATGGGGCTGAGATGGGGGTACTAACCGGGTGTGGTGGAGGAGGTGATGGCCGGAGGTGGTGGAAGGAGGTGGTAGTTGGAAGAAGGTGGCAGGCGGGTGGAAGTGTGCAGTCGGGTGGGATGTGCAGGTGGCAGCCGAGTGGAAGTGCAGCCGAGTGGAGTGGCGGTGAAGGTGGCACAGCTGGGGGAAGGATGGAGTGAGATGGGGTGGAAGAGAGGGCAGGTGAGAGAGGAGAGAGGGATCCAAGAGCTCTCCCGAAACCCGCCCCAAAAGGGGGTTTTTTATAGGCATGGACTGGGGTCGGTTGTGTAGATATTTAGGATATGGTGGGCTGTGGTGGGGTGGTTTGGGTAGGTCGGCTAGGTGGGAGTGGTATGGTGGTTTGGGGTAGGTCGGTTAGGGTGGCTGGGAATTAAGGATTAGGGTCTAATTAGGTGGGTTAAGGTGGGATTAGGTTTAGTCTAGCTAGGGTCTAAGTGGTCTAGTTAGGTGGGGTGAGCTAGGTGAGGTCGGCTAGGTATGGTTGGGGTGGTTTTGGGTGAGGGTGGCTAGGATTGGGTCAGGTTTAGGGGGGAATGGCTAGGTGAGGTGGGTTAGCTTAGGGCTAGTTCTTAGGAGCATCCCCTTGGCCTCGATCCATGGACCTAGTTGCAGCCAGGTTCATGTTGGTGCAGCCCCAGGTTAGGTGTAGGGGCATACAACCTTAAACCCACACTCTTAGGCTAAACCCACATGGTTAACCCAACCTTGACTAAAGTCAAGCCCACCAACTTTCTCACTCATACTTTATCCCCCATTCTCTCTCTATACCAAGCTTTTCACGTGAATTCTTTGTGGGACCCACCTCCATTTATGAGAAGGTGATATGGGCCATGGATGTGGATATTGGATTGGATCTTTGGATCCAAATCCAAATCCAACTGCATATTTGGGTTTGGATCTGGATATATATGGTCCAGATCCTATCCAAATCTGATTTTCTGATTCCTTCATGGCGTTTTGAAATGGACGGTTTGTGCGGGGCCTGACTGCATCAGTACTCCGTCTTGCGTTGGGTCTTCGCCAACATTGTCGTCCGCTCTTCTTCTCACATTCCGGAGATCATTTTGACAAATTTGTTGATAACAGGGGCTTGGATGTCCGAGATTTTGGGGATGATTCTGAGACGAGAGATGATGTGCCGGGCTTGACATATGCTCCGGGTCTGGGCTCTCTTTCGCTTCTTCGATCCTGCTTTCATCAGGCCAAGTTGTTTTTCGGGGTTTCAAAATACCTTTTTAAGGTTGTAAACACCCCAAAATCCAAAAATTTTGCAAAAACAAATGCCTGGTTCGAAAATAAGCTCAGAAAGCCAAAATTGGAATTTTCGAAAACCCAGGAACTCAAATACTTCAAACCTCCGTTTTCCAACCCTGTCGGAACATAAATTCTTGAAAATGGATGAAAGTCCTATTCTTGCAAAAGCCCAGACGAACAGGTAAAACCTGACCCAAAGCAGTTGCAACAGAGATTCGAAAAATTCAAAGAGCAAGCCCAGCCCGATGAAAAGCCAAATTCAAAGACAAAAGAAGAGCCCAGGCCGCAAATAGACTTCAAGACGGAAGCATCGGAGGCCAAGCCAATAGTGCCCCTGAAATCACGAACAATCCAAGTTAAAAACAACAAAAATCAGTTGAAATAGAGTCCGAAAAGGTGAAAAGGAGCTTGGACGACGAAATTGGGAAAAACCTAGCATAAGACGGAGTGTTGATGAACTCAGGGCCCGCACAAGACGTCCAGCTCGAAACGCCGGGAAGGACCGAAGAAGAGAAAATTTTGGATCAGATCTGGATCCAAATATCCAGATCCAGATCTAGATCCAAACAAGACTTGGATTGGATCCAGATTTCAGAATCAATCCAGGATCCATATCCAAATAAGAAGTCTATAAAAGGACGTAAGGGGCTGATTCAAAAGGGCTGCAAAAAAATTTCACGCCTCTTTGCTTGGGTAGGAGAGAGAGAGAGAGAGAGAGAGAGAGAGGAAAGCAAGTCAAGGTAAGTGGCTTGACTTGGCCTTTCCATTGTGGGCTGAACATGTGGGTGTATATTGTGGCCTGCTTTCTCCATTTCACACAAGGAAGGTGCTGCAACAAGGTGGAATCCGGCAGCTTGGATGGCTCTCTCAATGCGTGAAGGATGGATGCGTGGAAGCCAATAGGATCTGGCCGGTTTTCCCTAACTAAGGTTAGTTCCTAAAACACTAAAACAAAGCCCCTCTTTCCCAAAGTGCTGGCCGAGCCTTGTTAAAACCCATCCTACTCTACCCAAAACCGATCCCAAACAAAACCACCCAAGCTCGGCCAATATCTGGCCGAGCTTTCCCTAGATCTACCCCACTAATCACCCTAAGTATTGGTCTTAAACCCTCCCTTAGATCCTTACCATTCAACCTAAAAAGCCTAACCAAACCGAGTGCCTAATGCACTCGATTCCCCTAGCCACCCACACTCACCTAGCTTGGCCACTAGCTGGCCGAGTATTGGCTTGAACCTACCTAAACCACCCACTAAATCCTACCCAGCTCGGCCATCATTTGGCCGAGCAGTCACTTAGAACTTGGTTTCCAAAACCTACCTAAAACCATCTACTAAATCCCACCCAGCTCAACCACCATTTGGCCGAGCATTACCTTAGCAACATTTCCTTAGAGTCGCACCTTAAACCCTACCTAAGAGCATCCCAAGTTCGGCCATTAGTTGGCCGAGCTCACCCTAGACCCGTCCCATTAAACTCCTAAACCTTAACCTCCTACCTTAGCTTAAACTCTACCTAAGACAATCCTAAAAACTACCTAGCTCGGCCACCATTGGCCGAGCTCTTTCCTTAGGATCCCCTCTTAGATCCTACCTAAGACGAGTCTTCAAAAATCTGCCCAGCTCGGCCACCATTTGGTCGAGCCATTTCCTTAGGGCCTCGCCTTCAACCTTACCTAAAATCACTTCCTAAACCTACCCAGCTTGGCCACCCTTTTGCCGAGCATTCCCTTAGACCATTTCTTTAGAACCTTGCCTAAGATCATTCCCAACACACCAACCAAGTTCGGCCATTAGCTGGCCGAGTATCCCCTTATGACCTTGGCTTAACTCTTACCCAAGACCACCCATTTAGACCTAGCCTAGACCAAAGATTAGGATCAACACCCCACGCACCTGATCGATTCACAGAGAGAGGTCCATCCAACGGCTGTACCCAAGGTCGGATTCTATTGATAAAGAAAGCCTAAGTAGACGACGTGTAAGTGTTCAAATCTAATCTTTTACATTGTTTCAAGTTCAATTAAATTCGATACGGGGTTGTAATAATGGAGCGTAGTCTCCCCCCGAAATGTAATATTATGGTTTGAAACACGAATCACACACGTACACTCGAGCCTTTCCGCTCTTATCTGTACACCTTTGCACACAAACGGGCCTCAACAGCCCATAGGATATAGCTCAATTTATATACATTCAGTTGGGTTTTAAGGTTCAAGTCGTGTGAGTTGTCTTTCATTTTATACACTCAAAGCACTCACTCACATTGAGCCTTTCCGCTCTTACATATATATACGTATTTCCCCTTCAGCTGGTGTAAACACCCCGAAATCCCACGAATTTCTTAAACAAACCTGGTTTTGTACAAGCAGCCCCAAAGGGCCATTTTTGAGTCTGGAAACCCAGGAGCCTTCCAGACAACCCTGTATATATGTTTTAAACTTCATATTTCAAAAATATGTAATATAGCTTTTGAAAACCAGTTAAAACACGTTTTTGAAACCCCGAAGCGGCTTGGCCCGATCAAGACAGGACCAGGAGAGCTAAGAAGAGCCCGGAACCGGAGCACATGTCGAGCCCGGCACAGCAACTCTTGTATCTGATTCATACCCCCAGGATCTCGAACGTCCAAGACCCTGTTCTTATCAAAATGTCATTTGAAGTCATCTCCGGAAGGCAGAAACGGAGGCGGACGACCATGTTGGCGAAGACCCAATGCAGACGGAGTATTGATGTTGTCAGGCCCCGCACAAATCATCCGTTTCGAACCCAGCTTGAAGGAGTCAGAGTTCAGTTTGGATTGGATATGGACCATATATATCCAGATCCCAATCCAAACCCATATGTGGACTTGGATTTGGATTTGGATCCAGAGATCCAATCCAATATCCATATCCATGGCCCACATCACCTTCTCATAAATGGAGGTGGGGCCCACTTGAAATTCACGTGGGATCATGGGCATGAGAGAGAGTGGGGATGCAAAATATCAAGAGTGTTGTAATTAAGCTTGACTTGTGTGTCAAGTTTGGGGTTAATCATGTGGGGTAGCCTAATTGAGTGGGTTTAAGCTTGTAATTAGCCAAAACCTAACCTAGGGCTGCACCAACATGAGGTGGTTAAGATCTATGGGCCATGCAAAGGGAGCTCCTTCACCTAAACCTAACCCAAAACACCTAATCCTAGCCTTTCACCCTAATCCACCCCTAATCTGAGCCTAATCACCTAACCCACTTCCTTAATCCCGGCCTAATCCCAACCTAATCACCTAACCCACTTCCCTAATCCTTCCCTAAACCTAGGTTAATTTCCCTAAACCTAGCCTAAACCTAGCCTAATCACCTAACCTAGCTCACTAAACCTCACCCTAAAACCCAACCACCTAACCTAGCCCTAAACCCCTGAACCACCCCTAGCCCACAATCTACCCAAACCACTAGTTTTCAAAATATCTGGCCCTACCCTTTCCAGCCCACCTTATCTTCATACCACCCTACATAAACCACCTAACCACTACCCCAAACCCAGCCTAACCGACCTACCCATCCCTATATAAACCCCCCCCCTTGGGGCGGGTTTCCCTATCTAGTGGCTTCACCCATCCCAGCCGGGTCCCCTCCTTCCCCAAGTCCAGCCGAGTCCCACCATCTCCCACCTGCTCCACCTGCACCGCCACCTGCTCTCCATCCCACCACCATCTCCCAGCCGAACGCCACCACTTGCACTACTTCCGAACCACTCGGCTTCTCTCTTCCATCCACCGCCTCTCCCCATTCGGTAAGTACCCCCCACTCTACCTAGCTCCTTCTCTACTCCCTCTCCACTCCTAGCCACCCACCATACCACCATCTTACCTACACATCATCCCTTTGCTGCCACCACTCTCACTCAGCCGAACCTATCACAACCTAAACTACCGGCCACTACCTAACCATCCTACCTACATCCGGCCACCCTATAAGACTCCCATTCGGCCTTCCCTTAAACTCCCTTTAGGTCCATACTCCCCAATACCCTAGACTCTCCTAGTGACCCTACACACTCACTTGGCCCAGCCCCTTTAATCCCCCACATCAAGGCGGCAAGCACGAAGAGCTCGAGATCCTTAGGATAGAGGCTCAAGACAGTTGTCCCTTTTGTAAATAGCTTTTGTAAATAAGTTTTGAAAACCGAACATCGAACAGCATAGGATTTTGCTCACTTGGAGCAGTAGGCCTTGTAAGTCTCTAGAGTTCGACCACATCTGGTCTCTGAGAGGTCGCCACTCTTGGCACCACACCCATGTCATTTGCATTCCACGCATGGCACTTGCATGAACATGGTCCCATTTAGGACCAGATTCCATAGTAAAACCCTTTGGCGTGATATCTACTCCTACCAGAGTTTGTAAATTGAGATTTTGCTAAAAATGGGACGATCCCATATTCTTCGTGGATAGATCTAGGGAGACATTGAAAGGGGTGCCAAATCGATTTGGACAAGGCCAAAGAGGGGCATCTGTAAACACCCCGAAATCCCACGAATTTCTCAAATTCATCTGGTTTTGTAAAAGCAGCCCCAAAGGGCTATTTTGAGTCTGGAAACCCAGGAGCCTTCCAGACAACCCTGTACATATGTTTTGAACTCTATATTTCGAAAACATAAAATATGGCTTTTAAAACCTTTTTAAAACATGTTTTAAAACCCCGAAGTGGCTTGGCCCGATCAAGATAGGACCAGGAGAGCTCAGAAGAGCCCAGAACCGGAGCACATGTCGAGCCCGGTACAACAACTCTTGTATCTGATTCATAACCCATTTGCAGCCGGCCACCTTCGAGGCGCCTATCCCGCGCCCCACTTGCAGCCGGCCAGCACCCTTTGTCATTCCCCCTCGTGGAGCTCCCGTTTGCAGCCCAAGGTGAAGGCCAAGCCCACGCTCAAGCAAGGCCTCTACGGACCAGCTACTCGTAAGTGCCTAAACTCGGTCTTTAGTTGTATACTTGCTTGAGATTCAATTTGATACGGGGTTGTAATAACGGAGCATAGTCTCCCCCCGCTTGTAATAACGTGGCTTGGCACACCCCACACACGTGCACTCTCTTAGTTGTGCACGATTTTGAACACATACGGGCCTAATCAGCCCCTAATACATAAGTAGACATATATACTTTCATTTTCGAAGGGTTTTTGCTTAAGTTGGGTGCGTTGTCTTTCAATTCAAGCACTCACACACATTGAGCTTTCGCTCTTATTTGAAAGACCCAAGAAAGGGCCGACCTATACTATTTGGGTTTCATTTCATGTCGTGTGAGTAAGTCTTTCAATTCAAGCACTTTCACACACATTGAGCTTTCGCTCTTATTTGAAAGACCCAAGTAAGGGCCGACCTATACTATTTGGGTTTCATTTCATGTCGTGTGTGTAAGTCTTTCAATTCAAGCACTCTCACACACATTGAGCCTTCGCTCTTATTCCCAAGACCTTAGTAAAGGCCTTATTGCAGTTATATTTGGGTTTCATTTATGTCGTGTGTGTAGTACTTCAATTCAAGCACTCTCACACACATTGAGCCTTCGCTCTTACTCCCAAGACCTTAGTCAAGGCCATACTGCAATTTATATTTGGGTTTAATTTCATGTCGTGTGTGTAAGTCTTTCAATTCAAGCATGCACCCACATTGAGCCTTCGCTCTTATTTACAAGACCCGAGTAAGGGCTCATATACATAATCTATATACATATCTCCCTTCGGTTATTTCCCTTCGGTCATTTCCCTTCGATTATTTCCCTTCGGTTATTTCCCTTCGGTTATTTCCCTTCAGTATTGTCTTTACATTTCGGGTTTTCCCTTTGGAGTAGCGTGAGTTTGCATTGCATCTACGCCATACCACGAGGTAGGACGCATATTGCATCAAAGCAAGCCCCGCTCGAATTCGCCCATGTAGTGGAGTGTTCATAACACACAAACTAGGTGGCCCGAAGACTTAGGCACGTGCAAATCCACGTGATCTAAAACATGCAATCGCATTTTAAAGACCCGAAATAGACACCTCGAACCGCTTCGTAGACTTTCTCTCCAAAACTCGATTTTTGCAAAGTGTACAGACTGACCCTTGCGCATCAGTGCAAGAAGATCTGCGACGACAAGAGCTTACTTGCTCACAGTCGCCATGTTTAGAAGTCAGTGTTAAAAATATCTTCGCTAGCTTAGGTAAGCTAGCTGGCACGCCCTGTTTGCATATATAGGCCTTAGACCCACTCTAAGCCCTGAAAAGGTGAAGAGGCGGGGATTTTTGCGCGTCTACAGCTAGGTTTTTAAGGTTCAAGTTGTGTGAGTTGCCTTTCAATTTATACACTCAAAGCACTCACTCACATTGAGCCTTCTCGCTCTTAAGATATAGCTATATATTTTCTTTCCGCATCTAAAATATAGCCATATTTCCCTTTCTACTATTTCCCTTCTGCTATGTCTTTAAATTCTGGGTTTTCCCTTCAAGTTGTGTGAGTTTGCATTGCATATCCGCCACACTCGAGATAGGGAGCATATTTGCATCGAACCCGATTGATCAAATCGTGTAGAACTTGCCCAAAATCTAGCACTGGATGCACACAACTACACGCCAAAATTGGCTAAAACCTGAGAGACATAAGAGCGCATAGATCCCATGTATAAAAGTTGCAAATTTGACAAAAGCAATCGATAAAACACTTTCAAGTTTTCAAAAGAGTCGTGTTTGTGTAAAATTGAGTTTTCCTAAAGCGTACAGACTGACCCTTGCACGCCGGTGCAAGAAAGTCTGCGACGAAAAGAACCCACTTGTCCACAGTCGCCCCAAAAGTCAGATATTTTCAAAACTTACTTCGTTAGTTTGAGAAAGCTAGCTGGCACGCCCTTTTTAAGCGACGTAAGCACGAAAAGATTCGCTTAAGGCCTAAGAACCCGGAGTCGAGGATTTTCCGTGTCTACAGATTTGGCACGCCTGGTGGGACGTGGGTCTTAAGGAAAAATCGATACAAACAAACCAATCTCTGAAAAAATCATTTTTTTCAAAGAAAAGTGTTTTAACTCTTTGTCTTCTTGCATTTCATAGTTGGATTTAAAAGCGTCGGAGTCATGTCGAGTTCAGACTCCAATGAAGTGTCTAGCCGGTTCTCATGCTCTTCAAGTTCTCATTCTAGGAGATCTTTGAAAAATCGAAAACAAAAAGAGGAAGAGTTAAGAAGAGAGTACGAGGCCAAGATCGCTGCTCTTAGCCAAGAGGCTGAAGGAGCTGATTCGTGTTCGTCACATGGCGAACCAATAAAGGCCAAAAAGAAGTTTGGAAAAACTCGTAAACACAAGGAGACCTCCGAGATGGAAGGCAACCAATACCTGGATTCCTTCACTCACAAGGATCGTAAAGCCCTATAGCAGTTGCTGAAGGGGCAAAATAAAGAGAAAACAACGTACGTCCTGTCTGATTTTCTACCTTTAGATTACGAAACAGACAGTGATGACGAAATACCGAATTTCCATCGATATGATGGCACGAGAGACCCTAGGTCTCACCTGCAGCTTTTCTCTCATCGAGCCCACAAGAAAAAGAAGGACTCGATGAAATGGGTGTATTGGTTCCCCTTATCCCTCAAAGGCACAGCTTCTAAATGGCTGGCTTCCTACGATTTGAGCCAGTTCGCAACTTTTGAAGAGTTGGCGAACTGCTTCATGCAAAGATTTTCACACAACATTGAAGTCATGCCTACATTGAACACTTTGAGGGATACAAAGCAAGGTATGAACGAAGATATGCATACATTTATCGTTCGATGGAGGTTGCTCCTTGGGCAGGTACGGGAACCCATATCCGAAGGATGCGCAGTAATGCTCATCCTGGATAATTTCAAAACTGAATTGAAAACTCTTCTTTCTTTACATGAAATCTCTACTTTTCACAAACTGATTAAAAAAGCATCTCTTTTTGAGACAAATTTGAAAAAAGGGGTTTACGACCACCTGTGGAAAGGGAGCGTAAATTCAAAGACCCGCTTGGAAAAGCCCGGCAATTATGGGCTACCCACCATGGACAAAGGGGGAAAACCCCACAAGGTCGCCAATGTCCAGGTAGATCCAAGGCTGGCGAGTACTTCAAAGAATTTTGAAAATTTTGAAAACAGAAAAGACAAAAAAATATAAAAACCATTTGAAAAATGGGAGTACACTCCGCTGGGGCAACCTGTGTCGGAGATCCTAGACCTCCTACTCGCCCAAGGCATGATCAAACTCCCTGTCTCCGAGGGAATCACTTCCAAAGGGAGGTTTTTGAATCAATTCTGTAAGTATCATCGACTCAAAGGCCATGATACGAAGGAGTGTTTTTCCCTCCTAAACCAAATTGAGAACTTGATAGTAGAGGGTCGGCTTCAGGTCACTGAGGAACCGGAGCCTGCCCAAGCTATTTTCAAAGAACCCTTCCTCAATCACGCAAGTACCAGTGGGAAGGGCAAAGAGGTATGTGCTCTCACAATTTCAAAGAGTCTGGCGCATACATATAAGTCTGGCTTCTCCACTTGTGCATCTACACTCATCCTGCATAGGAAACCTGCCCAAGTAGTGATTCGGGGACCACCAAGAGTTCCGTCCCCGATTAAACTAGTTTTGAAAATTCAAGGTGCTCCAAAACATTCGATTAGAGCCATCTTAAGTGCGAACCCTAGGTTGATCGTGGGGCAAGTGACAAGATCCGGGAGGATCTATCAACCCCCACATCTGCAAAATGCTAAAAAAGTGGTCAGTGTGCCTGACCCTTCAAAAGCGTGTATTCCTAGAGTTCTGCCCAAAACGGACAAAGGAAAAGTCATTTTGAACTTGTATGATTTCGAAAACCATCTTTCAAAGATTCCCATTAACATGTCCATCCTAGAGCTGATACAAACCTTGCTTAGGCATAGACTCATGTTAGAAAAAATTTTAGAAAGAGCAAAGGTTATTTCGGACATAACCCCAGAATCCTTGTCCAATCAAGTGGCGTCCATAGGTGCAAAAACACCTATCATGTTTTCGGAAGAGGATCTCGAAAGACCCTACGAATCCCATAATCAGGCCCTACACATCGAGGTGGTATTGAATCACCACTCTCTGGATAGGTGCCTAGTTGACGGAGGAGGAGGGCTCAACATCCTTCCACTTCACATAGTATATCAGATTGGAGTCACCTTAACTTCCATGAATCCAAGCCCCATCGTAATCACTAGATACGATGGAAATGCGTCTAGACCTTTAGGATCCATTGAACTTCCCATGGAAACGGGAGGGATAGCTCACGTGGGGGTATTCCATGTTTTGGACATCCATCCCCACTACAACCTACTGCTGGGAAGGCCTTGGATACACAGCCTGTATGCTGTGCCGTCCACCTTCCATAGGTGTGTCAAAATCCCTTTTGAAAATCAAATTGTTGTGATCCTAGGTGAGAGCCACCCACAGCTTCAGGGAATCCAGAATTCCCCATGTTTTTCAAGTTCCTAGGCCTACGAGGCCAACTCAGGGCAAACCATGGTCAAGCCACCAAAGCTCACCCTTCAGATACCTAGGAAGGTCGTATACATCCAGGGGCCGCCCAAGGCTGGCCCACTCAAAACATTAACCATCCCAGGAAAATCCAAGCGTCAACTGTTTCCAAAACCCCTGGACAGAAAGCCTTATGTGCATAACATGGACGATAGCAAGTTCCAGGATCACGAATTATATGAAACTTTTCCAAAAACAAAAAATCGTGGAACATGTTATTGAACATGGGGTATATGCCATACAAAAGTCTAGGGGCACAAAACCAGGGTCTCGTAGAACCCATCTTGCCCAAAGCCAACCAAAGCTGACACGGGATCGGCTATACTCCCAGAATACCACCAGAACCACCCCCTATGACCACCTGGGTCAAGGGTGCCCTGGAGCCTACCCAAGCAGAAACCTATGATTTAGACCTCTTGTTTGGAGTCTAACTAGTGGCATTTTTCTTTGTAGGTATGATGGAAGATCCCTCAATCAAAAACCCAAAAACATTTGAAAAACTCGAAATTCAAAAAATTGAAAAATCCCAAAGACCAAAAACATTTGAAAAAGATCAAAAACTCGAAAAAAGAGTTGTTTGTATAGTTCCCAAAGTTCTTTCCTTACAAAAATCCAAAAAAACGAAAATTCTCAAAATACCAAAAACAAAATCTTGTATTTAGCAGCTCCTGGTAAAGGTTTTGAAAAAGCAAAGAATTTCGAAAAGAAAGTCCTCTTCATAAGAGTACCAAAATCTTCAAAACCTGCAGGAAATCCAAAACAAAAACCAGGCATTTGCGAAAACTGTGCATCAAGTCCAAATTCCCTAGGATTTAGAAGTCTTGAGAATGATCAAATCCTGGAAATGGATTCCCTCGAGGAAGATCCTACTTCTGAGCTCCCTGAATTTCATAAAATTCTCGATTTTGAAAAACCTTCGAAATCAGTAGGAGGGGATTTCATAGAGATAAACTTAGGGAGTGATTTAAAGCCCAGACTCATTAAGGTAGGCGCATGTTTGCATGAGCATGAAAGAGCATCATTCATTGCATTTTTGAAAACCTACGTTGATGTGTTTGCATGGACATATGAAGACATGCCGGGTATAGACCCGAATGTTGTAGAGCATCGTCTTCCCTTAGATTCAGATGCAAAACCCGTAAAACAAAAGCTTAGGAAGATACATCCGAATGTGCATTCACAAGTCAAAGAGGGTTTAGAAGATCTGTTAAAAGTCGGATTTATAAAACCCATTGCGTATTCTGATTGGTTGTCCAATATAGTTGTTGTTCGAAAAACCAGTGGGAAAATTTGGATATGCATCGATTTCAGAAACCTGAATAAAGCCACGCCAAAAGATAATTTCCCTTTACCAAACATTGATTTGATAGTCGATAGTACTGCAAATCATGAAATGTTTTCATTCATGGATGACTATTCAGGATATAACCCAATCAAACTAAGCCCACGAGATCAGGCTAAGATCGCTTTCATGACCCCATGGGGCACGTACTGCTATACAGTCATGCCCTTTGGTTTGAAAAATGCTGGTGCCACGTACCAGAGAGCTATGACCTCGATCTTTCACGATGAAATTCACGATCTCGTAGAGGTATACGTGGATGATCTCCTGGCTAAGTCAAAAACTCGATGCACTCATCTCGAATGTTTGCAAAAGATTTTCGAAAGGCTTAGACTTTACAACATAAAGCTAAGCCCTCAAAAGTGCGTATTCGGTGTAGAATCCGGTAAGCTTTTAGGATTTATGGTAAGCCAAAGGGGCATAAAAGTCGACCCCTCTAAGTGTAGAGCCATCATAGACATGTCTCCACCCTCCAATCTCACGCAGATTCGTAGCCTCCAGGGTCGCCTACAGTCCATTCGCAGGTTTATCTAAAACCTGGCAACTAGATGCGAACCCTTCAACAAGTTGTTGAGAAAGGGTACAAAATTTCTATGGGATGACGAGTGCCAAAAATCGTTTGAAAGGTTAAAGGCGTACTTAGTTAATCCCCCTGTTTTAAACCCTCCAAAACAAGGAAAACCTGTTCTACTTTATATTTCTGTGCATGCGAATGCCTTGGGAGCTCTGTTAGCTCAATACGTGGATGACACTCACAAGGAATGTGCCATATACTATATTTCGAAAACTCTCCTAGCTTACGAAAGGAATTATCAGGCCATGGAGAAGACGTGCTTGACCCTAGCTGGGCCTACCAGAAATTTTGACACTATTTCCTAGATCATGAGATCTGGATAGTGTCCAAGCTTGACCCAATCAAGCACTTATTCGAAAAACCCATTCTCACTGGTAGATTGGGCAAATGGCAACTCCTTCTAATGGAGTATGACTTAAAATACCATCACCAGGTCTCCATTAAGGGGCAACCCCTAGCAGACTACGTGGCTGAGTTCCCCCTAGAAGATGCGTATCCCACACTCAATGAAATGCCTGATGAAGGCATATTGCAAAACCATTTTCAAAACCACATTTTGGCAAACTCTTTCGAAAACCAAGTGTGGAAGATGCACTTTGACGGGGCACGAAACCAACGAGGGGCTGGTGCCGAGATCATCCTCGTATCCCCTGAAAAGGGAGAGATCCCCATAGCAATTCGCCTAGATTTCAAATGTTCCAATAATATAGCTGAGTATGAAGCACTCATACAAGGTTTAAAAGTTTTGAAAACTCTAGGGGCATCATGCATCGAGGTCTTTGGAGATTCACTCCTTGTTATAAACCAAGTTTTAAAGATTTGGCAAGTTCGAAATGAAAAACTGCTTCCATACCACGAGTTGGCCACTCGACTGGTCGAGTCGTTCCAATCGTGTACTCTAACACATGTAGGAAGAGAGGATAATAGCGTCGCTAATGCCCTCTCATCCTTGGGTTCAGCCCTAAGGGTCGATCCCACTTTGGGAACCAGACCCCTTGAAATATGGCACTCACCCACTCCTTCCATACACGATTTGCAAATTTGCCAAAATAACCCTTATTCCGATGAAAAACTTTGGTTTTATGACATAAAGAATTTTCTAGAAAATAGGGGATTCACTGAGGATGCCACACCTAAAGATAAGGCATTCATCCGAAAAATTTCTACCCGATACACGATTTTGGGTGGGGTTCTGTACAAAAAGAGTTTTACCGGCATCTTACTAAGATGCGTCGACCTAGAGGAGGCTAGGACTGTTATGCATGAATTCCACGATGGAGAATGTGGAGGTCATGTCAATGCCAACATGATGGCGATGAAAATACTTAGAGCGGGTTATTTTTGGTCCACCCTGAGAAAAAATTGCCACGATCATGTTAGGAAGTGTCACCCATGTCAAGTGCATGGTCACGCCATTCATATCCCCTCATCATCACTGCATTCCGTGGTCAGCCCCTGGCCATTCACCATGCGGGCGTTTGATATCGTAGGACCAATTTTTCCAAAGGCCTCGAATGGACACAGGTTCATTTTAGCAGCCACTGAGTATTTTTCCAAATGGGTCGAAGCCACCTCCCTGACAAATGTCCAGGGGCAACATGTGGTGGCTTTCATTAGGAAAAACATCTTGGCTCGATTTGGAGTTCCAAGAGATCTTGTGTCCGACAATGGCACCCCATTTAAAAACGAGCGGATGGTCAAGCTGTGCAACAAGTATGGCATAAATCATCACTTCTCATCGCCTTACTACCCTCAAGGCAACGGCCAAGCCAAAGCCACCAACAAGACTCTCATCAGCGTTGTTGAGAAAACCATAGAGAAGGGTAGAACATGGCACGAGAAGCTGGATGAAGCCTTATGGGCTTATAGGACTTCCATCTGCACTCCCACAAATGCCACGCCTTTTGAGTTGGTTTACGACACAAACGCCGTTCTCCCCATCCATACACGTCTGCATTCATTTCATACATCCATTGCACTCGACCTCCCCCTAGAGACACTTCAACATGCTAGGATGGCTGAACTAGATCTATTAGATGAGAGGCGACTCCTTGCTACGGACCATGCTCACGCATACCGGCAAAGGATCGCTTGACATTATGAGAAACATATGAAACCTCACCACTTTGAAGTGGGAGATCTCGTTTTGAAAATCATTCATCATCGTGGCCCACATCCACTTGGAAAGTGGCGGCCCAAGTGGGATGGCCCTTACGTTGTACGTGGAACCACCACGAACAATTCTTATTGGTTAACCGATGTCGAAGGTAGGAATTTAGCAGATCCTATCAATATTCAGTATTTGAAAAAATATCACGTATAGGGTCTGAGTTAAATTCCCATTTTTGGTAAAAATGTTTTAGGGAAAACTACTTTGAAACTTCTAAACCAAGGATCAAAGGTAAGTTGTGTGACCCTGAATGAGAGAATCGACACTTTGTGAAAAAGCAGAGCTTTCTAAATACGTGGCTACATTTCAAAATCCTTCTTCTTACAAAGAAAGGCCTAATTCAATATAGCGAGATACTTGCAAGTTGTATGTGCTATTTCTAAATAGGCTGATCTGGAATGGATCGAGTATGACCTTGGGATAAGTCCTCCCCTCTTCTCTTCTCCTTCCAAAAGGAAAACTTGGCCAAAACAAAGGGAAATTCCCGCCAAAAATCTATTTCCCAAAGAAAGAAAAATGAATCAAAAAGAAAATTCAAGTCTTCTATGGAAAAGAGGGATTAAAGAAAAAATACTCCCAAAGGGAGACCCTCTATGGAAAAAAGAAAGAAAAAGGCCAAAAAGCTCAAAAAGAGCAGTTTTTCCACCTTCTTTGCCTCAAACCACGGGACACTTCAGAAGGGACTGTGGTACTTCTTTCCCATCCCTACAACTTATCCCAAGCGAAACATGGTTCATTTCAGGGAATCCTAAAGTAAAAATAGGATTTACTTACTTGAATTTCATCTTGTTTGAGAATACGACGTTTTGAGTAAGGCGTAAAAATTTTGAAATGTGGCTTGTTTTCTCATAAAACCTCTACTAGATTAGCGAGTGTCGAGACTCAAGTAAAGGAAAACACGAGGAGCTAAAGGTCCTTAGGATTGACGGTTCAGGAAAACTTTCCCTCTTAAAATCGAATTTCAAAAACTCGAACATCGAGCATACGTAAAGCCCGCTCACTTGGAGCAGCAGGTTTTCATAAAGACTCAAAAGTTCGACCATATAATCTGGTCTCTAGGAGGTCGCCCCTTTCTGGCACCTCAGCCATGTCATGCACTTTGCATATCCACGCATGAGCACCTCCTACATGATCTTCATTTAGGGCTAGATCCATAGAAAGTCCCCTTTTGAAGAAAAATCTCCTCCTATCAGGCTTAAAAGAAAATGTTTTTCTCAAATATTGGGACGATCCCATATTCTCAAGATCAAATCCGGGGAGAAAACAATTAGGGGTGTTATCTTCTTTGCCATTATCCAAATCAATTTGGATAATGACAAAGAGGGGCATCTGTAAACACCCCAAAATCCAAAAATTTTGCAAAAATAAATGCCTGGTTCGAAAATAAGCTCAGAAAGCCAAAATTGGAATTTTCGAAAACCCAGGAACTCAAATACTTCAAACCTCCGTTTTCCAACCCTGTCGGAACATAAATTCTTGAAAATGGATGAAAGTCCTATTCTTGCAAAAGCCCAGACGAACAGGTAAAACCTGGCCCAAAGCAGTTGCAACAGAGATTCGAAAAATTCAAAGAGCAAGCCCAGCCCGATGAAAAGCCAAATTCAAAGACAAAAGAAGAGCCCAGGCCGCAAATAGACTTCAAGACGGAAGCATCGGAGGCCAAGCCAACAGTGCCCCTGAAATCACGAACAATCCAAGTTAAAAACAACAAAAATCAGTTGAAACAGAGTCCGAAAAGGTGAAAAGGAGCTTGGACGACGAAATTGGGAAAAACCCAGCATAAGATGGAGCGTTGATGAACTCAGGGCTCGAAACGCTAGGAAGGACCGAAGAAGAGAAAATTTTGGATCAAATTTGGATCCAAATATCCAGATCCAAACCCAAAATCCAGATCCAAACAAGACTTGGATTGGATCCAGATTTCAGAATCAATCCAAGATCCATATCCAAATAAGAAGTCTATAAAAGGATGTGAGGGGCTGATTCAAAAGGGCTGCAAAAAATTTTCACGCCTCTTTGCTTGGGTAGGAGAGAGAGAGAGAGAGAGGAAAGCAAGTCAAGGAAAGTGGCTTGACTTGGCCTTTCCATTGTGGGCTGAACATGTGGGTGTATATTGTGGGCTACTTTCTCCATTTCACGCAAGGAAGGTGCTGCAACAAGGTGGAATCCGGCAGCTTGGATGGCTCTCTCAATGCGTGAAGGATGGATGCGTGGAAGCCAATAGGATCTGGCCGGTTTTCCCTAACTAAGGTTAGTTCCTAAAACACTAAAACTAAGCCCCTCTTTCCCCAATCCTCTAAAACTACCCAAAGTACACTCCCTAGAACCCACCCAAGCTTGGCCAAAGTGCTGGCCGAGCCTTGTTAAAACCCATCCTACTCTACCCAAAACCGATCCCAAACAAAACCACCCAAGCTCGGCCAATATCTGGCCGAGCTTTCCCTAGATCTACCCCACTAATCACCCTAAGTATTGGTCTTAAACCCTCCCTTAGATCCTTACCATTCAACCTAAAAAGCCTAACCAAACCGAGTGCCTAATGCACTCGATTCCCCTAGCCACCCACACTCACCTAGCTTGGCCACTAGCTGGCCGAGTATTGGCTTGAACCTACCTAAACCACCCACTAAATCCTACCCAGCTCGGCCACCATTTGGCCGAGCAGTTACTTAGAACTTGGTTTCCAAAACCTACCTAAAACCATCTACTAAATCCCACCCAGCTCGGCCACCATTTGGCCGAGCATTACCTTAGCAACATTTCCTTAGAGTCGCACCTTAAACCCTACCTAAGAGCATCCCAAGTTCGGCCATTAGTTGGCCGAGCTCACCCTAGACCCGTCCCATTAAACTCCTAAACCTTAACCTCCTACCTTAGCTTAAACTCTACCTAAGACAATCCTAAAAACTACCTAGCTCGGCCACCATTGGCCGAGCTCTTTCCTTAGGATCCCCTCTTAGATCCTACCTAAGACGAGTCTTCAAAAATTTGCCCAGCTCGGCCACCATTTGGTCGAGCCATTTCCTTAGGGCCTCACCTTCAACCTTACCTAAAATCACTTCCTAAACCTACCCAGCTCGGCCACCCTTTTGCCGAGCATTCCCTTAGACCATTTCTTTAGAACCTTGCCTAAGATCATTCCCAACACACCAACCAAGTTCGGCCATTAGCTGGCCGAGTATCCCCTTAGGACCTTGGCTTAACTCTTACCCAAGACCACCCATTTAGACCTAGCCTAGACCAAAGATTAGGATCAACACCCCACGCACCTGATCAATTCGTAGAGAGAGGTCCATCCAACGGCTGTACCCAAGGTCGGATTCCATTGATAAAGAAAGCCTAAGCAGACGACGTGTAAGTGTTCGAATCTGATCTTTTACATTGTTTGAAGTTCAATTAAATTCGATACGGGGTTGTAATAATGGAGCGTAGTCTCCCCCCGAAATGTAATATTATGGTTTGAAACACGAATCACACACGTACACTCGAGCCTTTCCGCTCTTATCTGTACACCTTTGCACACAAACGGGCCTCAACAGCCCATAGGATATAGCTCTATTTATATACATTCAGCTGGGTTTTAAGGTTCAAGTCGTGTGAGTTGTCTTTCATTTTATACACTCAAAGCACTCACTCATATTGAGCCTTTCCGCTCTTACATATATATACGTATTTCCCCTTCAGTTGGGTTTTTAAAGTTCAAGTCGTGTGAGTTGCCTTTCAATTTATACACTCAAAGCACTCACTCACATTGAGCCTTCTCGCTCTTAAGATATAACTATATATTTTCTTTCTGCATCTAAGATATAGCCATATTTTCCTTTCTGCTATTTCCCTTCTGCTATGTCTTTAAATTCCGGGTTTTCCCTTCAAGTTGTGTGAGTTTGCACGGCATATCCGCCACACTCGAGATAGGGAGCATATTTGCATCGAACCTGATTGATCAAATCGTGTAGAACTTGCCCGAAATCGAGCACTGGGTGCACAGAACTACACGCCAAAATTGGCTAAAACCCGAGAGACATAGGAGCGCATAGATCCCATGTATAAAAGTTGCAAATTTGACAAAAGCAATCGATAAAACACTTTCAAGTTTTCAAAAGAGTCGTGTTTGTGTAAAATCGAGTTTTCCTAAAGCGTACAGACTGACCCTTGCGCGCCGGTGCAAGAAAGTCTGCGACGAAAAGAACCCACTTGTCCATAGTCGCCCCAAAAGTCAGATATTTTCAAAACTTACTTCGCTAGTTTGAGAAAGCTAGCTGGCACACCCTTTTTAAGCGACGTAAGCACGAAAAGATTCGCTTAAGGCCTAAGAACCCGGAGTCGAGGATTTTCCATGTCTACAAAGGTTTTAAAAACTGTATGTATATATTTTAAAACATATATAGTTTTAACATATGTACTGGGTTGTCTGGAAGGCTCCTGGGTTTCCAGACTCAAAATAGCCCTTTGGGGCTGCTTTTGCAAAACCAGGTAATTTGAGGAAATCATGGGATTTTGGGGTGTTTACAGATGCCCCTCTTTGGCATTATCCAAATTGATTTGGATAATGGCAAAGACGACAACACCCCTTTCGATGTCTCCCTAAATCTATCCACGAAAATATGGGATCGTCCCAATTTTTAGCAATATCTCTCTTTTAAAAACCTAGTAGGAGGAGATATCACGCGAAAGGGATTTTTCTATGGTTTCTGGTCCTAAACGGGATCATGTTTATGCAAGTGTTCATGCGTGGATATGCATATGCATGTCATGGATGGGACGCCAAGAATGGTGACCTCCTAGAGACCAGCTAGCATGGTCGAACTTTTGAGACTTATAAAGGCCTGCTGCTCCAAGTGAGCAGACCCTATGCTGCTCGATGTTCAATTTTTCAAAGTCTATTTACAAAAGGGAAAACTGCTTTGAGCCTCAATCCTAAGGATCTCGAGCTCTTCGTGTTTGCCTTTGCTTGAGTCTTGACACTCGCTAATCTAGCGGAGGTTTTATAAGAAAACAAGCTATATTTCAAAATTCTTACGTCTTACTCGAAACGTCGAATTTTCAAACAAAATGAAATTCAAGTAAGTAAATCCTATTTTTACTTTAGGATTCCTCGAAATGAACCATGTTTTACTTGGGATAAGCCAGGGATGGGAAAGAGATACCACGGTCCCTTCTGAAGCATCCCGTGGTTTAAGGCATAGAAGGCGGAAAACTGCTCTTTTTTGAGCTTTTGGCCTTTTTTCCTTTTTTTCAGAGGGTCTCCCTTTGGGAGTATTTTTTCTTTAATCCCTCTTTTCCATAAAAGAATCAAATTTTTCTTTTTGATTCTGGTTTCTTTCTTTGGGAAAGAGACTTTTGGCAGGGATTTCCCTTCGTTTTGGCCACGTTTTCCTTTTGGAAGGAGAAGAGAAGACGGGAGGACTTATCCCAAGGTTATACTTGATTCATTCTAGATCAACCTATTTAGAAATAGCACGTACTACTTGCAAGTATCTTGCTATATTGAACTAGGCCTTTCTTTGTAAGAAGAAGGATTTTGAAATGTAACCACGTATTTGGAAAACTCCACTTTTTCACAAGTGCGAATTCTCTCACTCAGGGTCACACAATTCGCCTTTCAACCTTACTTTCGAAGTATCAAAGCAGCTATCCCTAAGGGTTTTCGAAAATGGGAATTTAACCCAAACCCTACACATAATACTTCTTTAAGTATTGAATATTGATAGGATCTGCTAAATTCCTACCTTCTACATCGATCAACCAATATGAGTTGTTCGTGGTGGTTGCACGTACAACATAGGGTCCATCCCATTTGGGGCGCCACTTTCCCAGTGGATGTGGGCCACGATAGTGGATGATTTTCAAAACTAGATCTCCCACTTCAAAGTGGTGAGATCTCATGTGTTTGTCATAATGTCAGCTATCCTTTGCCGGTATGCATGAGCATGATCCATAGCAAGGAGTCACCTCTCATCTAGCAAATCTAGTTCGGCCATCCTACCATGCTGAAGCGTCTCTACGGGGAGGTTGAGTGCATTGGATGTATGGAATGAATGCAATTGTGTATGAATGAGAAGAATGGCGTTTGTGCCATAGACCAATTCGAATGGTGTGGCATTCGTGGGAGTCCGGATGGAAATCCTATAAGCCCATAAGGCTTCATCCAGCTTCTCATGCACGTCCTACCCTTCTTTAAAGTCTTCTCAATTATACTAATGAGAGTCTTGTTCATAGCTTTGGCTTGGCCGTTGCCTTGAGGGTAGTAGGGCGAGGAGAAGTGGTGAGTTATGCCATAAGTGTTGCACAACTTGATCATCCGCTTGTTTTTGAATGGGGTGCCATTATCGGACATAAGGTCTCTTGGAACCCCAAATCGAGCCAAGATATTCCTCCTAATGAAAGCCACCACATGTTGCCCCTATACGTTGCTTAGGGAGATGGCTTCGACCCACTTGGAGAAATACTTAGTGGCTGCTAAAATGAACCTATGCCCATTCGATGCCTGTGGAAAGATTGGGCCTACAATATCAAACGCCTACATGGTAAATGGCCAGGGGCTGACCACAAAATGCAATGAAGATGATGGGATATGAATGGCGCGCCCATGCACTTGACATGGATGACACTTTCTAACATGATCGTGGCAATCCTTTTTCAGGGTGGACAAAAAATAGCCCGCTCTAAGTATTTTCATTGCCATCATATTGGCATTAACATGACCTCCACATTCTCCATCGTGGAACTCATGCATAACAGTCCTAACCTCCTCTAGATCGACACATCTTAGTAGGATGTCGGTAAAACTTTTTTTATAGAAAACCCCACCTAGAATGGTGTATCGGGTAGAAATTTTTCGGATGAATGCCCTATCTTTGGATGTGGCATCCTCAGTGAATCCCCCATTTTCTAGAAAACATTTGATGTCATAAAACCAAGGTTTTTCAACAAATCTGGATTATTTTGGCAAATATCCAAATCGTGTGTGGATGAAGTGGGCGCATGCCATATCTCTAAGGATCGAGTTCCCGAAATGAGATCAACCTTTAGGGCTGAACCCAAGGAGGAGAGGGCGTCGGCAATGCCATTATCCTCTCTTCCTACGTGTGTGAGTCTACACGATTGGAATGACTCAACCAATCGAGTGGCCAACTCGTGATATGGAAGAAGTTTTTCATTTTGCACTTGCCAAATTTTCAAAACTTGGTTTATAACAAGGAGCAAATCTCCAAAGACCTCGATGCATGATGCCCCTAGAGTTTTTGAAACCCTTAAGCCTTGTATGAGTGCTTCATACTCAGCTATGTTGTTGGAACATTCGGAATCTAGGCGAATTGCTATGGGGATCTCACCCTTTTTAGGGGATATGAGGATGACCCTAGTACCTGCCCCTCGTTGGTTTCATGCCCCACCGAAGTGCATCTTCCACACTTAGTTTTCGAAAGTGTTTGCCAAAATGTGGTTTTGAAACTGGTTTTGCTATATGCCTTCATCAGGCATTTCACTAAATGTGGGATATGTGTCCTCCAGGGGGAACTCAGCCACGTAGTCAGCTAGGGCTTGCCCCTTAATGGGGATCTGATGATGGTATTTCAGGTGATACTCCATAAAAAGGAGTTGCCATTTGCCCAATCTACCAGTGAGAATGGGTTTTTCGAACAAATGCTTGATTGGATCAAGCTTGGACACTATCCAGATTTCATGATCTAGGAAATAGTGTCGAAATTTCTGTTCGGCCCAAACTAGGGCCAAGCACGTCTTCTCCATGGCTTAGTAATTCCTTTCGTAAGCTAAAGAGTTTTTGAAATATAATAGATGGCATACTCCTTATGGGTGTCATCCTCGTATTGAGCTAACAACGCTCCCAAGGCATTCGCATGCACGGAAATTTAAAGCAAAAGAGGTTTTCCTTGCTTCGGAGGATTCAAAACAGGGGGATTAACCAAGTATGCCTTTAGTCTCTCGAAGGACTTTTGGCCGTCGTCATCCCATGAAAATTTTGTGTCCTTTCTCAACAATTTGTTGAAGGGTTCACATCTAGTCGCTAGGTTTGAGATAAGCTTGCAAATGGATTGCAATCGACCTTGGAGGCTATGAATCTGTGTGAGATTGGAGGGTGGACCCATGTCTATGATGGCTCGACACTTAGATGGGTCGACTTATATACCCCTTTGGCTCACCATAAAGCCTAAGAGCTTTCCGGACTCTACTCCGAATACACACTTCTGAGGGTTTAGCTTTACTTTGTAAAGTCTAAGCCTTTCGAAAATCTTTTGTAAACATTCGATGTGAGTGTATCGAGTTTTGGATTTTGCCAAGAGATCATCCACATATACCTCTACGAGCTCATGAATCTGATCATGGAAGATTGTGGTCATGGCTCTTTGGTATGTTGTGCCGGTATTTTTCAAACCAAAGGCATGACTGTATAGCAGTACGTGCCCATGGGGTTGTGAAAGCGGCCTTACCCTGATCTCGTGGACTTAATTTGATTTGATTATACCCTGAATAGCCATCCATAAACGAAAACATCTCGTGATTTGCAGTATTATCGACTATCAAATCTATGTTTGGTAAAGGATAATTATCCTTTGGAGTGGCTTTATTTAGGTTTTTGAAATCGATGCATATTCGAATCTTTCCATTGGTTTTTCGAACAACAACGATATTGGATAACCAATCAGAATACGCAATGGGTTTTATAAATCCGGCTTTTAGCAGATCTTCTAAACCCTCTTTGACTTGTGCATGTACATTCGGATGTATTTTCCTAAGCTTTTGCTTTATGGGTTTCACATCCGCATCTAAGGGAAGACGATGTTCGACAATACTGGGGCCTATGCCCGACATGTCTTCATACGTCCATGCAAACACATCTAAGTAGGTTTGTGGAAATGCAATGAATGCTGATCTTTCATGCTCATGCAAACATGTGCCTACCTTAATGAGTTTGGGATTGGAATCACTCCCTAGATTTACATCTATGAAATCTCCTCCTACTGAATTGGAAGGTCTTTCAAAATCGAGAATTTTATAAAATTTAAGGAGACCAGAAGTGGGATCTTCCTCAAGGGGATCCACTTCTGGGCTTCGATCTTTCTCGTGGGTTATAGACCCGAGGGAATTTGATGCATGGATTTTCAAACGACCTGGTTTTACACTTGGAATTTCTATTGATTTCAAAATTTTTGGTCTGGTTATACAGACAACGTTTCTTTCAAAACCTTTTCCTTTTTCCAAAGCCTTACTAGGAGCAGCTATGTACAAAATCTTTTTGGAGTTTTGTAATTTTTCGATTTTTTTGTTCTTTTGTAAAACTAGAACTTTGGGAACTATACAAACTACTCTTTTTTCGAGTTTTTCATTTTCCAATGTTTTTGGTTTTTGCAATTTTTCCATTTTTTTGATTTTGGTGTTTTCAAATGTTTTTGTATTTTTGATAAAGGGATCTTCCATCATACCTACAAAGGGAAAACACTACGGGTTAGACTTAGAATAGGAGGTCTAAATCGTAGGTATTGCAATATGGCCTTGACTAAGGTCTTGGGAGTAAGAGCGAAAGCTCAATGTGTGTGAGTGTAGAATTGAAATGCTACGCACACAACTTGAATTTAAACACCCAAAATGAAATTGCAATATGGCCTTTACTAAGGTCTTGGGAGTAAGAGCGAAAGCTCAATGTGTGTGAGTGTGGAAATTGAAAGACCACGCACACAACTTGAATTAAAACCCCCAAGGGAAATTACAATACGGCCCTTACTAGGGTCTTGGGAATAAGAGCGAAAGCTCAATGTGTGTGAGTGTGGAAATTGAAAGACCACACACAACTTGAATTAAAACCCACGCAGCGTAATATACATAAGTATAACTATATCTTAAGGGTTGATTAGGCCCGTGTGTGTGCCAAAATCGTGTGCAACTAAGAGCGAAATGGCTCAAGTGCACGTGTGTGTGGATGTGCCAAACCACATTATTAAAAGCGGGGGGAGACAACGCCCCATTATTACAACCCCGTATCAAATTTAATTAAATGTAAGAAAGTTCATAATAAGGATCGAGTTAGGCACTTACGTGTAGTTGGGTTCGGGTGTAACTTGCTTGGCTTTGGCCTAGTGAGTCACCTTGGACAGCCGAAGGGGAGCTCCTCGGATGCGGGTGGGCGCCAAGTAGGGTCTTAGCCGAATGAAGACTTGAAGATGGCCGGGTGGTAGGCGCAGCAAGTAGGGATGTTAGGTGGTGTTGTGGCAGGTTAGGGTGCTAGCTAGGTGGTGGTAGGTTGAGGGTGAAGGCTAAGCTAGGGGTGAGAAAAGGGTGACTAAGGGAAGGTGGTGAGGTGGGGTGTGAAGTGGCCGGGTGTAAGGGAGATGGCTAGGGTGCAGCAGTGGCGGGTGATGGAGTGTGTGGCTGGGTAATGTAGACGCGCGAAAATCCCCGCCTCTTCGCCTCTTTCGGGGCTTGGAGTGGGTTAGGTGATTAGGTTGGGATTAGGGGTGGATTAGGGGTTTAGGCTAGGATTAGTCATTTTGGGTTAGGTCTAGGTGAAGGAGCTCCCTTAGCATGGCCCATAGACCTTGATCACCCCATGTTGGTGTAGCCCTAGGTTAGGTTTTAGCTAATTACAAGCTTAAACCCACTCAATTAGGCTAGCCCACATGATTAAACCCAAACTTGACACACAAGTCAAGCTTAATACAACACTCTTGATATTTTTCATCCCCACTCTCTCTCATGCCCAATATCCCACATGAATTTCAAGTGGGCCCCACCTCCATTTATGAGAAGGTGATGTGGGCCATGGATATGGATATTGGATTGGATCTCTGGATCCAAATCCAAATCCAAGTCCACATATGGGTTTGGATTGGAATCTGGATATATATGGTCCAGATCCAATCCAAACTGAACTCTGACTCCTTCGAGCTGGGTTCGAAACGGACGATTCGTGCGGGGCCTGACAGCATCAGTACTCCGTCTGCGTTGGGTCTTCGCCAACATGGTCGTCCGCCTCCGTTTCTGCCTTCCGGAGATGACTTCAAATGATATTTTGATAAGAACAGGGTCTTGGACGTTCGAGATCCTGGGGGTATGGATGTGATACAAGAGTTGTTGTGCCGGGCTCGACATGTGCTCCGGTTCCGGGCTCTTCTTAGCTCAACTGGTCCTGTCTTGATCGGGCCAAGCCGCTTCGGGGTTTCAAAACATGTTTTAAAAGCCATATTGTATGTTTTCGAAATATAGAGTTCAAAACATATATACAGGATTGTCTGGAAGGCTCCTGGGTTTCCACACTCAAAATAGCCCTTTGGGGCTGCTTTTACAAAACCAGATGAATTTGAGAAATTTGTGGGATTTCAGGGTGTTTACAGATGCCCCTCTTTGGCCTTGTCCAAATAGATTTGGATAAGGGCAAAGATGACAAACACCCCTTTCAATGTCTACCTAGATCTATCCACGAAGAACATGGGATCGTCCCAATTTTTAGCAAAAATCTCAATTTACAAACTCTGGTAGGAGGAGATATCATGCCAAAGGGTTTACTTATGGAATCTGGTCCTAAATGGGATCATGTTTATGCAAGTACCATGCGTGGAATGCAGATGACATGGGTGTGGTGCCAAGAGTGGCGACCTCCCAGAGACCAGATGTGGTCGAACTCTAGAGACTTACAAGGTCTATTGCTCCAAGTGAGCAAATCCTATGCTGTTCGATGTTCGGTTTTCAAAACTTATTTCCAAAAACTATTTACAAAAGGGACAACTGTCTTGAGCCTCGATCCTAAGGATCTCGAGCTCTTCGTGCTTGCCCTTGTTTGAGTCTTAACACTCGCTTATCTAGCGGAGGTTTTATAAGAAAACAAGCTTCATTTCAAATTCCTACGCTTTACTCGAAACGTCGAGTTCTCAAACAAGATGAAAATCAAGTAAGTAAATCCTATTTTTACTTTAGGATTCCTCGAAATGAACCATGCTTTAGCTTGGGATAAGCTAGGGATGGGAAAGAGATACCACGGTCCCTTCTGAAGCGTCCCGTGGTTTGAGGCATAGAAGGCGGAAAACTGCTCTTTTTGAGCTTTTTGGCCTCTTTTCCTTTTTTTCATAGAGGGTCTCCCTTTGGGAGTATTTTTTCTTTAATCCCTCTTTTTCATAAGAGAATCGATTTTTCTTTTTGAAGTCTGGTTTCTTTCTTTTGGAAAGAGACTTTAAATGGGAAATTCCCTTTTGATTTGGGCCTTTGTTTTCCTTTTGGAAGGAGAAGAGAAGAGGGGAGGACTTATCCCAAGCCTACACTCGATCCATTCCAGATCAGCCGATTTAGAAATAGCACGTACCACTTGCAAGTATCTTGCTATGTTGAACTAGGCCTTTCTTTGTAAGAAGAAGGATTTTGAAATGTAACCACGATTTTGAAAACTCCACTCTTTCACAAGTGCGAATTCTCTTACTCAGGGTCACACGAGTTGCCTTTTGCACCTTATTCACATGTCTCAGGGCAGCTATCCCTTAAAATTTTCGAAAAACTGGAATTTAATCCAGATCCTACACATGATACTTCTTTAAGTATTGGATATTGATAGGATCTGCTAAATTCCTACCTTCTACATCGATCAACCAATACGAATTGTTCGTAGTGGTTGCTCGTACAACATAGGGTCCATCCCAGTTGGGGCGCCACTTGCCTAGGGGGTGTGGGCCACGATGGTGGATGGTTTTTAAGACCAGATCTCCCACTTCAAAGTGGCGAGGTCTCATGTGTTTGCTATAATGTCGGGCTATCCTTTGCCGGTATGCACGAGCATGATCCATGGCAAGGAGTCGCCTCTCATCTAGCAAATCTAGTTCGGCCATCCTAGCATGCTGAAGATTCTCTAGGGGGAGGTCGAGTGCTATGGATGTATGAAATGAATGCAATTGAGTATGAATGGGAAGAATGGCGTTTGTGCCATAGACCAATTCGAATGGTGTGGCATTCGTGGGAGTCCGGATGGAAGTCCTATAAGCCCATAAGGCTTCATCCAGCTTCTCGTGCCACGTCCTACCCTTCTCTAAGGTTTTCTCAATAATACTAATGAGAGTCTTGTTTGTGGCTTCGGCTTGGCCGTTGCCTTGAGGGTAGTAGGGCGAGGAGAAGTGGTGAGTTATGCCATACGTGTTGCACAACTTAACCATCCGCTCATTCTTGAATGGGGTACCATTATCAGACACAAGGTCTCGTGGAACCCCAAATCGAGCCAAGATATTCCTCCGGATGAAAGCCACCACATGTTGCCCCATTACATTCGTTAGGGAAATGGCTTCCACCCACTTGGAGAAATACTCCGTGGCTGCTAAAATAAAACGATGCCCATTCGAGGCCTTTGGAAATATTGGGCCTACAATGTCAAACGCCCACATGGTAAATGGCCAGGGGCTGACCACGGAATGCAATGTAGATGAAGGGATATGAATGGCGTGCCCATGCACTTGACACGGATGACACTTCCTAACATGATCGTGACAATCCTTTTTCAGGGTGGACCAAAAATAGCCCCCTCTAAGTATTTTCATTGCCATCATGTTGGCATTAACATCACCTCCACATTCTCCATCGTGGAACTCATGCATCACTATCCTAGCCTCCTCTAGGTCGATACACCTAAGTAGAATGCCGGCAAAACTCTTTTTGTATAAGACCCCACCCAGAATGGTGTATCGGGTCGAAATCTTACGAATGAATGCCTTATCTTTGGACGTGGCATCCTCGGTGAATCCCCCATTTTCTAAAAATTGTTTTATGTCATAGAACCAGGGTTTTTCAATAGACTCTGGGTTGTTTTGGCAAATATCCAAGTCGTGTGTGGATGGATGGGGCGCATGCCATATTTCCAAAGATCTGGTCCCTGAAATGGGATCGACCTTCAGGGCTGAACCCAAGGAGGAGAGGGCATCGGCGATGCCATTGTCCTCTCTTCCTACGTGTGTGAGCTTACACGACTGGAAGGATTGGACCAATCGCGTGGCCAACTCGTGATATGGAAGTAGTTTCTCATTACGTACTTGCCAAATATTTAAAACCTGGTTTATGACAAGGAGCGAATCTCCAAAGACCTCAATGCACGATGCCCCTAGAGTTTTCGAAATCCTTAAGCCTTGTATGAGTGCTTCATACTTAGCTACATTGTTGGAACATTCGAAATCTAAGCGGATTGCTATGGGAATCTCGCCCTTTTTAGGGGAGATTAGGATGATCCCGGCACCAGCCCCTCGTTGGTTTCGTGCCCCGTCGAAGTGCATCTTCCACACTTGGTTTTCGAAAGAATTTGCCAAAATGTGGTTTTGAAAATGGTTTTGCAGTATGCCTTCATCAGGCATTCCGACAAGAGTGGGATATGCGTCCTCTAAGGGGAATTCAGCCACGTAATCTACTAGGGCTTGCCCCTTAATGGAGATCTGGTGATGGTATTTCAGATCATACTCCATTAGAAGGAGTTGCCATTTGCCCAATCTACCCGTGAGAATGGGTTTTTCGAACAAGTGCTTGATTGGATCAAGCTTGGACACTATCCAGATCTCATGATCTAGGAAATAGTGTTTGAACTTCTGGCAGGCCCAGACTAGGGCCAAGCACGTCTTCTCCATGGCTTGATAATTTCGTTCATAAGCCAAGAGAGTTTTCGAAATATAGTAGATGGCATACTCCTTATGGGTGTCATCCTCGTATTGAGCCAACAGGGCTCCTAAAGCATTTACATGCACGGAGATGTATAATAAAAGCGGTTTTCCTTGTTTTGGAGGATTCAAAACGGGGGGATTAACCAGGTATGCCTTCAGTCTCTCGAAGGACTTTTGGCATTCGTCATCCCATGAGAATTTCGTACCCTTCCTTAACAGTTTGTTGAAGGGTTCGCATCTAGTTGCGAGATTCGATATGAATCGGCGCACAGATTGTAATCGACCCTGGAGGCTACGGATTTGATTGAGATTGGAGGGTGGAGCCATGTCTATGATGGCTCGACACTTAGAGGGGTCGACTTCTATTCCCCTTTGGCTCACCATAAAGCCTAGAAGCTTCCCTGATTCTACCCCGAACATACATTTTTGAGGGTTTAGCTTTACTTTGTAAAGCCTAAGCCTTTCGAAAATCTTTCGTAAACATTCGATATGGGTGCATCGGGTTTTGGATTTCGCCAAGAGATCATCTACATACACTTCTACAAGCTCATGAATTTGATCATGGAAGATCGTGTTCATGGCTCGTTGGTATGTTGCGCCGGTGTAAACACCCCAAATCTTCTATATTTCAAAAACTCTCAAAACACCAAAAAGCTCGTTTGAGCCAAAACGACGACCTGTTTTGAAATATGAAAACAGGTACAGAAGGCAAAAGAAGACCCTAGGCCCGAAGAGGATTCAAGCCCAGAGCCTCAGAAGCCACTCCCTGATAAAAAAAACAAAAGAAAGCAGAGCCCATTTGATGAAAAGCTCAACGGAGTCCAGAACGGCGAGACGGAGTCCGGACGACAAAGTTGGGGAAAACCCAGCACCAGACGGAGCGCTGATGAAGCCAGTGCCCGCACAGATCGTTCGCCTCGAGAAGCCAAGAAGGACTGTCCGAAGAAATTTTGATTTGGATCTGGACCATATATATCCAGATCCAAATCCATGTAATGAATAGTGTTTGGATTTGGGCCAATCCAAATAGTGTTTGGGTTGATCCAAATAGTGTTTGGATTTGGATTGGATCCAAATAGTGTTTGGATTGGATCGGATTTGGATCAAAATATCCAGATCCGTATCCATAAAAATATTGGGTTTGGATCGGATACAGATCTCAAAATATCCGAGATCCAATATCCAGATCCAAATAGTGTTTGGATTTGGGTATGGATCCAAACCCCAAACCCAAACCCAAATCCAAGACCCACCTCAAATCTCTATAAATAGAGGTGAGGGGGTCCATGTAAAGGGTTCATGCAAATACTTGGGAGGAGAGAGAGGGAGTGATAAACCTAGCCATGTGGGCTCATGAGTGAAGTGGGCTTGAGCCATGTTGGCCAAGGCTAGATCAAGGGGGCTGCACCAACTCGAGCTTAGCTGCACCAAGAGGTGGACCGCGGGCGTGGAAGTGGGCTGGACCGATTGGAGGTGGCTGGACCTAGTGGGCTGCACCTAAGGTAAGCCTCAAACTAAACCTACCCCTTCTCCTTACCCTTCTAAACCTAACCCATATGAACCCACCTACACCTAACTGACCCTAAACCACCCCAAGTAAGTCCAGCCAAGTGCTGGCCGAACCTACCTATCACCGCCTCAACCAAAACCCACCCTGACCTGCCCTACCTAAGCCTACCACCACCTGCCCTTAACCACCCAACTCCACCTGCAACTCACCTACCCCGACTAGCCTACCACCACCTACAAACCGCCGCCCCTAACCTGCCTTTAACCGAAACCCACTTCGCCGCCATCCCTTGCCCCAAACCAAACCCAATGGCCTGCTCCTTGGCAGGCCATTCCCTTTAATAAACCCACGGCCTGCTGGTGCAGGCCGTGCCTCATCTAAACCCAGCCAAGGCCTGCCACTCGGCAGGTCACTTCTTACCAAAAACCCGCAAAGGCCTGCCACTCGGCAGGCCCTCTCCCTACAAGCCCACGGCCTGCTAGTGCAGGCCGGGCTTCCCCTCCTTTACCAAGGGCAGGGCCTGCCACTCGGCAGGCCACCCCTCCCTAGAAACCCCACGGCCTGCTAGTGCAGGCCGTGTCCCTTCCTTCACCCCCAAGCCCACGGCCTGCTGGTGCAGGCCGTGTATCATCCACATCACTAAAGCCCCGGCCTGCCACAAGGCAGGCCGTTTCCTTGAACCCACCTACCTCTAGCCTTGACCCACCCAGCCAGGCCGAGCCCTAGCTCAGCCCTGGCCGACCTGCCTTGGCCTTGACTGACTGAACCTAACCTAGTTAGGGTTTCCCCTAAAAACCTAACTCGAACCACCTTGGCTCGAGTCATCCTAAGGCACTCCCTTGCAAGGTAAAACCCCGGGCTGCACCAAGACAACCCGAGTTGCCCCAAGCTCCCCTAGAATCCAACTCGAGTCATCCAAAACCAGGCCCATACCAAGCCTACTCAAACACCTCTCCCAAGTCCTCAAAGGTTCTCAAACACCTCCAAGCTGGCCGGTTCCACTTCCATGTGATTCGGGCTCCACACGCAAGGCGTACGCGTCCTAGACACACCCCACATAGCGGGCTAGGTGAGTTGTAAGTCCTTACATTTGGTGTTTTATTAAATTTTGGATACGGGGTTGTAGTAAAGGAGCTTCGTCTCCCCCCGATTGTAATAACGTGGTTTGACACACCCACACACACACGCACTTGAGCCTTTTCGCTCTTAGTCGTACACTTCTTGCACACACACGGGCCTAACAAGCCCTTAATATATAGTTATATTTATATATTTTAAGTCAAGGGGGTTTTTAATTAAGTCGTGTGTGTTGTCGTTCCATTTTCCACATGCACACACATTGAGCCTTCGCTCTTACTCCCAAGACCTTAGTAAAGGCCTTATTGCAGTTATATTTGGGTTTCATTTATGTCGTGTGCGTAGTACTTCAATTCTACACTCACACACATTGAGCTTTCGCTCTTACTCCCAAGACCTTAGTCAAGGCATACTGCAATTTATATTTGGGTTTCATTTCATGTCGTGTGTGTAAGTCTTTCAATTCAAGCACGCACACACATTGAGCCTTCGCTCTTATTTACAAGACCCAAGTAAGGGCCCCTACATATACTCTATATAAAGTATTTCTTTCGGCTACGTCTTTAAGATTCGGGTTTTAAGGTTCAAGTCGTGTGCGTTGTCTTTCAATATATACACGACACACACTTACACAATTGAGCCTTTCCGCTCTTAAGATATAGCCATATTTCCCCTTCCGCTATTTACTTTACAAGTCATTTCCCTTCGGCTATTTACTTTACAAGTCATTTCCCTTCGGCAATTTCCCTTCGGCATTGTCTTTTAATTTCGGGTTTTCCCTTTGGAGTAGCGTGAGTTTGCATTGCATCTACGCCATACCACGAGGTAGGACGCATATTGCATCGAAGCAAGCCCCGTACTCCCGCTCAAATTCGCCCCATGTAGTGGAGTGTTCATAACACACACCTAGGTGGCCCATAAAGGGATAAAAAGAAAGACTTAGGCACGTGCAAATCCACGTGATCTAAAATCTGAGAATCGTATAAACACGAATCAAATCGTGCAAGACTTAGGGTCGTCCAAACCCTTACAAAGTCAAAATCGCCCAAATGCATGGTTTTCAAAAGGTTTTAAAACACTTCTTCATTCAAAATATATTTTGAGTTAAACTTGTTTCAAAACGAAGTCTCTAAGCGTACAGACTGACCCTTGCGCATCGGTGCAAGAAGGTCTGCGACGTAAAAATCCCGCTTGCCTACAATCGCCTTTCAAAAGTCAGATTGTTTTCAAAACATACTTTGCTAGTTAAAGTAAACTAGCTGGCACGCCCATAAAGCGAAGTAGATTGCGAAAAGGTTCACTTCAGGCCTAAGAACCCGCAAGTGAAAATTTTCGGTGTCTACAATTTGGCACGCCCGGTGGGACTCGGGACTTAAGCAGACTTCAAACAAACGAGTTATACTCAAATTTTCAAAAAAAAGAGTGTTTTTCAAAAATCGTGCATACTTAGGAAAATTGCATGAAAATGGATAGAAAGCTACAAAAATCTTCGTTGAGTAAACTAAAAGAGGTTTTCAAATCAGATAAAGCCCAAAGAGAGCTCGATGAGATTGAAAAAATATTTCAAAAGATGGATGCTTTAAGCAAGGAGCTTAAAGCCCATCGAACACATAGCAGCTCTTCGAGGGCACATACAGATCGTGAATTGAAAACCGATCTCAAACTCAACGAAGGATTGGAGATTAGAGACAAATCCCGGCAAAGGGATAAGTCGTCCACTCCTACTTCAAGCTTTTCAAAATCCATAGAAAAACCCAAAAAAGATTTTTCTATTTCAAAAAACCAAAAAAATCTTGAAAATTTGGAAAAAGACCAAAAAATTGAAAAACAAAATTTTGGAATTTCGAAAACTTCAAGTCCTAAGTCTAGGCACACACATACAGTGGGACATGAAGTCCACACCCTACAAAGGAACGAGAGTGAAAAACAGGAAGGTTTCGAAAGGAAACGCCTCGTTAAACCCCGGGGGCTCAAAACAGAGTTACCCGGGAAATCGGCTTGCTCTCACCCTGAAAAGGTAGACAAGCCACAAAGAGGTATGCCTGAAACCCATCCTTCTCAAGACTCTCTTCTTCATGTAGGGTCATCAGATGCATTGGATAACCCCTTTGCACACACAAACCCACAAACTGTGCCAAAACTTGAGGATTTTCAAGGTGCGCCAACTATCGCGCACCATTCAAAGGAATTTCAAAAACAAAAAGAAGTTTCGAAAATGGTAGACATGGAGACCCCTAATGCATGCATCGACATCTTAGGAGCTCATAACCCTACCATAGAAAAACCCACTTCTTCGAGCCTAGTCTTGTGCCTTGGAGCCAAGGCTATGGCTTTGAAACAAAAAAATCAATCCCTAGGGGCACCACGAGTTGAACCTAGGGACCAAGTCAAAAACTTCAAGGGACCTTGCATGGCTCCCCTTGAAGTAAATCTTTCCCAAAATAGGGTATGGAACCATAAGTTTTCCATAACCCTGCTATGTCCAAAACTCCTCAAGGAACCAAGCTTGGCTTTCCTTGAGGGCAAAGTCTCCCAAACCAGGTTTGTATGGAAGCCCAAGTCTTCCATCACCCCGGAATCCAAACTCCCGATATCCAAAAGGGTATATGTCCCCAACATGGACGATTTCATGTTCCAAGACCATGATTTATACCAAAACTTTTCGAAAAGCAAAAAGTCTTGGAACATGATTCTGAATATGGGATATAAACCCTACGCGGGCCTGGGAACCCGAAACCAAGGTAGGCTTGAGCCTGTCCTACCTAAAACCAATAGGGAACGATATGGACTGGGCTACAGCCC
Source organism: Brasenia schreberi (assembly GCA_036023115.1). NCBI lineage: Eukaryota > Viridiplantae > Streptophyta > Magnoliopsida > Nymphaeales > Cabombaceae > Brasenia > Brasenia schreberi. The sequence continues at coordinate 9,567,395 of JAYKKT010000079.1, read as the reverse complement.
ACCCATACCACCAGAGCCGCCACCTAAGACCATCTGGGTCAAGGGTGCCTTGTAGAACCTCTAAAACCGAAACCCATGTCTTAGACCTATCTGATTAGAGTCTGATTCATGAATGTTTTCTTTGAAGGTTCAATGGAAGATCCCTACTTTTGAAAAAGACAAAAAAAGTTGAAAACTCTCAAAATCTCAAAAACATTTGGAAAAATGAAAATTACAAAAAGAAATTTATTTCCAAAAGCCTTTGGCCATGTACAAAGCCCATTTTCGAAAAATTGTAAAAATGCTTTCGAAAATTGTATATACTCCCTGAAACCAAGTGTGCAAAAAGCTGGTCCTATCTACCCTTTTGCCTAGAGCTTTTTCAAAAATGAAAAGCTCGAGAATCACCAAAGCAAGGAGGAATAAACACCTCCAAGCTTCCTGAACTTCGCAAAAATCCTTAACTTATGGAAAATTGGGGATTTTTAGAAATAAGTTAACCCATAGTGTGTGCATAAGCATCATGCATTACACTTTGAAATCATTCATATGCATCGAGTCTAGACATCATTCTAGAAATCGAATTCAGGGTTTTGCAAAACCAAAGGGGCAATAAGAGTCGACCCCCTAAGTATCGAGCCTTCATAGGCATGTCTCCATACAAATCAAAACCAACACCTTCGAGGCAAATTTTAAAAAAAGGAAATGAGAATCTTGAAAAAGGGTTACACATTTCACAAAAACCTTTCATGGCTTTGAAAAGAAAGATTTTCTTCAACTTCTGGTTTATATGAAAACCTTGATTGTGTTAGGATAAAGAACATGAATCTCACGATGAAATATGGAGACCATGTCAAAACTAAAACTTGATGGCCATGACGATCACTTAGGGCTGGTTATGTTTCCCATCCTTGAGCAAAAAGTATCATGATCATGTTAGAAAAACCATGGAAGTGCATGGACATGAACATACCATTGTCCATCCAAAATCCCTTTGAAAAACCATGGCCCTTCACCATATGGCCATGCGAAATTCCCATCAAGCTAGGGGCATTTTTAAACACAGCCCCTAGACACTTTCCATGGATAAGTAAACGCATCTCCTTCATGATTTGTGAGATACATTTCATGTGTTCATCATTGCATAAAAACATGTATTTCCATTTTAAATCACATGGAGTGCATAGCATGCATCATATCACCCCGAAGAAAGCCCAAAATTATGGCAAACTCGAGTAGGAATGTCCCCATGTCTTCAAAAGGGCAACAAAAGTTAGCAATTTGTTGATATTGTGGGTAGAAATTAGCAAAACCCCGAAAATGCCCGAATATTCAAAAGGGTTTATGCTGAATTCTTTTTCAAAAAGATTTTGAAAAATCGAACTCCTTTGAAACTTCTTGAAAGAAGGATCGAAGTAGATTGTATAACCCCGAATGGAGGAATCTATACTTTTCGAAAAGTAGAGTCTTCCAAAAATGAATTGGCTATATTTCAAAGAACCCTGGCTTACAAGATTAAGCCTTGTTCAAAATATCAAAATATTTTCGAATAGCAGATGCTATTAAGAAATAGGACGATCTCGTTTGAATCGAGTAACCAAAGGGATAAGCCCTCCCCCATCCTACTTTCTCTCCAAAAAGGAAAATTGGCTATTTTCAAAAGAAAGAAAAAAAAAAAAATCGAGAATACAAAAACTCCTCCGAAAGTGGTCTTCCCTTCATAAACAGGGAATACAAAAACTCCTCCGAAAGAGGTCTTCTCGTTCAAAAGGAAAAGGAGATATAAAAACACTCCTCCCAAAGAGGTCTTCCCTTCATAAACAGGGAATACAAAAACTCCTCCAAAGAGCTGCTCTCCTTTCAAGAAAAGAGGGATTAATGAAAAAATACTCCCAAAGGGAGACCCTCTATGAAAAAGAAACAAAAAGCCAAAGCTCCAAAGAGCGATTTTCCGATTCTTTGCCTAAAACCACGGGACGCTTCAGAAGGGACCGTGGTATCTCTTTCCCATATCCCTACGGCTTATCCCCGAAGAAAAAGATTCAAATTTGCGAAAATCCTAAAGTACGAATAAAATCGGCTTATTTGGATTTCATTTTGTTTGAGAACTCGACTCTGTTTTGTAGGAAATGGAACTTTGAAATGTTTTCCAAGTTTTCCTACCCAAAAACCTCTACTGAGTAGCAGGTATTGAAACCCGAATGAAGGGAAGTATGAAAAATGGAAGTCCTTTTCGATACAAGTTAAAAGGAGTTCCTTTTCAAAAAGAAATTTTCGAAAAACCCACGAATGTCAAAAAGACATGGGTAAAAACCTGCTCGGAGCAACCAGCCTCAAAAGGCTCTCTTCGGGCTCAAAAACAAAAAATAAAATTTTTCTCATGCATGCATTCAAAGAGTCATTCGTGCATGATCATACATATAGGGAAATAGCTAGGAAAAGCCCCTTTTGCTAAAAATCCCCACTTGTGGAAAAAGAAAACAGGGTTTTTGTGAAACAAATGGTGTATTCTCGAGAAAATTTGAGAGAAAAACCAAAATGGGGTGTTTCTTCTTTGCCATTATCCAAATACATTTGGATAATGCCAAAGAGGGGCATCTGTAAACACCCCAAATCTTCTATATTTCAAAAACTCTCAAAACACCAAAAAGCTCGTTTGAGCCAAAACGACGACCTGTTTTGAAATATGAAAACAGGTACAGAAGGCAAAAGAAGACCCTAGGCCCGAAGAGGATTCAAGCCCAGAGCTTCAGAAGCCACTCCCTGATAAAAAAAACAAAAGAAAGCAGAGCCCATTTGATGAAAAGCTCAACGGAGTCCAGAACGGCGAGACGGAGTCCGGACGACAAAGTTGGGGAAAACCCAGCACCAGACGGAGCGCTGATGAAGCCAGTGCCCGCACAGATCGTTCGCCTCGAGAAGCCAAGAAGGACTGTCCGAAGAAATTTTGATTTGGATCTGGACCATATATATCCAGATCCAAATCCATGTAATGAATAGTGTTTGGATTTGGGCCAATCCAAATAGTGTTTGGGTTGATCCAAATAGTGTTTGGATTTGGATTGGATCCAAATAGTGTTTGGATTGGATCGGATTTGGATCAAAATATCCAGATCCGTATCCATAAAAATATTGGGTTTGGATCGGATACAGATCTCAAAATATCCGGGATCCAATATCCAGATCCAAATAGTGTTTGGATTTGGGTATGGATCCAAACCCCAAACCCAAACCCAAATCCAAGACCCACCTCAAATCTCTATAAATAGAGGTGAGGGGGTCCATGTAAAGGGTTCATGCAAATACTTGGGAGGAGAGAGAGGGAGTGATAAACCTAGCCATGTGGGCTCATGAGTGAAGTGGGCTTGAGCCATGTTGGCCAAGGCTAGATCAAGGGGGCTGCACCAACTCGAGCTTAGCTGCACCAAGAGGTGGACCGCGGGCGTGGAAGTGGGCTGGACCGATTGGAGGTGGCTGGACCTAGTGGGCTGCACCTAAGGTAAGCCTCAAACTAAACCTACCCCTTCTCCTTACCCTTCTAAACCTAACCCATATGAACCCACCTACACCTAACTGACCCTAAACCACCCCAAGTAAGTCCAGCCAAGTGCTGGCCGAACCTACCTATCACCGCCTCAACCAAAACCCACCCTGACCTGCCCTACCTAAGCCTACCACCACCTGCCCTTAACCACCCAACTCCACCTGCAACTCACCTACCCCGACTAGCCTACCACCACCTACAAACCGCCGCCCCTAACCTGCCTTTAACCGAAACCCACTTCGCCGCCATCCCTTGCCCCAAACCAAACCCAATGGCCTGCTCCTTGGCAGGCCATTCCCTTTAATAAACCCACGGCCTGCTGGTGCAGGCCGTGCCTCATCTAAACCCAGCCAAGGCCTGCCACTCGGCAGGTCACTTCTTACCAAAAACCCGCAAAGGCCTGCCACTCGGCAGGCCCTCTCCCTACAAGCCCACGGCCTGCTAGTGCAGGCCGGGCTTCCCCTCCTTTACCAAGGGCAGGGCCTGCCACTCGGCAGGCCACCCCTCCCTAGAAACCCCACGGCCTGCTAGTGCAGGCCGTGTCCCTTCCTTCACCCCCAAGCCCACGGCCTGCTGGTGCAGGCCGTGTATCATCCACATCACTAAAGCCCCGGCCTGCCACAAGGCAGGCCGTTTCCTTGAACCCACCTACCTCTAGCCTTGACCCACCCAGCCAGGCCGAGCCCTAGCTCAGCCCTGGCCGACCTACCTTGGCCTTGACTGACTGAACCTAACCTAGTTAGGGTTTCCCCTAAAAACCTAACTCGAACCACCTTGGCTCGAGTCATCCTAAGGCACTCCCTTGCAAGGTAAAACCCCGGGCTGCACCAAGACAACCCGAGTTGCCCCAAGCTCCCCTAGAATCCAACTCGAGTCATCCAAAACCAGGCCCATACCAAGCCTACTCAAACACCTCTCCCAAGTCCTCAAAGGTTCTCAAACACCTCCAAGCTGGCCGGTTCCACTTCCATGTGATTCGGGCTCCACACGCAAGGCGTACGCGTCCTAGACACACCCCACATAGCGGGCTAGGTGAGTTGTAAGTCCTTACATTTGGTGTTTTATTAAATTTTGGATACGGGGTTGTAGTAAAGGAGCTTCGTCTCCCCCCGATTGTAATAACGTGGTTTGACACACCCACACACACACGCACTTGAGCCTTTTCGCTCTTAGTCGTACACTTCTTGCACACACACGGGCCTAACAAGCCCTTAATATATAGTTATATTTATATATTTTAAGTCAAGGGGGTTTTTAATTAAGTCGTGTGTGTTGTCGTTCCATTTTCCACATGCACACACATTGAGCCTTCGCTCTTACTCCCAAGACCTTAGTAAAGGCCTTATTGCAGTTATATTTGGGTTTCATTTATGTCGTGTGCGTAGTACTTCAATTCTACACTCACACACATTGAGCTTTCGCTCTTACTCCCAAGACCTTAGTCAAGGCATACTGCAATTTATATTTGGGTTTCATTTCATGTCGTGTGTGTAAGTCTTTCAATTCAAGCACGCACACACATTGAGCCTTCGCTCTTATTTACAAGACCCAAGTAAGGGCCCCTACATATACTCTATATAAAGTATTTCTTTCGGCTACGTCTTTAAGATTCGGGTTTTAAGGTTCAACTCGTGTGCGTTGTCTTTCAATATATACACGACACACACTTACACAATTGAGCCTTTCCACTCTTAAGATATAGCCATATTTCCCCTTCCGCTATTTACTTTACAAGTCATTTCCCTTCGGCTATTTACTTTACAAGTCATTTCCCTTCGGCAATTTCCCTTCGGCATTGTCTTTTAATTTCGGGTTTTCCCTTTGGAGTAGCGTGAGTTTGCATTGCATCTACGCCATACCACGAGGTAGGACGCATATTGCATCGAAGCAAGCCCCGTACTCCCGCTCAAATTCGCCCCATGTAGTGGAGTGTTCATAACACACACCTAGGTGGCCCATAAAGGGATAAAAAGAAAGACTTAGGCACGTGCAAATCCACGTGATCTAAAATCTGAGAATCGTATAAACCCGAATCAAATCGTGCAAGACTTAGGGTCGTCCAAACCCTTACAAAGTCAAAATCGCCCAAATGCATGGTTTTCAAAAGGTTTTAAAACACTTCTTCATTCAAAATATATTTTGAGTTAAACTTGTTTCAAAACGAAGTCTCTAAGCGTACAGACTGACCCTTGCGCATCGGTGCAAGAAGGTCTGCGACGTAAAAATCCCGCTTGCCTACAATCGCCTTTCAAAAGTCAGATTGTTTTCAAAACATACTTTGCTAGTTAAAGTAAACTAGCTGGCACGCCCATAAAGCGAAGTAGATTGCGAAAAGGTTCACTTCAGGCCTAAGAACCCGCAAGTGAAAATTTTCGGTGTCTACAAGCATTTTTCAAACCAAAGGGCATGATTGTATAGCAGTACGTGCCCCATGGGGTTGTGAAGGCGGTCTTACCCTGATCTCGTGGACTTAGTTTGATTTGATTATAGCCTGAATAGCCATCCATGAATGAAAACATTTCATGATTTGCAGTACTATCGACTATCAAATCTATGTTTGGTAAAGGATAATTATCCTTTGGAGTGGCTTTATTCAGGTTTCTGAAATCGATGCATTTTCGAATTTTCCCATTGGTTTTTCGAACCACAACGATATTTGATAACCAATCAGAATACGCAATGGGTTTTATAAATCCGGCTTTTAGCAGATCTTCTAAACCCTCTTTGACTTGCGTGTGTACATTCGGGTGTATTTTCCTAAGCTTCTGCTTTATGGGTTTTACACCTGTATCTAAGGGAAGACGATGCTCGACTATGCTGGGATCTATGCCTCTTCATACGTCCATGCAAACACATCTAAATAGGTTTGTAGAAATGCAATGAATGCTAACTTTTCAGTTTCATGCAAGCATGCGCCTATTTTGATGGTTTTGGGATTGGAATTATCCCCTAGGTTCACCTCTACGAAATCTCCTCCTACTGATTGGGAAGGTCTTTCAAAATCGAGAATTCTATGAAATTCTGGGAGCTCAGAAGTGGGATCTTCCTCAAGGGGATCCACTTCTGGGCTTTGATCATTCTCGTGTGCTATAGACCCGAGGGAACTTGACGTGTGGTTTTCAAAATTACCTGGTTTTGTACTTGGATTTTCGAGTGATTTCGAAATTTTTGGTCTGGCTATGCAGACGACACTTCTTTCGAAATCCTTTTCTTTTGCCAAAGGCCTACCAGGAGCAGCTATGTACAAAATCTTTTTGGTATTTTCCAAATTTTTGATTTTTTTGTTCTTTTGTAAAACAAGAACTTTGGGAACTATACAAAGCACTCTTTTTTCGAGTTTTTGTTTTTCCATTATTTTTGGTTTTTCTTGTTTTTCGATTTTTTTGATTTTAAGTTTTTCAAATGTTTTTGGTATTTTTAGAAAAGGGATCTTCCGTCATACCTACAAAGGGAAAACACTACATGTTAGACTCGGAATAGGAGGTCTAAACCATAGGTTTCTTCTAAGACAGGCTCCGGGGCACCCTTGACCCAAGTGGTCACAGGGGGTGGCTCCGGCGGTATTCGGGGAGTATAGCCGATCCCATATCGACTTGGGTTGGCCCTAGGCAGGATGGGCTCTAGGAGACCCTGGTTTTGTGCCCCTAGACTCTTGTAGGGCGTGTAGCCCATGTTCAATAACATGTTCCACGACCTTTTGTTTTTTGAAAAATGGGATATAAGACGTGGTTCTGGAACATGCTATCGTCCATATTAGGCTCGTATGGCCTTTTGTCCAGGGGTTTTGGAAATAGGGAACGTTTGGGTTTTCCTAGGAGGATTAGAGTCGGGAGGGGGCCTGCTTTGGGCGGCCCCTTCACACATACAACCTTCCTAGGGTTGTTCAACACGAGCCGAGGTGGCTCAACCATAATTTGCCCCAGGTTAGCCTCATGGGCCTGGGAGCTTGATAAACAAGGGGAGTTTATGATCCCCTGAAGCTGTGGGTGACTCTCACCTAGGATCACTACGACTTGGTCCCTAAAAGGGATCTTAACACACTTGTTGAAGGTGGATGGCACAGCGCACAAACTGTGTATCCAGGGCCTTCCCAACAACAGGTTCTAATGGGGGTGGATGTCCAAGACATGGAATACCCCCGTGTGTTCGATCCCTCCCGTTTCCATTGGGAGTTTGATGGATCCTAAAGGTCTAGACGCATTCCCATCGTATCCAGTGATAACGATGGGGCTTGGGTTCACTGAAGTCAAGGTGACTCCGATTTTGTACGCCACATGAAGTGGAAAGATGTTGAGCCCTCCTCCACCATCGACTAGGCACCTGTCCAGAGAGTGGTTGTTTAGAACCACCTCGATATGTAGGGCCTGGTTGTGGGTTTCGTAGGGTCTATCTACATCATCTTCCGAAAAGGTGATGGGCGATTTTGCTCCTAATAAAGCCACTTGGGCAGACAAGGATTCCGGACTTATGTTCGAATCAACCTTGGCCCTTTCTAGAATTTTCTCTAAGACAAGTCTATGCCTAGGCGAGGTTTTGATAAGCTCTAGGATAGACATGTGAATAGGAATCTTTGAAAGGTGGTTTTCGAAATCATAAGGATTTAGGATGACTTTGTCCTTATCTGCTTTTGGCAGACCACTAGGGATACATGCTTTTGAGGGGCCAGGCACACTGACCACCTTTTGAGCACCTTGAAGGTGCGGGGGTTGATAGATCCTCCCGGATCCAGTGACTTCCCCCACGACCAGCCTAGGGTTCGCGCTAAACTTGGCTCTAAGGATGAGCTGAGGAGAACCTTGGATTTTCAAAACTGGTTTTACCGGGGTTTCCACTTTTGGTGGTCCCCGAATGACGACTTGGGCGAGCCTCTTGTATAATACAAGGATGGGCACACAAGTGGGTCGACCAGGTTCTGGCTTTTGCGCTAGTTCCTTGGAAATGGTGAGGGTACATACCTCCTTTCCTTTCCCACTACCACTGGCGTGTTGGGGAAAGGGTTCCTTGAAGATAGCTTGAGGTGGCTCAGGTTCCGCAGTGACCTTGAGCCGGCCTTCTGCTATCAAGTTCTCAATTTTATTTAAAAGAGAGAAGCAGTGTTTGGTATCATGGCCTTTGAGCCGATGATACTTGCAAAATCGGTTTAAATACCCCCCTTTGGAAGTGACTCCTTCGGGGATTTCAGGGAGTTTGATCATGCCCTGGGCAAGTAAGAGGTCTAGGACCTCCGACACAGGTTGCCCCAGCGGAGTATACTCCCATTTTTCAACCGGTTTTTGAAAATTGCGTTCTCTCTTATTTTCTAATTTTTCAAAATTTTTGGAAGTGCCCGCCATGCCTGGATCCACCCGGACATTGGCGATTTTATGGGGCTTTGCCCCTTTGTCCGTCGTGGGCAGCCCATATGCGATGGGCTTTTCCAAACGGGTTTTTGGAATGGCACTTCCTTTCCATAAGTGGTCGTATGTCCCTTTTCGCAAGTTGGTTTCGAAAAGGGAGGCCTTTTTGATCAACTTATGGAAAGTTGAAATCTCATGGAGCGAGAGAAGGGTTTTTAACTCGCTTTTAAAATTATCCAAGATGAGCATTACTGCTCATCCTTCGGATATGGGCTCTCGCACTTGGCCCAAAAGCGACCTCCATCTTATAATGAAGGCATGCACGTCTTCATTCATGCCTTGCTTTGTATCCCTTAAGGTATTCAGGGTTGGCGTGACTTCCACGTTGTGTGCAAATCTTTGCATGAAGCAGTTCGCTAACTCTTCAAAAGTAGCAAACTGGCTTAAGTCGTAGGAAGCCAGCCATTTGGCAGCTGTGCCTTTAAGGGATAGAGGGAACCAATACACTCATTTCATCGAGTCCTTTTTCTTCTTATGGGCTCGACGTGAGAAAAGCTGCAAGTGAGACCTAGGGTCTCCCATGCCATCATACCGATGGAAGTTCGGTATTTCATCGTCACTGTCTGTTTCGTAATCCATAGGAAGGAAATCAGACAGGGCGTAGCTTCTTTTCTCTTTATTCTACCCTTTCAGTAGCTGCTGTAGGGCTTTACGGTCCTTTTGTGTGAAGGACTCGTGGTATTGGTTGCCTTCCATTACGGAGGGCTCTTTTTGCTTGCGAGGTTTTTCAGATTTCTTTTTAGGCCTTTGTTCACCGTTCGATGAACATGAATCGCCTACTTCAGCCTCTTGGCTGAGATCATCGATTTGGCCTCAAACTCCCTTCTCAAGTCCTCGATTTCATCTAGTTTTATTTTGTTTTTGAAAATCCTCCTAGAGTGAGAACTTGATGCGCATGAGCCTTGGCTCGACACTTCACTTGGATTGGATTTTGACATGCTTTTCAAGCTTTTTCAAAATGTCCTAAGTACAAGCAAAGAAAACAAGTTAAAACGACACCTTTTTTACAAAATTTTCGCAAGACTTCTGTAAACACCCCGAAATCCCACGAATTTCTCAAATTCATCTGGTTTTGTAAAAGCAGCCCAAAAGGGCTATTTTGAGTCTGGAAACCCAGGAGCCTTCCAGACAACCCTGTACATCTGTTTTAAATTACATCTTTCAAAAACATATGATATGGCTTTTGAAAACCCATTTAAAACACGTTTTGAAACCCCGAAGCGGCTTGGCCCGATCAAGACAGGACCAGGAGAGCTAAGAAGAGCCCGGAACCGGAACACATGTCGAGCCCGGCGCAGCAACTCTTGTATCTGATTCACATCCCAGGATCTCAAACGTCCAAGACCGTGTTCTTATCAAAATAGCATTTGAAGTCATCTCCGGAAGGCAGAAATGGAGGCGGACGACTATGTTGGCGAAGACCCAACGCAGACGGAGTATTGATGCTGTCAGGCCCCGCACGAATCGTCCGTTTCGAACCCAGCTCGAAGGAGTCAGAGTTCAGTTTGGATTGGATCTGGACCATATATATCCAGATTCCAATCCAAACCCATATGTGGACTTGGATTTGGATTTGGATCCAGAGATCCAATCCAATATCCATATCCATGGCCCACATCACCTTCTCATAAATGGAGGTGGGGCCCACTTGAAATTCACGTGGGATATTGGGCATGAGAGAGAGTGGGGGTGAAAAATATCAAGAGTGTTGTATTAAGCTTGACTTGTGTGTCAAGTTTGGGTTAATCATGTGGGTTAGCCTAATTGAGTGGGTTTAAGCTTGTAATTAGCTAAAACCTAACCTAGGGCTGCACCAACATGGGGTGATCAAGGTCTATGGGCCATGCTAAGGGAGCTCCCTCACCTAAACCTAACCCAAAATGCCTAATCCTAGCCTAAACCCCTAATCCACCCCTAATCTGAGCCTAATCACATAACTCACTTCCCTAATCCCGTCCTAATCCCAACCTAATCACCTAACCCACTTCCCTAATCCTTCCCTAAACCTAGATTAATTTCCCTAATCCTAGCCTAAACCTAGCCTAATCACCTAACCTAGCTCACTAAACCTCACCCTAAAACCCAACTACCTAACCTAGCCCTAAACCCCTAAACCACCCTTAGCCCACGATTTACCCAAACCCCTAGTTTTAAAATATCTGGCCCAACCCTTTCCAGCCCACCTTATCTACATACCACCCTACCTAAACCACCTAACCACTACCTTCAGCCCAGCCCTAACCTACCTACCCATCCCCTATTTAAACCCCCCTCCTTGGGGGCGGGTTTTCTAAGGGGGAGCCCTCACCTCAGCCCAGCCGACTCCACTCTCCAACCTGTCCGCCTGCTCCACTCCCCAACTGCTCCACCTGCTCCATCAGCTCCACCTGCACCGCCACCTTCCCTCTTCCATCCACCACCACCATCCCTCAGCCGGACGCCACCACCTCCACCCAACCGAACCAGCCAACAGCCCAGCCGACTTCACTCTCCAACCTGCCCGCCTGCTTCCCACTTCATCTGCCACCTCTCCCCATTCGGTAAGTACCCTGCACCTTACCTAGCCCCCTTCTCTACTACCTATCCACCCATAGCCACCCGTCCTATCTTCATCTCAGCCCCTTTGCCACCACCACTTTAACCTAGCCGAACATAGTATAACCCAAACGGTCGGCCTCTACCTAGCCATCATTTCCCATTCGGCCTTCCCCTAGGTGTCCTATTCGGCCTTCCCACCAGCTCACCTTTTAGGTCCAGTTTCCCTAAACTCTAAACTCCCCTAGTGACCCTAAGAACCCACTCATTCAGCCCCTTTAAACCCCCTACTTTGAGGCGACATCTACTTGCCACCGGCCACCTTCGAGGCGCCTATCCCGCGCCCCACTTGCAGCCGGCCAGTACCTTTGATCACCTACCTTCGCGGAGCTCCCGTTTGCAGCCCAAGGCCAAGCCCACGCTCAAGCAAGGCCTCTACGGACCAGCTACTCGTAAGTGTCTAAACTCGGTCCTTAGTTGTATACTTGCTTGAGATTCAATTTGATACGGGGTTGTAATAACGGAGCATAGTCTCCCCCCGCTTGTAATAACGTGGCTTGGCACAACCACACACGTGCACTCTCTTAGTCGTGCACGATTTTTAGCACACACGGTTCTAATCAGCCCCTAATATATAAGTGTACATATATACTTTCATTTTCGATGGGTTTTGTTTAAGTTGGGTGCGTTGTCTTTCAATTCAAACACTCACACACATTGAGCTTTCGCTCTTAGTTGAAAGACCCAAGTAAGGGCCGACCTATACTATTTGGGTTTCATTTCATGTCGTGTGAGTAAGTCTTTCAATTCAAGCACTCTCACAGACATTGAGCTTTCGCTCTTATTTGAAAGACCCAAGTAAGGGCCGACCTATACTATTTGGGTTTCATTTATGTCGTGTGGGTAGTCTTTCAATTCAAGCACTCTCACACACATTGAGCCTTCGCTCTTACTCCCAAGACCTTAGTAAAGGCCTTATTGCAGTTATATTTGGGTTTCATTTATGTCGTGTGGGTAGTCTTTCAATTCAAGCACTCTCACACACATTGAGCCTTCACTCTTACTCCCAAGACCTTAGTCAAGGCCATACTGCAATTTATATTTGGGTTTAAATTCATGTCGTGTGTGTAAGTCTTTCAATTCAAGCACGCACCCACATTGAGCCTTCGCTCTTATTTGCAAGACCCGAGTAAGGGCTCATATACATAATCTATATACATATTTCCCTTCGGTTATTTCCCTTCGGTTATTTCCCTTCTGTTATTTCCCCTTCAGTATTGTCTTTACATTTCGGGTTTTCCCTTTGGAGTAGCGTGAGTTTGCATTGCATCTACGCCATACCACGAGGTAGGACGCATATTGCATCCAAGGAAGCCCCGCTCGAATTCGCCCATGTAGTGGAGTGTTCATAACACACAAACTAGGAGGCCCGAAAAGGGATAAAAGAAAAGACTTAGGCACGTGCAAATCCACGTGATCTAAAACATGCAATCGCATCTTAAAGACCCGAAATAGACACCTCGAACCGCTTCGTAGACTTTCTCTCCAAAACTCGATTTTTGCAAAGCGTACAGACTGACCCTTGCGCATCGGTGCAAGAAGGTCTGCGACGACAAGAGCTTACTTGCTCACAGTCGCCACGTTTAGAAGTCAGTGTTAAAAATATCTTCGCTAGCTTAAGTAAGCTAGCTGGCACGCCCTATTTGTATACATAGGCCTTAGACACACGAGAAGATCCACTCCAAGCCCCAAAAGAGGCGAAGAGGCGGGGATTTTCGCGCGTCTACAGAGATTGGCACGCCCAGTGGGACGTGAGCCTTTTCAGAAATCGAGTTTACTTGTAGAAGTCTTGCGAAAATTTTGTAAAAAGGTGTCGTTTTAACTTGTTTTCTTTGCTTGTACTTAGGAAATTTTGAAAAAGCTTGAAAAGCATGTCAAAATCCAATCCAAGTGAAGTGTCGAGCCAAGGCTCATGCGCATCAAGTTCTCACTCTAGGAGGATTTTCAAAAACAAAATAAAACTAGATGAAATCGAGGACTTGAGAGGGGAGTTTGAGGCCAAAATCGATGCTCTCAGCCAAGAGGCTGAAGTAGGCGATTCATGTTCATCGAACGGTGAACAAAGGCCTAAAAAGAAATCTGAAAAACCTCGCAAGCAAAAGAGGCCTCCGTAATGGAAGGCAACCAATACCACGAGTCCTTCACACAAAAGGACCGTAAAGCCCTACAGCAGCTGCTGAAAGGGCAGAATAAAGAGAAAAGAAGCTACGCCCTGTCTGATTTCCTTCCTATGGATTACGAAACAGACAGTGACGATGAAATACCGAACTTCCATCGGTATGATGGCATGGGAGACCCTAGGTCTCACTTGCAGCTTTTCTCACGTCGAGCCCATAAGAAGAAAAAGGACTCGATGAAATGGGTGTATTGGTTCCCTCTATCCCTTAAAGGCACAGCTGCCAAATGGCTGGCTTCCTACGACTTAAGCCAGTTCGCTACTTTTGAAGAGTTAGCGAACTGCTTCATGCAAAGATTTGCACACAACGTGGAAGTCACGCCAACCTTGAATACCTTAAGGGATATAAAGCAAGGCATGAACGAAGACGTGCATGCCTTCATTATAAGATGGAGGTCGCTTTTAGGCCAAGTGCGAGAGCCCATATCCGAAGGATGCGCAGTAATGCTCATCCTGGATAATTTCAAAAGCGAGTTAAAAACCCTTCTCTCGCTCCATGAGATTTCAACTTTCCATAAGTTGATCAAAAAGGCCTCCCTTTTCGAAACCAACTTGCGAAAAGGGACATACGACCACTTATGGAAAGGAAGTGTCATTCCAAAAACCCGTTTGGAAAAGCCCATCGCATATGGGCTGCCCACGATGGACAAAGGGGCAAAGCCCCATAAAATGGCCAATGTTCGGTGGATCTAGGCATGGCGGGCACTTCTAAAAATTTTGAAAAATTAGAAAATAAGAGAGAACATAATTTTCAAAAACCGATTGAAAAACGGGAGTACACTCCGCTGGGGCAACCTGTGTCGGAGGTCCTAGACCTCTTACTTGCCCAGGGCATGATCGAACTCCCTGAAATCCCCGAAGGAGTCACTTCCAAAGGGGCGTATTTAAACCGATTTTGCAAGTATCATCGGCTCAAAGGCCATGATACCAAACGCTGCTTCTCTCTTTTAAATAAAATTGAGAACTTGATAGCAGAAGGCCGGCTCCAGGTCACTGCGGAACCTGAGCCACCTCAAGCTATCTTCAAGGAACCCTTTCCCAAACACGCCAGTGGCAGTGGGAAAGGAAAGGAGGTATGTACCCTCACCATTTCCAAGGAACTAGCGCAAAAACCAGAACCTGGTCGACCTGCTTGTGCGCCCATCCTTGTACTATACAAGAGGCCCGCCCAAGTCGTCATTCGGGGACCACCAAAAGTGGAAACCCCGGTAAAACCAGTTTTGAAAATTCAAGGTTCTCCTCAGCTCATCCTTAGAGCCAAGTCTAGCGCAAACCCTAGGCTGGTCGTGGGGGAAGTCACTAGATTCGGGAGGATCTACCCGCCCCCGCACCTTCAAGGTGCTCAAAAGGTGGTCAGTGTGCCTGACCCCTCAAAAGCATGTATCCCTAGTGGTCTGCCAAAAGCAGATAAGGACAAAGTCATCCTAAATCCTTATGATCTCGAAAACCACCTTTCAAAGATTCCTATTCACATGTCTATCCTAGAGCTTATCAAAACCTCGCCTAGGCATAGACTTGTCTTAGAGAAAATTCTAGAAAGGGCCAAGGTTGATTCGAACATAAGTCCGGAATCCTTATCTGCCCAAGTGGCTTTATTAGGAGCAAAATCGCCCATCACCTTTTCGGAAGATGATGTAGATAGACCCTACGAAACCCATAACCAGGCCCTGCACATCGAGGTGGTTCTAAACAACCACTCTCTGGACAGGTGCCTAGTCGATGGTGGAGGAGGGCTCAACATCCTTCCACTTCACGTGGCGTACAAAATCGGAGTCACCTTGACTTCAGTGAACCCAAGCCCCATCGTTATCACTGGATACGATGGGAATGCGTCTAGGCCTTTAGGATCCATCGAACTCCCAATGGAAACGGGAGGCATCGAACACACGGGGGTGTTCCACGTCTAGGACATCCACCCCCATTATAACCTGTTGCTGGGAAGGCCCTGGATACACAGCTTGTGCGCTGTGCCATCCACCTTCCACAGGTGTGTTAAGATCCCTTTTAGGGACCAGGTCGTAGTGATCCTAGGTGAGAGTCACCCACAGCTTCAGGGGATCATAAACTCCCCTTGTTTATCGAGCTCCCAGGCCCATGAGGCTAACCTGGGGCAAATTATGGTTGAGCCACCTCGGCTCGTGTTGAACAACCCTAGGAAGGTTGTATGTGTGAAGGGGCCGCCCAAAGCAGGCCCCCTCTCGACTCTAATCCTCCTAGGAAAACCCAAACGTTCCCTATTTCCAAAACCCCTGGACAAAAGACCATACGAGCCTAATATGGACGATAGCATGTTCCAGGACCACGACTTGTATCCCATCTTTTCAAAAAACAAAAGGTCGTGGAACATGTTATTGAACATGGGCTACACGCCCTACAAAAGTCTAGGGGCACAAAACCAGGGTCTCCTAGAGCCCATCCTTCCTAGGGCCAACCCAAGCCGATATGGGATCGGCTATAATCCCCGAATACCGCCGGAGCCACCCCCTGTGACCACCTGGGTCAAGGGTGCCCCGGAGCCTGTCTTAGAAGAGACCTATGGTTTAGACCTCCTATTCCGAGCCTAACCCGTAGTGTTTTCCCTTTGTAGGTATGACGGAAGATCCCTTTTTCTAAAAATACCAAAAACATTTGAAAAACTTAAAATAAAAAAAATCGAAAAACAAGAAAAACCAAAAACAATGGAAAAACAAAAACTCGAAAAAAGTGTGCTTTGTATAGTTCCCAAAGTTCTTGTTTTACAAAAACCCAAAAAAATCGAAAATTTGGAAAATACCAAAAAGATTTTGTACATAGCTGCTCTTGGTAAGACTATGGCAAAAGAAAAGGATTTCGAAAGAAGCGTCGTCTGCATAGCCAGACCAAAAATTTCGAAATCACTTGAAAATCCAAGTACAAAACCAGGTTATTTTGAAAACCACGCGTCAAGTTCCCTCGGGTCTATATCCCACGAGAATGATCAAAGCCCGGAAGTGGATCCCCTTGAGGAAAATCCCACTTCTGAGCTCCCAGAATTTCATAGAATTCTCGATTTTGAAAGACCTTCCCAATCAGTAGGAGGAGATTTCATAGAAGTGAACCTAGGGGATGATTCCAATCCCAAAACCATCAAAATAGGCGCATGCTTGCATGAAACTGAAAAGTTAGCATTCATTGCATTTCTACGAACCTATTTAGATGTGTTTGCATGGACGTATGAAGACATGCCGGGCATAGATCCCAGCATAGTCGAGCATTGTCTTCCCTTAGATGTAGGTATAAAACCCATAAAGCAGAAGCTTAGGAAAATACACCCGAATGTACACACGCAAGTCAAAGAGGGTTTAGAAGATCTGCTAAAAGCCGGATTTATAAAACCGATTGCGTATTCTGATTGGTTGTCAAATATCATTGTGGTTCGAAAAACCAATGGGAAAATTCGAATATGCATCGATTTCAGAAACCTGAATAAAGCCACTCCAAAGGATAATTATCCTTTACCTAACATAGATTTGATAGTCGATAGTACTGCAAATCATGAAATGTTTTCATTTATGGATGGCTATTCAGGCTATAATCAAATCAAACTAAGTCCACGAGATCAGGGTAAGACCGCCTTCACAACCCCATGGGGCACGTACTGCTATACAGTCATACCCTTTGGTTTGAAAAATGCCGGCGCAACATACCAATGAGCCATGAACACGATCTTCCATGATCAAATTCACGAGCTTGTAGAAGTGTATGTAGATGATCTCTTGGCGAAATCCAAAACCCGATGCACTCATATCAAATGTTTACAAAAGATTTTCGAAAGGCTTAGGCTTTACAAAGTAAAGCTAAACCCTCAAAAATGTGTGTTCGGGGTAGAATCAGGGAAGCTTCTAGACTTTATGGTGAGCCAAAGGGGAATAGAAGTCGACCCCTCTAAGTGTCGAGCCATCATAGACATGGCTCCACCCTCCAATCTCACCCAAGTCCGTAGCCTCCAGGGTCGATTACAATCTGTGCGCCGATTCATATCGAATCTGGCAACTAGATGCGAACCCTTCAACAAACTGTTGAGGAAGGGTACGAAATTCTTATGGGATGACGAATGCCAAAAGTCCTTCGAGAGACTAAAGGCATACTTGGTTAATCCCCCCGTTTTGAATCCTCCAAAACAAGGAAAACCGCTTTTATTATAAATCTCCGTGCATGTAAACGCTTTAGGAGCCCTGTTGGCTCAATACGAGGATGACACCCATAAGGAGTATGCCATCTACTATATTTCGAAAACTCTCTTGGCTTATGAACGAAATTATCAAGCCATGGAGAAGACGTGCTTGGCCCTAGTCTGGGCCTGCCAGAAATTCAGACACTATTTCCTAGATCATGAGATCTGGATAGTGTCCAAGCTTGATCCAATCAAGCACTTGTTCGAAAAACCCATTCTCACGGGTAGATTGGGCAAATGGCAACTCCTTCTAATGGAGTATGATCTGAAATACCATCACCAGATCCCCGTTAAGGGGCAAGCCCTAGTAGATTACGTGGTTGAATTCCCCTTAGAGGACGCATATCCCACTCTTGTCGAAATGCCTGATGATGGCATATTGCAAAACCATTTTCAAAACCACATTTTGGCAAATTCTTTCGAAAACCAAGTGTGGAAGATGCACTTCGACGGGGCACGAAAACAACGAGGGGCTGGTGCCGAGATCATCCTAATCTCCCCTGAAAAGGGCGAGATTCCCATAGCAGTCCGCTTAGATTTCGAATGTTCCAACAACGTAGCTGAGTATGAAGCACTCATATAAGGCTTAAGGATTTCGAAAACCCTAGGGGCATCGTGCATTGAGATCTTTGGAGATTCGCTCCTTGTCATAAACCAGGTTTTACAAATTTGGCAAGTACGTAATGAGAAACTACTTCCATATCACGAGTTGGCCACTCGATTGGTCCAATCCTTCCAATCGTGTAAGCTCACAGACGTAGGAAGAGAGGACAATGGCATCGCCGATGCCCTCTCTTCCTTGGGTTCAGCCCTGAAGGTCGATCCCATTTCAGGGACCAGCTCCTTGGAAATATGGCATGCGCCTCATCCATCCACACACGACTTGGATATTTGCCAAAACAACCCAGAGTCTATTGAAAAACCCTGGTTCTATGACATAAAACAATTTTTAGAAAATGGGGGATTCACCGAGGATGCCACGTCCAAAGATAAGGCATTCATTAGTAAGATTTCGACCCGATACACCATTCTGGGTGGGGTCTTATACAAAAAGAGTTTTACCGGCATTCTGCTTAGGTGTATCGACCTAGAGGAGGCTAGGATAGTGATGCATGAGTTCCACGATGGAGAATGTGGAGGTCATGTTAATGCCAACATGATGGCAATGAAAATACTTAGAGGGGGCTATTTTTGGTCCACCCTGAAAAAGGATTGTCACGATCATGTTAGGAAGTGTCATCCGTGTCAAGTGCATGGGCACGCCATTCATATCCCTTCATCTACATTGCATTCCGTGGTCAGCCCCTGGCCATTTACCATGTGGGCGTTTGACATTGTAGGCCCAATATTTCCAAAGGCCTCGAATGGGCATCGTTTTATTTTAGCAGCCACGGAGTATTTCTCCAAGTGGGTGGAAGCCATTTCCCTAACGAATGTAATGGGGCAACATGTGGTGGCTTTCATTCGGAGGAATATCTTGGCTCGATTTGGGGTTCCACGAGACCTTGTGTCTGATAATGGTACCCCATTCAAGAATGAGCGGATGGTTAAGTTGTGCAACACGTATGGCATAACTCACCACTTCTCCTCGCCCTACTACCCTCAAGGCAACGGCCAAGCCGAAGCCACAAACAAGACTCTCATTAGTATTATTGAGAAAACCTTAGAGAAGGGTAGGACGTGGCACGAGAAGCTGGATGAAGCCTTATAGGCTTATAGGACTTCCATCCGGACTCCCACGAATGCCACACCATTCGAATTGGTCTATGGCACAAACGCCATTCTTCCCATTCATACTCAATTGCATTCATTTCATACATCCATAGCACTCGACCTCCCCCTAGAGACGCTTCAGCATGCTAGGATGGCCGAACTAGATTTGCTAGATGAGAGGCGACTCCTTGCCATGGATCATGCTCGTGCATACCGGCAAAGGATAGCCCGACATTATAGCAAACACATGAGACCTCGCCACTTTGAAGTGGGAGATCTGGTCTTGAAAACCATCCACCATCGTGGCCCACACCCCCTAGGCAAGTGGCGCCCCAACTGGGATGGACCCTATGTTGTACGAGCAACCACTACGAACAATTCGTATTGGTTGATCGATGTAGAAGGTAGGAATTTAGCAGATCCTATCAATATTCAATACTTAAAGAAGTATCATGTGTAGGATCCGGATTAAATTCCAGTTTTCGAAAATTTTATAGGGATAGCTGCCCTGAGACATGTGAATAAGGTGCAAAGGCGAACTCGTGTGACCCTAAGTGAGAGAATTCGCACTTGTGAAAGAGTGGAGTTTTTAAAATCGTGGTTGCATTTCAAAATCCTTCTTCTTACAAAGAAAGGCCTAGTTCAACATAGCAAGATACTTGCAAGTAGTACGTGCTATTTCTAAATAGGCTGATCTGGAATGGATCGAGTGTAGGCTTGGGATAAGTCCTCCCCTCTTCTCTTCTATTTCCAAAAGGAAAACAAAGGCCCAAATCAAAAGGGAATTTCCCATTTAAAGTCTCTTTCCAAAAGAAAGAAACCAGAGTTTAAAAGAAAAATCGATTCTCTTATAAAAAAAAAAGAGGGATTAAAGAAAAAATACTCCCAAAGGGAGACCCTCTATGGAAAAAAGGAAAAAGAGGCCAAAAAGCTCAAAAAGAGCAGTTTTCCGCCTTCTATGCCTTAAACCACGGGACGCTTCAGAAGGGACCGTGGTATCTCTTTCCCATCCCTGGCTTATCCCAAGCTAAAGCATGGTTCATTTCGAGGAATCCTAAAGTAAAAATAGGATTTACTTACTTGGATTTCATCTTGTTTGAGAATTCGACGTTTCGAGTAAGGCGTAGGAATTTGAAATGAAGCTTGTTTTCTTATAAAACCTCCACTAGATAAGCGAGTGTTAAGACTCAAACAAGGGCAAGCATGAAGAGCTCGAGATCCTTAGGATCGAGGCTCAAGACAGTTGTCCTTTTTGTAAATAGCTTTTGTAAATAAGTTTTGAAAACCGAACATCGAACAGCATAGGATTTGCTCACTTGGAGCAATAGACCTTGTAAGTCTCTAGAGTTCGACCACATCTGGTCTTTGGGAGGTCGCCACTCTTGGCACCACACCCATGTCATCTGCATTCCACGCATGATACTTGCATGAACATGATCCCATTTTAGGACCAGATTCCATAAATAACCCTTTGGCGTGATATCTCCTCCTACCAGAGTTTGTAAAATTGAGATTTTGCTAAAATGGGACGATCCCATATTCTTCGTGGCTAGATCTAGGGAGACATTAAAAGGGGTGTTTGTCATCTTTGCCCTTATCCAAATCAATTTGGACAAGGCCAAAGAGGGGCATCTGTAAACACCACGAAATCCCACGAATTTCTCAAATTCATCTGGTTTTGTAAAAGCAGCCCCAAAGGGCTATTTTGAGTCTGGAAACCCAGGAGCCTTCCAGACAACCCTGTACATCTGTTTTAAATTATATCTTTCAAAAACATATGATATGGGTTTTGAAAACCCTTTTAAAACACGTTTTGAAACCCCGAAGCGGCTTGGCCCGATCAAGACAGGACCAGGAGAGCTAAGAAGAGCCCGGAACCGGAACACATGTCGAGCCCGGCGCAGCAACTCTTGTATCTAATTCACATCCCAGGATCTCGAACGTCCAAGACCCTGTTCTTATCAAAATAGCATTTGAAGTCATCTCCGGAAGGCAGAAACAGAGGCGGACGACTATGTTGGCGAAGACCCAACGCAGACGGAGTACTGATGCTGTCAGGCCCCGCACGAATCGTCCATTTCGAACCCAGCTCGAAGGAGTCAAAGTTCAGTTTGAATTGGATCTGGACCATATATATCCAGATTCCAATCCCAACCCATATGTGGACTTGGATTTGGATTTGGATCCAGAGATCCAATCCAATATCCATATCCATGGCCCACATCACCTTCTCATAAATGGAGGTGGGGCCCACTTGAAATTCATGTGGGATATTGGGCATGAGAGAGAGTGGGGGTGAAAAATATCAAGAGTGTTGTATTAAGCTTGACTTGTGTGTCAAGTTTGGGTTAATCATGTGGGTTAGCCTAATTGAGTGGGTTTAAGCTTGTAATTAGCTAAAACCTAACCTAGGGCTGCACCAACATGGGTTGATCAAGGTCTATGGGCCATGCTAAGGGAGCTCCCTCACCTAAACCTAACCCAAAATGCCTAATCCTAGCCTAAACCCCTAATCTAAGCCTAATCACCTAACCCACTTCCCTAATCCCGTCCTAATCCCAACCTAATCACCTAACCCACTTCCCTAATCCTAGATTAATTTCCCTAATCCTAGCCTAAACCTAGCCTAATCACCTAACCTAGCTCACTAAACCTCACCCTAAAACCCAACCACCTAACCTAGCCCTAAACCCCTAAACCACCCTTAGCCCACGATTTACCCAAACCCCTAGTTTTAAAATATCTGGCCCAACCCTTTCCAGCCCACCTTATCTACATACCACCCTACCTAAACCACCTAACCACTACCCTCAGCCCAGCCCTAACCGACCAACCCATCCCCTATTTAAACCCCCCTCCTTGGGGGCGGGTTTTCTAAGGGGGAGCCCTCACCTCAGCCCAGCCGACTCCACTCTCCAACCTGTCCGCCTGCTCCACTCCCCAACTGCTCCACCTGCTCCATCAGCTCCACCTGCACCGCCACCTTCCCTCTTCCATCCACCACCACCATCCCTCAGCCGAACGCCACCACCTCCACCCAACCGAACCAGCCAACAGCCCAGCCGACTCCACTCTCCAACCTGCCCGCCTGCTTCCCACTTCATCCGCCACCTCTCCCCATTCGGTAAGTACCCTGCACCTTACCTAGCCCCCTTCTCTACTACCTCTCCACTCCTAGCCACCCATCCTATCTTCATCTCAGCCCCTTTGCCACCACCACTTTAACCTAGCTGAACCTAGTATAACCCAAACGGCCGGCCACTACCTAGCCATCATTTCCCATTCGGCCTTCCCCTAGGTGTCCTATTCGGCCTTCCCACCAGCTCACCTTTTAGGTCCAGTTTCCCTAAACTCTAAACTCCCCTAGTGACCCTAAGAACCCACTCATTCAGCCCCTTTAAACCCCCTACTTTGAGGCGACATCTACTTGCCACCGGCCACCTTCGAGGCGCCTATCCCGCGCCCCACTTGCAGCCGGCCAGTACCTTTGATCACCTACCTTCGCGGAGCTCCCGTTTGCAGCCCAAGGCCAAGCCCACGCTCAAGCAAGACCTCTATGGACCAGCTACTCGTAAGTGTCTAAACTCGGTCCTTAGTTGTATACTTGCTTGAGATTCAATTTGATACGGGGTTGTAATAACGGAGCATAGTCTCCCCCCGCTTGTAATAACGTGGCTTGGCACAACCACACAAGTGCACTCTCTTAGTCGTGCATGATTTTTAGCACACACGGGCCTAATCAGCCCCTAATATATAAGTGTACATATATACTTTCATTTTCGAAGGGTTTTGTTTAAGTTGGGTGCGTTGTCTTTCAATTCAAACACTCACACACATTGAGCTTTCGCTCTTAGTTGAAAGACCCAAGTAAGGGCCGACCTATACTATTTGGGTTTCATTTCATGTCGTGTGAGTAAGTCTTTCAATTCAAGCACTCTCACACACATTGAGCTTTCGCTCTTATTTGAAAGACCCAATTAAGGGCCGACCTATACTATTTGGGTTTCATTTATGTCGTGTGGGTAGTCTTTCAATTCAAGCACTCTCACACACATTGAGCCTTCGCTCTTACTCCCAAGACCTTAGTAAAGGCCTTATTGCAGTTATATTTGGGTTTCATTTATGTCGTGTGGGTAGTCTTTCAATTCAAGCACTCTCACACACATTGAGCCTTCGCTCTTACTCCCAAGACCTTAGTCAAGGCCATACTGCACTTTATATTTGGGTTTAAATTCATGTCGTGTGTGTAAGTCTTTCAATTCAAGCACGCACCCACATTGAGCCTTCGCTCTTATTTGCAAGACCCGAGTAAGGGCTCATATACATAATCTATATACATATTTCCCTTCGGTTATTTCCCTTCTGTTATTTCCCCTTCAGTATTGTCTTTACATTTCGGGTTTTCCCTTTGGAGTAGCGTGAGTTTGCATTGCATCTATGCCATACCACGAGGTAGGACGCATATTGCATCCAAGGAAGCCCCGCTCGAATTCGCCCATGTAGTGGAGTGTTCATAACACACAAACTAGGAGGCCCGAAAAGGGATAAAAGAAAAGACTTAGGCACGTGCAAATCCACGTGATCTAAAACATGCAATCGCATCTTAAAGACCCGAAATAGACACCTCGAACCGCTTCGTAGACTTTCAGTCCAAAACTCGATTTTTGCAAAGCGTACAGACTGACCCTTGCGCATCGGTGCAAGAAGGTCTGCGACGACAAGAGCTTACTTGCTCACAGTCGCCACGTTTAGAAGTCAGTGTTAAAAATATCTTCGCTAGCTTA
Source organism: Brasenia schreberi (assembly GCA_036023115.1). Lineage (NCBI taxonomy): Eukaryota > Viridiplantae > Streptophyta > Magnoliopsida > Nymphaeales > Cabombaceae > Brasenia > Brasenia schreberi. The sequence continues at coordinate 9,543,016 of JAYKKT010000079.1, read as the reverse complement.
AGTAAGCTAGCTGGCACGCCCTATTTGTATACATAGGCCTTAGACACACGAGAAGATCCACTCCAAGCCCCGAAAGAGGCGAAGAGGCGGGGATTTTCGCGCGTCTACAACTTTTACAAGCAAACTCGATTTTTGAAAAGGCTCACGTCCCACCGGGCGTGCAAATCTCTGTAGACGCGCGAAAATCCCCGCCTCTTCGCCTCTTTCGGGGCTTGGAGTGGATCTTCTCGTGTGTCTAAGGCCTATGTATGCAAATAGGGCGTGCCAGCTAGCTTACTTAAGCTAGCGAAGATATTTTTAACACTGACTTCTAAACGTGGCGACTGTGAGCAAGTAAGCTCTTATCGTCGCAGACCTTCTTGCACCGATGCGCAAGGGTCAGTCTGTACGCTTTGCAAAAATCGAGTTTTTGGAGAGAAAGTCTACGAAGCAGTTCGAGGTGTCTATTTCGGGTCTTTAAAATGCGATTGCATATTTTAGATCACGTGGATTTGCACGTGCCTAAGTCTTTTTTTTATCCCTTTTCGGGCCACCTAGTTTGTGTGTTATTGTAGACGCGCGAAAATCCCCGCCTCTTCGCCTCTTTCGGGGCTTGGAGTGGATCTTCTCGTGTGTCTAAGGCCTATGTATACAAATAGGGCGTGCCAGCTAGCTTACTTAAGCTAGCGAAGATATTTTTATCACTGACTTCTAAACGTGGCGACTGTGAGCAAGTAAGCTCTTGTCGTCACAGACCTTCTTGCACCGATGCGCAAGGGTCAGTCTGTACGCTTTTGCAAAAATCGAGTTTTGGAGAGAAAGTCTACGAAGCGGTTCGAGGTGTCTATTTCGGGTCTTTAGGATGCGATTGCATTTTTTAGATCACGTGGATTTGCACGTGCCTAAGTCTTTTCTTTTATCCCTTTTCGGGCCACCTAGTTTGTGTGTTATGAACACTCCACTACATGGGCGAATTCGAGCGGGGCTTGCTTTGATGCAATATGCGTCCTACCTCGTGGTATGGCGTAAATGCAATGCAAACTCACGCTACTCCAAAGGGAAAACCCGAAATGTAAAGACAATACTGAAGGGGAAATGACAGAAGGGAAATAACCGAAGGGAAATAACCGAAGGGAGATATGTATATATCTTATGTATATGAGCCCTTACTCGGGTCTTTCAAATAAGAGCGAAGGCTTAATGTGGGTGCGTGCTTGAATTGAAAGACTTACACACACGACATGAAATTAAACCCAAATATAAATTGCAGTATGGCCTTGACTAAGGTCTTGGGAGTAAGAGCGAAAGCTCAATGTGTGTGAGAGTGCTTGAATTGAAGTACTACACACACGACATGAAATGAAACCCAAATATAACTGCAATAAGGCCTTTACTAAGGTCTTGGGAGTAAGAGCGAAGGCTCAATGTGTGTGAGAGTGCTTGAATTGAAGTACTACACACACGACATGAAATGAAACCCAAATATAACTGCAATAAGGCCTTTACTAAGGTCTTGGGAGTAAGAGCGAAGGCTCAATGTGTGTGAGAGTGCTTGAATTGAAGTACTACACACACGACATGAAATGAAACCCAAATATAACTGCAATAAGGCCTTTACTAAGGTCTTGGGAGTAAGAGCGAAGGCTCAATGTGTGTGAGAGTGCTTGAATTGAAAGACTTACTCACACGACATGAAATGAAACCCAAATAGTATAGGTCGGCCCTTACTTGGGTCTTTCAAATAAGAGCGAAAGCTCAATGTGTGTGAGTGCTTGAATTGAAAGACAACGCACCCAACTTAAACAAAAACCCTTCGAAAATGAAAGTATATGTACACTTATATATTAGGGGCTGATTAGGCCCGTGTGTGTTCAAAATCGTGCACGACTAAGAGAGTGCACGTGTGTGGTTGTGCCAAGCCACGTTATTACAAGCGGGGGGAGACTATGCTCCGTTATTACAACCCCGTATCAAATTGAATCTCAAGCAAGTGTACAACTAAAGACCGAGTTTAGACACTTACGAGTAGCTGGTCCGTAGAGGTCTTGCTTGGGCGTGGACTTGGCCTTGGGCTACAAACGGGAGCTCCTCAAACATGGATGATCAAAGGTGCTGGCCGACTGCAAGTGGGGCGCGGGATAGGCGCCTCGAAGGTGGCCGGTGGCAGGTAGGTGTCGCCTCAAGGTGGGGGGTTAAATGGGCTGAACAAGTGAGGTCTTAGGATCACTAGGGGAGTTGAGTACTTATGGAAAACTGGCCCTAAGGGAGAGTTTGTGAGAAGGCCGAATGGGACACCTAGGGGAAGGTAGTGGCCGGCGGTTTGGGTTGTGCTAGGTTCGGCTAAGTTAAAATGGTGGTGGCGGGCTGCTAGGGTGACTAAGGTGATGGTGTGGTGGGTGGTTGGGAGTGGAGAGGTAGTAGAGAAGGGTTTAGATAGGGTTAAAGAAGGCTTACCGGATGGGGAGAAGTGGCGAGTGGATGAAGAAAGAAGCCAGGTGTTGATGGGAGTTCGGCTGGTTTGGCTGGATGAAGGTGGTGGCGTCCGGCTGGGTGAGGTGGTGGTGGATGGGAGAGGGAAGGTGGCGGTGCAGGTGGAGCTGATGGAGCAGGTGAAGGTGATGGAGAGTGGTCCCGGCTGGGTGAGATATGGGAGATGGAGAGGGCCCGGCTTGGTGAGATGGTGGTTCCCCCTTCCCAAAAAACCCGCCCACAAAGGGGAGGGGTTTAAATAGGGAATGGGTAGGTCGGTTGGGGCTGGGCTGAGGGTAGTGGTTAGGTGGTTTAGGTAGGGTGGTATGTAGATAAGGTGGGCTGGAAAGGGTAGGGCCAGATATTTTAAAACTAGGGGTTTGGGTAGATTGTGGGCTAAGGGTGGTTTAGGGGTTTAGGGCTAGGTTAGGTGGTTGGGTTTTAGGGTGAGGTTTAGTGAGCTAGGTTAGGTGATTAGGCTAGGTTTAGGCTAGGATTTGGGAAATTAATCTAGGTTTAGGGAAGGATTAGGGAAGTGGGTTAGGTGATTAGGTTGGGATTAGGCCGAGATTAGGGAAGTGGGTTAGGTGATTAGGTTTAGATTAGGGGTTTAGGCTAGGTTTAGGCATTTTGGGCTAGGTTTAGATGAAGGAGCTCCCTTAGCATGGCCCATAGACCTTGATCACCCCATGTTGGTGCAGCCCTAGGTTAGGTTTTAGATAATTACAAGCTTAAACCCACTCAATTAGGCTAACCCACAAGATTAAACCCAAACTTGACACACAAGTCAAGCTTAATACAACACTCTTGATATTTTTCACCCCCACTCTCTCTCATGCCCAATATCCCACGTGAATTTCAAGTGGGCCCCACCTCCATTTATGAGAAGGTGATGTGGGCCATGGATATGGATATTGGATTGGATCTCTGGATCCAAATCCAAATCCAAGTCCACATATGGGTTTGGATTGGAATCTGGATATATATGGTCCAGATCCAATCCAAACTGAACTCTGACTCCTTCGAGCTGGGTTCGAAACGGACGATTCGTGCGGGGCCTGACAGCATCAGTACTCCGTCTGTGTTGGGTCTTCACCAACATAGTCGTCCGCCTCCGTTTCTGCCTTCCGGAGATGACTTCAAATGCTATTTTGATAAGAACAGGGTCTTGGACGTTCAAGATCTTGGGATGTGAATCAGATACAAGAGTTGCTGCGCCGGGCTCGACATGTGCTCCGGTTCCGGGCTCTTCTTAGCTCTCCTGGTCCTGTCTTGATCAGGCCAAGCCACTTCGGGGTTTCAAAACGTGTTTTAAAAAGCGTTTTCAAAAGCCATATTATATGTTTTTGAAAGATGTAATTTAAAACAGATATACAGGGTTGTCTGGAAGGCTCCTGGGTTTCCAAACTCAAAATAGCCCTTTGGGGCTGCTTTTACAAAACCAGATGAATTTGAGAAATTCGTGGGATTTCGGAGTGTTTACAGTTATGAACACTCCACTACATGGGCGAATTCGAGCGGGGCTTGCTTCGATGCAATATGCGTCCTACCTCGTGGTATGGCGTAGATGCAATGCAAACTCACGCTACTCCAAAGGGAAAACCCGAAATGTAAAGACAATACTGAAGGGGAAATAACAGAAGGGAAATAACCGAAGGGAAATAACCAAAGGGAGATATGTATATAGATTATGTATATGAGACCTTACTTGGGTCTTGCAAATAAGAGCGAAGGCTCAATGTGGGTGCGTGCTTGAATTGAAAGACTTACACACACGACATGAAATTAAACCCAAATATAAATTGCAGTATGGCCTTGACTAAGGTCTTGGGAATAAGAGCGAAGGCTCAATGTGTGTGAAAGTGCTTGAATTGAAGTACTACACACACTACATAAATGAAACCCAAATATAACTGCAATAAGGCCTTTACTAAGGTCTTGGGAGTAAGAGCGAAGGCTCAATGTGTGTGAAAGTGCTTGAATTAAAAGACTTACTCACACGACATGAAATGAAACCCAAATAGTATAGGTCGGCCCTTACTTGGGTCTTTCAAATAAGAGCGAAAGCTCAATGTGTGTGAGAGTGCTTGAATTGAAAGACTTACTCACACGACATGAAATGAAACCCAAATAGTATAGGTCGGCCCTTACTTGGGTCTTTCAACTAAGAGCGAAGGCTCAATGTGTGTGAGTGCTTGAATTGAAAGACAACGCACCCAACTTAAACAAAACCCTTCGAAAATGAAAGTGTATACATACACTTATGTATTAGGGGCTGATTAGGCCCGTGTGTGTTCAAAATCGTGCACGACTAAGAGAGTGCACGTGTGTGGTTGTGCCAAGCCACGTTATTACAAGCGGGGGGAGACTATGCTCCGTTATTACAACCCCGTATCAAATTTAATCTCAAGCAAGTATACAACTAAGGACCGAGTTTAGGCACTTACGAGTAGCTGGTCCGTAGAGGTCTTGCTTGAGCATGGGCTTGGCCTTGGGCTGCAAACGGGAGCTCCGCGAAGATAGGTGATCAAAGGTGTTGGCCGGCTGCAAGTGGGGCGCGGGATAGGCGCCTCGAAGGTGGCCGGTGGCAAGTAGATGTCGCCTCAAAGTAGGGGGTTTAACGGGGCTAAATAAGTGGGTTTTTAGGGTCACTAGGGGAGTATAGTGTTTAGGGAAAACTGGACCTAAAGGAGAGTTTGTGGGAAGGCCGAATGGGACGCCTAGGGGAAGGCCGAATGGGATATGAGAGTTAGGTAGTGGCCGGCAGTTTGGGTTTTGCTAGGTTCGGCTAAGTGAAAAGGGTGGTGGCAAAAGGGCTGAGATGAGGATAGGGTAGGTGGCTAGGAGTGGAGAGGTGGAAGAGAAGGGCTTTGATGGAGTTAGGGTACTTACCGAATGGGGAGAGGCGGTGGAAGGCAAATGAGAAGCAGGCGGGCAGGTGGGCTCTTGGTTGGTTCGGTTGGGTGAAGGTGGTGGCGTCCGGCTGGGGAATGGTGGTGGATGGAAGAGGGAAGGTGGCGGTGCAGGTAGAGCTAGTGGAGCAGGTGGAGAGTGGAGCAGTTGGGGAGTGGAGCAGGCGGACAGGTGGAGAGTGGAGTCGGCTGGGCTGAGGTGAGGGCCCTCTTGCTTGAGAACCCGCCCCGAAAGGGGAGGGGTTTAAATAGGGGATGGGTAGGTCGGTTAGGGCTGGGCTGAGGGTAGTGGTTAGGTGGTTTAGGTAAAGTGGTATCTAGATAAGGTGGGCTGGAAAGGGTTGGGCCAGATATTTTAAAACTAGGGGTTTGGGTAGATTGTGGGCTAAGGGTGGTTTAGGGGTTTAGGGCTAGGTTAGGTGGTTGGGTTTTAGGGTGAGGTTTAGTGAGCTAGGTTAGGTGATTAGGCTAGGTTTAGGCTAGGATTAGGGAAATTAGTCTAGGTTTAGGGAAGGATTAGGGAAGTGGGTTAGGTGATTAGGTTGGGATTAGGCCGGGATTAGGCAAGTGGGTTAGGTGATTAGGTTGGGATTAGGGGTGGATTAGGGGTTTAGGCTAGGATTAGTCATTTTGGGTTAGGTCTAGGTGAAGGAGCTCCCTTAGCATGGCCCATAGACCTTGATCACCCCATGTTGGTGTAGCCCTAGGTTAGGTTTTAGCTAATTACAAGCTTAAACCCACTCAATTAGGCTAACCCACATGATTAAACCCAAACTTGACACACAAGTCAAGCTTAATACAACACTCTTGATATTTTTCATCCCCACTCTCTCTCATGCCCAATATCCCACGTGAATTTCAAGTGGGCCCCACCTCCATTTATGAGAAGGTGATGTGGGCCATGGATATGGATATTGGATTGGATCTCTGGATCCAAATCCAAATCCAAGTCCACATATGGGTTTGGATTGGAATCTGGATATATATGGTCCAGATCCAATCCAAACTGAACTCTAACTCCTTCGAGCTGGGTTCGAAACGGACGATTCGTGCGGGGCCTGACAGCATCAGTACTCCGTTTGCGTTGGGTCTTCGCCAACATGGTCGTCCGCCTCCGTTTCTGCCTTCCGGAGATGACTTTAAATGATATTTTGATAAGAACAGGGTCTTGGACGTTCGAGATCCTGGGGGTATGGATGTGATACAAGAGTTGCTGTGCCGGGCTCGACATGTGCTCCGGTTCCGGGCTCTTCTTAGCTCTCCTGGTCCTGTCTTGATCGGGCCAAGCCGCTTCGGGGTTTCAAAACATGTTTTAAAAGGTTTTAAAAGCCATATTGTATGTTTTTGAAATATAGAGTTCAAAACATATATACAGGATTGTCTGGAAGGCTCCTGGGTTTCCAGACTCAAAATAGCCCTTTGGGGCTGCTTTAACAAAACCAGATGAATTTGAGAAATTTGTGGGATTTCGGGGTGTTTACAGGTAAGAAGGGGAGAAGAAGATAGGTTAGATGGGGCTGAGATGGGGGTACTAACTGGGTGTGGTGGTGGAGGTGATGGCCGGAGGTGGTGGAAGGAGGTGGCAGTTGGAAGAAGGTGGCAGGTGGGTGGAAGTGTGCAGTCGGGTGGGATGTGCAGGTGGCAGCCGAGTGGAAGTGCAGCCGGGTGGAGTGGCGGTGAAGGTGGCGTAGCTGGGGGAAGGATGGAGTGAGATGGGGTGGAAGAGAGGGCAGGTGAGAGAGGAGAGAGGGATCCAAGAGCTCTCCCAAAACCTGCCCCAAAAGGGGGGGTTTTATAGGCATGGGCTGGGGTCGGTTGGGTAGATATTTAGGATATGGTGGGCTGTGGTGGGGTGGTTTGGGTAGGTCGGCTAGGTGGGAGTGGTATGGTGGTTTGGGGTAGGTCGGTTAGGGTGGCTGGGAATTAAGGATTAGGGTCTAATTAGGTGGGTTAAGGTGGGATTAGGTTTAGTCTAGTTAGGGTCTAAGTGGTCTAGTTAGGTGGGGTGAGCTAGGTGAGGTCGACTAGGTATGGTTGGGGTGGTTTTGGGTGAGGGTGGCTAGGATTGGGTCAGGTTTAGGGGGGAATGGATAGGTGAGATGGGTTAGCTTAGGGCTAGTTCTTAGGAGCATCCCCTTGGCCTCGATCCATGGACCTAGTTGCAGCCAGGTTCATGTTGGTGCAGCCCTAGGTTAGGTGTAGGTGCATACAAGCTTAAACCCACACTCTTAGGCTAAACCCACATGGTTAACCCAACCTTGACTAAAGTCAAGCCCACCAACTTTCTCACCCATACTTTATCCCCCATTCTCTCTCTATACCAAGCTTTTCACATGAATTCTTTGTGGGCCCCACCTCCATTTATGAGAAGGTGATGTGGGCCATGGATGTGGATATTGGATTGGTTCTTTGGATCCAAATCCAAATCCAAATCCAACTGCATATTTGGGTTTGGATCTGGATATATATGGTCCAAATCCTATCCAAATCTGATTTTCTAATTCCTTCATGGCGTTTCGAAACGGACGGTTTGTGCAGGGCCTGACTGCATCAGTACTCCGTCTTGCATTGGGTCTTCGCCAACATTGTCGTCCGCTCTTCTTCTCACCTTCCGGAGATCATTTTGACAAATTTGTTGATAATAGGGGCTTGGATGTCCGAGATTTTGGGGATGATTCTGAGACAAGAGTTGATGTGCCGGGCTTGACATATGCCCCGCATGCCAGAGACCCGCAGCGCCAGTGCCTAGCGCCCCTGTCCAGTGCCAGACACCCCGGCCACCGGCAGTACCAACCTGCCACACTGCACCCTTAGGCCGCGCCTTACCTTAGGACCAGCTTCCCTTCTAGCCCAGCTGCACCCTTAGGCCATACCCAAGCTTCCCTTTATGGCCGCTTAGGACCATACCCCTTTGTTGCCGTGACCTTCCCTTTAGGGCCGACCTTAGTAAGCCGCAACTAAACCTTCCCCTTTAGGCCAAATAGAGCCAATCCATGCCTAAGCCCCACCTTTGTTGCCGTGAGCCTTCTCATAAGCCCAAGGGAACGGCGTGTCCCTAAGCACACCCGAATCCACACAAGCCCTCCTCAAGTCCACTCTCTCAGTCCAAGCCACCTAGGGAGACCCCTCTTGGCTGCCAAGGTGGACTACAAGCCCAAGCACGAGCAAGGAGAGGAAAGCTGTCCACTTGTAAGTTTTAAATTCGGTTTTTTACCTTACTCCTCTAAATTCAATTCAATTTTGATACGGGGTTATAATAATGGAGCGTGGTCTCCCCTCGAGATGTAATATTGGTGCTTGACACACGAGACACATACGTGCACTTGAGCCTTAGCTCTTATCTCGTACACGAGACTCACACATGCACTTGTGCCTTAGCTCTTATCTCGTACACAAGACACCCACGTACACTTGAGCTTTAGCTCTTAATCGTACACGATTTGCACACACACACATTGAGCTTTCGCTCTTACTCCAAAGACTCTAGTAAGAGTCGTGTGAGTTGCAATTTCATTTGGGTTGTTACTTTCAGTTGTATGCGATGTCATTTAAGCTTCCACACTTGCACACAAAGGACACCCGAGCACTTGCTCAACACTCTCACGCACATTTTGGCCTTGGCAGCCCCTAAGATATAGAGTATCTATATACTTTCAGCTGCGTGAGTTTTATGTTTAGCTGTGTACGTCTTTCATTTCAGGTGGTTCAATTTCAGTTGTGTGAGTTGTGTTTCCATTTACACACCAAAAGCACTCACTCACATTGAGCCTTTCTGCTCTTATATCTATATTTTCCCTTTTAGCAAGTTAAATTTCAGTCGTGTGTGTGAGTTGTCTTTCCATTTACACACAACACACATGAACACGTTGAGCCTCACCGCTCATATATATATCTATATTTCCCTTTTGGCAAAGTTCAATTCAAGTTGTGTGTGTGAGTTGTCTTTCAATTTATACACAACACACATGAACATGTTGAGCCTTACCGCTCATATATATACTTATATTTCAATTTCGGCAAGTTCAATTCAAGTTGTGTGAGTTTGTCATTTAAATTCTACACTCACACACGCGTGCATTGAGCCTTTCCGCTCTTAATATAAGTATATCTCCCTTCCGCAATTTACATTCAAGTCATGTGAGTTGCTTTTAAGGTTCGGGTATTTCCCCTTCAGCTGCGTGAGTTGCACTTACATTTCGGGTATTTACTTAAAGCTGGGTGTGTGAGTTGCTTTCAAATCGAGCTTAGCTCACATCATATCCAACCCGTAAGAGTTCGTGCATCCTTGCATCTTGCGCATTTTCAAAGTGGAAACCCCAAACTACGCTCTAAACTTTGCTAAAACTAGGCCACTTGAAGCACACACATCCGGCCTAATTAGCTTAAAAGCTCCAAGACTTGGATACGGATAACCCCATAAATAAAACTTACAAATTAGGCAAACAAATCTCATACTCGCTTTTCTTTTCAAAAGATAGGTTTGTTTAAAAGATCGAAGTTTTCTAAGTGCTGGAACTGACCCTTGAGCATCGGTTCAAGAAGGTTTCAAGCGAAAAGATCCTGCTTGTCCACAATTTCCTTTCAAAAGTCAAATACATTTCAAAATCTTCGCTAGTTTGAGTATGCTAGCTGGCACGCCCATGAAGCGACGTAAACGCGAAAAGACTCGTTTTTGGTCTTGTAAACCAGGAGCGAAGGAATTTTCGTGTCTTACTGTAAACACCCCAAAATCCCATGATTTTTCTCAAATATACCTGGTTTCACAAAAGCAGCCCCAAAGGGCTATTTTGAGTCTGTAAACCCAGGACCAGACAACCCTGTACATACTTTAAACTTATATATATGTTTTAAAACTGTATACATATAGTTTTTAAACCTTAAAAAGATATTTTGAATCCCCGAAAGCAGCCTAGCCTGATGAAAGCAGGACCGAAAAGGCAAAGGAGAGCACGGACCCGAAGCATACTTCAAGCCCGGCACATCAACTCTCTGTAGACGCGCGAAAAATCCCCGCCTCTTCGCCCCTTTCGTGGCTTGGAGTGGATCTTATCGTGCGTCTAAGGCCTATGTATACAAATAGGGCGTGCCAGCTAGCTTACTTAAGCTAGCGAAGATATATCAACACTGACTTCTAAATGTGGCGACTGTGAGCAAGTGAGCTCTTGTCGTCGCAGACCTTCTTGCACCGATGCGCAAGGGTCAGTCTGTACGCTTTTGCAAAAATCGAGTTTTAGGGAGAAAGTCTACGAAACGGTTCGAGGTGTCTATTTCGGGTCTTTAAGATGCGATTGCATGTTTTAGATCACGTGGATTTGCACGTGCCTAAGTCTTTTCTTTTATCCCTTTTTGGGTCGCCTAGTTTGTGTGTTATGAACACTCCACTACATGGGCGAATTCGAGCGGGGGTTGCTTCGATGCAATATGCGTCCTACCTCGTGGTATGGCGTAGATGCAATGCAAACTCACGCTACTCCAAAGGGAAAACCCGAAATGTAAAGACAATGCTGAAGGGAAGTAACAGAAGGGAAATAACCGAAGGGAAATAACCGAAGGGAAATATGTATATATCTTATGTATATGAGCCCTTACTCGGGTCTTGCAAATAAGAGCGAAGGCTCAATGTGGGTGCGTGCTTGAATTGAAAGACTTACACACACGACATGAAATTAAACCCAAATATAAATTGCAGTATGGCCTTGACTAAGGTCTTGGGAGTAAGAGCGAAGGCTCAATGTGTGTGAGAGTGCTTGAATTGAAGTACTACACACACGACATAAATGAAACCCAAATATAACTGCAATAAGGCCTTTACTAAGGTCTTGGGAGTAAGAGCGAAGGCTCAATGTGTGTGAAAGTGCTTGAATTGAAAGACTTACTCACACGACAGGAAATGAAACCCAAATAGTATAGGTCGGCCCTTACTTGGGTCTTTCAAATAAGAGCGAAAGCTCAATGTGTGTGAGAGTGTTTAAATTGAAAGACTTACTCACACGACATGAAATGAAACCCAAATAGTATAGGTCGGCCCTTACTTGGGTCTTTCAAATAAGAGCGAAAGCTCAATGTGTGTGAGAGTGTTTAAATTGAAAGACTTACTCACACGACATGAAATGAAACCCAAATAGTATAGGTCGGCCCTTACTTGGGTCTTTCAAATAAGAGCGAAAGCTCAATGTGTGTGAGAGTGTTTAAATTGAAAGACAACACACCCAACTTAAACAAAACCCTTCGGAAATGAAATATATACGTACACTTATATATTAGGGGCTGATTAGGCCCGTGTGTGTTCAAAATTGTGCACGACTAAGAGAGTGCACGTGTGTGGTTGTGCCAAGCCACGTTATTACAAGCGGGGGGAGACTATGCTCCGTTATTACAACCCCGTATCAAATTGAATTTCAAGCAAGTGTATGATTAAAGACCGAGTTTAGAAACTTACAAGTAGCTGGTCCGTAGAGGTCTTGCTTGAGCGTGGCCTTGGCTTTGGGCTGCAAATGGGAGCTCCGCGAAGGTGTGTGACCAAGGGTGTTGGCCGGCTGCAAATGGGGCGCGGGATGGACGCCTCGAAGGGGACCGGTGGCAAGTGGGCGGCGCCTCCAAGTAGGGAGTTTAGAGTGGCTGACTAAGTGGGTCTTAGGGTCACTAGGGAAGTTAGGTACTAAGGGAAACTGGCCCTAAAAGGTGAGCTAGTGGGAAGGCCAAATAGGACACCTAGGGGGGATCGGCCAAATGGGAGATGGTGGTTGAGCAGTGGCCAGCCACTTGGGTTATCCTAGGTTCGGCTAGGCTTAGATGGTGGCGGCAAAGAGGTTGAGCTAAGGGGAAGATGGGTGGCTAAGAGTGGAGGGGTGGTAGAGAGTGGCTTTGAGGGAGTTAGGGGGACTTACCGAATGGGGAGGAGTGGCGGATGGAGTGGGAGAGTGGCGGGCAGGTGGCTGTCGGCCGGTGGAGTTGGGGGAAAGGTGGTGACGTCCAGCTGGGGGGGCAGTGATGGTGACGTGGGAGAGGGAAGGTGGCGGAGCAGGTGGCGGCTGGTGGAGGAGCTGGAGCTGCTGGGAAGACGGATGAGAGATGGGAGAAGGAGAGGGCCCGGCTGGGTGGTGGAGTGGTTCCCACTTGGAAAACCCGCCCACAATGAGGGGGGTTTAAATAGGGGATGGGTAGGTCGGTTAGGGCTGGGTTGTGGGTAGTGGTTAGGTGGTTTAGGTAGGGTAGTATGTAGATAAGGTGGGCTGGATGGGGCTGGGCCAGATATTTTAAAACTAGGGGTTTGGGAAAATCGTGGGCTAAGGGTGGTTTAGGGGTTTAGGGCTAGGGTAGGTGGTTGGGTTTTAGGGTGAGGTTTAGTGAGCTAGGTTAGGTGGTTTAGGCTAGGTTTAGGCTAGGATTAGGGAAATTAATCTAGGTTTAGGGAAGGATTAGGGGAGTGGGTTAGGTGATTAGGTTGGGATTAGGCCGGGATTAGGGAAGTGGGTTAGGTGATTAGGTTCAGATTAGGGGTGGATTAGGGGTTTAGGCTAGGTTTAGGCATTTTGGGTTAGGTTTAGGTGAGGGAGCTCCCTTAGCATGGCCCATAGACCTTGATCACCCCATGTTGGTGCAGCCCTAGGTTAGGTTTTAGCTAATTACAAGCTTAAACCCACTCAATTAGGCTAACCCACATGATTAACCCAAACTTGACACACAAGTCAAGCTTAATACAACACTCTTGATATTTTTCACCCCCACTCCCTCTCATGCCCAATATCCCACGTGAATTTCAAGTGGGCCCCACCTCCATTTATGAGAAGGTGATGTGGGCCATGGATATGGATATTGGATTGGATCTCTGGATCCAAATCCAAACCCAAATCCACATATGGGTTTGGATTGGAATCTGGATATATATGGTCCAGATCCAATCCAAACTGAACTCTGACTCCTTCGGGCTGGGTTCGAGACGGACGATTCGTGCGGGGCCTGACAGCATCAGTACTCCGTCTGCGTTGGGTCTTCGCCAACATGGTCGTCCGCCTCCGTTTCTGCCTTCCGGAGATGACTTCAAATGATATTTTGGAAAGAACAGGGTCTTGGACGTTCGAGATCCTGGGGTGTGAATCAGATACAAGAGTTGCTGTGCCGGGCTTGACAGGTGCTCCGGTTCCGGGCTCTTCTTGGCTCTCCTGGTCCTGTCTTGATCGGGCCAAGCCACTTCGGGGTTTCAAAACATGTTTTAAAAGGGTTTTCAAAAGCTATATCATATGTTTTTGAAAGATAAAGTTTAAAACATATATACAGGGTTTGTTTGGAAGGCTCCTGGGTTTCCAAACTCAAAATGGCCCTTTGGGGCTGCTTGTATAAAACCAGATTCGTTTAAGAAATTCGTGGGATTTCGGGGTGTTTACACTCTCGTATCAAAATCATCCCCAGATTCTCAGACATCCAAGCCCCAAATATCAGATTCTCAGACATTCAAGCCTAGCCACTCGATTGGTCCAGTCCTTCCAATCGTGTAAACTCACACACGTAGGAAGAGAGGACAATGGCATCGCCGATGCCCTCTCCTCCTTGGGTTTAGCCCTGAAGGTCGATCCCATTTTAGGGACCAGATCTTTGGAAATATGGCATGCGCCCCACCCATCCACACACGACTTGGATATTTGCCAAAATAACCCAGAGTCTATTGAAAAACCCTGGTTTTATGACATCAAATAGTTTTTAGAAAATGGGGGATTCACCGAGGATGTCACATCCAAAGATAAGGCATTCATTCGTAAGATTTCGACCCGATACACCATTCTGGGTGGGGTTTTATACAAAAAGAGTTTTACCGGCATTCTGCTTAGGTGTATCGACCTAGAGGAGGCTAGGATAGTGATGCATGAATTCCACGATGGAGAATGTGGAGGTCATGTTAATGCCAACATGATGGCAATGAAAATACTTAGAGGGGGCTATTTTTGGTCCACCCTGAAAAAGGATTGCTACGATCATATTAGGAAGTGTCATCCATGTCAAGTGCATGGCCACACCATTCATATCCCTTCATCTGCATTGCATTCCGTGGTCAGCCCCTGGCCATTTACCATGTGGGCGTTTGACATAGTAGGCCCAATATTTCCAAAGGCCTCGAATGGGCATCGATTTATTTTAGCAGCCACGGAGTATTCCTCCAAGTGGGTGGAAGCCATTTCCCTAACCAATGTGATGGGGCAACATGTGGTGACATGTGGAATATCTTGGCTCGATTTGGGGTTCCACGAGACCTTGTGTCTGATAATGGCACCCCATTCAAGAACGAGCGGATGGTTAAGTTGTGCAACACGTATGGCATAACTCACCACTTCTCCTCGCCCTACTACCCTCAAGGCAACGGCCAAGCCGAAGCCACAAACAAGACTCTCATTAGCATAATTGAGAAAACCTTAGAGAAGGGTAGGACGTGGCACGAGAAGCTGGATGAAGCCTTATGGGCTTATACGACTTCCATCCGGACTCCCACGAATGCCACACCATTCGAATTGGTCTATGGCACAAACGCCATTCTTCCCATTCATACTCAACTGCATTCATTCCATACATACATAGCACTCGACCTCCCACTAGAGACGCTTCAGCATGCTAGGATGGCCGAACTAGATTTGCTAGATGAGAGGCGACTCCTTGCCATGGATCATGCTCGTGCACACCGGCAAAGGATAGCCCGACATTATAGCAAACACATGAGACCTCGCCACTTTGAAGTGGAAGATCTGGTCTTAAAAACCATCCATCATCGTGGCCCACACCCCCTAGGAAAGTGGCGCCCCAACTGGGATGGACCCTATGTTGTGCGAGCAACCACTACGAACAACTCGTATTGGTTGATCGATGTAGAAGGTAGGAATTTAGCAGATCCTATCAATATTCAATACTTAAAGAAGTATCATGTGTAGGATTTGGATTAAATTCCAGTTTTCGAAAATTTTAGGGATAGCTGCCCTGAGACATGAGAATAAGGTGCAAAGGCAAAACCGTGTGACCCTAAGTGAGAGAATTCGCACTTGTGAAAGAGTTGAGTCTTCAAAATCGTGGTTACATTTCAAAACCCTTCTTCTTACAAAGGAAGGCCTAGTTCAACATAGCAAGATACTTGCAAGTAGTACGTGCTATTTCTAAATAGGCTGATCTGGAATGGATCGAGTGTAGACTTGGGATAAGTCCTCCACTCTTCTCTTCTATTTCCAAAAGGAAAATAAAGGCCCAAAACAAAAGGGAATTTTCCATTCAAAGTATCTTTCCAAAAGAAAGAAACCATGATTCAAAAGAAAATCAATTCGCTTGTGAAAAAGAGGGATTAAAGAAAAAATACTCCCAAAGGGAGACCCTCGATGAAAAAAAAGGAAAAAGAGGCCAAAAAGCTCAAAAAAGAGCAGTTTTCCGCCTTCTATGCCTCAAACCACGGGATGCTTCAGAAGGGACCGTGGTATCTCTTTCCCATCCCTGGCTTATCTCAAGCTAAAGCATGGTTCATTTCGAGGAATCCTAAAGTAAAAATAGGATTTACTTACTTGAATTTCATCTTGTTTGAGAATTCGACGTTTCGAGTAAGGCGTAGGAATTCGAAATACAGCTTGTTTTCTTATAAAACCTCCACTAGATAAGCGAGTGTTAAGACTCAAACAAGGGCAAACACGAAGAGCTCGAGGTTCTTAGGATCGAGACTTAAGACAGTTGTCCCTTTTGTAAATAGTTTTGTAAATAAGTTTTGAAAAGTCGAACATCGAATAGCATAGGATTTTGCTCACTTGGAGCAGCAGGCCTTGTAAGTCTCTAGAATTCGACCACATCTGGTCTCTGGGAGGTCGCCACTCTTGGCACCACACCCATGTCATGCATATGCATTCCACGCATGGCACTTGCATAAACATGATCCCATTTAGGACCAGATTTCCATAGTAAAAACCCTTTGGCGTAATATCTCCTCCTACCAGAGTTTGTAAATTGAGATTTTGCTAAAAATTGGGACGATCCCATATTCTTCGTGGCTAGATCTAGGGAGACATTGAAAGGGGTGTTTGTCATCTTTGCCCTTATCCAAATCGATTTGGACAAGGCCAAAGAGGAGCATCTGTAAACACCCCGAAATCCCACGAATTTCTCAAATCCATCCGGTTTTGTAAAAGCAGCCCCAAAGGGCCATTTTGAGTCTGGAAACCCAGGAGCCTTCCAAACAACCCTGTATATATGTTTTAAACTTTATATTTCAAAAATACATGATATGGCTTTTCAAAACCTTTTAAAACACATTTTTAAAGCCCGAAGCAGCTTGGCCTAATCCAGACAGGACCAGGAAAGCTAAGGAGAGTGCGGAACCGGAGCACATGTCAAGCCCGGCACAGCAACTCTCGTATCAAATCCACACCCCCAAGATCTCGAATGTCCAAGACCCTGTTATCATCGAAACATTGTTTGAAGTCATCTCCGGAAGGCGAAAACAGAGGCGGACGATCATGTTGGCGAAGACCCAACGCAGACGGAGTATTGATGCTGTCAGGCCCCGCACAAACCGTTCGTTTCGAACACAGCTCGAAGGAGTCAGAATTCATTTTGGATTGGATCTGGACCATATATATCCAGATCCCAATCCAAACCCATGTAAGGACTTAGATTTGGATTTGGATTAAAAAATCCAATCCAATATCCATATCCATGGCCCACATCACCTTCTCATAAATAGAGGTGGGGCCCACTTGAATTTCACGTGGGATTATGGGCATGAGAGAGAGTGGGGGTGGATAAGATCAAGTGTGTGTTGTAATTAAGCTTGACTTGTGTGTCAAGTTTGGGGCAAATCATGTGCGTTAGCCTAATTAAATGGGTTTAAGCTTGTAATTAGCCAAAACCTAACCTAGGGCTGCACCAACATGATGTGGTTAAGGTCTATGGGCCATGCAAAGGGAGCTCCTTCACCTAAACCTAAACAAAAACACCTAATCCTAGCCTTCTACCCTAATCCCATCCTAATTTGAGCCTAATCACCTAACCCACTTCCCTAATCCCGGCCTAATCCCAACCTAATCACCTAACCCACGTCCCTAATCCTTCCCTAAACCTAGGTTAATTTCCCTAAACCTAGCCTAATCACCTAACCTACCTCACTAAACCTCACCCTAGAACCAACCCACCTAGCTAAACCCTAAACCTCTAAACCACCCCTAGCCCACAACCTACCCAAACCACTTGTATTTAAAATATCTGGCCCTACCCTTTCCAGCCCACCTTATCACCACACCACCCTACCTAAACCACCTAACCACTACCCCAAAACCAGCCCTAACCGACCTAGCCCAGCCCTATATAAACCCCTCCCCTTGGGGGCGGGTTTCCCATCTAGCGGCCCTCTTCCACCAGCCGGGTCCTCCCCTTTCCAACTCAGCCGATTCTCCACCTGCTCCACGTCCAGCCACCACATCCACCACTACCTCCCAGCCGAGCACCACCACTGCCACCACCATTCCGGCCGAAGCCCCCTCGCCATCCTCTTCACCCGATCGAACCAGCCGAGCCCCCACATCCGGTTGCTCCTCAACCACCCGCCACCTTCCACCATCCGGTTAGTACCCTATACTCCACCTTACTCCTTCTTCACTCCCTCTCCACTCTCAGCCACCTAACCCCCTACCATATCACCCTAACACTAGCCATTCCACTTGCTGCCACCACTCCCCCTCGGCCAGGCCCATAATCACCCTAACTACCCACCACCACCTAGACACCTTAGCTCCATTCGGCTACCCTATCAGACTCCCTAAGACCTGCCCATATCACCCCAATACACCTACTACACCCACTACCACCTGGCCCCATCTCCTAGCTAGTTCCCTTCCCTTACACCACTCCTAGCCGCCTTAGCCACCCGCCACCATCAAGTCCTCCTAGTCGGCCACTCCAACCGACTGTCATCCTCTTCATTCGGCTAGCTGTAAACACCCCGAAATCCCACGAATTCCTCAAAATAACCTGGTTTTGTAAAAGCAGCCCCAAAGGGCTATTTTGAGTCTGGAAACCCAGGAGCCTTCCAGGCAACCCCGTACATATATTTTGAACTTTGTATTTCAAAAATGTATAATATAGCTTTAAAAACCCTTTTAAAACATGTTTTGAAACCCCGAAGCAGCTTGGCCTAATTCAGACAGGACCAGAAAAGCTAAGGAGAGCCCGAAACTGGAGCACAAGTCGAGCCCGGCACAACAACTCTCGTATTGAATCCACCCCCAGGATCTCGAACGTCCAAGACCCTGTTATCATCAAAACATCCTTTGAAGTCATCTCCGGAAGGCGAAAACAGAGACGGACCATCATGTTGGCGAAGACCCAATGCAGACGGAGCACTGATGCTGTCAGGCCCCGTACAAACCGTTCGTTTCGAACACAGCTCGAAGGAGTCAAAGTTCAGTTTGGATCGGATCTGGACCATATATATCCATATCCCAATCCAAACCCATGTATGGACTTGGATTTGGATTTGGATTCAAAAATCCAATATAATATCCATATACATGGCCCACATCACCTTCTCATAAATGGAGGTGGGGCCCACTTGAATTTCACGTGGGATTATGGGCATGAGAGAGAGTGGGGGTGGATAAGATCAAGTGTGTGTTGTAATTAAGCTTGACTTATGTGTCAAGTTTGGGGTTAATCATGTGGGTTAGCCTAATTGAGTGGGTTTAAGCTTGTAATTAGCTAAAACCTAACCTAGGGCTGCACCAACATGATGTGGTTAAGGTCTATGGGCCATGCAAAGGGAGCTCCTTCACCTAAACCTAACCAAAAACACCTAATCCTAGCCTTCCACCCTAATCCGGC
Organism: Brasenia schreberi; assembly: GCA_036023115.1. NCBI lineage: Eukaryota > Viridiplantae > Streptophyta > Magnoliopsida > Nymphaeales > Cabombaceae > Brasenia > Brasenia schreberi. The sequence continues at coordinate 9,523,826 of JAYKKT010000079.1, read as the reverse complement.
CCTAATCTGAGCCTAATCACCTAATCCACTTCCCTAATCCCGGCCTAATCCCAAGCTAATCACCTAACCCACTTCCCTAATCCTTCCCTAAACCTAGGTTAATTTCCCTAAACCTAGCCTAATCCTAGCCTAATCACCTAACCTACCTCACTAAACCTCACCCTAGAACCAACCCACCTAGCTAAACCCTAAACCTCTAAACCACCCCTAGCCCACAACCTACCCAAACCACTTGTATTTAAAATATCTGGCCCTACCCTTTCCAGCCCACCTTATCACCACACCACCCTACCTAAACCACCTAACCACTACCCCAAAACCAGCCCTAACCGACCTAGCCCAGCCCTATATAAACCCCTCCCCTTGGGGGCGGGTTTTCCCATCTAGCGGCCCTCTTCCACCAGCCGGGTCCTCCCCTTTCCAACTCAGCCGATTCTCCACCTGCTCCACGTCCAGCCACCACATCCACCACTACCTCCCAGCCGAGCACCACCACTGCCACCACCATTCCGGCCGAAGCCCCCTCGCCATCCTCTTCACCCGATCGAACCAGCCGAGCCCCCACATCCGGTTGCTCCTCAACCACCCGCCACCTTCCACCATCCGGTTAGTACCCTATACTCCACCTTACTCCTTCTTCACTCCCTCTCCACTCTCAGCCACCTAACCCCCTACCATATCACCCTAACACTAGCCATTCCACTTGCTGCCACCACTCCCCCTCGGCCAGGCCCATAATCACCCTAACTACCCACCACCACCTAGACACCTTAGCTCCATTCGGCTACCCTATCAGACTCCCTAAGACCTGCCCATATCACCCCAATACACCTACTACACCCACTACCACCTGGCCCCATCTCCTAGCTAGTTCCCTTCCCTTACACCACTCCTAGCCGCCTTAGCCACCCGCCACCATCAAGTCCTCCTAGTCGGCCACTCCAACCGACTGTCATCCTCTTCATTCGGCTAGCTGTAAACACCCCGAAATCCCACGAATTCCTCAAAATAACCTGGTTTTGTAAAAGCAGCCCCAAAGGGCTATTTTGAGTCTGGAAACCCAGGAGCCTTCCAGGCAACCCCGTACATATATTTTGAACTTTGTATTTCAAAAATGTATAATATAGCTTTAAAAACCCTTTTAAAACATGTTTTGAAACCCCGAAGCAGCTTGGCCTAATTCAGACAGGACCAGAAAAGCTAAGGAGAGCCCGAAACTGGAGCACAAGTCGAGCCCGGCACAACAACTCTCGTATTGAATCCACCCCCAGGATCTCGAACGTCCAAGACCCTGTTATCATCAAAACATCCTTTGAAGTCATCTCCGGAAGGCGAAAACAGAGACGGACCATCATGTTGGCGAAGACCCAATGCAGACGGAGCACTGATGCTGTCAGGCCCCGTACAAACCGTTCGTTTCGAACACAGCTCGAAGGAGTCAAAGTTCAGTTTGGATCGGATCTGGACCATATATATCCATATCCCAATCCAAACCCATGTATGGACTTGGATTTGGATTTGGATTCAAAAATCCAATATAATATCCATATACATGGCCCACATCACCTTCTCATAAATGGAGGTGGGGCCCACTTGAATTTCACGTGGGATTATGGGCATGAGAGAGAGTGGGGGTGGATAAGATCAAGTGTGTGTTGTAATTAAGCTTGACTTATGTGTCAAGTTTGGGGTTAATCATGTGGGTTAGCCTAATTGAGTGGGTTTAAGCTTGTAATTAGCTAAAACCTAACCTAGGGCTGCACCAACATGATGTGGTTAAGGTCTATGGGCCATGCAAAGGGAGCTCCTTCACCTAAACCTAACCAAAAACACCTAATCCTAGCCTTCCACCCTAATCCGGCCCTAATCTGAGCCTAATCACCTAATCCACTTCCCTAATCCCGGCCTAATCCCAAGCTAATCACCTAACCCACTTCCCTAATCCTTCCCTAAACCTAGGTTAATTTCCCTAAACCTAGCCTAATCCTAGCCTAATCACCTAACCTACCTCACTAAACCTCACCCTAGAACCAACCCACCTAGCTAAACCCTAAACCTCTAAACCACCCCTAGCCCACAACCTACCCAAACCACTTGTATTTAAAATATCTGGCCCTATCCTTTCCAGCCCACCTTATCACCACACCACCCTACCTAAACCACCTAACCACTACCCCAAAACCAGCCCTAACCGACCTAGCCCAGCCCTATATAAACCCCTCCCCTTGGGGGCGGGTTTTCCTATCTGGGAGCCCTCTTCCACCAGTCGGGTCCTCCCTTTTCCAGCTCAGCCGAATCCCATTCTGCTCCACCTGCTCCACGTCCAGCCACCACCTCTGCCACCACCTCCCAGCCGAGCATCACCACCACCATCACCCGGCCGAACTCCATCCTGTGCATCCCAACCACCCGGTTGCACCCCTTCCATCCGCCACCACCCCTTTACTTGGTTAGTACCCTACACTCTACCTTACTACTTCTTCACTCCATCTCCACTCTCAACCACCTAACCCACTACCGTATCAACCTAAGACCAGCCACTAGCCGCCACCATTCCCACTCGGCCAGGCCATAACTACCCTAACTACCAGCCACCATCTAGATGCCTTAGCTCCCTTCGGCCACCCTATCCGACTCCCTACGACCTGCCCATATCATCCCAATACACCTACTACACCCACTACCACCTGGCCCCATCTCCTAGCTAGTTACCTTCCCTTACACCACTCCTAGCCACTCTAGCAACCCGCCACCATCAAGTCCTCCTAGTCGGCCACTCCAACCGACTGTCATTTCATTCGGCCACCCTAGCAACCCGCCAACCTTAGGTGATCCGTTAGACCTTCCCTTAGGTTCACCCTTTGCACAACCTACCTTAAAACTAAACCCTATCCTTAGTTACCCTACTTAGGCCCTTTAGCCCAACATGCCAAAAAGAGCCCTTCCCTAGCAGCCGGCCACCTTCAAGGCGCTTCTTCCGCGCACCAAGGACACTCGGCCAGCACCCCTTTGCCGTTCAACCTCGTGGAGCTCCCTTTTGCAGCCCAAGGCGAAGGCCAAGCCCACGCTCAAGCAAGGCATCTTCAAACCGGCTATTAGTAAGTGCCTAACTCGGTCTTTAGTTGTATACTTGCTTGAGATTCAATTCGATACGGGGTTGTAATAACGGAGCATAGTCTCCCCCCGCTTGTAATAACGTGGCTTGGCACACCCACACACGTGCACTCTCTTAGTTGTGCATGATTTTGAACACACACGGGCCTAATCAGCCCTTAATACATAAATATATACATATACTTTAATTTTTGTAGGGTTTTGCTTAAGTTGGGTGTGTAAGTCTTTCAATTCAAGCACTCACACACATTGAGCCTTCGCTCTTATTTGAAAGACCCAAGTAAGGGCCGACCTATACTATTTGGGTTTTCATTTCATGTCCTGTGTGTAAGTCTTTCAATTCCAGCACTCACACACATTGAGCCTTCGCTCTTATTTGAAAGACCCAAATAAGGGTCGTGCTATACTATTTGGGTTTCATTTCATGTTGTGTGCGTAGTACTTCAATTCAAGCACTCACACATTGAGCTTTCGCTCTTATTCCCAAGACCTTAGTCAAGGCCATACTGCAAGTTATATTTGGGTTTAATTTCATGTCGTGTGTGTAAGTCTTTCAATTCAAGCACGCACCAACATTGAGCCTTCGCTCTTATTTGCAAGACCCGAGTAAGGGCCCATATACATACTCTATATACATATCTCCCTTCGGCATTTACATTACAAGTCATTTCCCTTCGGCATTGTCTTTATATTCGGGTTTTTCCTTTGGAGTAGCGTGAGTTTGCATTTGCATCTATGCCATACCACGAGGTAGGACGCATATTGCATCGAAGCAAGCCCCGCTCAAATTCGCCCATGTAGTGGAGTGTTCATAACACACAAACTAGGTGGCCCATAAAGGGATAATAGGAAAGACCTAGGCGCGTGCAAATCCACGTGATCTAAAACCTGTCATCGCATCTAAAAGACCCGAATTAGACACCTCGAACCGCTTCGTAGGCTTTCTATCCCAAAAACTCGATTTTTGCAAAGCGTACAGACTGACCCTTGCGCATCGGTGCAAGAAGGTCTGCGACGACAAGAGCTCACTTGCTCACAGTCGCCACGATTAGAAGTCAGTTAAAAATATATCTTCGCTAGCTTAGGTAAGCTAGCTGGCACGCCCTGTTTACATAAATAGGCCTTAGACGAACGAGAGGATCCACTCCAAGCCCAGAAAAGGCGAAGAGGCGTGGGGATTTTCGCGCATCTACAGAGATTGGCACGCCCGGTGGGACGTGAGCCTTTCAAAAGTCGAGTTTTTTTAAGTTAGGAACTTAGAAAAATTTTCAAAGAGGTGTCGTTTTTAACTTGTTTTCTTTGCTTGTACTTAGGACATTTTGAAAAAGCTTGAAAAGCATGTCAAAATCCAATCCAAGTGAAGTGTCGAGCCAAGGCTCATGCGCATCAAGTTCTCACTCTAGGAGGATTTTCAAAAACAAAATAAAACTAGATGAAATCGAGGACTTGAGAAGGGAGTTTGAGGCCAAAATCGATGCTCTTAGCCAAGAGGCTGAAGTAGGCGATTCATGTTCATCAAACGGTGAACAAAGGCCTAAGAAAAAATCTGAAAAACCTCGCAAGCACAAAGAGGCCTCCATAATGGAAGGCAACCAATACCACGAGTCCTTCACACAAAAGGACCGTAAAGCCCTACAACAGTTGCTGAAAGGGCAGAATAAAGAGAAAATAAGCTACGCCCTGTCTGATTTCCTTCCTATGGATTACGAAATAGACAGTGACGATGAAATACCGAACTTCCATCGGTATGATGGCATGGGAGACCCTAGGTCTCACTTGTAGCTTTTCTCACGTCGAGCCCATAAGAAGAAAAAGGACTCGATGAAATGGGTGTATTGGTTCCCTTTATCCCTTAAAGGCACAGCTGCCAAATGGCTGGCTTCCTACGACTTAAGCTAGTTCGCTACTTTTGAAGAGTTAGCGAACTGCTTCATGCAAAGATTTGCACACAACGTAGAAGTCACGCCGACTCTGAATACCTTAAGAGATACAAAACAAGGCATGAACGAAGACGTACATGCCTTCATTATAAGATGGAGGTCACTTTTGGGCCAAGTGCGAGAGCCCATATCTGAAGGATGCATAGTCATGCTCATCCTGGATAACTTTAAAAGCAAGTTAAAAACCCTTCTCTCGCTCCATAAGATCTCAACTTTCCATAAGTTGATCAAAAAGGCCTCCCTTTTCGAAACCAACTTGCGAAAAGGGACATACGATCACTTGTGGAAAGGAAGTGTCGTTCCAAAAACCCGCTTGGAAAAGCCCATCACTTACGGGCTACCCACGATGGACAAAGGGGCAAAGCCCCATAAAATCGCCAATGTCCGGGTGGATCCAGGCATGGCGGGCACTTCTAAAAATTTTGAAAAAATAGAAAATAAGAGAGAACGTAATTTTCAAAAACTGGTTGAAAAACGGGAGTACACTCCGCTGGGGCAACCTGTGTCGGAGGTCCTAGACCTCTTACTTGCCCAGGGCATGATAGAACTCCCTGATACCAAACGCTGCTTCTCTCTTTTAAATAAAATTGAGAACTTGATAGCAGAAGGCCGGCTCCAGGTCACTGCGGAACCTGAGCCACCTCAAGCTATCTTCAAGGAATCCTTTCCCAAACACGCCAGTGGCAGTGGGAAAGGAAAGGAGGTATGTACCCTCACCATTTCCAAGGAACTAGCGCGAAAGCAAGAACCTGGTCGACCTACTTGTGGGCCCATCCTTGTATTATACAAGAGGCCCGCCCAAGTCACTAGATCCGGGAGGATCTACCAACCCCCGCACCTTCAAGGTGCTCAAAAGGTGGTCAGTGTGCCTGGCCCCTCAAAAGCATGTATCCCTAGTGGTCTGCCAAAAGCAGATAAGGACAAAGTCATCCTAAATCCTTATGATTTCGAAAACCACCTTTCAAAGATTCCTATTCACATGTCTATCCTAGAGCTTATCAAAACCTCGCCTAGGCATAGACTTGTCTTAGAGAAAATTCTAGAAAGGGCCAAGGTTGATTCGAACATAAGTCCGGAATCCTTGTCTGCCCAAGTGGCTTTATTAGGAGCAAAATCGCCCATCACTTTCTCGGAAGATGATGTAGATAGACCCTACGAATCCCACAACCAGGCCTTGCATATCGAGGTGGTTCTGAATAACCACTCTCTGGACAGGTGCCTAGTCGATGGTGGAGGAGGGCTCAACATCCTTCCACTTCATGTAGCGTATAAAATCGGAGTCACCTTGACTTCAGTGAACCCAAGCCCCATCGTTATCACTGGATACGATGGGAATGTGTCTAGACCTTTAGGATCCATCGAATTCCCAATGGAAACGGGAGGGATCGAACACACGGGGGTGTTCCATGTCCTAGACATCCACCTCCATTATAACCTGTTGTTGGGAAGACCCTGGATACACAGTTTGTGCGCTGTGCCATCCACCTTCCACAGGTGTGTCAAGATCCCTTTTAGGGACCAGGTCGTAGTGATCCTAGGTGAGAGTCACCCACAGCTTAAGGGGATCATAAACTCCCCTTGTTTATCAAGCTCCCAGGCCCATGAGGCTAACCTGGGGCAAATTATGGTCGAGCCACCTCGGCTCGTGTTGAACAACCCTAGGAAGGTTGTATGTGTGAAGGGGCCGCCCAAAGCAGGCCCCCTCCCGATTCTAACCCTTCTAGGAAAACCCAAGCGTTCCCTATTTCCAAAGCCCCTAGACAAGAGGCCATATGAGCACGATATGGAAGATAGCATGTTCCAGGACCACGACTTGTATCAAACTTTCTCAAAAAACAAAAGGTCGTGGAACATGTTATTAAACATGGGCTACACGCCCTACAAAAGTCTAGGGGCGCAGAACCAGGGTCTCCTAGAGCCCATTCTTCCTATGGCCAACCCAAGCCGATATGGGATCGGCTATACTCCCCGAATACCGTCGGAGCCACCCCCTGTGACCACCTGGGTCAAGGGTGCCCCGGAACCTGTCTTAGAAGAGACCTACGATTTAGACCTCCTATTCCGAGTCTAACCCGTAGTGTTTTCCCTTTGTAGGTATGACGGAAGATCCCTTTTCTAAAAATACAAAAACATTTGAAAAGCTTAAAATAAAAAAAATCGAAAAACAAGAAAAACCAAAAACAATGGAAAAACAAAAACTCGAAAATAGAGTGCTTTGTATAGTTCCCAAGGTTCTTGTTTTACAAAAACCCAAAAAACTCGAAAATTTAGAAAATACCAAAAAGATTTTGTACATAGCTGCTCCTGGAAGGACTTTGGCAAAAGAAAAGTATTTCGAAAGAAACGTCGTCTGCAAAGCCAGACCAAAATTTTCGAAATCACTTGAAAATCCAAGTACAAAACCAGGTCATTTTGAAAACCACACATCAAATTCCCTCGGGTCTATAGCCCACGAGAATGATCAAAGCCCAGAAGTGGATCCCCTGGAGGAAGATCCCACTTCTGAGCTCCCAGAATTTCATAAAATTCTCGATTTTGAAAGACCTTCCCAATCAGTAGGAGGAGATTTCATAGAAGTAAACCTGGGGGATGATTCCAATCCCAAATCCATCAAAATAGGCGCATGCTTGCATGAAATTGAAAGGTTAGCATTCATTACATTTCTACGAACCTATTTTGATGTGTTTGCATGGACGTATGAAGACATGCCGGGCATAGACCCCAGCATTATCGAGCATCGTCTTCCCTTAGATGCAGGTGTAAAACCCATAAAGCAGAAGCTTAGGAAAATACACCTGAATGTACACACGCAAGTCAAAGAGGGTTTAGAAGATCTGCTAAAAGCTGGATTTATAAAACCCATTACGTATTCTGATTGGTTGTCAAACATCGTTGTAGTTCGAAAAACCAATGGGAAAATTCGAATATGCATCGATTTCAAAAACCTGAATAAAGCCACTCCAAAGGATAATTATCCTTTACCAAACATAGATTTGATAGTCGATAGTACTGCAAATCATGAAATGTTTTCGTTTATGGATGGCTGTTCAGGCTATAATCAAATCAAACTAAGTCCACGAGATCAAGGTAAGACCACCTTCACAACCCCATGGGGCACGTACTGCTATACAGTCATGCCCTTTGGTTTGAAAAATGCCGGCGCAATATACCAACGAGCCATGACCACGATCTTCCATGATCAGATTCACGAGCTCGTAGAAGTGTATGTAGATGATCTCTTGGCAAAATCCAAAACCCGATGCACTCACATCGAATGTTTACAAAAGATTTTCGAAAGGCTTAGGCTTTACAAAGTAAAGCTAAACCCTCAAAAATCTGTATTCGGGGTAGAGTCAGGGAAGCTTCTAGGCTTTATGGTGAGCCAAAGGGGAATAGAAGTCGACCCCTCTAAGTGTCGAGCCATCATAGACATGGCTCCACCCTCCAATCTCACCCAAATCCGTAGCCTCCAAGGTCGCTTACAATCCGTTCGCCGATTCATATCGAATCTGGCAACTAGATGCGAACCCTTCAACAAACGGTTGAGGAAGGGAACGAAATTCTTATGGGATGACGAATGCCAAAAGTCCTTCGATAGACTGAAGGCATACTTGGTTAATCTCCCCATTTTGAACCCTCCAAAGCAAGGAAAACCGCTTTTACTGTACATCTCCGTGCATGCGAATGCTTTAGGAGCCCTGTTGGCTCAATACGAGGATGACACCCATAAGGAGTATGCCATCTACTACATTTTGAAAACCCTCTTGGCTTATGAACGAAATTATCAAGCCATGGAGAGGACGTGCTTGGCCCTAGTCTGGGCCTGCCAGAAATTCAGACACTATTTCCTAGATCATGAGATCTGGATAGTGTCCAAGCTTGATCCAATCAAGCACTTGTTCGAAAAAACCATTCTCACGGGTAGATTGGGCAAATGGCAACTCCTTCTAATGGAGTATAATTTGAAATACCATCACCAGATCTCCATTAAGGGGCAAGCCCTAGCAGATTACATGGCTGAGTTCCCCTTAGAGGACGCATATCCCACTCTCGTTGAAATGCCTGATGAAGGCATATTGCAAAACCATTTTCAAAACCACATTTTGGCAAATTCTTTCGAAAACCAAGTGTGGAAAATGCACTTCGATGGGGCACGAAACCAACGAGGGGTTGGTGCTGAGGTCATCCTAATCTCCCCTAAAAATGGTGAGATTCCCATAGCAGTCCGCTTAGATTTCGAATGTTCCAACAACGTAGCTGAGTATGAAGCACTCATACAAGCCTTAAGAATTTTGAAAACTCTAGGGGCATCATGCATCGAGGTCTTTGGAGATTCGCTCCTTGTTATAAACCAGGTTTTGAAAATTTGGCAAGTACGGAATGAAAAACTACTTCCATATCACGAGTTGGCCACTCGATTGGTCCAGTCCTTCCAATCATGTAAACTCACACACGTAGGAAGAGAGGACAATGGCATCGCTGATGCCCTCTCCTCCTTGGGTTCAGCCCCAAAGGTCGATCCCATTTCAGGGACCAGATCTTTGGAAATATGACATGCGCCCCACCCATCCACACATGACTTGGATATTTGCCAAAATAACCCAGAGTCTATTGAAAAACCCTGGTTTTATGACATCAAATAGTTTTTAGAAAATGGGGGATTCGCCGAGGATGTCACATCCAAAGATAAGGCATTCATTCGTAAGATTTCGACCCGATACACCATTCTGGGTGGGGTTTTATACAAAAAGAGTTTTACCGGCATTCTGCTTAGGTGTATCGACCTAGAGGAGGCTAGGATAGTGATGCACGAGTTCCACGATGGAGAATGTGGAGGTCATGTTAATGCCAACATGATGGCAATGAAAATACTTAGAGGGGGCCATTTTTGGTCCACCCTGAAGAAGGATTGCCACGATCATGTTAGGAAGTGTCATCCATGTCAAGTGCATGGGCACGCATTCATATCCCATCATCTGCATTGCATTCCGTGGTCAACCCCTTGCCATTTACCATGTGGGCGTTTGACATAGTAGGCCCAATATTTCCAAAGGCCTCGAATGTGCATCGATTTATTTTAGCAGCCACGGAGTATTTCTCCAAGTGGGTGGAAGCCGTTTCCCTAACCAACGTGATGGGGCAACATGTGGTGGCTTTCATCCGGACGAATATCTTGGCTCGATTTGGGGTTCCACGAGACCTTGTGTCTGATAATGGCACCCCATTCAAGAACGAGCGGATGGTTAAGTTGTGCAACACGTATGGCATAACTCACCACTTCTCCTCGCCCTACTACCCTCAAGGCAACGGCCAAGCCGAAGCCACAAACAAGACTCTCATTAGCATAATTGAGAAAACCTTAGAGAAGGGTAGGACGTGGCACGAGAAGCTGGATGAAGCCTTATGGGCTTATAGGACTTCCATCCGGACTCCCACGAATGCCACACCATTCGAATTGGTCTATGGCACAAACGCCATTCTTCCCATTCATACCCAACTGCATTCATTCCATACATCCATAGCACTCGACCTCCCCCTAGAGACGCTTCAGCATGCTAGGATAGCCGAACTAGATTTGCTAGATGAGAGGCAACTCCTTGCCATGGATCATGCTCGTGCATCGGTGCAAAGGATGGCCTGACATTATAGCAAACACATGAGACCTCGCCACTTTGAAGTGGAAGATCTGGTCTTAAAAACCATCCATCATCGTGGCCCACACCCCCTAGGAAAGTGGCGCCCCAACTGGGATGGACCCTATGTTGTACGAGCAACCACTACGAACAACTCGTATTGGTTGATCGATGTAGAAGGCAGGAATTTAGCAGATCCTATCAATATTCAATACTTAAAGAAGTATCATGTGTAGGATTTGGATTAAATTCCAGTTTTTCGAAAATTTTAGGGATAGCTGCCCTGAGACATGAAAATAAGGTGCAAAGGCAAACTCGTGTGACCCTGAGTGAAGGAATTCGCACTTGTGAAAGAGTGGAGTCTTCAAAAATCGTGGTTACATTTCAAAATTCTTCTTCTTACAAAGAAAGGCCTAGTTCAATATAGCAAGATACTTGCAAGTAGTACGTGCTATTTCTAAATAGGCTGATCTGGAATGGATCGAGTGTAGGCTTGGGATAAGTCCTCCCCTCTTCTCTTCTCCTTCCAAACAGAAAAATACGGCCCCAACAAAAAGGAATTTCCCATTCAAAGTATCTTTCCAAAAGAAAGAAACCAGAATTCAAAAGAAAATCGATTCTCTTGCGAAAAAGAGGGATTAAAGAAAAAATACTCCCAAAGGGAGACCCTCGATGAAAAAAAAGGAAAAAGAGGTCAAAAAGCTCAAAAAGAGCAGTTTTCCGCCTTCTATGCCTCAAACCACGGGACGCTTCAGAAGGGACCGTGGTATCTCTTTCCCATCCCTGGCTTATCCCAAGCTAAAGCATGGTTCATTTCGAGGAATCCTAATGTAAAAATAGGATTTACTTACTTGAATTTCATCTTGTTTGAGAATTCGACGTTTCGAGTAAGGTGTAGGAATTTGAAATACAGCTTGTTTTCTTATAAAACCTCCGCTAGATAAGCGAGTGTTAAGACTCGAACAAGGGCAAGCACGAAGAGCTCGAGATCCTTAGGATCGAGACTCAAGACACTTATCCCTTTTGTAAATAATTTTTGTAAATAGATTTTGAAAAATCGAACATCGAACAGCATAGGATTTTGCTCACTTGGAGCAGTAGGCCTTATAAGTCTCTAGAGTTCGACCACATCTGGTCTCTGGGAGGTCGCCACTCTTGGCACCACACCCATGTCATCTGCATTCCACGCATGGCACTTGCATAAACATGATCCCATTTAGGACCAGATTCCATAACGAATCCCTTTGGCGTGATATCTCCTCCTACCAGAGTTTGTAAATTGAGATTTTGCTAAAAATATGGGACGATCCCATATTTTGCTAAAAATCGATTTGGACAAGGCCAAAGAGGGCATCTATAAACACCCCGAAATCCCATGAATTCCTCAAAACAACCTGGTTTTGTAAAAGCAGCCCCAAAGGGCTATTTTGAGTCTGCAAACCCAGGAGCCTTCCAGGCAACCCTGTACATATATTTTGAACTTTGTATTTCAAAAATGTATAATATAGCTTTAAAAACCCTTTTAAAACATGTTTTGAAACCCCGAAGCAGCTTGGCCTAATCTAGACAGGACCAGGAAAGCTAAGGAGAGCCCAGAACCGGAGCACAGGTCGAGCCCAGCACAACAACTCTCGTATTGAATCCACCCCCAGGATCTCGAACATCCAAGACCCTGTTATCATCAAAACATCCTTTGAAGTCATCTCCGGAAGGCGAAAATAGAGACGGACGATCATGTTGGCGAAGACCCAACGCAAACGGAGCACTGATGCTGTCAGGCCCCGCACAAGTCGTTCATTTCGAACACAGCTCGAAGGAGTCAGAGTTTAGTTTGGATCGGATCTGGACCATATATATCCAGATCCCAATCCAAACCCCTGTATGGACTTGGATTTGGATTTGGATTCAAAAATCCAATCCAATATCCATATCCATGGCCCACATAACCTTCTCATAAATGGAGGTGGGGCCCACTTGAATTTCACGTGGGATTATGGGCATGAGAGAGAGTGGGGGTGGATAAGATAAGTGTGTGTTGTAATTAAGCTTGACATGTGTTTTAAGTTTGGGGTTAATCATGTGGGTTAGCCTAATTGAGTGGGTTTAAGCTTGTAATTAGCTAAAACCTAACCTAGGGCTTCACCAACATGATGTGGTTAAGGTCTATGGGCCATGCAAAGGGAGCTCCTTCACCAAAACCTAACCAAAAACACCTAATCCTAGCCTTCCACCCTAATCCGGCCCTAATCTGAGCCTAATCACCTAACCTACTTCCCTAATCACGGCCTAATCCCAACCTAATCACCTAACCCACTTCCCTAATCCTTCCCCAAACCTAGGTTAATTTCCCTAAACCTAGCCTAATCCTAGCCTAATCACCTAACCTACCTCACTAAACCTCACCCTAGAACCAGCCCACCTAGTTAAACCCTAAACCTCTAAACCACCCCTAGCCCACAACCTACCCAAACCACTTAATCCTAGCCATTTACCTAATCCCGGCCTAATCCTAGCCTAATCACCTAACCCACTTCCCTAATCCCGGCCTAATCCCAACCTAATCACCTAACCCACCTCCCTAATCCTTCCCTAAACCTAGCCTATTTCCCTTAATCCTAACCTAATCCTAGCCTAAACACCTAACCCACCTCACTAAACCTCACCCCAAAACCAACCCACCTAGCTAAGCCCTAAACCACTAAACTACCCCACCTAAACCCTAGCACACCATATCCCTAAAACCACCTAAACTAAATATCTGCCCCCCCCTAAAAATCTAGCCCACCTTATCACAAAACCACCACCACCTAACCACTAAACCACCCCCTTCAAAACCAGCCCCACCGACTTTATCCAACCTTATAAACCCCCCCCCCCTAGTGGGCGGGTTTTTGAGAAATCAGCCAGCCATCTAGGGCCAACCGAGCCTTCCTCTCCTCTTGATCTCTTCTCTCACCTGCTCCACCACCACCTCTCGGCCTACACCACTCCATGCCACCATCATCTCCCGGCCTGCACCATTCCATGCCACCACAACTGCCCGGCCAGCTCCACTCCTTCCACCCGACTGCATCCTCCTTCCACCCGGCTGCCTTCCTTGGATAACCGCCACCTTCCCTTTCTTATTCGATTAGTACCCTATCCTAACTCCACCCTATCTTCACTCCCCCTCCACTCTCAGCCACCACACCACCACAACCATCCCGCCGCCATCTAGCACCCTTCTCCATTCAGCCAATCTCTGCCCGACTGCACCTAACCACCCGCCACCTTTGCTTCATCCCCTAGACAACCCCTAGTTAGTCATCCCCAACCTTACCTCTCCCCTTGAACCATCCCTTAGCCAACACCCTGGCTAGCTCCCCCAGCCGACCACCACCTAACCTGCCACTAGTCAGCCAGCCACAGCCGGCTGCACCTTGTCACACCCGCAGCCTTCCATCCTCTCCTTTAAACCAGCCCCTAGTCACCCCTTAGCTCCACCTTCCCTAGTACCTGCTCTACACCTTAGTGACACTCCCTAACTACCTCAACACCAAGGCACCACAACAGCACCCTGCCTTTCATCACCCGGCCAACGCTAAGGCGCCACAACTGCTTCCTTGTCACCCGGCCAGCACCTTCCTTTGTCGTGCCTTTCCGAGGAGCTCCCTCTTGCAGCCCAAGGTGACGCACAAGCCCAAGCTCAAGAGGGTCACCTCCGGACCAGCTATACGTAAGTGCCTAACTCGGTCCTTGTTTGTAGACTTGCTTAAGTTCAATTAAATTTGATACGGGGTTGTAATAACGGAGCATTATCTCCCCCCGCTTGTAATAACGTGGCTTGGCACACCCACACACACGTGCACTTGAACCTATCTCGCTCTTAGCGGCACACGATTTTGAACACACACGGGCCTAATTAGCCCTTAAGATATAGATTTATTTATATAATTTAAGTTGCATGGGGTTTTGCTTAAGTTGTGTGTGTTGTCTTTCAATTCTCGCACTCACACACATTGAGCTTTCGCTCCTATTTGCAAGACCCAAGTAAGGGCCGTGTTATATTTTTCCTTGGGTTTAATTTCATGTCGTGTGTCTAGTATTTCAATTATACACTGACACACATTGAGCTTTCACTCTTACTCCCAAGACCTTAGTTAAGGCCTATTGCAATTTATATTTGGGTTTAATTTCATGTCGTGTGCATAGTACTTCAATTCTACACTCACACACATTGAGCTTTCGCTCTTACTCCCAAGACCTTAGTTAAGGCCTATTGCAATTTATATTTGGGTTTCATTTAAGTCGTGTGAGTTGTCTTTCAATATATACACAACACCCACGCAATACGTTGGCGACCTTCGGGCCCATATATATTATAAGTATTTCCCTTTCGTCTATGTCTTTGAGATTTGGGTTTTAAGTTTCAGCAGTGTGCGTAGTCTTTACATATATACACGGCACACACTTGCACTATTGAGCCTTTCCACTCTTAAGATATAGCCATATTCCCCTTTTGCAATTCCCCTTCCGCAATTTCCCTTAGCAATTTACATTACAAGTCATTTCCCTTCCGCATTGTCTTTCAATTTCGGGTTTTCCCTTTGGAGTTGCGTGAGTTTGCATTGCATATACGCCATACCACGAGTTAGGATGCATATTGCATCAAAGCAAACCCCATACTCCCGCTCAAAATCACCTCACTTAGGCTACGTGTTCATAACACACACCTAGTAGGCCCGAAAAGGAATAAAAAAAGAAAGACATAGGCACGTGCAAATCCACGTGAAATAAAATCTGAAAATCATACAAAAACAACCCGAGTTAAACATCTCAAAATGTTTTCGTAGGTTCTCATATTTCAAAACTCGATTTTTAAGCGTATAGACTCACCCTTTCGCATCGGTGCAAGAAGGTCTACGACGAAAAGAGCTTGCTTGCTCACAGTCGCCACGTTAAGAGTCAGATTTAAAAATTTCTCTTCGCTAGCTTAAGTAAGCTAGTTGGCACGCCCTTTTGCTTAATTAGAACTTAGACACACGAAAAGATTCGCTTTAGGCCTAAGAACCAGAAGCGGGAACTTTCTCGTCTACAGGATTTGGCACGCCCGGTGGGACGTGAGTCTTTTAAAATCGAGTTACCTTAGGAATCTTGCGAAAATATTTTCCAAAAGGTGTTGTTTTTAACTCTTTTCTTTATTGTACTTCATACATAGGAAATTTTGAAAAGCTTGAAAGCATGTCAAAATCCAACCCAAGTGAAGTGTCGAGCCAAGGCTCATGTGCATCAAGTTCTCACTCTAGGAGGATTTTGAAAAATAAAATCAAACTAGACGAGATAGAAGACTTGAGAAGGGAATTCGAGGCCAAAATCGATGCTCTCAGCCAAGAGGCTGAAGTAGGCGATTCATGTTCATCAAATGGTGAACAAAGGGCCAAGAAAAAAACTGAAAAACCTCGCAAGCATAAAGAGGCCTCTGTAATGGGAGGCAACCAATACCACGAGTCCTTCACACAAAAGGACCGTAAAGCCCTACAGCAACTGCTAAAAGGGCAAAATAAAGAGAAAAGGAGTTACGCCCTATCTGATTTCCTACCCATGGATTACGAAACAGACAGTGACGATAAAATACCGAACTTCCATCGGTATGATGGCATGGGAGACCCTAGGTCTCACTTGCAACTTTTCTCGCGTCGACCCCATAAGAAGAAAAAGGACTCGATGAAATGGTTGTATTGGTTCCCTTTATCCCTTAAAGGCACAGCTGCCAAATGGCTGGCTTCCTACGATTTAAGCCAGTTCGCTACTTTTGAAGAGTTAGCGAACTGCTTCATGCAAAGATTTGCACATAACGTAGAAGTCACGCAGACTTTAAACACTTTAAGGGATACGAAGCAAGGCATGAACGAAGACGTACATGCCTTCATTATTCGATGGAGGTCCCTTTTAGGCCAAGTACGAGAGCCAATATTCGAAGTATGCGCAGTCATGCTCATCCTAGATAATTTTAAAAGTGAGCTAAAGACCCTTCTCTCGCTCCATGAAATCTCAACTTTTCATAAGTTGATAAAAAAAGCATCCCTTTTCGAAACAAACTTAAAAAAGGGAATATACGATCACTTATGGAAAGGAAGTGCCGTTTCCAAAACCCGCTTGGAAAAGCCCATCACTTATGGGCTACCCACGATGGACAAAGGGGCAAAGCCCCATAAAATCGCCAATGTCCGCATGGATCTAGGTCTGGCGAGCACTTCAAAGAATTTTGAAAAATTAGAAAACAAAAGGGAGAGAAATTTTCAAAAGCCTATTGAAAAACGGGAGTACACACCGCTGGGGCAACCTGTGTCAGAGGTCCTAGAACTCCTACTTGCCCAAGGCATGATTGAACTTCCCGAAATCCCCGAGGGAGTCACTTCTAAAGGGGGATATTTAAACCGTTTTTGTAAATATCATCGGCTCAAAGGCCATGATACAAAGCGTTGTTTCTCCCTTTTAAACAAAATCGAGAACTTGATAGCGGAGGGCCAACTCCAGGTCCACGGAACCTGAGCCAACTCAAGCTATCTTCAAAGAACCTTTTCCCAAGCATGCCAGTAGCAGTGGAAAAGGAAAGGAGGTATGTACCCTCACATTTTCGAAAAATCTAGCGCAATCATCAAAGTCTGGTCGACCCACTTGTGCGTCTACTCCTGTACTTTACAAGAAGCCCGCCCAAGTAGTCATCCAGGGACCACCAAGAGCTGAATCCCCAGCTAAACCAGTTTTAAAACTTCAAGGTGCTCCAAAACTCTCAATTAGAGCCAGTTTTAGTGCGAACCCTAGGTTGGTTGTGGGGGAAGTGACAAGATCCGGGAGGATCTATCAACCCCCGCACCTACAAAGTGCTAAAAAGGTGGTGAGTGTGCCTAGCCCCTCAAAAGCATGTATTCCTAGAGTTCTGCCAAAAGCAAACAATGGGAAAATCGTCCTTAACCCTTATGATTTCGAAAACCATCTTTCAAAGATTCCTATCCACATGTCCATCCTAGAGCTTATACAAACTTCACCTAGGCATAGACTCGTGCTAGAGAAAATTCTAGAAAGAGCTAAGGTTAGTTCGAACATAAGTCCTGAATCCTTGTCTGACCAAGTGGCATCAATAGGAGCAAAATCGCCCATCACTTTCTCGAAAGATGATGTAGATAGACCCTACGAGTCCCACAACCAGGCCCTGCATATCGAGGTGGTTCTGAATAACCACTCTCTGGACAGGTGCCTAGTCGATGGGGGAGGAGGGCTCAACATCCTTCCACTTCATGTGGCGTATCAAATTGGAGTCACCTTAACTTCTATGAACCCAAGTCCCATCGTTATCACTGGATACGATGGGAATGCGTCTAGACCTTTAGGATCGATCGAGCTCCCTATGAAAATAGGAGAGATCACACACACGGGGGTGTTCCATGTCTTGGACATCCACCCCCATTATAACCTATTGCTGGGAAGGCCCTGGATACACAACTTGTGCGCTGTGCCATCCACCTTCCACAGGTGTGTCAAGATCCCTTTCAGGGACCAAGTCGTAGTGATCCTAGGTGAGAGTCACCCTCAGCTTCAGGGGATCATAAACTCCCCTTGTTTGTCGAGTTCCCAGGCCCATGAGGCTAACCTGGGGCAGACCATGGTCGAGCCACCAAGGCTCGTGTTAAACAGCCCTAGGAAGGTTGTGTATGTGAAGGGGCCGCTCAAAGCAGGCCCCCTACCAATCCTAACTCTTATAGGCAGACCCAAAGATCCCTTATTTCCAAAGCCCCTGGACAAAAAGCCATACGAGCACAATATGGACGACAGCAAGTTCCAAGACCATGATTTATACTCTAATTTTTCAAAAAACAAAAAATCATGGAACATGCTGTTGAATATGGGCTATACGCCCAATAAAAGTCTAGGGGCACAAAACCAGGGTCTCCTAGAGCCCATCCTTCATAGGGCCAACCTAAGCCGATATGGGATCGGCTATACTCCCAAAATACCGCCAGAGCCACCCCTTGTGACCACTTGGGTCAAGGGTGCCTTGGAGCCTACCCTAGAAGAGACCTACGATTTAGACCTCCTATTCCGAGTCTAACCCGTAGTGTTCCCATTTGTAGGTATGATGGAAGATCCCTTTCATAAAAATACAAAAACATTTGAAAAACTTAAAATCGAAAAAATCGAAAAACTGCAAAAACCAAAAACATTGGAAAATCAAAAACTCGAAAATAGGGTAGTTTGTATAGTTTCTAAAGTTCTTGTTTTGCAAAAACCCAAAAAAATCAAAAATCTACAAAAAACCAAAAAGATTTTGTACATAGCTGCTCCTGGTAACACTTTGGAAAAAGAAAAGGATTTCGAAAGGAACGTCATCTGCATAGCCAGACCAAAAATTTCGAAATCAATTGAAAATCCAAGTATAAAACCAGGTCTTTTGAAAACTCACGCATCAAATTCCCTCGGGTCTATAACCCACGAGAATGATCGAAGCCTAGAAGTGGATCCCCTTGAGGAAGATCCCACTTCTAAGCTCCCAAAATTTCATAAAATTCTCGATTTTGAAAGACTTCCAATTCAGTAGGAGGAGATTTCATAGAGGTAAACCTAGGGAATGATTCCAATCCTAAACCCATCAAGATAGGCGCATGTTTGCATGAACATGAAAGATCAGCATTCATTGCATTTCTACGAACCTATTTAGATGTGTTTGCATGAACGTATGAAGACATGCCGGGCATAGATCCCAGCATTGTCGAACATCGTCTTCCCTTAGATGCGGATATAAAACCCATAAAGCAGAAGCTTAGGAAAATACACCCGAATGTACACACGCAAGTTAAAGAGGGTTTCGAAGATCTGTTAAAAGCCGGATTTATAAAACCCATTGCGTATTCTGATTGGTTATCAAACATCGTTGTAGTTTGAAAAACCAATGGAAAAATTCGAATATGCATCGATTTCAGAAACCTGAACAAAGCCACTCCAAAGGATAATTATCCTTTACCAAACATAGATTTGATAGTCGATAGTACTTGTAAACACCCCGAAATCCCACGAATTCCATAAAACAAACCTGGTTTTGTAAAAGCAGCCCCAAAGGGCCATTTTGAGTTTGGAAACCCAGGAGCCTTCCAGACAACCCTGTATATATGTTTTAAACTTTATATTTCAAAAACATATAATATGGCTTTTGAAAACCTTTTAAAACACGTTTTTAAAACCCCGAAGTGGCTTGGCCTGATCAAGACCGGACTAGGAGAGCTAAGAAGAGCCCGGAACCGGAGCACACGTCAAGCCCAGCGCAGCAACTCTTGTATCTGATTCACACCCCAAGATCTCGAACGTCCAAGACCCTGTTCTTATCAAAATAGCATTTGAAGTCATCTCCGGAAGGCAGAAACGGAGGCGGACGACCATGTTGGCGAAGACCCAACGCAGACGGAGTACTGATGCTGTCAGGCCCTGCACGAATCGTCCGTTTCGAACCCAGCTCGAAGGAGTCAGAGTTCAATTTGGATTGGATCTGAACCATATATATCCAGATTCCAATCCAAACCCATATGTGGACTTGGATTTGGATTTGGATCCAGAGATCCAATCCAATATCCAAATCCATGGCCCACATCACCTTCTCATAAATGGAGGTGGGGCCCACTTGAAATTCACGTGGGATATTGGGTATGAGAGAGAGTGGGGGGTGAAAAATATCAAGAGTGTTGTATTAAGCTTGACTTGTGTGTCAAGTTTGGGTTTAATCATGTGGGTTAGCCTAATTAAGTGGGTTTAAGCTTGTAATTAGCTAAAACCTAACCTAGGGCTGCACCAACATGGGGTGATCAAGGTCTATGGGCCATGCTAAGGGAGCTCCTTCACCTAAACCTAACCCAAAATGACTAATCCTAGCCTAAACCCCTAATCCACCCCTAATCTGAACCTAATCACCTAACCCACTTCCCTAATCCCGTCCTAATCCCAACCTAATCACCTAACCCACTTCCCTAATCCTTCCCTAAACCTAGATTAATTTCCCTAATCCTAGCCTAAACCTAGCCTAATCACCTAACCTAGCTCACTAAACCTCACCCTAAAACCCAACCACCTAACCTAGCCCTAAACCCCTAAACCACCCTTAGCCCACAATCTACCCAAACCCCTAGTTTTAAAATATCTGGCCCAACCCTTTCCAGCCCACCTTATCTACATACCACCCTACCTAAACCACCTAACCACTACCCCAAGCCCAGCCCTAACCGACCTACCCATCCCCTATTTAAACCCCCCCCTTGGGGGCGGGTTTTCCAAGTGGGAACCCTCACCTCACCTAGCCGGGCCCTCTCCTTCTCCCACTTCCTCACCTAGCCGGGACCACTCTCCATCACCTTTGCCTGCTCCACCTGCACCGCCACCTTCCCTCTTCCATCCATCACCACCTCACCCAGCCGGACGCCACCACCTTCATCCAACCGAACCAGCCAAGAGCCCACCTGCCCGCCTGCTTCTCCTTGCCTTCCACCGCCTCTCCCCATTCGGTAAGTACCCAAAACTCCATCAAAGCCCTTCTCTTCCACCTCTCCACTCCTAGCCACCCACCCTATCATCATCTCAGCCCCTTTTCCACCACCCTTTTCACTTAGCCGAACCTAGCAAAACCCAAACTGCCGTCCACTACCTAGCCATCATACTCCATTCGGCCTTCCACTAGCTGTCCCATTCGGCCTTTCCCATAAAGTCATCTTTAGGTCCAGTTTCCCTAAACTCTCAACTCCCTTAGTGACCCTAAGAACCCACTTATTCAGCCCCTTTAAATCCCCACCTCGAGGCGACATCTACTTGCCACCGGTCACCTTCGAGGCGCCTATCCCGCGCCCCACTTGCAGTCGGCCAGCACCTTTGATCACCTATCTTCGCGGAGCTCCCGTTTGCAGCCCAAGGCGAAGCCAAGTCCACGCCCAAGCAAAGGCCTCTACGGACCAGCTACTCGTAAGTGCCTAAACTCGGTCCTTAGTTGTATACTTGCTTGAGATTCAATTTGGTACGGGGTTGTAATAACGGAGCATAGTCTCCCCCCGCTTGTAATAACGTGGCTTGGCACAACCACACACGTGCACTCTCTTAGTCGTGCACGATTTTGAACACACACGGGCCTAATCAGCCCCTAATATATAAGTGTACATATACTTTCATTTTCGAAGGGTTTTTGTTTAAGTTGGGTGCGTTGTCTTTCAATTCAAGCACTCACACACATTGAGCTTTCGCTCTTATTTGAAAGACCCAAGTAAGGGCCGACCTATACTATTTGGGTTTCATTTCATGTCGTGTGAGTAAGTCTTTCAATTCAAGCACTCTCACACACATTGAGCTTTCGCTCTTATTTGAAAGACCCAAGTAAGGGCCGACCTATACTATTTGGGTTTCATTTCATGTCGTGTGAGTAAGTCTTTCAATTCGAGCACTTTCACACACATTGAGCTTTCGCTCTTACTCCCAAGACCTTAGTAAAGGCCTTATTGCAGTTATATTTGGGTTTCATTTATGTCGTGTGGGTAGTCTTTCAATTCAAGCACTCTCACACACATTGAGCCTTCGCTCTTATTCCCAAGACCTTAGTCAAGGGCATACTGCAATTTATATTTGGGTTTAATTTCATGTCGTGTGTGTAAGTCTTTCAATTCAAGCACGCACCCACATTGAGCCTTCGCTCTTATTTGCAAGACCCGAGTAAGGGCTCATATACATAAGCTATATACATATCTCCCTTCGGTTATTTCCCTTCGGTTATTTCCCTTCGATCATTTCCCTTCGGTTATTTCCCTTCGGTTATTTCCCTTCGGTTATTTCCCTTCTGTTATTTCCCCTTCAGTATTGTCTTTACATTTCGGGTTTTCCCTTTGGAGTAGCGTGAGTTTGCATTGCATCTACGTCATACCACGAGGTAGGACGCATATTGCATCAAAGCAAGCCCCGCTCGAATTCGTCCATGTAGTGGAGTGTTCATAACACACAAACTAGGTGGCCCGAAAAGGGATAAAAGAAAAGACTTAGGCACGTGCAAATCCACGTGATCTAAAATATGCAATCGCATCCTAAAGACCCGAAATAGACACCTCGAACCGCTTCGTAGACTTTCTATCCAAAACTCGATTTTTGCAAAGCGTACAGACTGACCCTTGCGCATCGGTGCAAGAAGGTCTGCGACGACAAGAGCTTACTTGCTCACAGTCGCCACGTTTAGAAGTCAGTATTAAAAATATCTTCGCTAGCTTAAGTAAGCTAGCTGGCACGCCCTATTTGTATACATAGGCCTTAGACACACGAGGAGATCCACTCCAAGCCCCGAAAGAGGCAAAGAGGCGGGGATTTTCGCGCGTCTACAGAGATTAGCACGCCCGGTGGGACGTGAGCCTTTTCAAAAATAGAGTTTGCTTGTAGAAATCTTGCGAAATTTTATAAAGGTGTCGTTTTAACTTGTTTTCTTTGCTTGTACTTAGGAAATTTTGAAAAAACTTGAAAAGCATGTCAAAATCCAATCCAAGTGAAGTGTCGAGCCAAGGCTCATGCGCATCAAGTTCTCACTCTAGGAGGATTTTCAAAAACAAAATAAAACTAGATGAAATCGAGGACTTGAGAAGGGAGTTTGAGGCCAAAATCGATGCTCTCAGCCAAGAGGCTGAGGTAGGCGATTCATGTTCATCGAACGGTGAACAAAGGCCTAAAAAGAAATCTGAAAAACCTCGCAAGCAAAAAGAGGCCTCCGTAATGGAAGGCAACCAATACCACGAGTCCTTCACACAAAAGGACCGTAAAGTCCTACAACAGCTGCTGAAAGGGCAAAATAAAGAGAAAAGAAGCTACGCCCTGTCTGATTTCCTTCCTATGGATTACGAAAAAGACAGTGACGATGAAATACCGAACTTCTATCGGTATGATGGCATGGGAGACCCTAGGTCCCACTTGCAGCTTTTCTCACGTCGAGCCCATAAGAAGAAAAAGGACTCGATGAAATGGGTGTATTGGTTCCCTCTATCCCTTAAAGGCACAGCTGCCAAATGGCTGGCTTCCTACGACTTAAGCCAGTTCGCTACTTTTGAAGAGTTAGCGAACTGCTTCATGCAAAGATTTGCACACAACGTGGAAGTCACGCCAACCCTGAATACCTTAAGGGATACAAAGCAAGGCATGAACGAAGACGTGCATGCCTTCATTATAAGATGGAGGTCGCTTTTGGGCCAAGTGCGAGAGCCCATATCCGAAGGATGCGCAGTAATGCTCATCCTGGATAATTTCAAAAGCGAGTTAAAAACCCTTCTCTCGCTCCATGAGATTTCAACTTTCCATAAGTTGATCAAAAAGGCCTCCCTTTTCGAAACCAACTTGCGAAAAGGGACATATGACCACTTATGGAAAGGAAGTGCCATTCCAAAAACCCGCTTGGAAAAGCCCATCGCATATGGGCTGCCCACGACGGACAAAGGGGCAAAGCCCCATAAAATCGCCAATGTCCTGGTGGATCCAGGCATGGCGGGCACTTCTAAAAATTTTGAAAAAATAGAAAATAAGAGAGAACGTAATTTTCAAAAATTGGTTGAAAAACGGGAGTACACTCCGCTGGGGCAACCTGTGTCGGAGGTCCTAGACCTCTTACTTGCCCAAGGCATGATCGAACTCCCTGAAATCCCCGAAGGAGTCACGTCCAAGGGGGGGTATTTAAACCGATTTTGCAAGTATCATCGGCTCAAAGGCCATGATACCAAACGCTGCTTCTCTCTTTTAAATAAAATTGAGAACTTGATAGCAGAAGGCCGGCTCCAGGTCACTGCGGAACCTGAGCCACCTCAAGCTATCTTCAAGGAACCCTTTCCCAAACACGCCAGTGGCAGTGGGAAAGGAAAGGAGGTATGTACCCTCACCATTTCCAAGGAACTAGCGCGAAAGCCAGAACCTGGTCGACCTACTTGTGCGCCCATCCTTGTATTATACAAGAGGCCCGCCCAAGTCGTCATTCGGGGACCACCAAAAGTGGAAACCCCGGCAAAACCAGTTTTGAAAATCCAAGGTTCTCCTCAGCTCATCCTTAGAGCCAAGTTTAGCACGAACCCTAGGCTTGTCGTGGGGGAAGTCACTAGATCCGGGAGGATCTACCAACCCCCGCACCTTCAAGGTGCTCAAAAGGTGGTCAGTGTGCCTGTCCCCTCAAAAGCATGTATCCCTAGTGGTCTGCCAAAAGTAGATAAGGACAAAGTCATCCTAAATCCTTATGATTTCGAAAACCACCTTTCAAAGATTCCTATTCACATGTCTATCCTAGAGCTTATCAAAACCTCGCCTAGGCATAGACTTGTCTTAGAGAAAATTCTAGAAAGGGCCAAGGTTGATTCGAACATAAGTCCGGAATCCTTGTCTGCCCAAGTGGCTTTATTAGGAGCAAAATCGCCCATCACCTTTTCGGAAGATAATGTAGATAGACCCTACGAAACCCATAACCAGGCCCTGCATATCGAGGTGGTTCTAAACAACCACTCTCTGGACAGGTGCCTAGTCGATGGTGGAGGAGGGCTCAACATCCTTCCACTTCACGTGGCGTACAAAATCGGAGTCACCTTGACTTCAGTGAACCCAAGCCCCATCGTTATCACTGGATACGATGGGAATGCGTCTAGACCTTTAGGATCCATCGAACTCCCAATGGAAACGGGAGGGATCGAACACACGGGGGTGTTCCATGTCTTGGACATCCACCCCCATTATAACCTGTTGCTGGGAAGACCCTGGATACACAGTTTGTGCGCTGTGCCATCCACCTTCCACAGGTGTGTCAAGATCCCTTTTAGGGACCAGGTCGTAGTGATCCTAGGTGAGAGTCACCCACAGCTTCAGGGGATCATAAACTCCCCTTGTTTATCAAGCTCCCAGGCCCATGAGGCTAACCTGGGGCAAATTATGGTTGAGCCACCTCGGCTCGTGTTGAACAACCCTAGGAAGGTTGTATGTGTGAAGGGGCCGCCCAAAGCAGGCCCCCTCCCGACTTGAATCATCCTAGGAAAACCCAAACGTTCCCTATTTCCAAAACCCCTGGACAAAAGGCCATACGAGCCTAATATGGACGATAGCATGTTCCAAGACCACGACTTGTATCCCATCTTTTCAAAAAACAAAAGGTCGTGGAACATGTTATTGAACATGGGCTACACGCCCTACAAGAGTCTAGGGGCACAAAACCAGGGTCTCCTAGAACCCATCCTTCCTAGGGCCAACCTAAGCCGATATGGGATCGGCTATACTCCCCGAATACCGCCGGAGCCACCCCCTGTAACCACCTGGGTCAAGGGTGCCCCGGAGCCTGTCTTAGAAGAGACCTACGATTTAGACCTCCTATTCTGAGTCTAACCCGTAGTGTTTTCCCTTTGTAGGTATGACGGAAGATCCCTTTTTCTAAAAATACCAAAAACATTTGAAAACTTAAAATAAAAAAAATCGAAAAAAACAAGAAAAACCAAAAACAATGGAAAAACGAAAACTCGAAAAAAGAGTGTTTTGTATAGTTCCCAAAGTTCTTGTGTTACAAAAACCTAAAAAAATCGAAAATTTGGAAAATACCAAAAAGATTTTGTACATAGCTGCTCCTGGTAAGACTTTGGCAAAAGAAAAGGATTTCGAAAGAAGCGTTGTTTGCATAGCCAGACCAAAAATTTCGAAATCACTTGAAAATCCAAGTACAAAACCAGGTTATTTTGAAAACCACGCATCAAGTTCCCTCGGTTCTATAGCCCACGAGAATGATCAAAGCCCAGAAGTGGATCCCCTCGAGGAAGATCCCACTTCTGAGCTCCCAGAATTTCATAGAATTCTCGATTTTGAAAGACCTTCCAATCAGTAGGAGGAGATTTCGTAGAGGTGAACCTAGGGGATGATTCCAATCCCAAAACCATCAAAATAGGCGCATGCTTGCATGAAACTGAAAAGTTAGCATTCATTGCATTTCTATGAACCTATTTAGATGTGTTTGCATGGACGTATGAAGACATGCCGGGCATAGATCCTAGCATAGTCGAGCATCGTCTTCCCTTAGATGCAGGTGTAAAACCCATAAAGCAGAAGCTTAGGAAAATACACCCGAATGTACACATGCAAGTCAAAGAGGGTTTAGAAGATCTGCTAAAAGCCGGATTTATAAAACCCATTGCGTATTCTGATTGGTTGTCAAATATCGTTGTGGTTCGAAAAACCAATGGGAAAATTCGAATATGCATCGATTTCAGAAACCTGAATAAAGCCACTCCAAAGGATAATTATCCTTTACCAAACATAGATTTGATAGTCGATAGTACTGCAAATCATGAAATGTTTTCATTCATGGATGGCTATTCAGGCTATAATCAAATCAAACTAAGTCCACGAGATCAGGGTAAGACCGCCTTCACAACCCCATGGGGCACGTACTGCTATACAGTCATGCCCTTTGGTTTGAAAAATGCCGGCGCGACATACCAACGAGCCATGAATACGATCTTCCATGATCAAATTCATGAACTTGTAGAAGTGTATGTAGATGATCTCTTGGCGAAATCCAAAACCCGATGCACCCATATCGAATGTTTACAAAAGATTTTCGAAAGGCTTAGGCTTTACAAAGTAAAGCTAAACCCTCAAAAATGTGTGTTCGGGGTAGAATCAGGGAAGCTTCTAGGCTTTATGGTGAGCCAAAGGGGAATAGAAGTCGACCCCTCTAAGTGTCGAGCCATCATAGACATGGCTCCACCCTCCAATCTCACCCAAATCCGTAGCCTCCAGGGTCGATTACAATCCGTACGCCGATTCATATCGAATCTAGCAACTAGATGCGAACCCTTCAACAAACTATTGAGGAAGGGTACGAAATTCTTATGGGATGACGAATGCCAAAAGTCCTTCGAGAGACTGAAGGCATACTTGGTTAATCCCTCCGTTTTGAATCCTCCAAAACAAGGAAAACCGCTTTTATTATACATCTCCGTGCATGTAAACGCTTTAGGAGCCCTGTTGGCTCAATACGAGGATGACACCCATAAGGAGTATGCCATCTACTATATTTCGAAAACTCTCTTGGCTTATGAACGAAATTATCAAGCCATGGAGAAGACGTGCTTGGCCCTAGTCTGGGCCTGCCAGAAGTTCAGACACTATTTCCTAGATCATGAGATCTGGATAGTGTCCAAGCTTGATCCAATCAAGCACTTGTTCGAAAAACCCATTCTCACGGGTAGATTGGGCAAATGGCAACTCCTTCTAATGGAGTATGACCTGAAATACCATCACTAGATCTCCATTAAGGGGCAAGCCCTAGCAGATTACGTGGCTGAATTCCCCTTAGAGGACGCATATCCCACTCTTGTCGAAATGCCTGATGAAGGCATATTGCAAAACCATTTTCAAAACCACATTTTGGCAAATTCTTTCGAAAACCAAGTGTGGAAGATGCACTTCGATGGGGCACGAAACCAACGAGGGGCTGGTGCCGGGATCATCCTAATCTCCCCTGAAAAGGGCGAGATTCCCATAGCAGTCCGCTTAGACTTCGAATGTTCCAACAACGTAGCTGAGTATAAAGCACTCATACAAGGCTTAAGGATTTCGAAAACTCTAGGGGCATCATGCATCGAGGTCTTTGGAGATTCGCTCCTTGTCATAAACCAGGTTTTAAAAATTTGGCAAGTACGTAATGAGAAACTACTTCCATATCACGAGTTGGCCACTCGATTGGTCCAATCCTTCCAGTCGTGTAAGCTCACACACGTGGGAAGAGAGGACAATGGCATCGCCGATGCCCTCTCCTCCTTGGGTTCAGCCCTGAAGGTCGATCCCGTTTCAGGGACCAGATCTTTGGAAATATGGCATGCGCTCCACCCATCAACACACGACTTGGATATTTGCCAAAACAACCCAAAGTCTATTGAAAAACCCTGGTTCTATGACATAAAACAATTTTTAGAAAATGGGGGATTCACCGAGGATGCCACATCCAAAGATAAGGCATTCATTCGTAAGATTTCGACCCGATACACCATTCTGGGAGGGGTCTTATACAAAAAGAGTTTTACCGGCATTATGCTTAGGTGTATCGACCTAGAGGAGGCTAGGATTGTAATGCATGAGTTCCACGATGGAGAATGTGGAGGTCATGTTAATGCCAACATGATGGCGATGAAAATACTTAGAGGGGGCTATTTTTGGTCCACCCTGAAAAAGGATTGTCACGATCATGTTAGGAAGTGTCATCCGTGTCAAGTACATGGGCACGCCATTCATATCCCTTCATCTACATTGCATTCCGTGGTCAGCCCCTGGCCATTTACCATGTGGGCGTTTGACATAGTAGGCCCAATATTTCCAAAGGCCTCGAATGGGCATCGTTTTATTTTAGCAGCCACGGAGTATTTCTCCAAGTGGGTGGAAGCCATTTCCCTAACGAATGTAATGGGGCAACATGTGGTGGCTTTCATCCGGAGGAATATCTTGGCTCGATTTGGGGTTCCACGAGACCTTGTGTCTGATAATGGTACCCCATTCAAGAATGAGCGGATGGTTAAGTTGTGCAACACGTATGGCATAACTCACCACTTCTCCTCGCCCTACTACCCTCAAGGCAACGGCCAAGCTGAAGCTACAAACAAGACTCTCATTGGTATCATTGAGAAAACCTTAGAGAAGGGTAGGACGTGGCACGAGAAGCTGGATGAAGCCTTATGGGCTTATAGGACTTCCATCCGGACTCCCACGAATGCCACACCTTTCGAGTTGGTCTATGGCACAAACGCCATTCTTCCCATTCATACCCAACTGCAGTCATTTCATACATCTATAGCACTCGACCTCCCCCTAGAGACGCTTCAGCATGCTAGGATGGCCGAACTAGATTTGCTAGATGAAAGGCGACTCCTTGCCATGGATCATGCTCGTGCATACCGGCGAAGGATAGCCCGACATTATAGCAAACACATGAGACCTCGCCACTTTAAAGTGGGAGATCTGGTCCTGAAAACCATCCACCATCGTGGCCCACACCCCTTAGGCAAGTGGCGCCCCAACTGGGATGGACCCTATGTTGTACGAGCAACCACTACGAACAATTCGTATTGGTTGATCGATGTAGAAGGTAGGAATTTAACAGATCCTATCAATATTCAATACTTAAAGAAGTATCATGTGTAGGATCTGGATTAAATTCCAGTTTTCGAAAATTTTATAGGGATAGCTGCCCTGAGACATGTGAATAAGGTGCAAAGGCAAACTCGTGTGAACCCAAGTGAGAGAATTCACACTTGTGAAAGAGTGGAGTTTTCAAAATCGTGGTTACATTTCAAAATCCTTCTTCTTACAAAGAAAGGCCTAGTTCAACATAGCAAGATACTTGCAAGTAGTACGTGCTATTTCTAAATAGGCTGATCTGGAATGGATCGAGTGTAGGCTTGGGATAAGTCCTCCCCTCTTCTCTTCTCCTTCCAAAAGGAAAAACAAAGGCCCAAACAAAAGGGAATTTCCCCTTCAAAGTCTCTTTCCAAAAGAAAGAAACCAGACTTCAAAAAGAAAAATCGATTCTCTTATGAAAAAGAGGGATTAAAGAAAAAATACTCCCAAAGGGAGACCCTCTATGAAAAAAAGGAAAAAGAGGCCAAAAAGCTCAAAAAGAGCAGTTTTCCGCCTTCTATGCCTTAAACCACGGGACGCTTCAGAAGGGACCGTGGTATCTCTTTCCCATCCCTGGATTATCCCAAGCTAAACATGGTTCATTTCGAGGAATCCTAAAGTAAAAATAGGATTTACTTGCTTGAATTTCATCTTGTTTGAGAATTCGACCTTTCGAGTAAGGCGTAGGAATTTGAAATGAGGCTTGTTTTCTTATAAAACCTCCGCTAGATAAGCGAGTGTTAAGACTCAAACAAGGGCAAGCACGGAGAGCTCGAGATCCTTAGGATCGAGGCTCAAGACAGTTGTCCCTTTTGTAAATAGCTTTTGTAAATAAGTTTTAAAAACCGAACATCGATCAGCATAGGGTTTTTGCTCACTTGGAGCAAGAGACCTTGTAAGTCTCTAGAGTTCGACTACATCTGGTCTCTGGGAGGTCGCCACTTTTGGCACCACACCCATGTCATCTGCATTCCACGCATGGTACTTGCATGAACATGATCCCATTTAGGACCAGATTCCATAAGTGAACCCTTTGGCGTGATATCTCCTCCTACCAGAGTTTGTAAAATTGAGATTTTGTTAAAATGGGACGATCCCATATTCTTCGTGGCTAGATCTAGGGAGACATTAAAAGGGGTGTTTGTCATCTTTGCCCTTATCCAAATCTATTTGGACAAGGCCAAAGAGGGGCATCTGTAAACACCCCGAAATCCCACGAATTTCTTAAACGAATCTGGTTTTATACAAACAGCCCCAAAGGGCCATTTTGAGTTTGGAAACCCAGGAGCCTTCCAAACAAACCCTGTATATATGTTTTAAACTTTATCTTTCAAAAACATATGATATAGTTTTTGAAAACCCTTTTAAAACATGTTTTGAAACCCCGAAGTGACTTGGCCTGATCAAGACAGAACCAGGAGAACCAAGAAGAGCCCGGAACCGGAGCACCTGTCGAGCCCGGCGCAGCAACTCTTGTATCTGATTCACACCCCAGGATCTCGAACGTCCAAGACCCTGTTCTTGCCAAAATATCATTTGAAGTCATCTCCGGAAGGCAGAAACGGAGGCGGACGACCATGTTGGCGAAGACCCAACGCAGACGGAGTACTGATGCTGTCAGGCCCCGCACAAATCGTCCGTCTCGAACCCAGCTCGAAGGAGTCAGAGTTCAGTTTGGATTGGATCTGGACCATATATATCCAGATTTCAATCCAAACCCATATGTGGATTTGGATTTGGATTTGGACCCAGAAATCCAATCCAATATCCATATCCATGGCCCACATCACCTTCTCATAAATGGAGGTGGGGCCCACTTGAAATTCACGTGGGATATTGGGCATGAGAGAGAGTGGGGGTGATAAATATCAAGAGTGTTGTATTAAGCTTGACTTGTGTGTCAAGTTTGGGTTTAATCTTGTGGTTTAGCCTAATTGAGTGGGTTTAAGCTTGTAATTAGCTAAAACCTAACCTAGGGCTGCACCAACATGGGGTGATCAAGGTTTATGGGCCATGCTAAGGGAGCTCCATCACCTAAACCTAGCCAAAAATGCCTAAACCTAGCCTAAACCCCTAATCCACCCCTAATCTGAACCTAATCACCTAACCCACTTCCCTAATCCCGGCCTAATCCCAACCTAATCACCTAACCCACTCCCCTAATCCTTCCCTAAACCTAGATTAATTTCCCTAATCCTAGCCTAAACCTAGCCTAAACCACCTAACCTAGCTCACTAAACCTCACCCTAAAACCCAACCACCTAACCTAGCCCTAAACCACCCTTAGCCCACGATTTTCCCAAACACCTAGTTTTAAAATATCTGGCCCAATCCCATCCAGCCCACCTTATCTATATACTACCCTACCTAAACCACCTAACCACTACCCACAACCCAGCCCTAACCGACCTACCCATCCCCTATTTAAACCCCCCCCATTGTGGGCGGGTTTTCCAAGTGGGAACCACTTTCCACTCCCAGCCGGGCCCTCTTCCTCTCCCATCTCTCACCCGTCTTCCCAGCAGCTCCAGCCCCACCAGCCGCCACCTGCTCCGCCACTCTCCCTCTTCCATCCACCATCACCACCCCACCAGCCGGACGTCACCACCTCACTCAGCCGGGCCCTCTCCTTCTCCCATCTTCCACCAGCCGACAGCCACCTTTGCCGCCACCTCTTCCCATTCGGTAAGTCCCCCTAACTCCCTCAAAACCACTCTCTACCACCTCCCCACTCTTAGCCACCCATCTTCCCCTTAGCTCAGCCTCTTTGCCGCCACCACCTAAGCCTAGCCGAACCTAGGATAACCCAAGTGGCTGGCCACTACTCAGCCACCACCTCCCATTCGGCCGACCTCCCCCTAGGCGTCCTCTTTGGCCTTCCCACTAACTCACCTTTTAGGGCCAGTTTCCCTA
This sequence comes from Brasenia schreberi, assembly GCA_036023115.1. Classification (NCBI taxonomy): domain Eukaryota; kingdom Viridiplantae; phylum Streptophyta; class Magnoliopsida; order Nymphaeales; family Cabombaceae; genus Brasenia; species Brasenia schreberi. The sequence goes on along the minus strand of JAYKKT010000079.1, from coordinate 9,491,071 downwards.
AGTCCCTAACTTCCCTAGTGACCCTAAGACCCACTTAGTCAGCCACTCTAAACTCCCTCCTTGGAGGCGCCGCCCACTTGCCACCGACCCCCTTCGAGGCGTCCATCCCGCGCCCATTTGCAGCCGGCCAGCACCCTTGGTCACGCACCTTCCCGGAGCTCCCATTTGCAGCCCAAAGCCAAGGCCACGCTCAAGCAAGACCTCTACGGACCAGCTACTTGTAAGTTTCTAAACTCGGTCTTTAGTCATATGCTTGCTTGAAATTCAATTTGATACGGGGTTGTAATAACGGAGCCTAGTCTCCCCCCGCTTGTAATAACGTGGCTTGGCACAACCACACACGTGCACTCTCTTAGTCGTGCACAACTTTGAACACACACGGGCCTAATCAGCCCCTAATATATAAGTATACGTATATATTTCATTTCCGAAGGGTTTTGTTTAAGTTGGGCGTGTTGTCTTTCAATTTAAACACTCTCACACACATTGAGCTTTCGCTCTTATTTGAAAGACCCAAGTAAGGGCCGACCTATACTATTTGGGTTTCATTTCATGTCGTGTGAGTAAGTCTTTCAATTTAAACACTCTCACACACATTGAGCTTTCGCTCTTATTTGAAAGACCCAAGTAAGGGCCGACCTATACTATTTGGGTTTCATTTCTTGTCGTGTGAGTAGTCTTTCAATTCAAGCACTTTCACACACATTGAGCCTTCGCTCTTACTCCCAAGACCTTAGTAAAGGCCTTATTGCAGTTATATTTGGGTTTAATTTATGTCGTGTGTGTAGTACTTCAATTCAAGCACTCTCACACACATTGAGCCTTCGCTCTTACTCCCAAGACCTTAGTCAAGGCCATACTGCAATTTATATTTGGGTTTAATTTCATGTCGTGTGTGTAAGTCTTTCAATTCAAGCACGCACCCACATTGAGCCTTCGCTCTTATTTGCAAGACCCGAGTAAGGGCTCATATACATAAGATATATACATATTTCCCTTCGGTTATTTCCCTTCGGTTATTTCCCTTCGGTTATTTCCCTTCCGTTATTTCCCTTCCGTTATTTCCCTTCAGTATTGTCTTTACATTTCGGGTTTTCCCTTTGGAGTAGCGTGAGTTTGCATTGCATCTACGCCATACCACGAGGTAGGACGCATATTGCATCGAAGCAACCCCCGCTCGAATTCGCCCATGTAGTGGAGTGTTCATAACACACAAACTAGGCGACCCAAAAAGGGATAAAAGAAAAGACTTAGGCACGTGCAAAATCCACGTGATCTAAAACATGCAATCGTATCTTAAAGACCCGAAATAGACACCTCGAATCGTTTCGTAGACTTTCTCCCTAAAACTCGATTTTTGCAAAAGCGTACAGACTGACCCTTGCGCATCAGTGCAAGAAGGTCTGCGACGACAAGAGCTCACTTGCTCACAGTCGCCACGTTTAGAAGTCAGTGTTAAATACATCTTCGCTAGCTTAAGTAAGCTAGCTGGCACGCCCTGTTTGTATATAAAGGCCTTAGACGCACGATAAGATCCACTCCAAGCCACGAAAGAGGCGAAGAGGCGGGGATTTTTTCGCGCGTCTACACCCTTGAATGGGCATCAATTCATTTTAGCACCACTGAGTATTTCTCCAAGTGGGTGGAAGCCATTTCCCTGACCAACGTACTGGGGCAACATGTGGTGGCTTTCATTAGGAGGAATATCTTGGCTCGATTTGGGGTTCCACGAGACCTTGTGTCTGATAATGGCACCCCATTCAGGAACGAGCGGATGGTTAAGTTGTGCAATACGTATGGCATAACTCACCACTTCTCTTCGCCCTACTACCCTCAAGGCAACGGCCAAGCCGAAGCCACAAACAAGACTCTCATTAGCATAATTGAGAAGACTTTAGAGAAGGGTAGGACATGGCACGAGAAGCTGGATGAAGCCTTATGGGCTTATAGGACTTTCATCCGGACTCCCACGAATGCCACACCATTTGAATTGGTCTATGGCACAAATGCCATTCTTCCCATTCATACTCAATTGCACTCATTCCATACATCCATAGCACTCGACCTCTCCCTAGAGACGCTTCAGCATGCTAGGATGGCCGAACTAGATTTGCTAGATAAGAGGCGACTCCTTGCTATGGATCATGCTCGTGCATACCGGCAAAGGATAGCCCGACATTATGGTAAACACATGAGACCTCGCTACTTTGAAGTGGGAGATCTGGTTTTGAAAATCGTCCACTATCGTGGCCCACATCCTCTTGGAAAGTGGCGCCCCAAGTGGGATGGACTCTATGTTGTACGTGCAACCACCACGAACAACTCGTATTGGTTGATCGATGTAGAAGGTAGGAATTTAGCAGATCCTATAAATATTCAATACTTAAAGAAGTACTATGTGTAGGATTTGGGTTAAAATTACAAATTTTCGAAAACCTTTAGGGATAGCTGCCTTGAGACTTGAAAATAAGGTTCAAAGGCAAATCGTGTGACCCTGAGTAAGAGAATTCGCACTTGTGAAAGAGTGGAGTCTTCCAAAATCGTGGTTACATTTCAAAATCCTTCTTCTTACAAAGAAAGGCCTAGTTCAATATAGCAAGATACTTGCAAGTAGTACGTGCTATTTCTAAATAGGCTGATCTAGAATGGATCGAGTGTGACCTTGGGATAAGTCCTTCCCCCTTCTCTTCTCCTTCCAAAAGGAAAACAAGGCCCAAATAAAGGGAATTTTCCCATACAAAGTCTCTTTCCAAAAGAAAGAAACCAGAATCCAAAAGAAAAATCGATTCCCTTGTGAAGAAAAAAAAGAGGGATTAAAGAAAAAATACTCCCAAAGGGAGACCCTCTATGAAAAAAAGAAGAAAAGTGGCTAAAAAGCTCAAAAAGAGCAGTTTTCCGCCTTCTATGCCTTAAACCATGGGACGCTTCAGAAGGGATGGTGGTATCTCTTTCCCATCCCTGGCTTATCCCAAGCTAAAGCATGGTTCATTTCGGGGAATCCTAAAGTAAAAATAGGATTTACTTACTTGAATTTCATTTTATTTGAGAATTCGACGTTTTGAGTAAGACGTAGGAATTTGAAATATAGCTTGTTTTCTTATAAAACCTCCACTAGATAAGCGAGTGTCAAGACTCAAGCAAAGGCAAATACGAAGAGCTCGAGATCCTTAGGATTGAGACTCAAGACACTTGTCCCTTTTGTAAATAAATTTTCTAAATAGATTTTGAAAAATCAAATATCGAACAACATAGGATCTGCTCATTTGGAGCAGTAGGCCTTGTAAGTCTCAAGAGTTCGACCATATCTGGTCTCTAGGAGGTCGCCACTCTTGGCACCCCACCCATGTCATGCATCTGCATTTCCACGCATGGACATTTGCATAACATGATCCCATTCAGGACCAAAAACCGTTTCTATATCCCTTTGGCGTGATATCTCCTCCTACTAGGGTTTTTAAAAGTGAGATTTTGCTAAAGATTGGGACGATCCCATATTTTCGTGGTTAGATCTAGGGAGACATTGAAAGGGGTGTTCGTCGTCTTTGCCATTATCCAAATCAATTTGGATAATGCCAAAGAGGGGCATCTGTAAACACCCCGAAATCCCACAAACTTCTCAAATAAAACCTGGTTTTGCAAAAGCAGCCCCAAAGGGCTATTTTGAGTCTGGAAACCCAGGAGCCTTCCAGACAACCCTGTACATATGTTTAAACTGTATATGTTTTAAAATATGTATAATATGCTTTTAAAACCTTTTAAAATACGTTTTGAAACCCCACGAAGCAGCTTGGCCTGATGAAAGCAGGACCAGAAGAGCTAAAGAGAGCCCGAAACTGGAGCACATGTTGAGCCCGGCACAACAACTCTGGTGTTAGATCCATCCCCAGGATCTCGAATGTCCAAGTCCCTGTTATCAACAAAAATCATATGAAATCATCTCCGGAAGGTGAAAACAGAAGGGGACGACCATGTTTGCGAAGACCCAATGCAAGCCGGAGTACTGATGCTGTCAGACCCCGCACAAACCGTTCGTTTCGAACAGTAGACGTAGGAAAATCCCCGCCTCCACTTTGGCTTCTCAGGGCCTCGAGCGGATCCTCTCGTGCGTCTAAGGCCTATTTGTATAAACAGGGCATGCCAGCTAGCTTACTTAAGCTAGCGAAGATATATTTTAATCTGACTTCTAACGTGGCGACTGTGAGCAAGTGAGCTCTTGTCGTCACAGACCTTCTTGCACCGACGCGCAAGGGTCAGTCTGTACGCTTTAAAAATCGAGTTTTACGATAGAAAAAGCTTACGAAAGCGGTTCGAGGTGTTTGATTCGGGTCTTTTTAATGCGATTGCAGATTTTAGATCACGTGGATTTGCACGTGCCTAAGTCTTTCTTTTTATCCTTTTATGGGCCACCTAGGTGTGTGTTATGAACACTCCACTACATGGGGCGAATTTGAGCGGGAGTACGGGGCTTGCTTCGATGCAATATGCATCCTACCTCCTGGTATGGCGTAGATGCAATGCAAACTCACACTACTCCAAAGGGAAAACCCGAATGTAAAGACAATGCCGAAGGGAAATAACTGAAGGGAAATGACCGAAGGGAAATAACCGAAGGGAAATGACTTGTAATGTAAATGCCGAAGGGAGATATGTATATAAGGTATATATGGGCCCTTACTCGGGTCTTGCAAATAAGAGCGAAGGCTCAATGTGGGTGCATGCTTGAATTGAAAGACTTACACACACGACATGAAATGAAACCCAAATATAACTTGCAGTATGGCCTTGATTAAGGTCTTGGGAATAAGAGCGAAAGCTCAATGTGTGTGAGTGCTTGAATTGAAACCCAAATAGTATAGCACGACCCTTATTTGGGTCTTTCAAATAAGAGCGAAGGCTCAATGTGTGTGAGTGCTTGAATTGAAAGACTTACACACACAACATGAAATGAAACCCAAATAGTATAGCACGACCCTTACTTGGGTCTTTCAAATAAGAGCGAAGGCTCAATGTGTGTGAGTGCTTGAATTGAAAGACAACACACCCAACTTAAGCAAAACCCTACGTAAGTTAAAAATATATATATATATATATATATATATATTTATATACTAGGGGCTGATTAAGCCCGTGTGTGTTCAAAATCGTGCACGACTAAGAGAGTGCACGTGTGTGTGGGTGTGCCAAGCCACGTTATTACAAGTGGGGGGAGACTATGCTCCGTTATTACAACCCCGTATCGAATTAAATCTTAAGTAAGTATACAACTAAGGACCAAGTTAGGCACTTACTAATAGCTGGTCCGAAGATGCCTTGCTTGAGCGTGTGCTTGGCCTTCGCCTTGGGCTGCAAGAGGGAGCTCCGCGGAGTTGAACGGCAAAGGGGGCTGCTGGCCGGATGTCTTAGGTGCGCAGGAGGGGCGCCTTGAAGGTGGCCGGCTGCTAGGGATGGGCTGGTTTTGTGTGTTGGGATAAAGTGACTAAGTAGGGTCACTAAGGGAGGGTGTAGTGTTAGGAAGTATGGCACTAAGGGGGAGCCTAAGAGAGTGCCTAAGGGGAGTATGTGGCTGGTGGTGGTTGGCCGAATGGGTATATGACAGTCGGTTGGAGTGGCCGACTAGGGGGGATTCGGTGATGGTGGTTGCTAAGGTAGCTAGGGCTATGGTGGATGGGAAGGGAGCTAGCTAGGGTATGGGGTGAGGTGGTGGTCGGCTGTGGTGAGGTGATATGGGTAAGTCTTAGGGGGTTAAATGGAGTGGCCGGGTGTAGTTACGGTGTCTAGGTGATGGCGGGTGGTTGGAGTGGCTAAGGCTTGGCCGAATGGGTGTGGTGGCGACAAGTGGCTGGTGTTAGGGTAAGGTGGTGGTGGTGTAGGTGGTCGAGAGTGGAGGGGGAGTGGAGAAGAAGTAGGTTAAAGGGTGGGGTACTAACCGGCGGTGATGGGAGGCGGCGGATGGAAGAGGAGCAGCCAGGTGTTTGAAGTGGCTGGTTCGGCCGGATGAAAAGGATGGCGATGGGTGGTTGGCCGGCTGGGGTGTGGTGGAGCAGGTGGAGCACGATGGTGGCTGGCGGTGGTGCAAGTGGAAGACCCGGCTGGGAGTGGATGAAGTGGTTGGGCTCGGTTGGGCTGGAAAGGGCATGAGAGAGGATGGGAAACCCGCCCCTTAGGGGGGGGGTTTATATAGGGCTGCAAAAGTCGGTTGGGGCTGGTATTAGGGTAGTGGTAAGGTGGTCTAGGGGTGGTGGTATGGTAGTAAGGTGGGCTGGTATTAGGGTAGGGCCAGATATTTTTATACAAGGGGTTTTGGGTAGATTCTGTGATAGGTTTAGGTGGGGTGGTTTAGAGGTTTAGGGTTTAGCTAGGTGGGTTGGTTTTGGGGTGAAGTTTAGTGAGGTGGGTTAGGTGATTAGGCTAGGATTAGGTTAGGTTTAGGGAAATTAACTTAGGTTTAGGGAAGGATTAGGGAAGTAGGTTAGGTGATTAGGTTGGGATTAGGCCAGGATTAGGGAAGTGGGTTAGGTGATTCGGTTAGGATTAGGACAGGATTAGGGTAAAAGGCTAGGATTAGGTGTTTTTGGTTAGAATTAGATTAAGGAGCTCCCTTTGCATGACCCATAGACCTTAACCACATCATGTTGGTGTAGCCCTAGGTTAGGTTTTGGCTAATTACAAGCTTAAACCCACTTTAATTAGGCTAACCCACATGATTAACCCCTAACTTGACACACAAGTCAAGCTTAATTACAACACACTTTGATCTTATCCTCCCCCACTCTCTCTCATGCCCATAATCCCACGTGAAATTCAAGTGGGCCCTACCTCCATTTATGAGAAGGTGATGTGGGCCATGGATATGGATATTGGATTGGATCTCTGGATCCAAATCGAAATCCAAGTCCACACATGGGTTTGGATTGGGATCTGGATATATATGGTCCAGATCCAATCCAAACTGAATTCTGACTCCTTCGGGCTGTGTTCGAAACGAACGGTTTGTGTGGGATCTGACAGCATCAGTACTCCGTCTGCGTTGGGTCTTCGCCAACATGATCGTCCGCCTTTGTTTTCGCCTTCCGGAGATGACTTCAAATGATGTTTTGATGATAACAGGGTCTTGGACGTTCGAGATCTTGGGGGTGGATTTGATATGAGAGTTGTTGTGCCGGGCTCGACATGTGCTCCGGTTCCGGGCTCTCCTTAGCTTTTCTGGTCCTGTCTTGATTAGGCCAAGCTGCTTCAGGGTTTCAAAAACGTGTTTTGAAAGGTTTTTAAAGCCACATTATATTTTTGAAATACAAAGTTCAAAACATATGTACAGGGTTGTCTGGAAGGCTCTTGGGTTTCCAGACTCAAAATGGCCCTTTAGGGCTGCTTTTACAAAACCAGGTTTTATTTGAGGAATTCGTGGGATTTTGGGGTGTTTACAGATGCCCGTCTTTGGCCTTGTCCAAATTGATTTGGATAAGGGCAAAGATGACAAACACCCGTTTCAATGTCTCCCTAGATCTATCCACGAAAAATATGGGATCGTCCCAATTTTTAGCCAAAATCTCGCTTTTAAAACCCTGGTAGGAGGAGATATCATGCCAAAGGGATATATATGGAATCTGGTCCTAAACGGGATCATGTTTATGCAAGTACCATGCATGGGATGCAGATGCATGACATGGGGGTGGTGCCAAGAATGGCGACCTCCCAGAGACCAGATGTGGTCGAACTCTAGAGACTTACAAGGCCTACTGCTCCAAGTGAGCAAATCCTATGCTGTTCGATGTTCGATTTTTTTCAAAACTTATTTACAAAACTATTTACAAAAGGGACAACATAGATAAGAAAACATTTTTTGAAAATAGTTGTTTGAGTTTGGACACGAAATCCTATGCTGTCCAAGTGAGCAAATCCTTGTTTTCAAAATCCTATGCTGTTCTCGTTTCAAGTGTTTCATGTTTGCCCTTGTTTGAGTCTTAACACTTGCTTATCTAGCGGAGGTTTTATAAGAAAACAAGGCCTATTTCAAATTCCTACGCCTTACTCGAAACGTCGAATTCTCAAACAAGATGAAATTCAAGTAAGTAAATCCTATTTTTACTTTAGGATTCCTCGAAATGAACCATGCTTTAGCTTGGGATAAGCCAGGGATGGGAAAGAGATACCACGGTCCCTTCTGAAGCGTCCTGTGGTTTAAGGCACTGAAGGTGGAAAAGTGCTCTTTTTTGAGCCTTTTGGCCTCTTTTTCCTTTTTTTAATAGAGGGTCTCCCTTTGGGAGTATTTTTTCTTTAATCCCTCTTTTTCACAAGAGAATCGATTTTTCTTTTGAATTCTGGTTTCTTTCTTTTGGAAAGATACTTTGAATGGGAAATTCCCTTTGTTTGGGCCGTGTTTTTCCTTTTGGAAGGAGAAGAGAAGAGGGGAGGACTTATCCCAAGCCTACACTCGATCCATCCCAAATCAGCCTATTTAGAAATAACACGTACTACTTGCAAGTATCTTGCTATGTTGAACTAGGCCTTTCTTTGTAAGAAGAAGGATTTTAAAATGTAACCACGATTTTGAAGACTCCACTCTTTCACAAGTGCGAATTCCCTCACTCAGGACGACTTTGCCTTTGCACCTTATTCTCATGTCTCAGGGCAGCTATCCCTAAAATTTTCGAAAACTGGAATTTAATCCAAATCCTACACATGATACTTCTTTAAGTATTGGATATTGATAGGATCCGCTAAATTCCTACCTTCTACATCGATCAACCAATACGAATTGTTTGTGGTGGTTGCTCGTACAACATAGGGTCCATCCCACGTGGGGCGCCACTTTCCCAGGGGATGTGGGCCACGATAGTAGATGATTTTCAAGACCAGATCCCCCACTTCAAAGTGGCGAGGTCTCATGTGTTTGCCATAGTGTCGGGCTATCCTTTGCCGGTATGCACGAGCATTATCCATGGCAAGGAGTCGCCTCTCATCTAGCAAATCTAGTTCGGCCATCCTAGCATGCTGAAGCGTCTCTAGGGGGAGGTCGAGTGCTATGGATGTATGGAATGAATGCAGTTGAGTATGAATGGGAAGAATGGCGTTTGTGCCATAGACCAATTCGAATGGTGTGGCATTCGTGGGAGTCCGAATGGAAGTCCTATAAGCCCATAAGGCTTCATCTAGCTTCTCGTGCCACATCCTACCCTTCTCTAAAGTTTTCTCAATCATTCCAATGAGAGTCTTGTTTGTGGCTTTGGCTTGGCCGTTGGCTTGAGGGTAGTAGGGTGAAGAGAAGTGGTGAGTTATGCCATACGTGTTGCACAACTTAACCATCCGCTCATTCCTGAATGGGGTGCCATTATCAGACACAAGGTCTCGTGGAACCCCAAATCGAGCCAAGATATTCCTCCGAATGAAAGCCACCACATGTTGCCCCATCACGTTGGTTAGGGAAATGGCTTCCACCCACTTGGAGAAATACTCCGTGGCTGCTAAAATAAATCGATGCCCATTCGAGGCCTTTGGAAATATTGGGCCTACGATGTCAAATGCCCACATGGTAAATGGCCAGGGGCTGACCACAGAATGCAATGTAGATGATAGGATATGAATGGCGTGTCCATGCACTTGACATGGATGACACTTCCTAACATGATCGTGATAATGCTTTTTCAGGGTGGACCAAAAATAGCCCCCTCTAAGTATTTTCATTGCCATCATGTTGGCATTAACATGACCTCCACATTCTCCATCGTGGAACTCATGCATCACTATCCTAGCCTCCTTTAGATCATCGATTTTGGCCTCAAACTCCCTTCTCAAGTCCTCGATTTCATCTAGTTTTATTTTGTTTTTGAAAATCCTCCTAGAGTGAGAACTTGATGCGCATGAGCCTTGGCTCGACACTTCACTTGGATTGGATTTTGACATGCTTTTCAAGCTTTTTTCAAAATTTCCTAAGTACAAGCAAAGAAAACAAGTTAAAACGACACCTTTTTACAAAATTTTCGCAAGACTTCTACAAGTAAACTCGATTTCTGAAAAGGCTCACGTCCCACCGGGCGTGCCAATCTCTGTAGACGCGCGAAAATCTCTGCCTCTTCGCCTCTTTCGGGGCTTGGAGTGGATCTTCTCGTGTGTCTAAGGCCTATGTATACAAATAGGGCGTGCCAGCTAGCTTACTTAATTTAGTGAAGATATTTTGAACACTGACTTCTAAACGTGGTGACTGTGAGCAAGTAAGCTCTTGTCGTCGCAGACCTTCTTGCACCGATGCGCAAGGGTCAGTCTGTACGCTTTGCAAAAATCGAGTTTTGGAGAGAAAGTCTACGAAGCGATTCGAGGTGTCTATTTCGGGTCTTTAAGATGCGGTAGCATATTTTAGATCACGTGGATTTGCACGTGCCTAAGTCTTTTCTTTTATCCCTTTTCGGGCCACCTAGTTTGTGTGTTATGAACACTCCACTATATGGGCGAATTCGAGCGGGGCTTGCTTTGATGCAATATGCATCCTACCTCGTGGTATGGCGTAGATGCAATGCAAACTCACGCTACTCCAAAGGGAAAACCCGAAATGTAAAGACAATACTGAAGGGAAATAGCAGAAGGGAAATAACCGAAGGGAAATAACCGAAGGGAGATATGTATATAGCTTATGTATATGAGCCCTTACTCGGGTCTTGCAAATAAGAGCGAAGGCTCAATGTGGGTGCGTGCTTGAATTGAAAGACTTACACACACGACATGAAATTAAACCCAAATATAAATTGCAGTATGGCCTTGACTAAGGTCTTGGGAGTAAGAGCGAAGGCTCAATGTGTGTGAGAGTGCTTGAATTGAAGTACTACACACACGACATAAATGAAACCCAAATATAACTGCAATAAGGCCTTTACTAAGGTCTTGGGAGTAAGAGCGAAGGCTCAATGTGTGTGAAAGTGCTTGAATTGAAAGACTTACTCACACGACATGAAATGAAACCCAAATAGTATAGGTCAGCCCTTACTTGGGTCTTTCAACTAAGAGCGAAAGCTCAATGTGTGTGAGTGCTTGAATTGAAAGACTTACTCACACGACATGAAATGAAACCCAAATAGTATAGGTCGGCCCTTACTTGGGTCTTTCAAATAAGAGCGAAAGCTCAATGTGTGTGAGTGCTTGAATTGAAAGACAACGCACCCAACTTAAACAAAACCCTTCGAAAATGAAAGTATATATATACACTTATGTATTAGGGGCTGATTAGGCCCGTGTGTGTTCAAAATCGTGCACGACTAAGAGGGTGCACGTGTGTGGTTGTGCCAAGCCACGTTATTACAAGCGGGGGGAGACTATGCTCCGTTATTTCAACCCCGTATCAAATTGAATCTCAAGCAAGTATACAACTAAGGACCGAGTTTAGGCACTTACGAGTAGCTGGTCCGTAGAGGCCTTGCTTGGGCGTGGACTTGGCCTTGGGCTGCAAACGGGAGCTCCGCGAAGATAGGTGATCAAAGGTGCTGGCCGGCTGCAAGTGGGGCGCGGGATAGGCGCCTCGAAGGTGGCCGGTGGCAAGTAGGTGTCGCCTCAAGGTGGGGATTTAAAGGGGTTGAATAAGTGGGTTCTTAGGGTCACTAGGGGAGTTGAGAGTTTTGGGAAAGCTGGACCTAAAGGAGAATTTATGGGAAGGCCGAATGGGACACCTAAGGGAAGGCCGAATGGGATATGATGGCTAGGTAGTGGCCGATAGTTTAGGTTATACTAGGTTCGGCTAGGTGAAAAGGGTGGTGGCAAAGGGGCTGAGATGAGGATAGGGTAGGTGGCTAAGAGTGGAGAGGTGGAAGAGAAGGGGCTTTGATGGAGATTGGGTACTTACCGAATGGGGAGAGGCGGTGGAAGGCAAGGAGAAGTAGGCGGGTAGGTGGGCTCTTGGCTGGTTCGGTTGGATGAAGGCGGTGGCGTCCGACTGGGCAATGGTGGTGGATGGAAGAGGGAAGGTGGCGGTGCAGGTGGTGGCTGGTGGAGCAGGCGGAGGTGATGGAGAGTGGTCCCGGCTAGATGAGGAAGTGGGGGAAGGAGAGGGCCCAGCTAGGTGAGGTGAGGGTTCCCACTTGCAAAACCCGCCCCCAAGGGGGGGGTTTAAATAGGGGATGGGTAGGTCGGTTAGGGCTGGGCTGAGGGTAGTGGTAGGTGGTTTAGGTAGGGTGGTATGTAGATAAGGTGGGCTGGAAAGGGTTGGGCCAGATATTTTAAAACTAGGGGTTTGGGTAGATTGTGGGCTAAGGGTGGTTTAGGAGTTTAGGGCTAGGTTAGGTGGTTGGGTTTTAGGGTGAGGTTTAGTGAGCTAGGTTAGGTGATTAGGCTAGGTTTAGGCTAGGATTAGGGAAATTAATCTAGGTTTAGGGAAGGATTAGGGAAGTGGGTTAGGTGATTAGGTTGGGATTAGGCCGGGATTAGGGAAGTGGGTTAGGTGATTAGGTCGGGATTAGGGGTGGATTAGGGGTTTAGGCAAGGATTAGTCATTTTGGGTTAGGTTTAGGTGAGGGAGCTCCCTTAGCATGGCCCAAAGACCTTGATCACCCCATGTTGGTGCAGCCCTAGGTTAGGTTTTAGCTAATTACAAGCTTAAACCCACTCAATTAGGCTAACCCACATGATTAAACCCAAACTTGACACACAAGTCAAGCTTAATACAACACTCTTGATATTTTTCACCCCCACTCTCTCTCATGCCCAATATCCCACATGAAACTCAAGTGGGCCCCACCTCCATTTATGAGAAGGTGATGTGGGCCATGGATATGGATATTGGATTGGATCTCTAGATCCAAATCCAAATCCAAGTCCAGATATGGGTTTGGATTGGGATCTGGATATATATGGTCCAGATCTAATCCAAACTGAACTCTGACTCCTTCGAGCTGGGTTCGAAACGGACGATTCGTGCGGGGCCTGACAGCATCAGTACTCCGTCTGCGTTGGGTCTTCGCGAACATGGTCGTTCGCCTCCGTTTCTGCCTTCCGGAGATGACTTCAAATGATATTTTGATAAGAACAGGGTCTTGGACGTTCGAGATCCTGGGGGTGTGAATCAGTTACAAGAGTTGCTGCGCCGGGCTTGACGTGTGCTCCGGTTCCGGGCTCTTCTTAGCTCTCCTGGTCCTGTCTTGATCGGGCCAAGCCACTTCGGGGTTTCAAAACATGTTTTAAAAGGGTTTTCAAAAGCCATATTATATGTTTTTGAAAGATGTAGTTTAAAACAGATATACAGGGTTGTTTGGAAGGCTCCTGGGTTTCCAAACTCAAAATGGCCCTTTGGGGTTGCTTTTACAAAACCAGGTTTGTTTAAGGAATTCGTGGGATTTCGGGGTGTTTACAATACTCTATTAGAAGGAGTTGCCATTTGCCCAATCTACCTGTGAGAATGGGTTTTTCGAACAAGTGCTTGATTGGATCAAGCTTGGACACTATCTAGATCTCATAATCTAGGAAATAGTGTCTGAATTTCTGGCAGGCCCAAACTAGGGCTAAGCACGTCTTCTCCATGGCTTGATAATTTCATTCATAAGCCAAGAAAGTTTTCGAAATGTAGTAGATGGCATACTCCTTATGGTGTCACCCTCGTATTGAGCCAATAGGGCTCCTAAAGCATTCGCATGCACGGAGATGTAGAGTAAAAGCGGTTTTCCTTGCTTTGGAGGGTTCAAAACGGGGGGATTAATCAAGTATGCCTTCAGTCTCTCGAAGGACTTCTGGCATTCGTCATCCCATAAGAATTTCGTGCCCTCCACAACAGTTTGTTGAAGGGTTCGCATCTAGTTGCCAGATTCGATATGAATCGGCGAACGGATTGTAAACGACCCTGGAGGCTACGGATTTGAGTGAGATTGGAGGGTGGAGCCATGTCTATGATGGCTCAACACTTAGAGGGGTCGACTTCTATACCCCTTTGGCTCACCATAAAGCCCAGAAGCTTTCCTGATTCTACCCCGAATACACATTTTTTAGGGTTTAGCTTTACTTTGTAAAGCCTAAGCCTTTCGAAAATCTTTTGCAAACATTCGATATGAGTGCATCGGGTTTTGGATTTTGCCAAGAGATCATCTACATACACTTCTACGAGCTCATGAATCTGATCATGGAAGATCGTAGTCATGGCTCGTTGGTATGTTGCACCGGCATTTTTCAAACCAAAGGGCATGACTGTATAGCAGTACGTGCCCCATGGGGTGGTGAAGGCGGTCTTACCATGATCTCGTGGACTTAATTTGATTTGATTATAGCCTGAATAGCTATCCATAAATTAAAACATTTCATGATTTGGACGTAATTATCCTTTGGAGTGGCTTTATTCAGGTTTCTGAAATCGATGCATATTCGAATTTTCCCATTGGTTTTTCGAACTACAACGATGTTTGACAACCAATCAGAATACGCAATGGGTTTTATAAATCCGGCTTTTAACAGATCTTCTAAACTCTCTTTGACTTGCGTGTATACATTCGGGTGTATTTTCCTATGCTTCTGCTTTATGGGTTTTACATCCGCATCTAAGGGAAGACGATGCTCAATAATGCTGGGGTCTATGCCCGGCATGTCTTCATACGTCCATGCAAACACATCTAAATAGGTTCGTAGAAATGCAATGAATGCTAATCTTTCAGGTTCATGCAAACATGCGCCTATTTTGATGGATTTGGGATTGGAATCATCCCCTAGGTTCACCTCTATGAAATCTCCTCCTACTGATTGGGAAGGTTTTTCAAAATCGAGAATTTTATGAAATTCTGGGAGCTCAGAAGTGGGATCTTCCTCAAGGGGATCCACTTCTGGGCTTTGATCATTCTCGTGGGCTATAGACCCGAGGGAATTTGATGCGCGATTTTCAAAAAGACCTGGTTTTGTACTCGGATTTTCAAGTGATTTCGAAATTTTTGGTTCGGCTATGCAGACGACGTTTCTTTTGAAATCCTTTTCTTTTGCCAAAGTCCTACCAGGAGCAGCTATGTATTCGGGGAGTATAGCCGATCCCATATCGGCTTGGATTGGCCCTAGGAAGGATGGGCTCTAGGAGACCCTGGTTCTGTGCCCCTAGACTCTTGTAGGGCGTATAGCCCATGTTCAACAACATGTTCCACGATTTCTTATTTTTTGAAAAGGTTGAGTACAAATCGTGGTCCTGGAACATGCTGTCGTCCATATCGTGCTCATATGGCCTCTTGTCTAGGGGCTTTGGAAATAGGGAACGCTTGGGTTTTCCTAGAAGGGTTAAGATCGGGAGGCGGCATGCTTTGGGCGGCCCCTTCACACATACAACCTTCCTAGGGTTGTTCAACACGAGCCTTGGCGGCTCAATCATAATTTGCCCTAGGTTAGCCTCATGGGCCTGGGAGCTTGATAAACAAGGGGAGTTTATGATCCCCTGAAGCTATGGGTGACTCTCACCTAGGATCACTACGACCTGGTCCCTGAAAGGGATCTTGACACACCTGTGGAAGGTGGATGGCACAACGCACAAATTGTGTATCTAGGGCCTTCCAAACAACAGGTTATAATGGGGGTGGATGTCCAAGACATGGAATACCCCCGTGTGTTCGATCCCTCCCGTTTCCATTGGGAGTTCGATTGATCCTAGCAGCCTAGACGCATTCCCATCGTATCCAGTGATAACGATGGGGCTTGGGTTCACAGAAGTCAAGGTGACTCCAATTTGATACGCCACATGAAGTGGAAGGATGTTGAGCCCTCCTCCCCCATCGACTAGGCACCTGTCCAGAGAGTGGTTCTTCAGAACCACCTCGATATGCAGGGCTTGGTTGTGGGACTCGTAGGGTCTATCTACATCATCTTCCGAGAAAGTGATGGGCGATTTTGCTCCTAATAAAGCCACTTGGGCAGACAAGGATTCCGAACTTATGTTTGAATCAACCTTGGCCCTTTCTAGAATTTTCTCTAGCACGAGTCTATGCCTAGGCGAGGTTTTTATAAGCTCTAGGATAGACATGTAGATAGGAATCTTTGAAAGGTGGTTTTCGAAGTCATAAGGATTTAGGATGACTTTATCCTTGTTTGCTTTTGGCAGAACACCAGGGATACATGCTTTTGAGGGGCCAGGCACACTGACCACCTTTTTAGCACCTTGAAGTTGTGGGGGTTGATAGATCCTCCCGGATCTAGTCACTTCCCCCACGACCAGCCTAGGGTTCGTGCTAAATTTGGCTCTAAGGATGAGTTGAGGAGAACCTTGGATTTTTAAAACTGGTCCCCGAATGATGACTTGGGCGGGCTTCTTGTATACTACAAGAGTGGGCGCACAAGTGGGTCGACCAGACTCTAGTTTTTGCGCTAGTTCCTTAGAAAAGGTGAGGGTACATACCTCATTTCCTTTCCCACTGCCACTGGCGTGTTTGGGAAAGGGTTCTTTGAAGACAGCTTGAGGTGGCTTAGGTTCCGCAGTGACCTGGAGCCAGCCCTCCGCTATCAAGTTCTCAATTTTATTTAAAAGGGAGAAACAATGTTTTGTATCATGGCCTTTGAGCCGATGATACTTACAAAATCGATTTAAATACCCCCCTTTGGAAGTGACTCCTTCGGGGATTTCGGAAAGTTCTATCATGCCCTGGGAAAGTAGGAGGTCTAGGACCTCCGACACAAGTTGCCCCAGCGGTGTATACTCCCGTTTTTCAACCGGCTCCCTTTTGTTTTCTAGTTTTTCAAAATTTTTGGAAGTGCCTGCCACGCCTGGATCCACCTGGACATTGGCGATTTTATGGGGCTTTGCCCCTTTGTCCATCGTGGGTAGCCCATAAGTGATGGGCTTTTCCAAGCGGGTTTTAGAAATGGCACTTCCTTTCCACAAGTGATCGTATGTCCCTTTTCTCAAGTTGGTTTCGAAAAGGGATGCCTTTTTGATCAACTTATGGAAAGTTGAGATCTCATGGAGCGAGAGAAGGGTTTTTAACTCGCTTTTAAAGTTATCCAGGATGAGCATGACTGCGCATCCTTCGGATATGGGCTCTCGCACTTGGCCCAAAAGTGACCTCCATCTTATAATGAAGGCATGTACGTCTTCGTTCATGCCTTGCTTTGTATCCCTTAAGGTATTCAGAGTCGGCGTGACTTCTACGTTGTGTGCAAATCTTTGCATGAAGCAGTTCGCTAACTCTTCAAAAGTAGCGAACTGGCTTAAGTCGTACGAAGCCAGCCATTTGGCAGCTGTGCCTTTAAGGGATAAAGGGAACCAATACACCCATTTCATCAAGTCCTTCTTTTTCTTATGGGCTCGACGCGAGAAAAGCTGCAAGTGAGACCTAGGGTCACCCATGCCATCATACCGATGAAAGTTCGGTATTTCGTCGTCACTGTCTATTTTGTAATCCATAGGAAGGAAATCAAACAGGGCGTAGCTTCTTTTCTCTTTATTCTGCCCTTTCAGCAACTGCTGTAGGGCTTTACAGTCCTTTTGTGTGAAGGACTCGTGGTATTGGTTGCCTTCTATTACGGAGGCCTCTTTGTGTTTGCAAGGTTTTTCAGATTTTTTCTTAGGCCTTTGTTCACTGTTTGATGAACACGAATCGCCTACTTCAGCCTCTTGGCTGAGAGCATCGATTTTGGCCTCAAACTCCCTTTTCAGGTCCTCGATCTCATCTAGTTTTATTTTGTTTTTGAAAATCCTCCTAGAGTGAGAACTTGATGCGCATGAGCCTTGGCTCGACACTTCACTTGGATTGGATTTTGACATGCTTTTCAAGCTTTTTCAAAATTTCCTAAGTACAAGTAAAGAAAACAAAGTTAAAAACAACACCTTTTTAACAAAATTTTTCGCAAGCTTCTAGTCCTAACTCGACTTTTGAAAGGCTCAGGTCCCACCGGGCATGCCAATCTCTGTAGACGCAGGAAAATCCCCGCCTCCCCTTTGGCTTCTCAGGGCTTGGAGCGGATCCTCTCGTGCGTCTAAGGCCTATTTGTATAAACAGGGCGTGCCAGCTAGCTTACTTAAGCTAGCAAAGATATATTTTAATCTGACTTCTAACGTGGCGACTGTGAGCAAGTGAGCTGTTGTCGTCGTAGACTTTCTTGCACCGACGTGCAAGGGTCAGTCTGTACGCTTTAAAAATCGAGTTTTTGGATAGAAAAAGCTTACGAAAGCGGTTCGAGGTGTTTGATTCCGGTCTTTTTAATGTGATTGCAGATTTTAGATCACGTGGATTTGCACGTGCCTAAGTCTTTCTTTTTATCCCTTTATGGGCCACCTAGGTGTGTGTTATGAACACTCCACTACATGGGGTGAATTTGAGCGGGAGTACGGGGCTTGCTTCGATGCAATATGCGTCCTACCTCGTGGTATGGCATAGATGCAATGCAAACTCACGCTACTCCAAAGGGAAAACCCGAATGTAAAGACAATGCCGAAGGGAAATAACCGAAGGGAAATGACCGAAGGGAAATAACCGAAGGGAAATGACCGAAGGGAAATAACCGAAGGGAAATGACTTGTAATGTAAATGCCGAAGGGAAATATGTATATAAGGTATATATGGGCCCTTACTCGGGTCTTGCAAATAAGAGCGAAGGCTCAATGTGGGTGCGTGCTTGAATTGAAAGACTTACACACACGACATGAAATGAAACCCAAATATAACTTGCAGTATGGCCTTGATTAAGGTCTTGGGAATAAGAGCGAAAGCTCAATGTGTGTGAGTGCTTGAATTGAAGTACTACGCACACAACATGAAATTAAACCCAAATAGTATAACACGGCCCTTACTTGGGTCTTACAAATAAGAGCGAAGGCTCAATGTGTGTGAGTGCTTGAATTGAAAGACTTACACACACGACATGAAATGAAACCCAAATAGTATAGCACGGCCCTTATTTGGGTCTTTCAAATAAGAGCGAAGGCTGAATGTGTGTGAGTGCTTGAATTGAAAGACTTATACACACGACATGAAATGAAACCCAAATAGTATAGCACGGCCCTTACTTGGGTCTTTCAAATAAGAGCGAAGGCTCAATGTGTGTGAGTGCTTGAATTGAAAGGCAACACACCCAACTTAAGCTAAACCCTACGTAAGTTAAAATATATATATATATATATTTATATACTAGGGGCTGATTAGGCCCGTGTGTGTTCAAAATCATGCACGACTAAGAGAGTGCACGTGTGTGTGGGTGTGCCAAGCCACGTTATTACAAGCGGGGGGAGACTATGCTCCGTTATTACAACCCCGTATCGAATTAAATCTTAAGCAAGTATACAACTAAGGACTGAGTTAGGCACTTACTAATAGCTGGTCCGAAGATGCCTTGCTTGAGCGTGGGCTTGGCCTTCGCCTTGGGCTGCAAGAGGGAGCTCCGCGGAGTTGAACGGCAAAGGGGGTTGCTGGCCGGATGTCTTAGGTGCGCGGGAGGGGCGCCTTGAAGGTGGCCGGCTGCTAGGGATGGGCTGGTTTTGTGTGTTGGGCTAAAGTGACTAAGTAGGGTCACTAAGGGAGGGTGTAGTGTTAGGAAGTATGGCACTAAGGGGGAGCCTAAGGGAGTTCCTAAGGGGAGTATGTGGCTGGCGGTGGTTGGCCGAATGGGTATATGACAGTCGGTTGGAGTGGCCGACTAGGGGGGATTCGGTGATGGTGGTTGCTAAGGTAGCTAGGGCTATGGTGGATGGGAAGGGAGCTAGCTAGGGTATGGGGTGAGGTGGTGGTCGGCTGTGGTGAGGTGATATGGGTAAGTCTTAGTGGGTTAAATGGAGTGGCCGGGTGTAGTTACGGTGTCTAGGTGATGGCGGGTGGTTGGAGTGGCTAAGGCTTGGCCAAATGGGTGTGGTGGCGACAAGTGGCTGGTGTTAGGGTAAGGTGGTGGTGGTGTAGGTGGCCGAGAGTGGAGAAGAAGTAGGTTAAAGGGTGGGGTACTAACCGACGGTGATGGGAGGCGGCGGATGGAAGAGGAGCAATCGGGTGTTTGAAGTGGCTGGTTCGGCCGGATGAAAAGGATGGCGACGGGTGGTTGGCCGGCTGGGGTGTGGTGGAGCAGGTGGAGCATGATGGTGGCTGGCGGTGGTGCAGGTGGAAGACCCAGCTAGGAGTGGATGAAGTGGCTGGGCTCGGTTGGGCTGGAAAGGGCATGAGAGAGGATGGGAAACCCGCCCCTTAGGAGGGGGGGTTTATATAGGGCTGCAAAAGTCGGTTGGGGCTGGTATTAGGGTAGTGGTAAGGTGGTCTAGGGGTGGTGGTATGGTAGTAAGGTGGGCTGGTATTAGGGTAGGGCCAGATATTTTTATACAAGGGGTTTTTGGTAGATTGTGTGCTAGGTTTAGGTGGGGTGGTTTAGAGGTTTAGGGTTTAGCTAGGTGGGTTGGTTTTGGGGTGAGGTTTAGTGAGGTGGGTTAGGTGATTAGGCTAGGATTAGGTTAGGTTTAGGGAAATTAACCTAGGTTTAGGGAAGGATTAGGAGAGAGGGTTAGGTGATTAGGCCTGGATTAGGGAAGTGGGTTAGGTGATTAGGCTAGGATTAGGACAGGATTAGGGTAAAAGGCTAGAATTAGGTGTTTTTGGTTAGGATTAAATTAAGGAGCTCCCTTTGCATGTCCCATAGACCTTAACCACATCATGTTGGTGCAGCCCTAGGTTAGGTTTTGGCTAATTACAAGCTTAAACCCACTTTAATTAGGCTAACCCACATGATTAACCCCAAACTTGACACACAAGTCAAGCTTAATTACAACACACTTTGATCTTATCCTCCCCCACTCTCTCTCATGCCCATAATCCCACGTGAAATTCAAGTGGGCCCCACCTCCATTTATGAGAAGGTGATGTGGGCCATGGATATGGATATTGGATTGGATCTCTGGATCCAAATCCAAATCTAAGTCCACACATAGGTTTGGATTGGGATCTAGATATATATGGTCCAGATCCAATCCAAACTGAATTCTGACTCCTTCGGGCTGTGTTCAAAATGAACGGTTTCTGCGGGGTCTGACAGCATCAGTACTCCGTCTGCGTTGGGTCTTCGCCAACATGATCGTCCACCTTTGTTTTCGCCTTCCGGAGATGACTTCAAATGATGTTTTGATGATAAGAGGGTCTTCGACGTTCGAGATCCTGGGGGTGGATTTGATATGAGAGTTGCTGTGTCGGGCTCGACATGTGCTCCGGTTCCGGGCTCCCCTTAGCTTTTCTGGTCCTGTCTTGATTAGGCCAAGTTGCTTCGGGGTTTCAAAAACGTGTTTTAAAAGGTTTTTAAAGCCACATTATATTTTTGAAATACAAAGTTCAAAACATATGTACAGGGTTGTTTGGAAGGCTCCTGGGTTTCGAGACTCAAAATGGCCCTTTGGGGCTGCTTTTACAAAACCAGGTTTTATTTGAGGAATTCGTGGGATTTTGGGGTGTTTACACGAACATACCCTGAAGGAGTCAGAATTCAGTTTGGACTGGATCTGGACCATATATATCCAGATCCCAATCCAAACGTATGTGTGGATTTGAATTTGGATTTGGATCTAAAGATCCAATCCAATATCCACATCCATGGCCCACATCACCTTCTCATAATGGAGGTGGGGCCCACTTGAAATTCACGTGGGATTATGGGCATGAGAGAGAATGGGGAGGATAAGCATGAGGAAAATGTATTAAGCTTGACTTGTGTGTCAAGTTTGGGTTAATCATGTGGGTTAGCCTAATTAGTGTGGGTTTAAGCTTGTATAAACCTACACCTAACCTAGGGCTGCGCCAACATGATTCAATGAAGTCCATGGGCTATGCAAAGGGAGACTCCTAACCCAATCCTAATCCAAAACCCTTAATCCTAGCCTAATCACCTAACCCACTTCCCTAATCCTGGCCTAATCCCAACCTAATCACCTAACCCACCTCCCTAATCCTTCCCTAAACCTAGCCTAATTCCCTTCATCCTAACCTAATCCTAGCCTAAACACCTAACCCACCTCACTAAACCTCACCCCAAAACCAACCTACCTAGCTAAGCCCTAAACCACTAAACCACCCCACCTAAACCTAGCACACCATATCCTTAAAACCACCTAAACTAAATATCTGGCCCCCCCTAAATATCTAGCCCACCTTATCACTAAACCACCACCACCTAACCACTAAACCACCCCCTTCAAAACCAGCCCCACCGACTTTATCCAACCCTATAAACCCCCCCTTAATGGGCGGGTTTTTGAGAAATCAGCCAGCCATCTTGGGCCAGCCGAGCCTTCCTCTCCTCTTGCTCTCTTCTCTCACCTGCTCCACCACCACCTCTCGGCCTACACCACTCCACGCCGCCATCATCTCCCGGCCTGCACCATTCCATGCCACCACAACTGCCCGGCCAGCTCCACTCCTTCCACTCGACTGCATCCTCCTTCCACCCGGCTACCTTCCTTGGACAACCACCACCTTCCCTTTCTTATTCGGTTAGTACCTGTAGACATGGAAAACCTCTGCCTCCCTGGTTTCTTAGGCCTGGGGCGAACCTTTTCGTGTGTCTAAGTCCTATTTGTATAAACAGGACGTGCCAGCTAGCTTACCTAAGCTAGCGAAGATATATTTTAACCTGACTTCTAACGTGGTGACTGTGAGCAAGCAAGCTCTTGTCGTCGCAGACCTTCTTGCACCGATGCGCAAGGGTCAGTCTGTACGCTTTAAAAATCGAGTTTTTAATGGAAAAAGCCTACGAAAGCGGTTTGAGGTGTTTGATTCGGGTCTTTAATACGATTTTCAGATTTTAGATCACGTGGATTTGCACGTGCCTAAGTCTTTCTTTTTATCCCTTTACGTGCCACCTAGGTGTGTATTATGAACACTCCACTAAATGTGGCAAATTTGAGCGGGAGTATGGGGTTTGCTTTGATGCAATATGCACCCAACTCGTGGTATGGCGTAGATGCAATGCAAAACTCACGCTACTCCAAAGGGAAAACCCAAATGTAAAGACAATACCGAAGGGAAATGACTTAAGGGAAATGACTTGAAATGTAAATGCTGAAGGGAAATAACCAAAGGGAAATTGCCGAAGGGAAATACGTATATAAGGTATATAAGGGCCCTTACTCGGGTCTTGCAAATAAGAGCGAAGGCTCAATGTGGGTGTGTGCTTGAATTGAAAGACTACACACACGACATGAAATGAAACCCAAATATAACTTGCAATATGGCCTTGATTAAGGTCTTGGGAATAAGAGCGAAGCTCAATGTGTGTGAGTGCTTGAATTGAAGTACTACGCACACAACATGAAATTAAACCCAAATAGTATAACACAACCCTTACTTGGGTCTTACAAATAAGAGCGAAGGCTCAATGTGTGTGTGTGCTTGAATTGAAGTACTACGCACACAAGATGAAATTAAACCCAAATAGTATAGCCCGGCCCTTACTTGGGTCTTACAAATAAGAGCGAAGGCTCAATGGGTGTGCGTGCTTGAATTGAAGTACTACGCACACAACATGAAATTAAACCCAAATAGTATAGCACGGCCCTTACTTGGGTCTTACAAATAAGAGCGAAGGCTCAATGTGTGTGCGTGCTTGAATTGAAAGACAACACACTCAACTTAAGCAAAACCCTACGTAATTTAAAGTATATACATATATTTATATCCTAGGGGCTGATTAGGCCCGTGTGTGTTCAAAATCGTGCACGACTAAGAGAGTGCACGTGTGTGTGGGTGTGCCAAGCCATGTTATTACAAGCGGGAGGAGACTATGCTCTGTTATTATAACCCCGTATCGAATTTAATTTAAGCAAGTATACAACTAAGGACCGAGTTAGGCACTTACTTATAGCTGGTCCGAAGATGCCTTGCTTGAGCATGGGCTTAACCTTGGGCTGCAAGAGGGAGCTCCTCGAAGTTAAACGGCAAGGGGAGGTGTTGGCCGGGTGCCTTGGGTGAGCGGGAGGGGCGCCTTGAAGGTGGCCGACTGTTATGAAGGGGGCTGCCTTGGCGTGTTGGGCTAAAGTGACTAAGTAGGGTCACTAAGGGAGGGTGTAGTATTAGGAAAGATGGCACTAAGTGGGAGTCTAAGGGAGTGTCTAAGGGAGTGCCTGAGGGAGTGGGTTGCTGGGCCGAGTAGTTTAGGTACAATCGGTTGAAGTGGCCGACTAAGGAAAACTTGGTGGTGGTCGGCTGCTAGGGTGGCTAGGGATGTGGTGGATGGGAAGGGAACTAGCTAGGGTATGGGGTAAGGTGGAGTTAGGGGTTGAGGGGAAGTGATATGGGTAGGTCTTAGGGAGTTAAGTGGAGTGGCCGGGTGTTGCTAGGGGAAGTAATTCTAGGCAGGTAGTTGAAGTGGCTAGGGTCTGACCGAATGGGCAAGTAGCGGGTGGCTGGTGTTAGGATGCGGTGGTGGTGGTGTAGGTGGCTGAGAGTGGAGGGGGAGTGAAGAAGAGGTAGAGTGAAGGATAGGGTACTAACCGAAAGGGGGAGAAGGCGGCGGATGGAAGAGTAGCAGCCGGGTGGTTGAAATGGATGGTTCGGTCGGATGAAAAGGGTGGCGATGTAGAGCTTGGCTAGAGCGGTGGTGGTGGTGGTGGTGCAGGTGGAAGACTCGGCTGGAAGGTGGCTGGGATCGGCTGGGCTGGAAAAAGATGGAAAACCCGCCCCTTGGGGGGGGGGTTTATATAGGGCTAAAGAGGGCGGTTGGGGCTGGTATTAGGAGGGTGGTAAGGTGGTCTAGGGGTGGTGGTGTGGTGATAAGGTGGGCTGGTTTTGGAGAGGGGCCAGATATTTTAATACAAGAGGTTTTGGGTAGATGGTGTGCTAGGTTTAGGTGGGGTGGTTTAGGGGTTTAGGGTTTAGCTAGGTGGGTTGGTTTTGGGGTAAGGTTTAGTGAGGTGGGTTAGGTGATTAGGCTAGGATTAGGTTAGGTTTAGGGAAATTAACCTAGGTTTAGGGAAGGATTAGGGAAGTGGGTTAGGTGATTAGGTTGGGATTAGGCCGGGATTAGGGAAGTGGGTTAGGTGATTAGGCTAGGTTTACGACAGGATTAGGGTAAAAGGCTAGGATTAGGGCTTTTTGATTAGGGTTGGTTTAAGGAGCTCCCTTTGCATGACCCATAGACCTTAATTACATCATGTTGGTGCAGCCCTAGGTTAGGTTTTGGCTAATTACAAGCTTAAACCCATGTTAATTTGGCTAAACCACATGATTAACCCCAAACTTGACACACAAGTCAAGCTTAATTACAAACACACTCTAATCTTATCCTCCCCCACTCTCTCTCATGCCCATAATCCCACGTGAAATTCAAGTGGGCCCCACCTCCATTTATGAGAAGGTGATGTGGGCCATGGATGTGGATATTGGATTGGATCTCTGGATCCAAATCCAAATCCAAGTCCACACATGGGTTTGGATTGGGATCCATATATATGGTCCAGATCCAATCCAAACTGAATTCTGACTTCTTCGGGCTGTGTTTGAAATGAACGGTTTGTGCAGGGTCTGACAGCATCAGTACTCCGTCTACGTTGGGTCTTCGCCAACATGATCGTCCACTTCTGTTTTCGCCTTCCGAAGCTGATTTCAAGTAATGTTTTGATGATAATAGGGTCTTGGACGTTCGAGATCCTGGGGGTGGATTCAACACGAGAGTTGCTGTGCCGGGCTCGACTTGTGCTCCGGTTCTGGGCTCTCTTTAGCTTTTCTGGTCCTGTCTTGTTTAGGCCAAGCTGCTTCGGGGTTTCAAAATGTGTTTAAAAAGGTTTTTTAAAACTATATTATACATATTTAAAACATATAAAGTCTGAAACATATGTACAGGGTTGTCCGGAAGGCTCCTGGGTTTCCAGACTCAAAATGGCCCTTTGGGGCTGCTTTTATAAAACCAGGTTATTTTGAGAAGTTCGTGGGATTTCGAGGTGTTTACAGTACCCTATCCTAACTCCACCCTATCTTCACTCCCCCTCCACTCTCAGCCACCACACCACCACAACCATCCGGCCACCATCTAGCACCCTTCTCCATTCGGCCAATCTCTGCCCGACTGCACCCTAACCACCCGCCACCTTTGCTTCATCCCCTAGACTGCCCCTAGTTAGTCACCCTCAACCTTACCTCTCCCCTTGAACCATCCCTTAGCCAACACCCTAGCTAGCTCCCCCTTGCCATTCCTAAACACCCCTAGCTACCCCAGCCGGCCACCACCTAGCCTGCCACTAGTCGGCCAGCCACAGCCGGCTGCACCTTGTCACACCCGCAGCCTTCCATCCTCTCCTTTAAACCAGCCCCTAGTCACCCCTTAGCTCCACCTTCCCTAGTACCTGCCCTACACCTTAGTGACACTCCCTAACTACCTCAACACCAAGGCACCATAGCAGCACCCTCCCTTTTATCACCCGGCCAATGCCAAGGCACCACAACCGCTTCCTTGTCACCCGGCCAGCACCTTCCTTTGCCGTGCTTTTCCGAGGAGCTCCCTCTTGCAGCCCAAGGCGACGCACAAGCCCAAGCTCAAGCAAGTCACCTCCGGAGCAGCTATATGTAAGTGCCTAACTTGGTCCTTGTTTGTAGACTTGCTTAAGTTCAATTAAATTTGATACGGGGTTGTAATAACGGAGCATTGTCTCCCCCCGCTTGTAATAACGTGGCTTGGCACACCAACACACGTGCACTTGAGCCTATCTCGCTCTTAGCCGCACACGATTTTGAACACACACGGGCCTAATCAGCCCTTAAGATATAGACTTATTTATATAATTTAAGTTGCATGGGGTTTTGCTTAAGTTGTGTGTGTTGTCTTTCAATTCTCGCACTCACACAGATTGAGCTTTCGCTCTTATTTGCAAGACCCAAGTAAGGGCTGTGTTATATTTTCCCTTGGGTTTAATTTCATGTCGTGTGTGTAGTATTTCAATTATACACTCACACACATTGAGCTTTCGCTCTTACTCCCAAGACCTTAGTCAAGGCCTATTGCAATTTATATTTGGGTTTAATTTCATGTCGTGTGCGTAGTACTTCAATTCTACACTCACACACATTGAGCTTTCGCTCTTACTCACAAGACCTTAGTTAAGGCCTATTGCAATTTATATTTGGGTTTCATTTAAGTCGTGTGAGTTGTCTTTCAATATATACACAACACCCACGCAACACGTTGGCGACCTTCGGGCCCATATATATTATAAGTATTTCCCTTTCGGCTATGCCTTTGAGATTTGGGTTTTAAGGTTCAGCAGTGTGCGTAGTCTTTACATATATACACGGCACACACTTGCACTATTGAGCCTTTCCGCTCTTAAGATATAGCCATATTCCCCTTTTGCAATTTCCCTTCCGCAATTTCCCTTAGCAATTTACATTACAAGTCATTTCCCTTCCCCATTGTCTTCCAATTTCGGGTTTTCCCTTTGGAGTTGCATGAGTTTGCATTGCATATACGCCATACCACGAGTTAGGACGCATATTACATCAAAGCAAACCCCATACTCCCGCTCAAAATCGCCTCACTTAGGCTACGTGTTCATAACTGTAAACACCCAAAAATTTTCAAATATTTTCAAAAACTCCTAAATTTTGAAAGCCAATTTAAAGCCTTTATGAACCTTTCAATTCAAAACCCCAAATTTTAAAGTTTAAGCCTTTTGGAGAATATTTCAAAATAAAGGTTTTAAATTCAAACAACTCATGAGTTTTTGAAGCAAATAAATAGGTCAGACCCAATCTTGGATCCACATCGATTCCCAAAAAGCAAAGAAGATAAAGTTGGAGCATATCAGAATCAATATCAAATTCTAAAGCTTATCCGAAACTAGGAGAAGATCGAGCTTATCCAGGACCCAGTTCAAGCTCATCCAATTCAAGAACATTTCATGTTGAACTCGAGACCATGGTGAAGCCGTATGGAATCAAAATCAAAGTGGAGCCGAATCATTCAAGAATCAAATACCAAATGAGGCATTGAATTGGAAGATCCTAATTAGGCATACCCGACCACTACTTGGTATCAAGTTCAATACATGCTAGGACAAAACATTAGACAAGCTTGAATCGGCTACACCCAAAGACTAAGTCAGCTGCACCTAGGCCCAGCCCACATGGGCTAGTTCAAGTCAACAAGAGGGACCACATATAGCTAGGCCAAATTGGATCAAGAACCAATAAGGAGTTGGTCCAATCCGCCCCATGGAAGGGGCTAGAAACCAGCCCCCTTGGCCTATAAAAGGGGCCAAGGGGGAGCAAGTTGGAGGAAGCTTGGGTTATCTTCATCTCTCATCAAAATTTTGAGAATTGGGGCTAGAAAAGAGGGCCTGCACAAGGGAAAATTGTGGGTTGCAAATGAAGGGAAAGAGAGGGGAAAAAGAGGGTAGACATAGGAGGGAGAGTGCGGAAGATAGAAGGAAGAAGAAGAAGGGCTGGCCGGATTCCACTCTTGGAATTCCAGCCGATCGGAGACAAAAGTTGTAAGTACTTCTTCCTTTGTTTTTAAAACCTTCTTCCATATTAATTCAATTGAATTGGGGTTGTATTAATGGAGCAAAGTCTCCCCCCACGTTGTAATAGTGAGTAGATTTGATGCCCTCATTTACATTTGCAGAATTTTCACTATTGCACATACGCACTCCATGTGTTTGCTTATATGCTTCTTCTCCAATATAATATATAATCACTCTATATTCTCTACCCCCTCTATGCTTATGCTTATAAAGATGATTTTCCTTCATTTCAATTCAGCAATTTAATTTGGGAATGTAGAGTTGTTGCATTTTAAATTCGGGTGAGTTTGCATCATTAGATTCTTAAAAACCGAAATCTGAACTTCTAGCATCTCTACATTTAATTTCTGAACGCTTGATCCTTTTCATCTGAAATTTTGCACACTTGTTATACACACCTTTGGGCACGGTTTATAAAATTTACAAGATTTTAGGGCTAGTCAGCCACGTAATAAAAGCAGATTAAGAACGACCAAATTTCTGCACCACTGTCTACACAGTCAGATTTCCTGAAATAGAGGTTGGGTAAAAGTTCCATATCCACAGGAGTCCAAATTAATTGATTTTTGATGCATTGGAAAGCTAACATCCATAGCTTTTCAGAAATATCAAAATCATCAAAATATGAGTTCCGAGCAGAGAGATATAGACTCATCTTTGAGTTTCTGTATTTTTGAAATAGAACTGTTCCGAGTCAGTGAGGTGGTCTGAGTAGATTATTTGTTTCTGATTCAATACTGCTCCAAATGTAGATTTGAAAAAGGCTACAGTCTCTAACTACCAGCTTCGTCTGGTAAAATTTTGATAATTTTTGGAAGTTTGTGACACCTTGAAAACTCCCCTAGAAAATAGCTCTGAAAATAGAATTCTCTATTTTCAGCAGCTTGTGTTTTTCCAATTATTGAATCTGAGTGCACAAGTTCAACAAAATTTTCAAAGACACTTGTTTATGTAAAAGGGAGTCGTGTTTTGCTGTAAAATGATGTTTCTAAGCGCTCAACACTGACCCTTGAGCATCGGCTCAAGAAGGTGTGAGTGAAAAGATCCTGCTTGCACACAATTGCCTAGAAGTCTTACAAACATTTGCTAGTTTTGAACTAGCTGGCACGCTCGCGCAAGAGTAGGGGTGGAAAGTTTCATTTCAAGTTTGTCTCATAAACTTTAAAATGAGAATTTTCATGTCTATAGAAATGGCATACCCGGTGGGACTCGGGTCTTGAGGAACTTTCTTTCAAAAAGTGAACTCCAAAAACTTTGCAAAAACTTAGTGTTTTTTTCAAACTTGTGCACAAATTTTGAAAACAATGGATGAAAGCAAGCCGAGGAAATCCTCATCGAAAGCTTCAAAGTGGTTTTCCAAATCCTCTAAAGCCCAAGAAGAGATGGCTGCTATAAAGGAAATCTTTAGAAAGATCGATGCTCTAAGCCATGAGGCTAAGGCACATCGATCACATGAAAGCTCATCTCGAGCACATAGAGAGAAAAATCATGAAAGGAAAACCAAATCAAATCCAAAATTCGATGAAGGATATGAGGCTGGAGATGAAGCCAGAGTGTGGATCAAGTCATCCAACCTTTCCAAGCACCCAAGCACCCCAAGTTCCAAGCAAAAACCAAAAAAACTTGAAAAACAAAAAGTTGAAATTCTGAAAGTCAGGAATGAAGTCCACATCCCTGGACACACACACAGAGTAGGGCATGAGATCCACACTCAACACACCTCATGAGTTTCATGAGAGGATGAGAGTCGTAAACACCTAGGATTGGAAATGGACAGGAAACGGGAGCTCAAAGCCAGGCATGAGTCACTCGAGGATGAGACTTGCTCTCACCATGCAAAGGTAGACAAGCCGAAAAGAGGTATGCCTGAAACCCATCCTCCTCTAAACTCTCCTCTTAGCATAGGGTCATTGGATGCATCAAATCACATTCATGCACCCACAAACCCACCAAACGTGCTCGAAAATGAGGATTTTCAAGGTGCACCGAATGTCCCGCACCAAAAGGAATTTCAAAATCAAAAACCAAATAAAGATCAAAATGTGGTAGACATGGTTACTAAGGCATGCATTGACATCCTAGGAACACCTAACTCTACCATGCAAACTTCCTCGAGTTTAGTCTTGTGCCATGAACCCAAGTCTATGGCAAGAAACCCAACTAACCCATCCCTAGGGGCACCTCGGGTTGTGTCTAGGGAGCATGTCAAAACCATCCCCCATTTAGAGCCTAAACCATCCCAACCTAGGGTCGTGTGGAAGCACAAGTCTTCCACCACCCATCCATCCCATATCCTACCGAAAATAGAACGGGTATATATCCATGATATGGACGATTCCATATTCCAAGGGCATGAACTTTACAAAATATTTTCAAAAATCAAAAAGCCTTGGAATATGATATTAAACATGGGATATAAACCATACCAAGGACTAGGAGCCCATAGCCAAGGTTGTCTAGAACCAATCATACCTAGACCAAACCCAAATCGATATGGATTGGGCTACATCCCATCCATACCCCCTGAGCCACCACCTAAGACTACTTGGGTCAAGGGTGCCCCTAAAACCCACTAAAACCGAGACCTATGGCTTAGACCCTTTCTTTGAGTCTAATTCATGGAAGTTTTCTTTGTAGGTTCAATGGAAGATCCCTCCTTTTCAAAAATAAAAAAAATTAGATATTCTTAAAAACCAAAAAAATTAGAAAACCTTCAAAATCCAAAAACATTTGAAAAATCTGAAAATTTCAAAAAAGAAAATTGTTTTCATTCCCCCACTCTTCATTTGAGAAAAAGTTTCAAACAGAAAGTCTCTTAAAAGGATCCTTGAAATTGTGTTTTGAAAAAAACAAAAAAATCGGAAAATTTCAAAAACTCCGAAAACAATGGCCATATACAAAACCAATTTCAAAATCCTTTCGAGGAATGGATATAATCCCAAGTCAAAATCGTCCAAGCTAGTCATAGCTCTCTCTTACCTAGCACTTCCCTAGAGTTTAATGCTTGAGAATCATCAAAGCAAGGAGGAAAGACCATGGCTCCAAGCTTCCCTAAATTCGTAGAATCCTTGACTTGGAAATTTCATAGAAGGGGATTTTAGAGTGAGTCTAACCCATAGTGTGTGCATGTTTACATGAGCATCATGCATTGCATTTTGAAGTCATATATTTGCATGAACAATATCGGGTGTAGACATCATCTTAGAACTCAAGTTTAAGGTTTGTGTTAAGCCAAAGGGGCATGAGAGTTGACCCCTAAGTATCGAGCCATCATAGGCATGTCTCCATATGAATCAAATCTAAAACCTTCAAGGTTAATTCCAGGCCAACAAGATGCTACTCTCTCAAATAGGCTTTTGAAAACGGGTTAAAAATTTGCACGATAATTTCCAAAAAGCTTTCGAAAAGTTTATGGTAAATCCTCCAATTTTCAAAACCTCCAAAGTAAAGCTTTACATTCCAATTCATGTGAATGCATTGGGTGTTTTACTTGATAAATGCATTGGCATGTGAAAGAAATCACCAAGCCATAGAGAAAATCGTGCTTGGTATAGGCTTCC
The DNA here is from genome assembly GCA_036023115.1 of Brasenia schreberi. NCBI lineage: Eukaryota > Viridiplantae > Streptophyta > Magnoliopsida > Nymphaeales > Cabombaceae > Brasenia > Brasenia schreberi. Next base: position 9,459,115 of record JAYKKT010000079.1, on the reverse strand, counting down.
AAAATTGAGACATTATTCCCCATGTCATGAAAGAGGAATAATGTCGATTGAATCAAGCACTTGTTTGAAAATCCTATCCTAACGGGTAGGCTATATAAATGGCAGCTCCATTAAAGGGACAAGCCCCTAGATCATATGGCTGAATTGCCTCTTGAGATACACATTCCATACTTGATTAAATGCCCAATATTTTGCAAATGAATTTCAAAACCATACTTTAACAAATTGTTTTAAACAAACTCAAGTATGGAAAATGTATTTTGATGGGACAAAGAATAAAGGGGCAGGTATAAGAATCATCTTCATATCTCTCGAGAAATACCCAGTGCCATTCAACTAGATTTTACATGTTCAAATGATGTTGCCAAGTATGAAACACTCATACAAGGCCTAAAAATTTCGAAAATGTAGGGTCTCATGCATTAAAATCTTTGGAGATTCTATGCCTTTATAAACCAAGTTTTAAAAATTTGGCAAGATGAAAACTCATCAAGAATTGGCCATTGGAGTGATCGGCTTTTTAAAAATATGCACCATTGGCACTCACGATTTGGAATGCTTGCCAAAATGACCAAAATTGTATTAAAAAGCCTTGGTTTCAAGACATTGAAATTTTTTAGAAAGGGAGGATTTCCCAAATTTACTTCTTCGAAAGATCAAAGTTTTGATTGAAAAATTTTTAACCCTACATATGACTTTGAAAAGAAAAATTTTCAGCATCTTGTTGATATAAAAACCTTGGTAAGGTTAGAATCAGTACATAAATTCCATGATGGAAAACGTGGAGTTCATGTCAATACCATATGATGGCCATGAAATACTTAGGGTTGGTTATTGTTAGTCCACCCTTAAGCAAAAATTCGTTATGATCATGTTAGAAATGTCGTAAATGTCAAATGCATGAGCCATCCATATCCCATCGTCCATCTTACATGCCATAAAGAAATTCTATAGCCCATTCACTTTGAGGCCGTGTGATATCACTCATCTCCACCAAACTAGGGGCATTGAAAATGCATCCCCTAGACACTTTCATGGAGATTCAAGTTCATAAAAACGTGTATCTCCATCATATCATGTAGAATACATTTCATATTGTCATCATTTCATAAAGCATGTATTTCCATTGTATATGTCATGCATCACACACCCAAAGAGGCCCGAAAAGGTGGCAGCCCAAGTAGGAATGTCCCCAAAAATCGATGATACATGTTGATTGATTGATATTGTGGGTAGAAATTTAGTAGACCCCGAAAATGCCCAATAATTGAAAGGGTCTATGATAAATTCTTTTGGAAAAGATTTTTAAAATTGAGCTCCTTCGAAACTTCTTGAAAAAAAGATCAAGATTGATTGTATGACCCCAAATGAGGGAATTGATGCTTTACGAAAAGTAGAGTATTCAAAATCAAATTGGTGACATTTCAAAAATCCTTGGCTCACAAAATGAAGCCATGCTCAAAATAGCAAAATATTTTCAAATGGTAGATGCTATTAGGAAATGGGATGATCTTTCCCCCCATTTTACTTCTCTCTTCAAAAAGGAAAATTGGCAATGTTCAAAAGAAAAAGAAAAAACATAGAGAATACAAAAACTCCTCGGAAAAGAAGTCTTCCCCAAAAAGAAAAGGGAATACAAAAACTTCTTCAAAAGGAGTCTTCTCTTTGAAAGGAAAAAGAAAAGAGAATGCAAAAACTCCTCCGAGAAGAAGTCTTCCCCGAATAGACAGAGAGAATACAAAAACTTCTTCAAAAGAGGTCTTCTCTCGAAAAATGAGGAAAAGAAAAAAAAAAGAAAAAGAAAAAAGCCAAAGCTCAAAAAGAGCAATTTTCCGTCTCTTTGCCTTAAACCACGGGACGCTTCAGAAGGGACCGTGGTAACTCTTTCCCATGTCCCCATAGCTTATCCCAATAGAAAAAGGTTCAACCATGAAAATCCTAGAGTAGGAATAGAGTCTACTCATTTTGATTTCATTTTGTTTGAGAATTAGACTTTGTTATATGGGAAATAGAACTTTGAAATGTTTTCCAAAATGTCCTAGCAAAAACCTCTACCAAGTAGTAGGTGTCGAAACCCAAATGAAAGGAAGTATGAAAAATTGGAAGTCCTTTTGATGGAAGATAAAAGGAGTTCCTTTTGAAAAGTTGTTGAAAACCCAAAATGTCAAGAGGCAAGGGAAAATTCTGCTTGGGGCAGCCGACCTTCAAAGGCTCTCTCCAAACTCAAAAACCCAAAAAATTGACTCTCCCAAAAAGCTCACCTCACTCATACCATGCATGCATTCAGAAGTCATTCATGTATGATCGTGTCCCTTATAGGAAAAAAGTCCCGTTTGGCTGAAAATCCCTCTCCTGAGATCCAAGAAAAGGAGTTTACAAAATGAAGGAATGATTTATATTCTCAAGAAAATTTGGGAAGTAAATCCATTAAGGGTGTTTCTTCTTTGCCATTATCCAAATCAATTTGGATTAATGCCAAAGAGGGGCATCTGTAAACACCCAAAAATTTTCAAATATTTTCAAAAACTCCTAAATTTTGAAAGCCAATTTAAAGCCTTTATGAACCTTTCAATTCAAAACCCCAAATTTTAAAGTTTAAGCATTTTGGAGAATATTTCAAAATAAAGGTTTTAAATTCAAACAACTCATGAGTTTTTGAAGCAGATAAACAGGTGAGACCCAATCCTGGATCCACATCGATTCCCAAAAAGCAAAGAAGATAAAGTTGGAGCATATCAGAATCAAGATCAAATTCTAAAGCTTATCCGAAACCAGGAGAAGATCGAGCTTATCCAGGATCCAGTTCAAGCTCATCCAATTCAAGAACATTTCAAGTTGAACTCGAGACCATGGTGAAGTCGTATGGAATCAAAATCAAAGTGGAGCCGGATCATTCAAGAATCAAATACCAAATGAGGCATTGAATTGGAAGAGCCTAATTAGGCATACCCGACCACTACTTGGTATCAAGTTCAATACATGCTAGGACAAAACATTAGACAAGCTTGAATCGGCTACACCCAAAGACTAAGTCGGTTGCACCTAGGCCCAACCCACATGGGCTGGTTCAAGTCAACAAGATGGACCACATATAGCTGGGCCAAATTGGATCAAGAACCAATAAGGAGTTGGTCCAATCTGCCCCATGGAAGGGGCTAGAAACCAGCCCCCTTGGCCTATAAAAGGGGCCAAGGGGGAGCAAGTTGGAGGAAGCTTGGGTTATCTTCATCTCTCATCAAAATTTTGGGAATTGGGACTGGAAAAGAGGGCTTGTACAAGGGAAAATCGTGGGCTGCAAGTGAAGGGAAAGAGAGGGGAAAAAGAGGGTAGACATAGGAGGGAGAGTGCGGAAGATAGAAGGAAGAAGAAGGAGGGCTGGCCGGATTCCACTCTTGGAATTCCAGCCGATCGAAGACAAAAGTTGTAAGTACTTCTTCCTTTGTTTTTAAAACCTTCTTCCATATTAATTCAATTGAATTGGGGTTGTATTAATGGAGCAAAGTCTCCCCCCACATTGTAATAGTGAGTAGATTTGATGCCCTCATTTACATTTGCAGAATTTTCACTATTGCACATACGCACTCCATGTGTTTGCTTATATGCTTCTTCCCCAATATAATATATAATCACTCTATATTCTCTACCCCCTCTATGCTTATGTTTATAAAGATGATTTCCCTTCATTTCAATTCAGCAATTTAATTTGGGAATGTAGAGTTGTTGCATTTTAAATTCGGGTGAGTTTGCATCATTAGATTCTTAAAAACCGAAATCTGAACTTCCAGCATCTCTACATTTTAATTTCCGAACGCTTGATCCTTTTCATCTGAAATTTTGCACACTTGTTACACACACCTTTGGGCACACTTTATAAAATTTACAAGATTTTAGGGCCGCTTAGCCACGTAATAAAAGCAGATTAAAAACGACCAAATTTCTGCACCACTGTTTGCACAGTCGGATTTCCTGAAACAGAGGTTGGGTAAAAGTTCCATATCTCTGTCCACAGGAGTCCAAATTAATTGATTTTTGATGCATTAGAAAGCTAACATCCATAGCTTTCCAGCAACATAAAAATCATCAAAATCTGATTTCTGAGCAGAGAGATATAGACTTATCTTTGAGTTTTTGTATTTCTAAAATAGAAGTCAGTGAGGTGGTCTGAGTAGATTATTTGTTTCTGATTCAATACTGCTCCAAATACATATTTGAAAAAGGCTACTGTCTCTCCACACTACCAGCTTCGTCTGGTAAAATTTTGATAATTTTTGGAAGTCTGTGATGCCTTGAAAACTCCCCTAGAAAACAGCTCTGAAAACAAAATTCTCTGTTTTCAGCAGCTTGTGTTTTTCCAATTATTGAATCTGAGTGCACAAGTTCAACAAATTTTTCAAAGACACTTGTTTATGTAAAAGGGAGTCGTGTTTTGCTGTAAAATGAAGTTTCTAAGCGCTCAACACTGACCCTTGAGCATCGGCTCAAGAAGGTGTGAGTGAAAAGATCCCGCTTGCACACAATCTTCTAGAAGTCTTACAAACATTTGCTAGTTTTGAACTAGCTGGCACGCTCCCGCAAGCGTAGGGGTGGAAAGTTTCATTTCATGTTTGTCTCATAAACTTTGAAATGAGAATTTTCATGTCTACAATAACACACACCTAGTTGGCCCAAAAAGAGATAAAAAAAGAAAGACATAGGCACGTGCAAATCCACATGAAATAAAATCTGAAAATCATACAAAAACAACCCAAGTCAAACATCTCAAAACGTTTTCGTAGGTTCTCATATGTCAAAACTCGATTTTTAAGCGTACAGACTGACCCCTGCGCATCGATGCAAGAAGGTCTGCGACGAAAAGAGCTTGCTTGCTCACAATCGCCACATTTGGAGTCAGATTTAAAAATTTCTCTTCGCTAGCTTAAGTAAGCTAGCTGGCACGCCCTTTTGCTTAATTAGAACTTAAACACACGAAAAGATTCACTTCAGGCCTAAGAACCAGAAGCGGGAACTTTCTGCGTCTACTGTCCCTGAAAGGGATCTTGACACACCTGTGGAAGGTGGATGACACAGCACACAAGCTGTGTATCCAGGGCCTTCCTAGCAACAGGTTATAATGGGGGTGAATGTCCAAGACATGGAACACCCCCATGTGTGTGATCCCTCCCGTTTTCATAGGGAGTTTGATCGATCCTAAAGGTCTAGACGCATTCTCATCCTATCCATTGATAACGATGGGGCTTGGGTTCACAGAAGTCAAGGTGACTCCGATTTGATACGCCAAATGAAGTGGAAGGATGTTGAGCCCTCCTCCCCCATCGACTAGGTACCTGTCTAGAGAGTGGTTATTCAGAACCACCTCGATATGTAGGGCCTGGTTATGGGACTCGTAGGGTCTATCTACATCATCTTCCGAGAAAGTGATGGGTGATTTTGCTCCTATTGACGCCACTTGGTTAGACAGGGATTTAGGACTTATGTTCGAACTAACCTTAGCTCTTTCTAGAATTTTCTCTAGCATGAGTCTATGCCTAGAAGAAGTTTGTATAAGCTCTAGGATGGACATGTGGATAGGAATCTTTGAAAGATGGTTTTCGAAATCATAAGGGTTTAAAACGATTTTCCCATTATCTGCTTTCGGCAGAACTCTAGGAATACATGCTTTTGAGGGGCCAGGCACACTGGCTCTAATCGTGAGTTTTGGAGCACCTTGGATCTTTAAAACTGGTTTAACCGGGGATTCAGCTCTTGGTGGTCCCCGGATGATCACTTGGGCGGGCTTCTTGTAAAGTACAAGGGTAGACGCACAAGTGGATCGACCAGACTCAGATGAATGCGCTAGATCTTTTAAAAAGGTGAGGGTACATACCTCCTTTCCTTTCCCACTGCTACTAGCGTGCTTGGGAAAGGATTCTTTAAAGATAGCTTGAGTTGGCTCAAGTTCCGTAGTGACTTGGAGCCGACCCTCCGCTATCAAGTTCTCGATTTTGTTTAAAAGGGAGAAACAACGCTTTGTATCATGGCCTTTGAGCCGATGATACTTACAAAAGCGATTTAAATATCCCCCTTTGGAAGTGACTCCCTCAGGGATTTCGGGGAGTTCAATCATGCCTTGGGCAAGTAGGAGGTCTAGGACCTCCGACACAAGTTGCCCCAGCAGAGTGTACTCCCGTTTTTCAATAGTTTTTTGGAAGTTTCTCTCCCTTTTGTTTTCCAATTTTTCAAAATTTTTTGAAGTTCTCACCGGACCTGGATCCACCAGGACATTGGCGATTTTATTGGAAACGGCACTTCCTTTCCATAAGTGATCGTATATCCCTTTCTTCAAATTGGTTTCAAAAAGGGATGCTTTTTTTATCAACTTATGGAAAGTTGAGATTTCGTGAAGCGAATCCCTGTAGATGCAGAAAGTTCCCGCTTCTGGTTTTTAGGCCTGAAGCGAATCTTTTCGTGTGTCTAAGTCCTATTTAAGCAAAAGGGCGTGTCAGCTAGCTTGCTTAAGCTAGCGAAGAGATATTTTGAAATATGACTCCTAACGTGGCGACTGTGAGCAAGCAAGCTTTTTTCGTCGCAGACTTTCTTGCACCAATGCGCAAGGGTCAGTCTGTACGCTTAGAAAATCAAGTTTTTAAATATGAGAACCTACGAAAATGTTTGAGGTGTTCGATTCGGGTTATTTTTTGTATGATTTTCAGATTTTATTTCACGTGGATTTGCACGTGCCTATGTCTTTCTTTTTATCCCTTTTTGGGCCAACTAGGTGTGTGTTATGAACACGTGACCTAAGTGGGGCGATTTTGAGCGGTAGTATGGGGTTTCGCTTTGATGCAATATGCGTCCTAACTCGTGGTATGGCGTATATGCAATGCAAACTCACGCAACTCCAAACGGAAAACCCGAATTAAAAGACAATGCAGAAGGGAAATGACTTGAAATGTAAATTGCAAAAGGGAAATTGCGGAAGGAAAATATGGCTATATCTTAAGAGTGGAAAGGCTCAATAGTGCAAGTGTGTGCCGTGTATATATGTAAAGACTACGCACACTGCTGAACCTTAAAACCCAAATCTTAAAGACATAGTCGAAAGGAAAATACTTATAATATATATGGGCCCGAAGGTCGCCAACGTGTTGTGTGGGTGTTGTGTGTATATTGAAAGACAACTCACACGACTTAAATGAAACCCAAATATAAATTGCAATATGGCCTTGACTAAGGTCTTGGGAGTAAGAGCGAAAGCTCAATGTGTGTGAGTGTAGAATTAAAGTACTATGCACACGACATGAAATTAAACCCAAATATAAATTGCAATAGGCCTTGACTAAGGTCTTGGGAGTAAGAGCGAAAGCTCAATGTGTGTGAGTGTAGAATTGAAGTACTACGCACACGACATGAAGTAAAACACCCAAGGGAAAATATAACACGGCCCTTACTTGGGTCTTGAAAATAAGAGCGAAAGCTCAATGTGTGTGAGTGTGAGAATTGAAAGACAACGCACACAACTTAAGCAAAACCTCACGCAACTTAAATTATATAAATAAGTCTATATCTTAAGGGCTGATTAGGCCCATGTGTGTGTTCAAAATCGTGTACAACTAAGAGTGAGATAGGCTCAAGTGCACGCATGTGTGGGTGTGCCAAACCACGTTATTACAAGCGGGGGGAGACAGTGCTCCGTTGTTACAACCCCGTATCAAATTTAATTATGCATAAGCAAGTCTATAAACAAGGAACGAGTTAGGCACTTATGTATAGCTGGTTCGGAGGTGACTTGCTTGAGCTTGGGCTTGAGCGTCGCCTTGGGCTGCAAGAGGGAGCTCCTCGGAAGGGCGCAGCAAAGGGGTGCTGGCCGGGTGACAAGGATGCAGCGGGTGTGGCGCCTTGGCGCTAGCCGAACGGAGGGGGTGCTGCCTCCTTGGCTGGGGTAGTTAGGGGCGCTTAGGGAAAGCAAAGGGGAGTTAAGGTATGGTTAGGGTATTGTCTAAGGGAAAGGAGGGGCAGATCCTAAGGAAAGATGAGGCTGGATGTATTGGCTAGGGGTGCCTAAGGGAGAAGTAAGGTGGCGGGTGTTGCAGTCGGTTGTGGCTGGCCGAAGGGTGAAGGGTGGCAGATGGTGGCCGACTGGATGAAGTGGGGACTAGGCTAAGGAAGGGTGGTATGTGGTGGCTAAGAGTGGAGGGGGAGTGAAGAGAGGGTGGTGTTAGGATGGGGTACTAACCAGAGAGGGAAGCTGGCCGGGAGGTGAAGGTGCTGCGGGTATCAAGGTGCAGCCGGGTGGAAGGTGGCAGGTTGGTGCAGTCGGGTGGCGCGGAGTGAAGTTGGTCGGGAGGTGATGGTGGCGTAGAGTGGAGCTAGCCGGAGTTCCAAGGTGGAGCAGGTGAGAGAAGAAGGAAAGAGATGAGAGAGGAGAGGGGGCTCGGCTGGCCCAAAGAAACTTGAAAACCCGCCCACTAGGGGGGGGGTTTATAGGGCTTGGGTGGGTCGGTTGGGGCTGGTTTTGGGAGGATGGTTTAGTGGTTAGGTGGTGATGGTTTGGGGATAAGGTGGGCCAGATATTTAGGGGAGGGCAGATATTTAGGGTAGGTGGTTTTAGGGATATGGTGTGCTAGGGTTTTAGGTGGGGTGGTTTAGAGGTTTAGGGCTTAGCTAGGTGGGTTGGTTTTAGGGTGAGGTTTAGTGAGGTGGGTTAGGTGTTTAGGCTAGGATTAGGTTAGGATTAGGGGAATTAGGCTAGGTTTAGGGAAGGATTAGGGAGGTGGGTTAGGTGATTAGGTTGGGATTAGGGAAGTAGGTTAGGTGATTAGGTTAGGATTAGGCCGGGATTAGGGTAAATGGCTAGGATTAGGGGGTTTAGCTTGGGATTGGGTTAGGAGCATCCCTTTGCATGGACCATGGACTTAATTGCATCATGTTGGTGCAGCCCTAGGTTAGGTGTACGTTCATACAAGCTTAAACCCACACTAATTAGGCTAACCCACATGATTAACCCAAAACTTGACACACAAGTCAAGCTTAATACATTTCCCTCAAATCTTATCCTCCCCATTCTCTCTCATGCCCAAGATCCCAAGTGAATTTCAAGTGGGCCCCACCTCCATTTATGAGAAGGTGATGTGGGCCATGGATGTGGATATTGGATTGGATCTTTAGATCCAAATCCAAATCCAGATCCACATATACGTTTGGATTGGGATCTGGATATATATGGTCCAGATCCAATCCAAAACTAAATTCTGACTCCTTCAGGGTATGTTCGAAACAAACGGTTTGTGCGGGGCCTGACAGCATCAGCACTCTGTCTTGCGTTGGGTCTTCGCCAACATTGTCGTCCGCTTCTGTTTTCACCTTCCGGAGATGATTTTAAAGAGTTTTGTTGATAATAGGGGCTTGGATGTTCGAGATTCTGGGGATGAATCTAACACGAGAGTTGATGTGCCGGGCTCGACATGTGCTCCAGTTTCGGGCTCTCTTTTGCTCTTCTAGTCCTGCTTTCCTCAGGCCAAGTCGCTTTGTGGGGTTTCAAAACATCTTTTAAAAGGTTTTAAAACTATATTATACATATTTTAAAACATATGTAGTTTAAACATATGTACAGGGTCTGTCTGGAAGGCTCCTGGGTTTCCAAACTCAAAATAGCCCTTTGGGGCTGCTTTTACAAAACCAGGTTTTATTTGAGAAATTCGTGGGATTTCAAGGTGTTTACACCTTCCAGACAACCCTATTGTAAACACCCCAAAATCCCATGATTTTTCTCAAATATACCTGGTTTCACAAAAGCAGCCCCAAAGGGCTATTTTGAGTTTGGAAACCCAGGAGCCTTCCAAACAACCCTGTACATACTTTGAACTTATATATATGTTTTAAAACTGTATACATATAGTTTTTAAACCTTAAAAAGGTGTTTTGAAACCTTGAAAGCAGCCTAGCCTGACGAAAGCAAGACCGAAAAGGCAAAGGAGAGCCTGGACCCGAAGCATACTTCAAGCCCGGTAAACACCCCGAATTTTCCAAAAATCAAAAATTCTCAAAAACACAAAAAGCTCGTTTGAGCCAAAACGACAACCTGTTTTAAAAATATGAAAACATGTACAAAAGGCAAAAGGAAAGCCCCGGCAAGAAGAGCAAATCGAGACCAGAGTCTCAAAAGCCACCTCCTGTTCAAAAATGGAAGAAAAAAGAGCCCGTTCGGAGAAAAGCCCGATAGAAGGGTAAAAATGTAATTTGGGTCAAAGAAAAAGCACAACGCAGCTCCAAAAAGAAGCCTAGTACCTGAGGAAGTCGACAGAAGTCCAAGACACGTCCCATCAAAATGAAGAACGAAATCCGTGCGGCAATTTGAGTTCGATATCAACAGGAACTGGCCAAAAACCAAAATGGCGGACCGAAACAAACACCAAAAAAGTCCTGAAAAGCAGAACACCGGTTGGAAGAAAGACTTGGGGAAGACCCAGGCCAGAGTTGGGCCTCCGATGAATCGAAGCCCGCTTGAAACCGACCGTGAAAAGCACCAAAAAACCAAGGAGCAGAAGAAAAGTCCGGATTGGGTTTGGACCCAAAAATATCCAAATCCAGATCCAAATTATGTTTGGATTGGATCTAGATCTCAAAATATCTGAGATCCACGATTCAGATCCACATAGAGTTTGGATTGGATCCGAATAGCCAGACCCAATATCCAAGACCCAATATCCAAGACCCACTTAAAACCTCTATAAATAGAGGTGCTGGGCTTGAAAAAAAGATTCACGAGTGAGGCTCCAGGGAAGCTCCTCACGTGAATAAAGGGGGGGATGAGAGAGAAAAAGGCCCATAGGCCAAGTTCGTTTATTTTGAGAGTTTGGGTTGGCTCGTGAAGCCAAGGGCTGCACCAACCAAGGAACGTCCCCTACAAGCTGGCTGGGAGCGTTGCATCGTGGAGCTTGGCGGCTTGAGCGGCGGCTTGGAGCGGTGCTGCAACTAGGTAAGCCCCTAAGACCTAAACTTAACCCCTTTCTTCCCTAACCTCTCTAGACCACCCATCCTACCCAAACGTCCCCTAAAACCACCACCAAACCAGCCAAGTGCTGGCCGTTTTTCACCAAGTCTTCCACTGAAAACCACCACCTAAATAACCTATCCTAAGACCTAAACCAGTTCGGCCAGGTGCTGGCCGAACTTCACCTTGAACCCCATCAAGTTCGGCCAACCTTGGCTGAACTTCCCTTTTGAAAACCCACCTAACTACCTCGAGTCCTTTTTCCCCAAAACCCACGGCCTGCACCAGCAGGCTGTGTCTCATTTTCTACCCAAGGTGGCTTGCCCTAAAGGCAGGCCAACTACCTAAAAACCAGCCCAAACTTTGGCTGGTTTCCCTTTCCCACAAACCCAAAACACAGGGCGTCCTTACTTGTTCACTAAGAGACTTGGCCTGCCTTTTGGCAGGCCACCTAAATCTAAACACATGGCCAAACCAGGCCGTGTGTTCCCCCACCTTAACCAAAGACTTGTCCTGCCATAGGGCAGGCCACCTAGCTGAAAACCCATGGCCTAACTTGGCCGTGTACCAGCCCCACAACCGCCTTGGCCAACCCTAGGTAACTAGCCCCGGTTTCACCTTAAAACAAACTCGAGCCACCTTTGCTCGAGCCATCCTAGCCTAGACAAAACCTAACTTAGGACTCAGCCCCAACTCTACCCTAAACCAAGTTCACTCGAGCCACCTTTGGCTTGAGTCACACAAGTAAACCTAAGGCCAAGTGTTGGCCGAACCCTAGAGGAAATCACTTCACTCGAGCCACCTTGGCTCGAGTTTCACAAGACCAAAACCTAAGGCCAAATGCTGGCCGAATCCTAACTCTATCCTATACCTAAACCAAGGCCAAGTATTGGCCGAATCCCATACAAAAACCCAATCACTCGAGGCAAGGTGACTCGAGTCTTACCTTGCCCAAACCGGCCCCAAGTAGACCCAAACCCATTTTAATTTGCAGCTCTCGGAACTCCAAGTCTCCCCAAGCTCTCAAGCTCTCCGGCTTCGCTCCCACATGCCCCGGACTCCATAAGAAGAAGGCGGATTCACCCCTTGTACGATCCTAACTCAAAAGGCTGGAAAGTGTAAGTTGATTTCGATATATATCAAATCCCTTTCTATTCAATTCAATTCGTCATATGGGGTTGTAATAACGGAGCTTGTCTCCCCCCGGATGTAATATATGTGCTTGATGCAAAATACACACACGTACACTCGAGCCTTTTCGCTCTTATCTGCACACTTTTGCACACAAACGGGCCTCAACAACCCATAGGATATGGCCCTATTTATATACATTCAGCTGGGTTTTAAGGTTCAAGTCGTGTGAGTTGTCTTTCATTTTATACACTCAAAGCACTCACTCACATTGAGCCTTTCCGCTCTTACGTATATATACGTATTTCCCTTTCAGCTGGGTTTTAAATTTAAGTTGCGTGAGTTGCCTTTCAATTTATACACTCAAAGCACTCACTCACATTGAGCCTTCTCAGTCTTATATATATCTATATCTCCCTTCTGCTGCATTTTACGGTTCAGTTGCGTGTGTTGCATTTCAATTTATACACAACACCCATAAACACATTGAGCCTTTTCGCTCTTAAGATATAGATATATTTAAATTTCTGCAATTTACATTCAAGTTGTGTGAGTTGCATTGCATACTCGCCATACTCGAGCTAGGTTGCATACCTGCATCGAACAAACCCCGAACAAAAACGTGCAAACACGCCTAAGTGGTTAAAATTGAAAGACTTAGGGTCGCCCAAGCCCAGTAAAAGCAAAAACTCGCCAAGTGCATGATTTCCAAAGTTTTCAAACACCTGATCATTCAAAAATTGAATTTGTGTAACTTGTTCAAACGAAGTCTCTAACTTGTTCAGACTGACCCTTGCGCATCGGTGCAAGAAGGTCTACGACGAAAAGATCCCGCTTGCCTACAATCGCCTTTCAAAAGTCATATTTCAAAACTACTTCGCTAGTTTGAGTAAGCTAGCTGGCACACCCTAAAAGCGAATGTAGATTGCGAAAAGATTCGCTCCAGGCCTAAGAAACCCAGAGTCGAGGATTTTTTGTGTCTACAGATTTGGCACGCCCGGTGGGACCCGGGACTTAAGTAGACTTCAAACAAACAAGTTACACTCAAATTTTCGAAAAAAAGAAAGAAAGAAGGGGTATTTTCCAAAAAATTGTGCATACTTAGAAAAGTTGTAGAAAATAGAGCAAAAACCAAAATCCTCGTCGAGTAAATCAGAAGAGGTTTTCAAAACAGCCAAAGAATGAGAAATGCTAACTAATATATGGGCAACTTTCAAAAAAATGGATGTTTTAAGCAAGGAGCTTAAAACCCATAGTAGCTCTTCTCGGGCGCACAAAGATTGTGAAAAGAAAACCAAATTCAAAATCGACGAAGGAATTGAGGTAAAAGGACAAACCCTAGAAAAGGGCGAGACTTCCACTCCCACAAATCCAAAATTCGAAAATTCCAAAGAAAATTCAAAAAAAGTTGTTTTTGTTTCAAAAAATCAAAAAAATCTTGAAAACTTTGAAAAAAACAAAAAAATTGAAAAATCAAACTTTGAAATTTCAAAAAATTCAAGTGAAGTTCCTAAATCTAGGCACACACACAAAGTGGAAAACAAAATCCACACCCCACAAAGAGACGAGAGCGAAAAACAAGTAGGTTTCGAAAAGGAACGCCTCGTGAAACCCCGGGGGCTCAAAACAGAGTTACCCGAGAAAATGGCCTGCTCTCACCCTGAAAAGGTAGACAAGTCACAAAGAGGTATGCCTGAAAACCATCCTCCTAAAAACTCTCTTCTTCATATAGGGTCATCAGATGCATTGGATAACCCCTCTGCACACACAAACCCACAAAATGTGCCTAAGTTAGAGAATTTTCAAGGTGCACCAAATATCCTGCACCAGCCAAAAGAATTTCAAAAACAAAAACAAAAAGAAGTTGAAAAAATGGTAGACATGGAGACCCCTAATGCATGCATTGACATCTTAGGAGCTCATAACACTGCCACAGAAAAACCCACTTCTTCGAGCCTAGTCTTGTACCTGTAGACGCGCGAAAATCCCCGCCTCTTCGTCCCTTCCGGGGGCTTGGAGTGGATCTTCCCGTGCGTCTAAGGCCTATGTATACAAATAGGGCGTGCCAGCTAGCTTACTTAAGCTAGCGAAGATATTTTTATCACTGACTTCTAAACGTGGCGACTGTGAGCAAGTAAGCTCTTGTCGTCGCAGACCTTCTTGCACCGATGCGTAAGGGTCAGTCTGTACGCTTTTGCAAAAATCGAGTTTTGGAGAGAAAGTCCACGAAGCGGTTCGAGGTGTCTATTTCGGGTCTTTAAGATGCAATTGCATATTTTAGATCACGTGGATTTGCACGTGCCTAAGTCTTTTCTTTTATCCCTTTTCGGGCCACCTAGTTTGTGTGTTATGAACACTCCACTACATGGGCGAATTCGAGCGGGGCTTGCTTTGATGCAATATGCATCCTACCTCGTGGTATGGCGTAGATGCAATGCAAACTCACGCTACTCCAAAGGGAAAACCCGAAATGTAAAGACAATGCTGAAGGGGAAATAACAAAAGGGAAATAACCGAAGGGAAATAATCGAAGGGAAATAACCGAAGGGAAATATGTATATATCTTATGTATATGAGCCCTTACTCGGGTCTTACAAATAAGAGCGAAGGCTCAATGTGGGTGCGTGCTTGAATTGAAAGACTTACACACACGACATGAAATTAAACCCAAATATAAATTGCAGTATGGCCTTGACTAAGGTCTTGGGAATAAGAGCGAAGGCTCAATGTGTGTGAGAGTGCTTGAATTGAAAGACTACCCACACGACATAAATGAAACCCAAATATAACTGCAATAAGGCCTTTACTAAGGTCTTGGGAGTAAGAGCGAAGGCTCAATGTGTTTGAAAGTGCTTGAATTGAAAGACTTACTCACACGACATGAAATGAAACCCAAATAGTATAGGTCGGCCCTTACTTGGGTCTTTCAAATAAGAGCGAAAGCTCAATGTGTGTGAGAGTGCTTGAATTGAAAGACTTACTCACACGACATGAAATGAAACCCAAATAGTATAGGTCGGCCCTTACTTGGGTCTTTCAAATAAGAGCGAAAGCTCAATGTGTGTGAGAGTGCTTGAATTGAAAGACTTACTCACACGACATGAAATGAAACCCAAATAGTATAGGTCGGCCCTTACTTGGGTCTTTCAAATAAGAGCGAAAGCTCAATGTGTGTGAGAGTGCTTGAATTGAAAGACAACGCACCCAACTTAAACAAAAACCCTTCGAAAATGAAAGTATATGTACACTTATATATTAGGGGCTGATTAGGCCCGTGTGTGTTCAAAATCGTGCACGACTAAGAGAGTGCACGTGTGTGGTTGTGCCAAGCCACGTTATTACAAGCGGGGGGAGACTATGCTCCGTTATTACAACCCCGTATCAAATTGAATCTCAAGCAAGTATACAACTAAGGACCGAGTTTAGACACTTACGAGTAGCTGGTCCGTAGAGGTCTTGCTTGGGCGTGGACTTGGCTTTGGGCTGCAAACGGGAGCTCCGCGAAGGTAGGTGATCAAAGGTGCTGGCCGGCTACAAGTGGGGCGCGGGATAGGCGCCTCGGAGGTGGCCGGTGGCAAGTAGATGGCGCCTCAAAGTAGGGGGTTTAAAGGGGCTGAATGAGTGGGTTCTTAGGGTCACTAGGGAGTTTTGAGTTTAGGGAAACTGGACCTAAAAGGTGAGCTGGTGGGAAAGGCCGAATGGGACACGTAGGGGAAGGCCGAATGGGAGATGATGGCTAGGTAGTGGCCGGCAGCTTGGGTTATACTAGGTTCGGCTAGGTTAAAATGGTGGTGGCAAGGGGGCTGAGATGAAGGTAGGATGGGTGGCCAAGAGTGGAGAGGTGGAAGAGAGGGGCTTTGAGGGAGTTTGGGGCACTTACCGAATGGGGAGAGGTGGCGGATGAAATGGGAAGCAGGCGGGCAGGTGACTGTTGGCTGGTTCGGTTGGGTGGAGGTGGTGGCGTCCGGCTGAGGGATGGTGGTGGTGGAGGGAAGAGGGAAGGTGGCGGTGCAGGTGGTGGCTGGTGGAGCAGGTGGAGCTGTTGTGGAGTGGTCCCGGCTGGGTGAGAGATGGGAGAAGGAGAGGGCCCGGCTGGGTGGAATGGTGGTTCCCACTTGGAAAACCCGCCCACAAGGAGGGGGGCTTAAATAGGGGATGGGTAGGTCGGTTAGGGCTGGGCTGTGGGTAGTGGTTAGGTGGTTTAGGTAGGGTGGTATGTAGATAAGGTGGGCTGGAAGGGGTTGGGAAAGATATTTTAAAACTAGGGGTTTGGGTAAATCGTGGGCTAAGGGTGGTTTAGGGGTTTAGGGCTAGGTTAGGTGGTTGGGTTTTAGGGTGAGGTTTAGTGAGCTAGGTTAGGTGATTAGGCTAGGTTTAGGCTAGGATTAGGGAAATTAATCTAGGTTTAGGGAAGGATTAGGAAAGTGGGTTAGGTGATTAGGTTGGGATTAGGCCGGGATTAGGGAAGTGGGTTAGGTGATTAAGTTCAGATTAGGGGGGGATTAGGGGTTTAGGCTAGGATTAGGCATTTTGGGTTAGGTTTAGGTGAGGGAGCTCCCTTAGCATGGCTCATAGACCTTGATCACCCCATGTTGGTGCAGCCCTAGGTTAGGTTTTAGCTAATTACAAGCTTAAACCCACTCAATTAGGCTAACCCACATGATTAACCCAAACTTGACACACAAGTCAAGCTTAATACAACACTCTTGATATTTTTCAACCCCACTCTCTCTCATGCCCAATATCCCACGTGAAACTCAAGTGGGCCCCACCTCCATTTTATGAGAAGGTGATGTGGGCCATGGATATGGATATTGGATTGGATCTCTGGATCCAAATCCAAATCCAAGTCCACATATGGGTTTGGATTGGAATCTGGATATATATGGTCCAGATCCAATCCAAACTGAACTCTGACTCCTTCGAGCTGGGTTCGAAACGGACGATTCGTGCGGGGCCTGACAGCATCAGTACTCCGTCTGCGTTGGGTCTTCGCCAACATAGTCGTCCGCCTCCGTTTCTGCCTTCCGGAGATGACTTCAAATGCTATTTTGATAAGAACAGGGTCTTGGACGTTCGAGATCCTGGGGTGTGAATCAGATACAAGAGTTGCTGCGTCGGGCTCGACAAGTGCTCCGGTTCCGGGCTCTTCTTGGCTCTCCTGGTCCTGTCTTGATCGGGCCAAGCCACTTCGGGGTTTCAAAACATGTTTTAAAAGGGTTTTCAAAAGCCATATCGTATGTTTTTGAAAGATATAGTTTAAAACATATGTACAGGGTTGTCTGGAAGGCTCCTGGGTTTCCAGACTCAAAAATGGCCCTTTGGGGCTGCTTTTGCAAAACCAGATGAATTTGAGAAATTCGTGGGATTTCGGGGTGTTTACAGATGCCCCTCTTTGGCCTTGTCCAAATCGATTTGGATAAGGGCAAAGATGACAAACACCCCTTTTAATGTTTCCCTAGAACTAGCCACGAAGAATATGGGATCGTCCCATTTTAGCAAAATCTCAATTTTACAAACTCTGGTAGGAGGAGATATCATGCCAAAGGGTTTACTTATGGAATCTGGTCCTAAATGGGATCATGTTCATGCAAGTACCATGCGTGGAATGCAAATGACATGGGTGTGGTGCCAAGAGTGGCGACCTCCCAGAGACCAGATGTGGTCGAACTCTAGAGACTTACAAGGTCTATTGCTCCAAGTGAGCAAATCCTATGCTGTTCGATGTTCGGTTTTCAAAACTTATTTACAAAAGCTATTTACAAAAGGGACAACTGTCTTGAGTCTCGATCCTAAGGATCTCGAGCTCTTCGTGCTTGCCCTTGTTTGAGTCTTAACACTCGCTTATCTAGATATATTTAAATTTCTGCAATTTACATTCAAGTCATGTGAGTTGCATTCAATTTGGGTTTTCCCTTCTGCTATGTCTTTAAATTTTGAGTTTTCCCTTCAAGTTGTGTGAGTTGCATTGTATATACGCCACACTCGAGATAGGGAGCATACTTGCATCAAACCATCCTGAGCAAAATCGTGTAGAACTTGCCAAAATCGAGCACTTGATGCACACAACTACACGCCTAAATTGGCAAAAACCCAAAGACATAGGAACGTGTAAATCCCATGAATAAAATCTGTAATTTGACAAAAACCAATTGATCAAACACTTTCATACTTTCAAAAAGCTCGTATTTGTTCAAAATCGAGTTTTCCTAAGGATACAAACTGACCCTTGAGCATCAGTTCAAGATGGTCTACGACGAAAAGATCCCACTTGTCCACAGTCGCCACATATTTTCAAAACTTACTTTGCTAGTTTGAGAAAGCTAGCTGGCATGCCCTCTAAAAGCGACGTAGATTCGAAAAGGTTCATTTAAGGCCTAAGAACCCGAAGTGAGAATTTTCGGTGTCTACAGATTTGGCACGCCCGGTGGAACCCAGGACTTAAGTAGACTTCAAACAAAAGTTACACTCAAATTTTTGAAAAAAAAAGTGTTTTCCAAAAAGAAAAATCATGCATACTTTGGAAAATTGCAAGAAAAGGGATGAAAAGATACTAAGAAAGACTTTGAAAATAGATAAAGCCCAAAGAGAGCTCGATGATATTCAAAAAATGTTTCAAAAGATGAATGCTTTAAAAGCCCATCGATCCCATAGCAGCTCTTCTAGGGCACATAAAGATCGTGAAAAGAAAACCGATCTTAAACTCAATGAAGGATGTAAGGTAAAAGGCCAAACCCAAGAAAGGGGCGAGCCATCCACTCCCACATTTCTAAATTTTGAAAAATCCAAAGAAAAATCTGAAAAAGATGTTTTTGTTTCAAAAAATAAAAAAAATCTTGAAAATTTGCAAAAAGACAAAATTTGAAAAACAAAATTTTGAAATTTTGAAAAATTCAAGTGAAAAACCTAAGTCTAGGCACACACACACAGTAGGACATAAAACCCACACCCCACAAAGAGACGAGAGTGAAAAACAGGTAGGTTTCGAAAAGGAACGCCTCGTGAAGCCACGGGGGCTCAAAAAAAAGTTACCCGGGAAAACGGCCTGCTCTCACCATGAAAAGGTAGACAAACCACAAAGAGGTATGCCTGAAACCTATCCTCCTCAAAACTCTCTTCTTCATATAGGGTCATCAGATGCATTGGATAACCCCTCTGCACACACAAACCCACAAAATGTGCCTAAGTTAGAGAATTTTCAAGGTGCGCCAAATATCCTGCACCAGCCAAAAGAATTTCAAAAACAAAAACAAAAAGAAGTTGAAAAAATGGTAGACATGGAGACCCCTAATGCATGCATCGACATCTTAAGAGCTCATAACCCTGCCATAGAAAAACCCACTTCTTCGAGCCTAGTCTTGTACCCTAGAACCAAGATTAGAGCTTTGAAACAAAAAAATCCATCCCTAGGGGCACCACGAGTTGAACCTAGGGAGCAAGTCAAAAAAATCGAGGGAGCAAGCTTGTCTTCCCTCGAAGAAGAATTCTCCCAAAAACAGGTTGTATGGAAGCTCAAGTCTTCCATCACCCTACAATATCCAAAGTTCCTCAAGGAACCAAGCATGGCTTTCCTTGAGGACAAAATCTCCCAGATCGGGGTTGTATGGAAGCACAAGTCTTCCATCACCCCAAAATATCCAAAGTCTATCGAGGGACCAAGCACGGTTTCCCTTGAAGACAAAATCATCCCGAAATATCCAAAACTTCTCAAAGGACCAAGCACGGTTTACTTTGAGAAACAAACCTCCCAAACCAGGGTTGCATGGAAGCCCAAGTCTTCCATCACCCCAGAATCCAAAATCCCAAAATCCAAAAGGGTATATATCCCCGACATGGACAATTCCATGTTCCAAGGCCATGATTTATACAAAAACTTTTTGAAAAACAAGAAGTCTTAATATGGGATATAAACCCTACTAGGGCCTGGGAACCCAAAACCAAGGTAGGCTCGAACCTATCCTACCTCAGGCCAATCGACAAAAGTATGGATTGGGCTACAGCCCACCCATACCCCCAGAGCCACCACCTAAGACCATATGGCTCAAGGGTGCCCTGTAGAACCTCTAAAACCCAAAACCCATGTCTTAGACCTATTGATTAGAGTCTGATTCATGAATGTTTTCTTTGTAGGTTCATGGGAAGATCCCTCCTTTTGAAAAAAGCCAAAAAAAACAGATATTTGCCAAAAACCAAAAAAATTGAAAACCCAAAACAAAATGTCAAAAACATTTGGAAAAATGAAAATTCCCAAAAAGAAATTTGTTTTAAAGCCTTTGGCCATGTACAAAGTCCATTTTCGAAAATTGTAAAAATGCTTTTCGAAAATTGTATATAACTCCTCAAAACCAAAAAAATCCAAAAAGCTGATCTTGAACACCCTTTTGTCTAGAGCTTTTTCAAAATGGAAAGCTCGAGAATCACCAAAGCCAGGAGGAATAAAAAACCTCCGAACTTCTTGAAATTCGCAAGATCCTTGACTTATGCAAAGATTGGGGATTTTTAGAAACAAGCCTGACCCGTAATGTGTGCATAAGCATCATGCATCACACTCTGAAATCATTCATATGCATCAAGTCTAGACATCATCTTAGAACTCGAATTCAGGATTTTGTAAAACCAAAAGGGGCAATGAAAGTCGACCCCCTAAGTATCGAGCCTTCATAAACAGGTCTCCATACGAATCAAATCCAACACCTTCAAGGCAAATTTCAAAAAGAAATGAGAATCTCGAAAAGGGTTAGCATTTCACAAAAGCCTTTTCAAAATTCTTTTTGATAAAAACCTTCCATACATTGCAATTCATGCATTGTCTGCTTGACTTGATCAAATGAAGATGTTATTCATACTAAATGTGCCATACATTTCGAAAACTCTATTGGCATGTGACAGGAATCACTAAGCCAAAAGAAAAATCATGCTTAGCCTTGCTGTAGGCTTTCAAAATTCGAGACATCATCTCCCATGTCATGGAAAGGGGAATGATGTTCATTAAAGCACTCATTTTTAAAATCCTATCTCAACAGGTAGGCAAAATGGCAGCCCCATTCAACAGAGTATGAGTTCAAAACTCAAGACTCAATATAAAGGACAAGCCCTATATCGTGTGGCTGAAGTGCCTCTGTGAGACACATTCCCCATACTTGATCAAATGCCTCATGAAGGCATGAATTTTCAAAATGAATTCCAAAAACCCTGCTTGACCAAAATCAAGTATAGGAAACATATTTCAATCAAAAGGGCTGGTATAAAACCATCTTCATACACAGAGGGAGGATTTCCCAAAACTGCTTTCTCAAAAGGGATCAAAATTTCGAAAATTTAACCCTACATATACTTTGAAAAGAAAGATTTTCAAAACTTCAGGTTTATATGAAAACCTTGATTGTGTTGGATAAGAACATGAATCTCACGATGAAATATGGAGACCATGTCAAAATCAAAGCCCGATGGCCATGATGATCACTTAGGGTTGATTGTGTTTTCCATCCTTGAGCAAAAAGTAGCATGATCATGTTAGGAAAATCGTGGAAATGCAGGGACATGAACATACCATCGTCCATCCCAAAAATTCTTTTGAAAAGCCATGGCCCTTCACCATGTGGCCATGCAAAATTTCCCTCAAGCTAGGGGCATTTTTAAATATAGCCCCTAGACACCTTCCATGAAGAAACAAATTTCATAAAATGCATCTCCTTCATGATTTGTGAGATACATTTCATATGTTCACTCTTGCATAAAATCGTGTATTTCCATTTTGAATCACATGGAGTGCATAGCATGCATCATATTCATATCATATCACCCCGAAGAAAGCCTAAGAGGTGGGCAAACCTGACTAGGAATGTCCCCATGTCTTCAAAAGGGCAAGAAAATTTGAAAAATCTGTTGATATTGTGGGTAGAAATTAGCAAAACCCTGAAAATGCCCGAATATTCAAAAGGGTTTATGTTAAAATCCTTTTTCAAAAAGATTTTGAAAAATCGAACTCCTTTGAAACTTCTTGAAAGAAGGATCGAAGTTGATTGTATAACCTTGAATGGAGGAATTTATACTTTTTCAAAAGGTAGAGTCTTCCAAAAACAAATTGGCGATATTTCAAAGAACCTTGGCTTACAAGATTAAGCCTTGTTCAAAATATCAAAATATTTTCGAATAGCAGATGCTATTAAGAAATAGGACGATCTCGTTTGAATCGAGTAACTAAAGGGATAAGCCTTCCCCCATTCTACTTTCTCTCCAAAAAGGAAAATTGGTTGTATTCAAAAGAAAAAGAAAAAAAATCGAGAATACAAAAACTCCTCTGAAAGTGGTCTTCCCTTCATAAATAGGGAATATAAAAACTCCTCCGAAAGAGGTCTTCTCGTTTCAAAAGGAAAAGGAGATATAAAAACACTCCTCCCAAAGAGGTCTTCCCTTCATAAACAGGGAATACAAAAACTCCTCCAAAGAGCTGCTCTCCTTTAAAAGAAAAGAGGGATTAATGAAAAAATACTCCCAAAGGGAGACCCTCTATGAAAAAAAGAAATAAAAAGCCAAAGCTCAAAGAGCGATTTTCTGACTCTTTGCCTAAAACCACAGGACGCTTCAGAAGGGACCGTGGTATCTCTTTCCCGTATCCCTATGGCTTATCCCCAAGGAAAAAGGTTCAAATTTGCGAAAATCCTAAAGTACGAATAAAATCGGCTTATTTGGATTTCATTTTGTTTGAGAACTCGACTTTGTTTTGTAGGAAATAGAACTTTGAAATGTTTTCCAAGTTTTCCTACCCAAAAACCTCTACCAAGTAGCAGGTATTGAAACCCGAATGAAGGGAAGTATGAAAAATGGAAGTCCTTTTCGATACAAGCTAAAAGGAGTTCATTTTCAAAAAAAAAAAATTTCAAAAAACCGATGAATGTCAAAAAGACAAGGGTAGAACCTGCTTGGAGCAAACAGCCTCAAAAGGCTCTCTCCAAAGCTCAAAAACCCGAAAATGTCTAGAAGACATGGGTAAAACCTACTTGGAGCAGCCTGCCTCAAAAGGCACTCTTCGGGCTCAAAACCCCAAAAAGAAAAACATTTTTCTCATGCATGCATCCAAAAATCATCCATGCATGATCATACATAGGGAAACCTAGGAAAAGTCCCCTTTTGCTAAAAATCCCCACCTGTGGTAAAGGAAAACAGGGTTTTTGCGAAATAAAAATGGTGTATTCTCAAGAAAATTTGAGAGGAAAACCAAAATGGGGTGTTATCTTCTTTGCCATTATCCAAATCAATTTGGATAATGCCAAAGAGGGGCATCTGTAAACACCCCGAATTTTCAAAAATCAAAAATTCTCAAAAACACAAAAAGCTCGTTTGAGCCAAAACGACAACCTGCTTTAAAAATGTGAAAACAGGTACAAAAGGCAAAAGGAAAGCCCCGGCAAGAAGAGCAAATCGAGCCTAGAGTCTCAAAAGCCACCACCTCTTGTTCAAAAACGGAAGAAAAAAGAGCCCGTTCGGAGAAAAGCCTAACAAAAGGGTAAAAATGTAATTTGGGTCAAAGAAAAAGCACAAAGCAGCTCCAAAATGCAAAAAGAAGCCCAGTACCAAAGGAAGTCGACAAAAGTCCAAGACACGTCCCGTCAGAATGAAGAACAGAATCCGTGCGGCAATCTGAGTTCGATATCAATAAGAACCGGCCAAAAAGCAAAACGGCGGACTGAAACGAACGCCGAAAAAGTCCTGAAAAGCAGAACACAGGTTGGAAGAAAGACTTGGGGAAGACCCAGGCCAGAGTTGGGCCTCCGATGAATCGAAGCCCGCTAGAAACCGGCGGTGAAAAGCACCAGAAAGGACCAGAAAACCAAGGAGCAGAAGAAAAGTCTGGATTGGGTTTGGACCCAAAAATATCCAGATCCAGATCCAAATTGTGTTTGGATTGGATCTGGATCTCAAAATATTAGAGATCCGAGATCCAAACCCAAATAAATATTTGGACTGGATCTCAATCTCAAAATATCCGAGATCCGTGATCTAGATCCACATAGAGTTTGGATTGGATCTAGATAGCTAGACCCAAATCCAAGACCCAATATCCAAGACCCACTTAAAACCTCTCTATAAATAAAGGTGTTGGGCTTGAAAAAAATATTCATGAGTGAGGCTCCAGGGAAGCTCCTCACGTGAATAAAGGGGGGGATGAGAGAGAAAAAGGCCCATAGGCCAAGTTCGTTTATTTTGAGAGTTTGGGTTGGCTCATGAAGCCAAGGGCTGCACCAACCAAGGAACGTCCCCTACAAGCTGGCTGGGGGCATTGCATGGTGGAGCTTGGCGGCGGCTTGGAGCGGTGCTGCAACTAGGTAAGCCCCTAAGACCTAAACCTAACCCCTTTCTTCCCTAACCTCTCTAGACCACCCATTCTACCCAAATGTCCCCTAAAACCACCACCAAACCAGCCAAGTGCTGGCCGTTTTTCACCAAGTATTCCACCCAAAACCACCACCTAAACAACCTATCCTAAGACCTAAACCAGTTCGGCCAGGTGCTGGCCGAACTTCACCTTGAACCCCATCAAGTTCGGCCAACCTTGGCCGAACTTCCCTTTTGAAAACCTACCTAACTACCTCGAGTCCTTTTTCCCCAAAACCCACGGCCTGCTGGTACCCACGGCCTGCACCAGCAGGCCGTGTCTTATTTTCTACCCAAGGTGGCTTGCCCTAAAGGCAGGCCAACTACCTAAAAACCAGCCCAAACTTTGGCTAGTTTCCCTTTCCCACAAACCCAAAACAGCCCGACCAAAGTTGGTCGGGCGTCCTTGTTCACTAAGAGACTTGGCCTGCCTTTTGGCAGGCCACCTAAATCTAAACACATGGCCAAACCAGGCCGTGTGTTCCCCCACCTTAACCAAAGACTTGTCCAGCCATAGGGCAGGCCACCTAGCTAAAAACCCATGGCCTAACTTGGCCGTGTACCAGCCCCACAACCGCCTTGGCCAACCCTAGGTAACCAGTCCCGGTTTCACCTTAAACCAAACTCTAGCCACCTTGGCTCGAGCCATCCTAGCCTAGACAAAACCTAACCTAGGACTCACCCCCAACTCTACCCTAAACCAAGTTCACTCGAGCCACCTTTGGCTCGAGTCACACAAGTAAACCTAAGGCTAAGTGTTGGCCGAACCCTAGAGGAAATCACTTCACTCGAGCCACCTTGGCTCGAGTTTCACAAGACCAAAACCTAAGGCCAAATGCTGGCCGAATCCTAACTCTATTCTATACCTAAACCAAGGCCAAGTATTGGCTGAATCCCATACAAAAACCCAATCACTCGAGCCAAGGTGACTCGAGTCTTACCTTGCCCAAACCGGCCCCAAGTAGACTCAAACCCATTGTAATTTGCAGCTCTCGAAACTCCAAGTCTCCCCAAGCTCTCAAGCTCTCCGGCTTCGCTCCCACGTGCCCCGGACTCCATAAGATGAAGGCAGATTCGCCTCTTGTACGATCCTAACTCAAAAGGCTGGAAAGTGTAAGTTGATTTCGATATATATCAAATCCCTTTCTATTCAATTCAATTCGTCATATGGGGTTGTAATAACGGAGCTTGTGTAAACACCCCAAAATCCCACGAATTTCCCAAATAAAACCTGGTTTTATAAAAGCAGCCCCAAAGGGCCATTTTGAGTCTAGAAACCCAGGAGCCTTCCAGACAACCCTGTACATATGTTTTAAACTTTATATGTTTTAAATATGTATAATATGGTTTTAAAAACCTTTTAAAAACACATTTTGAAACCCCACAAAGCAAGCTTGGCCTGATCAAGACAGGACCAGAAGAGCTAAAGAGAGTCCGGAACCGGAGCACAAGTCGAGCCCGGCACAACAACTCTCGTATTGAATCCACCCCCAGGATCTCGAACGTCCAAGACCCTGTTATCAGCAAAACATCACTTGAAATCATCTCCGGAAGGTGAAAACAGAAGTGGACAATCATGTTGGTGAAGACCCAACGCAGACGAAGTACTGATGCTGTCAGACCCCGCACAAACCGTTCGTTTCGAACACAACCTGAAGGAGTCAGAATTCAGTTTGGATCAGATCTGGACCATATATATCCAGATCCCAATCCAAACCCATGTGTGGATTTGGATTTGGATTTGGATCCTGAGATCCAATCCAATATCCACATCCATGGCCCACATCACCTTCTCATAAATGGAGGTGGGGGCCCACTTGAATTTCACGTGGGAATATGGGCATGAGAGAGAGTAGGGGAGGATAAGATTAGGGAGTGATTGTAATTAAGCTTGACTTGTGTATCAAGTTTGGGGTTAATCATGTGGGTTAGCCTAATTAGCATGGGTTTAAGCTTGTATTAGCCAAAACCTAAGCGAGGGTTGCACCAACATGATGCAACAAGGTCCATGGGTGATGCAAAGGGAGCTCCCTAACCCAATCCTAATCAAAAAACCCTAATCCTAGCCTTTTACCCTAATCTTGGCCTAAACCTAGCCTAATCACCTAACCCACTTCCCTAATCCCAACCTAATCACCTAACCCACTTCCCTAAACCTAGATTAATTTCCCTAAACCTAACCTAATCCTAGCCTAATCACCTAACCCACCTCACTAAACCTCACCCCAAAAACAACCCACCTAGCTAAACCCTAAACCCCTAAACCACCCCACCTAAACCTAGCACACCATCTACCCAAAACCCCTTGTATTAAAATATCTGGCCCCTCCCCAAAACCAGCCCACCTTATCACCACACCATCACTACATAAACCACCTTACCACCCTCCTAATACCAGCCCCAACCGGCATCTCCAACCCTATATAAACCCCCCCTAAGGGGCGGGTTTTTCAATCCTCTTCCAGCCGACCCCAGCCACCTTCCAGCCAAGCCTTCCGCCTTGCTCCACCTGCACCACCACACCCCGGCCAGCTCCGCCTCACACCACCACTGCCCCCCGGTTTCAACCACCCGACTGCTCTTCTTCCTTGGACACCAACTCCCTACCAGCCGGTTAGTATCTCAACCTAACTCTACCTCTTCTTCACTCCCCCTCCACTCTCAACCATCCACACCACCAAACCTCCCGCCAACACCAGCCACCCGCCATCCTCACCCATTCGGCCAGACCTCAACCATTCCCTCCATCCGCCATGAACCACTTCACCTAGTAACACTCGGCCACCCCACTTAGCTCCCTAAGACCTGCCCATATCACTTCCCACCAGCCCCTAACTCCATCTCACACGACACCCTAGCCAGCTCCCTTCCCATCTTTGCCATTACCTAGCCACCCTAGCAGCCGGCCACCACCAAGCTTCCTTTAGTCGGCCACTCCAACCGACTGTACCAAACCCACTCGGCCAGCCATACACTCCCTTAGACTCCCACTTAGCGCTACCTTTCCTAACACTACACCCTCCCTTAGTGACCCTACTTAGTCACCTTAGCCCAAAACACCAAGGCAGCCCATTCCTAGCAACCGGCCATCTTCAAGGCGCCCTTCCTACGCACCCAAGGCACTCGGCCAGCACCTCCCCTTGCCGTTCAACTTCGAGGAGCTCCCTCTTGCAGCCCAAGGCGAAGCTAAGCCTACGCTCAAGCAAGTCACCTCCGGACCAACTATAAGTAAGTGCCTAACTCGGTCCTTAGTTGTAGACTTGCTTAAATTAAATTTGATACGGGGTTGTAATAACGGAGCATTGTCTCCCCCCGCTTGTAATAACGTGGCTTGGCACACCCACACACACTTGCACTCTCTTAGTTGTGCATGATTTCGAACACACACGGGCCTAATCAGCCCCTAATATATAAATTTATGTATGTACTTTAAATTACGTAGGGTTTTGCTTAAGTTGGGTGTGTTGTCTTTCAATTCAAGCACGCACACACATTGAGCCTTCGCTCTTATTTGTAAGACCCAAGTAAGGGCCGTGTTATATTATCCTTGGGTTTAATTTCATGTTGTGTGCGTAGTACTTCAATTCAAGCACTCACACACATTGAGCTTTCGCTCTTATTCCCAAGACCTTAGTTAAGGCCATACTGCAATTTATATTTGGGTTTAATTTCATGTTGTGTGGGTAGTACTTCAATTCAAGCACTCACACACATTGAGCTTTCGCTCTTATTCCCAAGACCTTAGTTAAGGCCATACTGCAATTTATATTTGGGTTTAATTTTATGTTGTGTGCATAGTACTTCAATTCAAGCACTCACACACATTGAGCTTTCGCTCTTACTCCCAAGACCTTAGTTAAGGCCATATTGCAAGTTATATTTGGGTTTCATTTCATGTCGTGTGTGTAGTATTTCAATTCAAGCACACACCCACATTGAGCCTTCGCTCTTATTTGCAAGACCTGATTAAGGGCCTATATATACCTTATATACGTATTTCCCTTCGGCAATTTCCCTTCGGCATTTACATTTCAAGTCATTTCCCTTCGGTCATTTCCCTTCGGCATTGTCTTTACATTCGGGTTTTCCCTTTGGAGTAGCGTGAGTTTGCATTGCATATACTCCATACCACAAATTAGGACGCATATTGCATCAAAGCAAACCCCATACGCCCGCTCAAAGTCGCCACATTTAGTGGAGTGTTCATAACACACACCTAGGTGACCCATAAAGGGATAAAAAGAAAGACTTAGGGACGTGCAAATCCACGTGATCTAAAATCTGGAAATCGTACTAAAAAGACCCGAATCAAACACCTCGAACCGCTTTCATAGGTCCTTATATCCAAAAACTCGATTTTTAAAAGCATATAGACTGACCCTTGCGCATCGGTGCAAGGTCTGCGACGACAAGAGCTTGCTTGCTCACAGTCGCCACGTTAGAAGTCAGGTTAAAATATATCTTCGCTAGCTTAAGTAAGCTAGCTGGCACGCCCTGTTTATTCAAATAGGACTTAGACACACGAAAAGGTTCGCCCCAGGCCTAAGAAACCAGGGAGGCGGAGATTTTCTGCGTCTACAGAAGATTTGGCACGCCTGGTGGGACGTGAGTCTTTCAAAAATCGAGTTAGTCTAGAAACTTGCGAAAAGATTTTCAAAGAGGTGTTGTTTTAACTTTGTTTTCTTTACTTGTACTTAGGAAATTTTGAAAAAGCTTGAAAAGCATGTCAAAATCCAACCCAAGTGAAGTGTCGAGCCAAGGCTCATGCGCATCAAGTTCTCACTCTAGGAGGATTTTCAAAAACAATATCAAACTAGATGAGATAGAGGACCTGAGAAGGGAATTCGAGGCCAAAATCGATGCTCTCAGCCAAGAGGCTAAAGTAGGCAATTCCTGTTCATCAAATGGTGAACAAAGGCCCAAGAAAAAATCTGAAAAACCTCACAAGTACAAAGAGGCCTCCGTAATGGAAGGCAACCAATACCACGAGTCCTTCACACAAAAGGACCGTAAAGCCCTACAGCAGTTGCTGAAAGGGCAGAATAAAGAGAAAAGAAGTTACGCCTTGTCTGATTTCCTTCCTATGGATTACGAAATAGACAGTGACGATGAAATACCGAACTTCCATCGGTATGATGGCATGGGAGACCCTAGGTCTCACTTGCAAGTTTTCTCGCGTCGAGCCCATAAGAAGAAAAAGGACTCGATGAAATGGGTGTATTGGTTCCCTTTATCCCTTAAAGGCACAACTGCCAAATGGTTGGCTTCCTACGACTTAAGCCAGTTCGCTACTTTTGAAGAGTTAGCGAACTACTTCATGCAAAGATTTGCACACAACGTAGAAGTCACGCCGACTCTGAACACCTTAAGGGATACAAAGGAAGGCATGAACGAAGATGTACATGCCTTCATTATACGATGAAGGTCACTTTTGGGCCAAGTGCGAGAACCCATATCCGAAGGATGCGCTGTCATGCTCATCCTGGATAATTTTAAAAGTGAGTTAAAAACCCTTCTCTCGCTCCATGAGATCTCAACTTTCCATAAGTTGATCAAAAAGGCATCCCTTTTCGAAACAAACTTGAGAAAAGGGACATACGATCACTTATGCAAAGGAAGTGCCGTTTCTAAAACCCGCTTGGAAAAGCCCATCACTTATGGGCTACCCACAATGGACAAAGGGGCAAAGCCCCATAAAATCGCCAATGTCTGAGTAGATCCAGGCGTAGTAGGCACTTCTAAAAATTTTGAAAAACTAGAAAATAAAAGGGAGCAAACCTTTCAAAAACCGATTGAAAAACGAGAGTACACACCGCTGGGGCAACCTGTGTCGGAGGTCCTAGACCTCCTACTTGCCCAAGGCATGATAGAACTTCCCGAAATCCCCGAAGGAGTCACTTCCAATGGGGGATATTTAAATCGATTTTGTAAGTATCATCGGCTCAAAGGCCATGATACCAAACGTTGTTCATCCTTTTAAATAAAATCGAGAACTTGATAGCGGAGGGCCGACTCCAGGTCATTGCGGAACCTGAGCCACCTCAAGCTATCTTCAAAGAACCCTTTCCCAAGCACGCCAGCGGCAGTGGGAAAGGAAAGGAGGTATGTACCCTCACCTTTTCAAAGGAACTAGCGCAAAATTCTGAGTCTGGTCGACCCACTTGTGCGCCCATTCTTGTACTGTACAAGAAGCCCGCCCAAGTCGTCATCCGGGGACCACCAAAAGCTGAATCCCCGGCAAAACTAGTTTTAAAACTTCAAGGTTCTCCTCAACTCATACTTAGAGCCAAATTTAGCGTGAACCCTAGGTTGGTCGTGGGGGAAGTGACTAGATTCGGGAGGATCTATCAACCCCCGCACCTACAAAGTGCTAAAAAGGTGGTCAGTGTGCCTGGCCCCTCAAAAGCATGTATTCCTAGAGTTCTGCCAAAAGCAGACAAGGATAAAGTCATCCTAAATCCTTATGACTTCGAAAACCACCTTTCAAAGATTCCTATCCACATGTCTATACTAGAGCTCATAAAAACCTCGCCTAGGCATAGACTCGTGCTACAGAAAATTCTAGAAAGAGCCAAGGTTGATTCGAACATAAGTCCGGAATCCCTGTCTGCCCAAGTGGCTTTAATAGGAGCAAAATCGCCCATCACTTTCTCAGAAGATGATGTAGATAGACCCTACGAGTCCCACAACCAGGCCCTGCATATCGAGGTGGTTCTGAATAACCACTCTCTGGACAGGTGCCTCGTCGATGGGGGAGGAGGGCTCAACATCCTTCCACTTCATGTGGCATACCAAATCGGAGTTACCTTGACTTCTGTGAACCCAAGCCCCATCGTTATCACTGGATACGATGAGAATGCGTCTAGGCCATTAGGATCGATCGAACTCCCAATAGAAACGGGAGGGATCACATACACGGGGGTGTTCCATGTCTTGGACATCCACCCCCATTATAACCTGTTGCTGGGAAGACCCTGGATACACAGCTTGTGCGCTGTTCCATCCACCTTCCACAAGTGTGTCAAGATCCCTTTCAGGGACCAGGTCGTGGTGATCCTAGGTGAGAGTTACCCACAGCTTCAGGGGATCATAAACTCCCCTTGTTTGTCTAGCTCCCAGGCCCATGAGGCTAACCTGGGGCAGATCATGATTGAGCTGCTAAGGCTCGTGTTAAACAACCCTAGGAAGGTTGTGTATGTGAAGGGACCGCCCAAAGCAGGCCCCCTCCCGATTCTAACCCTTCTAGGAAAACCTAAGCATTCCCTATTTCCAAAGCCCCTGGACAAGAAGCCATATGAGCACAATATGGACGACAGCAAGTTCTAGGACCACGATCTTTATCAAAACTTTTCAAAAAATAAGAAATCATGGAACATGTTGTTAAATATGGGCTATATGCCCTACAGAAGTCTAGGGGCACAAAACCAGGGTCTCCTAGAGCCTATCCTTCCTAGGGCCAACCCAAGCCGATACGGGATCGGCTATACTCCTAGAATACCGCCAGAGCCACCCTTGTGACCACCTAGGTCAAGGGTGCCCTGGAACCTGCCTTAGAAGAGACCTGCGATTTAGACCTCCTATTCCGAGTCTAACCCGTAGTGTTTTCCCTTTGTAGGTATGACGGAAGATCCCTTTTATAAAAATACAAAAACATTTGGAAAACTTAAAATCAAAAAAATTGAAAAAGAAGAAAAACCAAAAACAATGGAAAAACAAAAACTCGAAAATAGAGTGCTTTGTATAGTTCCTAAGGTTCTTGTTTTACAAAAACCCAAAAAAATCGAAAATTTGGAAAATACCAAAAAGATTTTGTATATAGCTGCTCCTGGTAGGACTTTGGCAAAAGAAAAATATTTCGAAAGAAACGTCGTCTGCATAGCCAGACCAAAAATTTCGAAATCAATTGAAAATCTGAGTACAAAACCAGGTCTTTTCGAAAATCACGCATCAAATTCCCTCGGTTCTATAACTCACGAGAATGATCGAAGCCCAGAAGTGGATCCCCTTGAGGAAGATCCCACTTCTGAGCTCCCAGAATTTCATAAAATTCTCGATTTTGAAAGACCTTCCAATTCAATAGGAGGAGATTTAATAGAGGTAAACCTAGGGGTTGATTCCAATCCCAAAACCATCAAAATAGGCGCATGCTTGCATGAACATAAAATATCAACATTCATTGCATTTCTACGAACCTATTTAGATGTGTTTGCATGGACGTATGAAGACATGCCGGGCATAGACCCCAGCATTGTCGAACATCATCTTCCCTTAGATGCGGACTGTAAACACCCCGAAATCCCACGAACTTCTCAAAACAACCTGGTTTTGTAAAAAGCAGCCCCAAAGGGCCATTTTCAGTTTGGAAACCCAAGAGCCTTCCAGGCAACCCTGTTCAGATGTTTTAAACTTTTATATGTTTTAAATATATATAATATGTTTTAAAAACCCTTTTTAAATACATTTTGAAACCCCACGAAGCGGCTTGGCCTGATCGAAGTAGGACCAGAAGAGCCAAAGAGAACCCAGAACCGAAGCACAAGTCGAGCCCGACACAGCAACTCTCGTGTTGAATCCACCCCCAGGATCTCGAACGTCCAAGACCTTGTTATAATAAAAAATCATATGAAATCGTCTCCGAAAGGTGAAAACAGAAGCGAACGACCATGTTGGCGAAGACCCAACGCAGACGGAGTACTGATGCTGTCAGACCCCGCACAAACCGTTCTTTTCGAACACAGCCAAAAGGAGTCAGAATTCAGTTTGGATTGGATCTGGACCATATATATCCAGATTCCAATCCAAACCTATGTGTGGATTTGGATTTGGATTTAGATCCAGAGATCCAATCCAATATCCACATCCATGGCCCACATCGCCTTCTCATAAATGGAGGTGGGGGCCCACTTGAATTTCACGTGGGATTATGGGCATGAGAGAGAGTGGGGGAGGATAAGATTAGGGAGTGATTGTAATTAAGCTTGACTTGTGTGTCAAGTTTGGGGTTAATCATGTGGGTTAGCCTAATTACCATGGGTTTAAGCTTGTATTAGCCAAAACCTAACCTAGGGCTGCACCAACATGATGCAACAAGGTCAATGGGTGATGCAAAGGGAGCTCCCTAAACCAATCCTAAAAAAAAAACCCTAATCCTAGCCTTTTACCCTAATCCTGTCCTAAACCTAGCCTAATCACCTAACCCACTTCCCTAATCCCGGCCTAATCTCAACCTAATCACCTAACCCACCTCACTAAACCTCACCCCAAAACCAACCCACCTAGCTAAACCCTAAACCTCTAAACCACCCCACCTAAACCTAGTACACCATCTACCCAAAACCCCTTGTATGAAAATATCTGGCCCCTCCCCAAAACCAGCCCACCTTATCACCACACCACCACCCCTAGACCACCTTACCACCTTCCTAATACCACCCCCAACCGACCTCTTCAGCCCTATATAAACCCCCCCCCCAAGGGGCGGGTTTTCCAAGCTCTCTCCCATCCATCCCAGCCCAGCCGAGCCCAACAGATCCCAGCCAAGTCTTCCACCTGCACCACAGCCGGCCACCACCTTGCTCCACCTGCTCCACCACACCCCAGCCGGCCAACCACCCGTCGCCACCATTCCCATCCGGCCGAACCATCCACCTCAATTGCCCGGCTGCTCCTCTTCCATTTGCCGCCTCCCATCACCACCGGTTAGTATCTTCACTTCACTCCACCTCTTCTTTGCTCCCCCTCCACTCCCAGCCACCTACACCACCACCACATCACCCTAACACCAGCCACCCTCCATCCTACCCATTCGGCCAAACCTCAGCCACTTCAAACTCTCGCCATTACCTAGCCACCCTAGCTACACCCGACCACTCCACCTAACTCCCTAAGACCTACCCATATCATTTCCCCTCAGCCCCTAACTCCACCTTACCCCATACCCTAGTTAGTTTCCTCCCCATCCACGCCATCCATAGCCACCCTAGCAATCACCACCACCAAGTCTCCCCTAGTCGGCCACTCCAACCGACTGTTCCATGTCCATTCGGCCAGCCACCCGCCAGCCTTAAGCACTCCCTTAGACACTCCCTTAGGCTCCCATTTAGTGTCACATTTCCTAGCACTACACCCTCCCTTAGTGACCCTACTTAGTCACTTTAGCCCAACACACAAAGCCAGCCCATTCCTAGTAGACGGCCATCTTCAAGGCGCCCCTCCCACGCACCATTTCCATCCGGCCAGCAGCCCCTTTGCCGTTCAACTCCGAGGAGCTCCCTCTTGCAGCCCAAGGCGAAGGCCAAGCCCACGCTCAAGCAAGGCATCTTCGGACCAGCTATTAGTAAGTGCCTAACTCGGTCCTTAGTTGTAGACTTGCTTGAATTCAATTCGATACGGGGTTGTAATAACGGAGCATAGTCTCCCCCCGCTTGTATTAACGTGGCTTGGCACACCCACACACACATGCACTCTCTTAGTCGTGCACGATTTTGAACACACACGGGCCTAATCAACCCTTTCAATTCAAGCACGCACACATATTGAGCCTTCGCTCTTATTTGTAAGACCCAAGTAAGGGCCGTGCTATACTATTTGGGTTTAATTTCATGTTGTGTGCGTAGTACTTCAATTCAAGCACTCACACACATTGAGCTTTCACTCTTATTCCCAAGACCTTAGTTAAGGCCATACTGCAATTTACATTTGGGTTTAATTTCATGTTGTGCGTAGTACTTCAATTCAAGCACTCACACACATTGAGCTTTCGCTCTTATTCCCAAGACCTTAGTTAAGGCCATACTGCAATTTATATTTGGGTTTAATTTCATGTTGTGTGCGTAGTACTTCAATTCAAGCACTCACACACATTGAGCTTTCGCTCTTATTCCCAAGACCTTAGTTAAGGCCATATTGCAAGTTATATTTGGGTTTTATTTCATGTTGTGTGTGTAAGTCTTTCAATTCAAGCACGCACCCACATTGAGCCTTCGCTCTTATTTGCAAGAGCCGAGTAAGGGCCCATATATACCTTATATACATATCTCCCTTCGGCATTTACATTACAAGTTATTTCCCTTCGGTTATTTCCCTTCGGCATTGCCTTTACATTCGGGTTTTCCCTTTGGAGTAGCATGAGTTTGCATTGCATCTACGCCATACCACGAGGTAGGACGCATATTGCATCAAAGCAAACCCTGTACTCCCGCTCAAATTTGCCCCATGTAGTGGAGTATTCATAACACACACATAGGTGGCCCATAAAGGGATAAAAAGAAAGACTTAGGCACGTGCAAATCCACGTGATCTAAAATCTGCAATCGCATTGAAAAGACCCGAATCAAACACCTCGAACTGCTTTCATAGGCTTTTTGTTCCACTCCAAAAACTCGATTTTTAAAGCGTACAGACTGACCCTTGCGCATCGGTGCAAGAAGGTCTGCGACGACAAGAACTCACTTGCTCACAGTCGCCACGTTAGAAGTCAGGTTAAAATATATCTTCGCTAGCTTAGGTAAGCTAGCTGGCACGCCCTGTTTATTCAAATAGGACTTAGACACACGAAAGGATCCGCTCCAAGCCTGAGAAGCCAGGGAGGCGGGGATTTTCCTGCATCTACAGAGTTTGGCATGCCCGGTGGGATGTGAGCCTTTCAAAAATCGAGTTAAGTCTAGAAGCTTGCAAAAAATTTTCAAAGAGGTGTCGTTTTTAACCTTGTTTTCTTTGCTTGTACTTAGGAAATTTTGAAAAAGCTTGAAAAGCATGTCAAAATCCAACCCAAGTGAAGTGTCGAGCCAAGGCTCATGCGCATCAAGTTCTCACTCTATGAGGATTTTCAAAAACAAGATCAAACTAGATGAAATCGAGGACCTGAGAAGGGAATTTGAGGCCAAAATCGATGCTCTCAGCCAAGAGGCTGAAGTAGGCGATTCCTGTTCATCAAATGGTGAACGAAGGCCTAAGAAAAAATCTAAAAAACCTCGCAAGCACAAAGAGGCCTCAATAATGAAAGGCAACCAATACCACGAGTCCTTCACACAAAAGGACCGTAAAGCCCTACAACAGCTGCTGAAAGGGCAAAACAAA
Organism: Brasenia schreberi; assembly: GCA_036023115.1. Classification (NCBI taxonomy): domain Eukaryota; kingdom Viridiplantae; phylum Streptophyta; class Magnoliopsida; order Nymphaeales; family Cabombaceae; genus Brasenia; species Brasenia schreberi. Next base: position 9,422,562 of record JAYKKT010000079.1, on the reverse strand, counting down.
GAGAAAAGAAGATACGCCCTGTCTGATTTCCTTCCTATGGATTACGAAACAAACAGTGACGATGAAATACCGAACTTCCATCGGTATGACGGCATGGGAGACCCTAGGTCTCACTTGCAAGTTTTCTCGCGTCGAGCCCATAAGAAGAAAAAGGACTCGATGAAATGGGTGTATTGGTTCCTTTATCCCTTAAAGGCACAGCTGCCAAATGGCTGGCTTCCTACGACTTAAGCCAGTTCGCTACTTTTGAAGAGTTAGCGAATTGCTTCATGCAAAGATTTGCACACAACGTAGAAGTCACACCGACTCTGAATATCTTAAGGGATACAAAGCAAGGCATGAACGAAGACGTGCATGCCTTCATTATACGATGGAGGTCACTTTTGGGCCAAGTGCGAGAGCCCATATCCGAAGGGTGCGCAGTCATGCTCATCCTGGATAACTTTAAAAGCGAGTTGAAAACCCTTCTCTCGCTCCATGAGATCTCAACTTTCCATAAGTTGATCAAAAAGGCATCCCTTTTCGAAACCAACTTGAGAAAAGGGACATACGATCACTTATGGAAAGGAAGTGCCATTTCTAAAACCCGCTTGGAGAAGCCCATCACTTATGGGCTACCCACGATGGCAAAGGGGCAAAGCCCCATAAAATCGCCAATGTTCGGGTGGATCCAGGCGTGGCAGGCACTTTCAAAAATTTTGAAAAACTAGAAAATAAAAGGGAGCGAACCTTTCAAAAACCGGTTGAAAACGGGAATATACACCGCTGGGGCAACCTGTGTCGGAGGTCCTAGACCTCCAACTTGCCCAAGGCATGATAAAGCTTCCCGAAATCCCCGAAGGAGTCACTTCCAAAGGGGGGTATTTGAATCGATTTTGTAAGTATCATCGGCTCAAAGGCCATGATACTAAACGATGTTTCTCCCTTTTAAATAAAATTGAGAACTTAATAGCGGAGGGCCAGCTCCAGGTCATTGCGGAACCTGAGCCACCTCAAGCTATCTTCAAAGAACCCTTTCCCAAACACGCCAGTGGCAGTGAGAAAGGAAAGGAGGTATGTACCCTCACCTTTTCTAAGGAACTAGTGCAAAAACCAGAGTCTGGTCGACCCACTTGTGCGCTACTCTTGTACTATACAAGAAGCCCGCCCAAGTCGTCATCCGAGGACCACCAAAAGTGGAATCCCCGGCAAAACCAATTTTAAAAATTCAAGGTGCTCCTCAACTCATCCTTAGAGCCAAATTTAGCGTGAACCCTAGGCTGGTCGTGGAGCAAGTGACTAGATCCAGGAGGATCTATCAACCCCCGCACCTAAAAGGTGCTAAAAAGGTGGTTAGTGTGCCTGACCCCTCAAAAGCATGTATCCCTGTGTTCTGCCAAAAGCAGATAAGGATAAAGTCATCCTAAATCCTTATGACTTCGAAAACCACCTTTCAAAGATTCCTATCCACATGTCTATCCTAGAGCTTATACAAACCTCGCCTAGGCATAGACTTGTGCTAGAGAAAATTCTAGAAAAGGCCAAGGTTGATTCGAACATAAGTCTGGAATCCCTGTCTGCCCAAGTGGCTTTAATAGGAGCAAAATCGCCCATCACTTTCTCAGAAGATGATGTAGATATACCCTACGAGTCCCACAACCAGGCCCTGCATATCGAGGTGGTTCTGAATAACCACTCTCTGGACAAGTGCCTAGTCGATGCGGGAGGAGGGCTCAACATCCTTCCACTTCATGTGGCGTATAAAATCAGAGTCACCTTGACTTCTGTGAACCCAAGCCCCATCGTTATCACTGGATACGATGGGAATGCGTCTAGGCCATTAGGATCCATCGAACTCCCAATGGAAACGGGAGGGATCGCACACACGGGGGTGTTCCATGTCTTGGACATCCACCCCCATTATAACCTGTTGTTGGGAAGGCCCTGGATACACAGCTTGTGCGTTGTGCCATCCACCTTTCACAGGTGTGTCAAGATCCCTTTCTGGGACCAGGTCGTAGTGATCCTAGGTGAGAGTCACCCACAACTTCAGGGGATCATAAACTCCCCTTGTTTATCGAGCTCCCAGGCCCATGAGGCTAACCTGGGGCAGATTGTGATTGAGCCGCTAAGGCTCGTGTTGAACAACCCTAGGAAGGTTGTATGTGTGAAGGGGCCGCCCAAAGCAGGCCCCCTCCCGATTCTAACTCTTCTAGGAAAACCCAAGCGTTCCCTATTTCCAAAGCCCTTGGACAAGAGGCCATATGAGCACAATATGGACAACAATAAGTTCTAGGACCACGATTTATATCACACCTTTTCAAAAAACAAAAAATCGTGGAACATGTTGTTGAACATGGGCTACACGCCCTACAAAAGTCTAGGGGCGCAGAACCAGGGTCTCCTAGAGCCTATCCTTCCTAGGGCAAATCCAAGTCGATATGGGATCGACTATACTCCCAGAATACCGCCAGAGCCACCCCTTGTGACCACCTGGGTCAAGGGTGCCCTGGAACCTGCCTTAGAAGAGACCTACGATTTAGATCTCCTATTCCGAGTCTAACTCGTAGTGCTTTCCCTTTGTAGGTATGACAGAAGATCCCTTTTATAAAAATATAAAAACATTTGGAAAACTTAAAATCAAAAAAATCGAAAAGGAAGAAAAACTAAAAACAATGTATAAACACACCTGTAGACGCGCGAAAATCCCCGCCTCTTCGCCTCTTTCGGGACTTGGAGTGGATCTTATCGTGCGTCTAAGGCCTATGTATACAAATAGGGCGTGCCAGCTAGCTTACTTTAAGCTAGCGAAGATATATTTAACACTGACTTCTAAACGTGGCGACTGTGAGCAAGTAAGCTCTTGTTGTCGCAGACCTTCTTGCACCGATGCGCAAGGGTCAGTCTGTACGCTTTTGCAAAAATCGAGTTTTAGGGAGAAAGTCCACGAAGCGGTTCGAGGTGTCTATTTCGGGTCTTTAAGATGCGATTGCATATTTTAGATCACGTGGATTTGCACGTGCCTAAGTCTTTTCTTTTATCCCTTTTTGGGTCGCCTAGTTTGTGTGTTATGAACACTCCACTACATGGGCGAATTCGAGCGGGGCTTGCTTTGATGCAATATGCGTCCTACCTCGTGGTATGGCGTAGATGCAATGCAAACTCACGCTACTCCAAAGGGAAAACCCGAAATGTAAAGACAATACTGAAGGGAAATAACAGAAGGGAAATAACCGAAGGGAAATAACCGAAGGGAAATAACCGAAGGGAAATAACTGAAGGGAGATATGTATATATCTTATGTATATGAGCCCTTACTCGGGTCTTGCAAATAAGAGCGAAGGCTCAATGTGGGTGCGTGCTTGAATTGAAAGACTTACACACACGACATGAAATTAAACCCAAATATAAATTGCAGTATGGCCTTGACTAAGGTCTTGGGAGTAAGAGCGAAGGCTCAATGTGTGTGAGAGTGCTTGAATTGAAGTACTACACACACGACATAAATGAAACCCAAATAGTATAGGTCGGCCCTTACTTGGGTCTTTCAAATAAGAGCGAAAGCTCAATGTGTGTGAGAGTGTTTGAATTGAAAGACTTACTCACACGACATGAAATTAAACCCAAATATAAATTGCAGTATGGCCTTGACTAAGGTCTTGGGAGTAAGAGCGAAGGCTCAATGTGTGTGAGAGTGCTTGAATTGAAGTACTACACACACGACATAAATGAAACCCAAATAGTATAGGTCGGCCCTTACTTGGGTCTTTCAAATAAGAGCGAAAGCTCAATGTGTGTGAGAGTGCTTGAATTGAAAGACAACGCACCCAACTTAAACAAAACCCTTCGAAAATGAAAGTATATATATACACTTATATATTAGGGGCTGATTAGGCCCGTGTGTGTTCAAAATTGTGCACGACTAAGAGAGTGCACGTGTGTGGTTGTGCCAAGCCACGTTATTACAAGCGGGGGGAGACTATGCTCCGTTATTACAACCCCGTATCAAATTGAATTTCAAGCAAGTGTACGACTAAAGACCGAGTTTAGACACTTACGAGTAGCTGGTCCGTAGAGGTCTTGCTTGAGCGTGGCCTTGGCTTTGGGCTGCAAACGGGAGCTCCGCGAAGGTAGGTGATCAAGGGTGCTGGCCGGCTGCAAATGGGGCGCGGGATAGACGCCTCGAAGGGGGCCGGTGGCAAGTAGGTGGCACCTCCAAGTAGGGAGTTTAGAGTGGCTGAACAAATGGGTATTAGGATCACTAGGGAAGTTGGGTACTTAGGGAAACTGGACCTAAAAGGTGAGCTAGTGGGAAGGCCAAATAGGACACCTAGGGGGGGGGTTGGCCGAATGGGAGATGGTGGCTAAGTAGTGGCCAGCAACTTGGGTTATCCTAGGTTCGGCTAGGTTTAGGTGGTGGCGGCAAAGGGGCTGAGCTGAAGGGAGGATGGGTGGCTGAGAGTGGAGAGGTGGTAGAGAAGGGGGCTAGGTAAGGTGCAAAGTACTTACCGAATGGGGAGAAGTGGCAGATGGAGTGGGAAAGTGGCGGGCAGGTGGCTGTCGGCTGGTTCAGTTGGGGGAAGATGATGGCGTCCGGCTGGGGGGTAGTGGTGGTGGACGGAAGAGGGAAGGTTGAGGAGCAGGTGGCGGCTGGTGGAGCAGGTGGAGCTGTTGGGGAGTGGTCACAGCTGGATGAGAGATGGGAGAAGGAGAGGGCCCGGCTGGATGAGAGATGGGAGAAGGAGAGGGCCCGACTGGATGGAAGGGTGGTTCCCACTTAGAAAACCCGCCCACAATGAGGGGGGTTTAAATAGGGGATGGGTAGGTCGGTTAGGGCTGGGCTGTGGGTAGTGGTTAGGTGGTTTAGGTAGGGTGGTATGTAGATAAGGTGGGCTGGATGGGGTTGGGCCAGATATTTTAAAACTAGAGGTTTGGGTAAATCGTGGGCTAAGGGTGGTTTAGGGGTTTAGGGCTAGGTTAGGTGGTTGGGTTTTAGGGTGAGGTTTAGTGAGCTAGGTTAGGTGATTAGGCTAGGTTTAGGCTAGGATTAGGGAAATTAATCTAGGTTTAGGGAAGGATTAGGGAAGTGGGTTAGGTGATTAGGTTGGGATTAGGATGGGATTAGGGAATTGGGTTAGGTGATTAGGCTCAGATTAGGGGTGGATTAGGGGTTTGGGTTAGGTTTAGGCATTTTGGGCTAGGTTTAGGTGAAGGAGCTCCCTTAGCATGGCCCATAGACCTTGATCACCCCATGTTGGTGCAGCCCTAGGTTAGGTTTTAGCTAATTACAAGCTTAAACCCACTCAATTAGGCTAACCCACATGATTAACCCAAACTTGACACACAAGTCAAGCTTAATACAACACTCTTGATATTTTTCACCCCCACTCTCTCTCATGCCCAATATCCCACGTGAATTTCAAGTGGGCCCCACCTCCATTTATGAGAAGGTGATGTGGGCCACGGATATGGATATTGGATTGGATCTCTGGATCCAAATCCAAGTCCACATGTGGGTTTGGATTGGGATCTGGATATATATGGTCCACATCCAATCCAAACTGAATACTGACTCCTTCGAGCTGGGTTCGAAACGGACGATTTGTGCGGGGCCTGACATCATCAGTACTCCGTCTACGTTGGGTCTTCGCCAACATAGTCGTCCGCCTCCGTTTCTGCCTTCCGGAGATGACTTCAAATGCTATTTTAATAAGAATAGGGTCTTGGACGTTCGAGATCCTGGGGTGTGAATCAGATACAAGAGTTGTTGCGCCGGGCTCGACAGGTGCTCCGGTTCCGGGCTCTTCTTGGCTCTCCTGGTCCTGTCTTGATCGGGCCAAGCCACTTTGGGGTTTCAAAACATGTTTTAAAAGGGTTTTTAAAAGCTATATCATATGTTTTTGAAAGATAAAGTTTAAAACATATATACAGGGTTGTTTGGAAGGCTCCTGGGTTTCCAAACTCAAAATGGCCCTTTGGGGGCTGCTTGTATAAAACCAGATGGATTTTGAGAAATTCGTGGGATTTCGGGGTGTTTACAGATGCCCCTCTTTGGCCTTGTCCAAATCGATTTGGATAAGGGCAAAGATGACAAACACCCCTTTTAATGTCTCCCTAGATCTAGCCACGAAGAATATGGGATCGTCCCATTTTAGCAAAAATCTCAATTTTACAAACTCTGGTAGGAGGAGATATCACGCCAAAGGGTTCACTTATGGAATCTGGTCCTAAATGGGATCATGTTCTTGCAAGTACCATGCGTGGAATGCAGATGACATGGGTGTGGTGCCAAGAGTGGCGACCTCCCAGAGACCAGGTGTGGTCGAACTCTAGAGACTTACAAGGCCTACTGCTCCAAGTGAGCAAAAACCCTATGCTGTTCGATGTTCGGTTTTTAAAACTTATTTACAAAAGCTATTTACAAAAGGGACAACTGTCTTGAGTCTCGATCCTAAGGATCTCGAGCTCTTCGTGCTTGCCCTTGTTTGAGTCTTAACACTCGCTTATCTAGCGGAGGTTTTATAAGAAAACAAGCTTCATTTCAAATCCCTACGCCTTACTCGAAACGTCGAATTCTCAAACAAGATGAAATTCAAGTAAGTAAATCCTATTTTTACTTTAGGATTCCTCGAAATGAACCATGCTTTAGCTTGGGATAAGCTAGGGATGGGAAAGAGATACCACGGTCCCTTCTGAAGCGTCCCGTGGTTTGAGGCACAGAAGGCGGAAAACTGCTCTTTTTGAGCTTTTTGGCCTCTTTTTCCTTTTTTTTCATAGAGGGTCTCCCTTTGGGAGTATTTTTTCTTTAATCCCTCTTTTTTATAAGAGAATCGATTTTTCTTTTTGAAGTCTGGTTTCTTTCTTTTGGAAAGAGATTTTAAATGGGAAATTCCCTTTTGATTTGGGCCTTTGTTTTCCTTTTGGAAGGAGAAGAGAAGAGGGGAGGACTTATCCCAAGCCTACACTCGATCCATTCCAGATCAGCCTATTTAGAAATAGCACGTACTACTTGCAAGTATCTTGCTATGTTGAACTAGGCCCTTCTTTGTAAGATGAAGGATTTTGAAATGCAACCACGATTTTGAAAACTCCACTCTTTCACAAGTGCGAATTCTCTTACTTAGGGTCACATGAGTTGCTTTTGCACCTTATTCACACGTCTCAGGGCAGCTATCCCTTTTAAAATTTTCGAAAACTGGAATTTCATCCAGATCCTACACATGATACTTCTTTAAGTATTGAATCTTGATAGGATCTGCTAAATTCCTACCTTCTACATCGATCAACCAATACGAATTGTTCGTAGTGGTTGCTCGTACAACATAGGGTCCATCCCAATTGGGGCGCCACTTGCCTAGGGGGTGTGGGCCACGATGGTGGATGGTTTTCAAGACCAGATCTCCCACTTCAAAGTGGCGAGGTCTTATGTGTTTGCTATAATGTCGGGCTATCCTTTGTCGGTATGCACGAGCATGATCCATGGCAAGGAGTCGCCTCTCATCTAGCAAATCTAGTTCGGCCATCCTAGCATGCTGAAGCGTCTCTAGGGGGAGGTCGAGTGCAATGGATGTATGGAATGAATGCAGTTGGGTATGAATGGGAAGAATGGCGTTTGTGCCATAGACTAATTCGAATGGTGTGGCATTCGTGGGAGTCCGGATGGAAGTCCTATAAGCCCATAAGACTTCATCCAGCTTCTCATGCCACCTCCTACCCTTCTCTAAGGTCTTCTCAATGATACCAATGAGCGTCTTGTTTGTGGCTTCGGCTTGGCCGTTGCCTTGAGGGTAGTAGGGCGAGGAGAAGTGGTGAGTTATGCCATACGTGTTGCACGACTTAACCATCCGCTCGTTCTTGAATGGGGTACCATTATCAGACACAAGGTCTCGTGGAACCCCAAATCGAGCCAAGATATTCCTCCGGATGAAAGCCACCACATGTTGCCCCATTACATTCGTTAGGGAAATGGCTTCCACCCACTTGGAGAAATACTCCGTGGCTGCTAAAATAAAACGATGCCCATTCGAGGCCTTTGGAAATATGGGGCCTACAATGTCAAACGCCCACATGGTAAATGGCCAGGGGCTGACCACGGAATGCAATGCAGATGAAGGGATATGAATGGCGTGTCCATGCACTTGACATGGATGACACTTCCTAACATGATCGTGACAATCCTTTTTCAGGGTGGACCAAAAATAACCCCCTCTAAGTATTTTCATCGCCATCATGTTGGCATTAACATGACCTCCACATTCTCCGTCGTGGAACTCGTGCATCACTATCCTAGCCTCCTCTAGGTCGATACACCTAAGCAGAATGCCGGTAAAACTCTTTTTGTATAAGACCCCACCCAGAATGGTGTATCGGGTCGAAATCTTACGAATGAATGCCCTATCTTTGGATGTGGCATCCTCGGTGAATCCCCCATTTTCTAAAAATTGTTTTATGTCATAGAACCAGGGTTTTTCAACAGACTCTGGGTTGTTTTGGCAAATATCCAAGTCGTGTGTGGATGGATGGGGCGCATGCCATATTTCCAAAGATCTGGTCCCTGAAACGGGATCGACCTTCAGGGCTGAACCCAAAGAGGAGAGGGCATCGGCGATGCCATTGTCCTCTCTTCCCACGTGTGTGAGCGTACACGACTGGAAGGATTGGACCAATCGAGTGGCCAACTCGTGATATGGAAGTAGTTTCTCATTACGTACTTGCCAAATTTTTAAAACCTGGTTTATGACAAGGAGCGAATCTCCAAAGACCTCGATGCATGATGCCCCTAGAGTTTTCGAAATCCTTAAGCCTTGTATGAGTGCTTCATACTCAGCTACGTTGTTGGAACATTCGAAATCTAAGCGGACTGCTATGGGAATCTCGCCCTTTTCAGGGGAGATTAGGATGATCCCGGCACCTTCCCCTCGTTGGTTTCGTGCCCCGTCGAAGTGCATCTTCCACACTTGGTTTTCGAAAGAATTTGCCAAAATGTGGTTTTGAAAATGGTTTTGCAATATGCCTTCATCAGGCATTTCGACAAGAGTGGGATATGCGTCCTCTAAGGGGAATTCAGCCACGTAATCTGCTAGGGCTTGCCCCTTAACGGAGATCTGGTGATGGTATTTCAGATCATACTCCATTAGAAGGAGTTGCCATTTGCCCAATCTACCCGTGAGAATGGGTTTTTCGAACAAGTGCTTGATTGGATCAAGCTTGGACACTATCCAGATCTCATGATCTAGGAAGTAGTGTCTGAATTTCTGGCAGGCCCAGACTAGGGCCAAGCACGTCTTCTCCATGGCTTGATAATTTCGTTCATAAGCCAAGAGAGTTTTTGAAATATAGTAGATGGAGTACTCCTTATGGGTGTCATCCTCGTATTGAGCCAACAGGGCTCCTAAAGCGTTTACATGCACGGAGATGTATAATAAAAGCGGTTTTCCTTGTTTTGGAGGATTTAAAACGGGGGGATTAACCAAGTATGCCTTTAGTCTCTCGAAGGACTTTTGGCATTCGTCATCCCATAAGAATTTCGTACCCTTCCTCAACAGTTTGTTGAAGGGTTCGCATCTAGTTGCCAGATTTGATATGAATCGGCGCACAGATTGTAATCGACCCTGGAGGCTACGGACTTGGGTGAGATTGGAGGGTGGAGCCATGTCTATGATGGCTCGACACTTAGAGGGGTCGACTTCTATTCCCCTTTGGCTCACCATAAAGCCTAGAAGCTTCCCTGATTCTACCCCGAACACACATTTTTGAGGGTTTAGCTTTACTTTGTAAAGCCTAAGCCTTTCGAAAATCTTTTGTAAACATTCGATATGGGTGCATCGGGTTTTGGATTTCGCCAAGAGATCATCTACATACACTTCTACAAGCTCGTGAATTTGATCATGGAAGATCGTGTTCATGGCTCGTTGGTATGTTGCGCCGGCATTTTTCAAACCAAAGGGCATGACTGTATAGCAGTACGTGCCCCATGGGGTTGTGAAGGCGGTCTTACCCTGATCTCGTGGACTTAGTTTGATTTGATTATAGCCTGAATAGCCATCCATAAATGAAAACATTTCATGATTTGCAGTACTATCGACTATCAAATCTATGTTTGGTAAAGGATAATTATCCTTTGGAGTGGCTTTATTCAGGTTTCTGAAATCGATGCATATTCGAATTTTCCCATTGGTTTTTCGAACTACAACGATATTTGACAACCAATCAGAATACGCAATGGGTTTTATAAATCCGGCTTTTAGCAGATCTTCTAAACCCTCTTTGACTTGCGTGTGTACATTCGGGTGTATTTTCCTAAGCTTCTGCTTTATTGGTTTTACACCTATATCTAAGGGAAGACGATGCTCGACTATGCTGGGATCTATGCCCGGCATGTCTTCATACGTCCATGCAAACACATCTAAATAGGTTCGTAGAAATGCAATGAATGCTAACTTTTCAGTTTCATGCAAGCATGCGCCTATTTTGATGGTTTTGGGATTGGAATCATCCCCTAGGTTCACCTCTACGAAATCTCCTCCTACTGATTGGGAAGGTCTTTCAAAATCGAGAATTCTATGAAATTCTGGGAGCTCAGAAGTGGGATCTTCCTCAAGGGGATCCACTTCTGGGCTTTGATCATTCTCGTGGGCTTTAGACCCGAGGGAACTTGATGCGTGGTTTTCAAAATAACCTGGTTTTGTACTTGGATTTTCAAGTGATTTCGAAATTTTTGGTCTGGCTATGCAGACAACGTTTCTTTCGAAATCCTTTTCTTTCGCCAAAGTCATACCAGGAGCAGCTATGTACAAAATCTTTTTGGTATTTTCCAAATTTTCGATTTTTTTGGGTTTTTGTAAAACAAGAACTTTGGGAACTATACAAAGCACACTTTTTTCGAGTTTTTTCTTTTTCATTGTTTTTGGTTTTTCTTGTTTTTCGATTTTTTTTTATTTTAAGTTTTCAAATGTTTTTGGTATTTTTAGAAAAAGGGATCTTCCGTCATACCTACAAAGGGAAAACACTATGGGTTAGACTTGGAACAGGAGGTCTAAACCATAGGTTTCTTCTAAGACAGGCTCCGGGGCACCCTTGACCCAAGTGGTCACAGGGGGTGGCTCCGGCGGTATTTGGGGAGTATAGCCGATCCCATATCGGCTTGGGTTGGCCCTAGGAAGGATGGGCTCTAGGAGACCCTGGTTTTGTGCCCCTAGACTCTTATAGGGCGTGTAGCCCATGTTCAATAACATGTTCCACGACCTTTTGTTTTTTGAAAAGATGGGATACAAGTCGTGGTCCTGGAACATGCTATCGTCCATATTAGGCTCGTATGGCCTTTTGTCCAGGGGTTTTGGAAATAGGGAACGCTTGGGTTTTCCTAGGAGGATTAGAGTCGGGAGGGGGCCTGCTTTGGGCGGCCCCTTCACACATACAACCTTCCTAGGGTTGTTCAACACGAGCCGAGGTGGCTCAACCATAATTTGCCCCAGGTTAGCCTCATGGGCCTGGGAGCTCGATAAACAAGGGGAGTTTATGATCCCCTGAAGCTGTGGGTGACTCTCACCTAGGATCACTACGACCTGGTCCCTAAAAGGGATCTTGACACACCTGTGGAAGGTGGATGGCACAGCGCACAAACTGTGTATCCAGGGTCTTCCCAGCAAAAGGTTATAATGGGGGTGAATGTCCAAGACATGGAACACCCCCGTGTGTTCGATCCCTCCCGTTTCCATTGGGAGTTCGATGGATCCTAAAGGCCTAGACGCATTCCCATCGTATCCAGTGATAACGATGGGGCTTGGGTTTACTGAAGTCAAGGTGACTCCGATTTTGTACGCCACGTGAAGTGGAAGGATGTTGAGCCCTCCTCCACCATCGACTAGGCACCTGTCCAGAGAGTGGTTGTTTAGAACCACCTCGATATGCAGGGCCTGGTTATGGGTTTCGTAGGGTCTATCTACATCATCTTCCGAAAAGGTGATGGGCGATTTTGCTCCTAATAAAGCCACTTGGGCAGACAAGGACTCCGGACTTATGTTCGAATCAACCTTGGCCCTTTCTAGAATTTTCTCTAAGACAAGTCTATGCCTAGGCGAGGTTTTGATAAGCTCTAGAATAGACATGTGAATAGGAATCTTTGAAAGGTGGTTTTCGAAATCATAAGGATTTAGGATGATTTTGTCCTTATCTGCTTTTGGCAGACCACTAGGGATACATGCTTTTGAGGGGCCAGGCACACTGACCACCTTTTGAGCACCTTGAAGGTGCGGGGGTTGGTAGATCCTCCCGGATCTAGTGACTTCCCCCACGACCAGCCTAGGGTTCGCGCTAAACTTGGCTCTAAGGATGAGCTGAGGAGAACCTTGGATTTTAACAACTGGCTTTGCCGGGGTTTCCATTTTTGGTGGTCCCCGAATGACGACTTGGGCGGGCCTCTTGTATAATACAAGGATGGGCGCACAAGCAGGTCGACCAGGTTCGGGCTTTTGCGCTAGTTCCTTGGAAATGGTGAGGGTACATACCTCCTTTCCTTTCCCACTGCCACTGGCGTGTTTGGGAAAGGGTTCCTTGAAGATAGCTTGAGGTGGCTCAGGTTCCGCAGTGACCTGGAGCTGGCCCTCTGCTATCAAGTTCTCAATTTTATTTAGAAGAGAGAAGCACCGTTTGGTATCATGGCCTTTGAGCCGATGATACTTGCAAAATCGGTTTAAATACCCCCCTTTGGACGTGACTCCTTCGGGGATTTCAGGGAGTTCGATCATGCCCTGGGCAAGTAAGAGGTCTAGGACCTCCGACACAGGTTGCCCCAGCGGAGTGTACTCCCGTTTTTCAATTGGTTTTGAAAAATTGCGTTCTCTCTTATTTTCTATTTTTTCAAAATTTTTAGAAGTGCCCGCCATGCCTGGATCCACCCGGACATTGGCGATTTTATGGGGCTTTGCCCCTTTGTCCGTTGTGGGTAGCCCATATGCGATGGGTTTTTCCACACGTGTTTTGGGAACGGCACTTCCTTTCCATAAGTGGTCGTATGTCCCTTTTCGCAAGTTGGTTTCGAAAAGGGAGGCCTTTTTGATCAACTTATGGAAAGTTGAAATCTCATGGAGCGAGAGAAGGGTTTTTAACTCGCTTTTGAAATTATCCAGGATGAGCATTACTGCGCATCCTTCGGATATAGGCTCTCGCACTTGGCCCAAAAGAGACCTCCATCTTATAATGAAGGCATGCACGTCTTCGTTCATGCCTTGCTTTGTATCCCTTAAGGTATTCAGGGTTGGCGTGACTTCCACGTTGTGTGCAAATCTTTGCATGAAGCAGTTCGCTAACTCTTCAAAAGTAGCGAACTGGCTTAAGTCGTAGGAAGCCAGCCATTTGGCAGCTGTGCCTTTAAGGGATAGGGGGAACCAATACACCCATTTCATCGAGTCCTTTTTCTTCTTATGGGCTCGACGTGAGAAAAGCTGCAAGTGAGACCTAGGGTCTCCCATGCCATCGTACCGATGGAAGTTCGGTATTTCATCGTCACTGTCTGTTTCGTAATCCATAGGAAGGAAATCAGACAGGGTGTAGCTTCTTTTCTCTTTATTTTGCCCTTTCAGCAGTTGCTGTAGGGCTTTACGGTCCTTTTGTGTGAAGGACTCGTGGTATTGGTTGCCTTCCATTACGGAGGCCTCTTTTTGCTTGCGAGGTTTTTCAATTTTCTTTTTAGGCCTTTGTTCACCGTTTGATGAACATGAATCGCCTACTTCAGCCTCTTGGCTGAGAGCATCGATTTTGGCCTCAAATTCCCTTCTCAAGTCCTCGATTTCATCTAGTTTTATTTTGTTTTTGAAAATCCTCCTAGAGTGAGAACTTGATGCGCATGAGCCTTGGCTCGACACTTCACTTGGATTGGATTTTGACATGCTTTTCAAGCTTTTTCAAAATTTCCTAAGTAAAAGCAAAGAAAATAAATTAAAACGACACCTTTATAAAATTTTCGCAAGACTTTCTACAAGTAAACTCGATTTTTGAAAAGGCTCACGTCCCACCGGGCGTGCCAATCTCTGTAGACGCGCGAAAATCCCCGCCTCTTCGCCTCTTTCGGGACTTGGAGTGGATCTTATCGTGCGTCTAAGGCCTATGTATACAAATAGGGCGTGCCAGCTAGCTTACTTTAAGCTAGCGAAGATATATTTAACACTGACTTCTAAACGTGGCGACTGTGAGCAAGTAAGCTCTTGTCGTCGCAGACCTTCTTGCACCGATGCGCAAGGGTCAGTCTGTACGCTTTTCCAAAAATCGAGTTTTGGGGAGAAAGTCCACGAAGCGGTTCGAGGTGTCTATTTCGGGTCTTTAAGATGCGATTGCATATTTTAGATCACGTGGATTTGCACGTGCCTAAGTCTTTTCTTTTATCCCTTTTTGGGTCGCCTAGTTTGTGTGTTATGAACACTCCACTACATGGGCGAATTCGAGCGGGGCTTGCTTTGATGCAATATGCGTCCTACCTCGTGGTATGGCGTAGATGCAATGCAAACTCACGCTACTCCAAAGGGAAAACCCGAAATGTAAAGACAATACTGAAGGGAAATAACAGAAGGGAAATAACCGAAGGGAAATAACCGAAGGGGAATAACCGAAGGGAAATAACCGAAGGGAGATATGTATATATCTTATGTATATGAGCCCTTACTCGGGTCTTGCAAATAAGAGCGAAGGCTCAATGTGGGTGCGTGCTTGAATTGAAAGACTTACACACACGACATGAAATTAAACCCAAATATAAATTGCAGTATGGCCTTAACTAAGGTCTTGGGAGTAAGAGCGAAGGCTCAATGTGTGTGAGAGTGCTTGAATTGAAGTACTACACACACGACATAAATGAAACCCAAATAGTATAGGTCGGCCCTTACTTGGGTCTTTCAAATAAGAGCGAAAGCTCAATGTGTGTGAGAGTGTTTGAATTGAAAGACTTACTCACACGACATGAAATTAAACCCAAATATAAATTGCAGTATGGCCTTGACTAAGGTCTTGGGAGTAAGAGCGAAGGCTCAATGTGTGTGAGAGTGCTTGAATTGAAGTACTACACACACGACATAAATGAAACCCAAATAGTATAGGTCGGCCCTTACTTGGGTCTTTCAAATAAGAGCGAAAGCTCAATGTGTGTGAGAGTGCTTGAATTGAAAGACAACGCACCCAACTTAAACAAAACCCTTCGAAAATGAAAGTATATATATACACTTATATATTAGGGGCTGATTAGGCCCGTGTGTGTTCAAAATTGTGCACGACTAAGAGAGTGCACGTGTGTGGTTGTGCCAAGCCACGTTATTACAAGCGGGGGGAGACTATGCTCCGTTATTACAACCCCGTATCAAATTGAATTTCAAGCAAGTGTACGACTAAAGACCGAGTTTAGACACTTACGAGTAGCTGGTCCGTAGAGGTCTTGCTTGAGCGTGGCCTTGGCTTTGGGCTGCAAACGGGAGCTAGGCGAAGGTAGGTGATCAAGGGTGCTGGCCGGCTGCAAATGGGGCGCGGGATAGACGCCTCGAAGGGGGCCGGTGGCAAGTAGGTGGCGCCTCCAAGTAGGAAGTTTAGAGTGGCTGAACAAATGGGTATTAGGATCACTAGGGAAGTTGGGTACTTAGGGAAACTGGACCTAAAAGGTGAGCTAGTGGGAAGGCCAAATAGGACACCTAGGGGGGGGTTGGCCGAATGGGAGATGGTGGCTAAGTAGTGGCCAGCAACTTGGGTTATCCTAGGTTCGGCTAGGTTTAGGTGGTGGCGGCAAAGGGGCTGAGCTGAAGGGAGGATGGGTGGCTGAGAGTGGAGAGGTGGTAGAGAAGGGGGCTAGGTAAGGTGCAAAGTACTTACCGAATGGGGAGAAGTGGCGGATGGAGTGGGAAAGTGGCGGGCAGGTGGCTGTCGGCTGGTTCAGTTGGGGGAAGATGATGGCGTCCGGCTGGGGGTAGTGGTGGTGGACGGAGAGGGAAGGTGGCGGAGCAGGTGGCGGCTGGTGGAACAGGTGGAGCTGCTGGGGAGTGGTCACAGCTGGATGAGAGATGGGAGAAGGAGAGGGCCCGGCTGGATGAGAGATGGGAGAAGGAGAGGGCCCGGCTGGATGGAAGGGTGGTTCCCACTTAGAAAACCCGCCCACAATGAGGGGGGTTTAAATAGGGGATGGGTAGGTCGGTTAGGGCTGGGCTGTGGGTAGTGGTTAGGTGGTTTAGGTAGGGTGGTATGTAGATAAGGTGGGCTGGATGGGGTTGGGCCAGATATTTTAAAACTAGAGGTTTGGGTAAATCGTGGGCTAAGGGTGGTTTAGGGGTTTAGGGCTAGGTTAGGTGGTTGGGTTTTAGGGTGAGGTTTAGTGAGCTAGGTTAGGTGATTAGGCTAGGTTTAGGCTAGGATTAGGGAAATTAATCTAGGTTTAGGGAAGGATTAGGGAAGTGGGTTAGGTGATTAGGTTGGGATTAGGACGGGATTAGGGAATTGGGTTAGGTGATTAGGCTCAGATTAGGGGTGGATTAGGGGTTTGGGTTAGGTTTAGGCATTTTGGGCTAGGTTTAGGTGAAGGAGCTCCCTTAGCATGGCCCATAGACCTTGATCACCCCATGTTGGTGCAGCCCTAGGTTAGGTTTTAGCTAATTACAAGCTTAAACCCACTCAATTAGGCTAACCCACATGATTAACCCAAACTTGACACACAAGTCAAGCTTAATACAACACTCTTGATATTTTTCACCCCCACTCTCTCTCATGCCCAATATCCCACGTGAATTTCAAGTGGGCCCCACCTCCATTTATGAGAAGGTGATGTGGGCCACGGATATGGATATTGGATTGGATCTCTGGATCCAAATCCAAGTCCACATGTGGGTTTTGATTGGGATCTGGATATATATGGTCCAGATCCAATCCAAACTAAATTCTGACTCCTTCGAGCTGGGTTCGAAACGGACGATTTGTGCGGGGCCTGACAGCATCAGTACTCCGTCTACGTTGGGTCTTCGCCAACATAGTCGTCCGCCTCTGTTTCTGCCTTCCGGAGATGACTTCAAATGCTATTTTAATAAGAACAGGGTCTTGGACGTTCGAGATCCTGGGGTGTGAATCAGATACAAGAGTTGCTGCGCCGGGCTCGACAGGTGCTCCGGTTCCGGTCTCTTCTTGGCTCTCCTGGTCCTGTCTTGATCGGGCCAAGCCACTTTGGGGTTTCAAAACATGTTTTAAAAGGGTTTTTAAAAGCTATATCATATGTTTTTGAAAGATAAAGTTTAAAACATATATACAGGGTTGTTTGGAAGGCTCCTGGGTTTCCAAACTCAAAATGGCCCTTTGGGGGCTGCTTGTATAAAACCAGATGGATTTTGAGAAATTCGTGGGATTTCGGGGTGTTTACAACCCCGAAATCCCACGAATTCCTCAAAACAAACTTGGTTTCGTAAAAGCAGCCCCAAAGAGCCATTTTGAGTCTGGAAACCTAGGAGCCTTCCAGACAACCTTGTACATATGTTTTGAACTTTATATTTCAAAAATATACAATATGGCTTTTAAAAACTTTTTTAAAACATGTTTTGAAACCCCGAAGCAGCTTGGCCTCATCCAAACAGGACTAGAAAAGCAAAGGAGAGCCCGGAACCGGAGCACATGTCGAGCCCGGCACAACACCTCTCATATCAAATCCAACCCCCAAGATCTCGAACGTCCAAGACCCTATTATCATCAAAACATCCTTTGAAATCATCTCCGGAAGGAAAAAACAGAAGCGGACGATCATGTTGGCGAAGACCCAACGTAGACGGAGTACTGATGCTGTCAGACTCTGCACAAACCGTTCGTTTCGAACACAGCCTGAAGGAGTCAGAATTCAGTTTGGATCAGATCTGGACCATATATATCCAGATCCCAATCCAAACCCATGTATGGACTTAGATTTGGATTTGGATACAGAGATCCAATCCAATATCCATATCCATGGCCCACATCACCTTCTCATAAATGGAGCTGGGGCCCACTTGAATTTCACGTGGGATTATGGGCATGAGAGAGAGTGGGGGAGGATAAGATCAAGTGTGTGTTGTAATTAAGCTTGACTTGTGTGTCAAGTTTGGGGTTAATCATGTGGGTTAGCCTAATTAAGTGGGTTTAAGCTTGTAATTAGCCAAACCTAACCTAGGGCTGCACCAACATGATGTGATTAGGGTCTATGGGTCATGCAAAGGGAGCTCCTTCATCTACTCCTAACCAAAAACACCTAATCCTAGCCTTCTACCCTAATCCGGTCCTAATCTGAGCCTAATCACCTAACCCACTTCCTTAATCCCGACCTAATCCCAATCTAATCACCTAACCCACTTCCCTAATCCTTCCCTAAACCTAGGTTAATTTCCCTAAACCTAACCTAATCCTAGCCTAATCACCTAACCCACCTCACTAAACCTCACCCTAAAACCCACCCACCTAGCTAAACCCTAAACCTCTAAACCACCCCACCTAAACCTAGCCCACAACTTACCCAAAACCCCTTGTATCTAAAATATCTGGCCCTACCCTAATACCAGCCCACCTTACTACCTTACCTCCCTCCCTAGACCACCTAACCACTACCCCAAAACCAGCCCCAACCGCCTCTTGCAGCCCTATATAAACCCCCCCCTTGGGGCGGGTTTTTTCCCATCTTCCATCATCCTATCTCATCCCCTCTCCAGCCCAGCCGACTCCAACCTTGCTCCATTTGCCCCACAGCCAGCCACTACCTCCCAGCCGAGCACCACCACCACCACCACTCCGGCCAAGGTCCACATCGCCACCATTCCGTCCGGCCGAATCCCATCCTGCGCCTCCAAACCACCCGGTTGCTCCCCTTCCACCCGTCACCGCCTCTTCACTCGGTTAGTACCCCACACTCCACCTTACTCCTTCCCCACTCCCTCTCCACTCTCAGCCACCCACCATACCACCACCTTACCCTAATACCAGCCACTTGCCGCCACCACTCCCACTCGGCCAGGCCATAACCACCCTAACTACCCGCCACTACCTAGACACCCTAGCTATACCCGGCCACCCCATCCAACTCCCTAAGACCTGCCCATATTACCTCCCCACTTCCACCACTACCTTACCCCATCTCCTAGCTAGTTCCCTTCCATCCGCCACCCATAGCCACCCTAGCAGCCCGCCACCACCAAGTTTCCCTAGTCGGCCACTCCAACCGACTGTCCCCCCATCCATTCGGCCAGCCACCCGCCAACCCTAGACACTCCCCTAGACACTCCCTTAGACTCCCTTAGTGCCATACTCCCTAATATTATCCTCTCTTAGTGACCCTAGATACTCACCTTAGCCCCACACGCCAAGGCAACACCTTTCCAAGTAGCCGACCACCTTCAAGGCATCTCTTCCACGCACCTAAGGCACCCGGCCAGCAACCCCTTGCCGTTCAACTCCGCGGAGCTCCCTCTTGCAGCCCAAGGCGAAGGCCAAGCCCACGCTCAAGCAAGGCTTCTTCGGACCAGCTATTAGTAAGTGCCTAACTCGGTCCTTAGTTGTATACTTGCTTAAAATTCAATTCGATACGGGGTTGTAATAACGGAGCATAGTCTCCCCCCGCTTGTAATAACGTGGCTTGGCACACCCACACACGTGCACTCTCTTAGTTGTGCACGATTTTGAACACACACAGGCCTAATCAGCCCCTAATACATAAATATACATATATACTTTAATTTTCATAGGGTTTTGCTTAAGTTGGGTGTGTTGTCTTTCAATTCAAGCACTCACACACATTGAGCCTTCGCTCTTATTTGAAAGACCCAAGTAAGGGCCGAACTATACTATTTGGGTTTTCATTTCATGTCGTGTGTGTAAGTCTTTGAATTCAAGCACTCACACACATTAAGCCTTCGCTCTTATTTGAAAGACCCAAGTAAGGGCCGAGCTATACTATTTGGGTTTTCATTTCATGTTGTGTGTGTAAGTCTTTCAATTCAAGCACTCACACACATTGAGCCTTCGCTCTTATTTGAAAGACCCAAGTAAGGGCCGTGTTATACTATTTGGGTTTAATTTCATGTTGTGTGTGTAGTACTTCAATTCAAGCACTCACACACATTGAGCTTTCACTCTTATTCCCAAGACCTTAATCAAGGCCATACTGCAAGTTATATTTGGGTTTTATTTCATGTCGTGTGTGTAAGTCTTTCAATTCAAGCACGCATCCACATTGAGCCTTCGCTCTTATTTGCAAGACCCAAGTAAGGGCACGTATATACCCTATATACATATCTCCCTTCGGCATTTACATTACAAGTCATTTCCCTTCGGTTATTTTCCCTCGGCATTGTCTTTACATTCGGGTTTTCCCTTTGGAGTAGTGTGAGTTTGCATTACATCTACGCCATACCACGAGGTAGGACGCATATTGCATCAAAGCAAGCCCCGCTCAAATTCGCCCATGTAGTGGAGTGTTCATAACACACAAACTAGGTGGCCCATAAAGGGATAAAAAGAAAGACTTAGGCACGTGCAAATCCACGTGATCTAAAATCGGCAATCGTATCTAAAAGACCCGAAATAGACACCTCGAACAGCTTCGTAGGCTTTCTATACCCTAAAACTCGATTTTTCAAAGCGTACAAACTGACCCTTGCGCATTGGTGCAAGAAGGTCTGCGACGACAAGAGCTCACTTGCTCACAGTCGCCACGATTAGAAGTCAGCTTAAAATATATCTTCGCTAGCTTAGGTAAGCTAGCTGGCACGCCCTGTTTATATAAATAGGCCTTAGACACACGAGAGGATCCGCTCCAGGCCTTGAGAAGCCAGACGAGCGGGGATTTTTTGTGCGTCTACACAATAGAAAAACAAAGGGAAAACTCCACTACGAATGCATACTTGGTTAATCCCCTCGTTTTGAATCCTCCAAAACAAGGAAAACCGCTTTTACTCTACATCTCTGTGCATGCGAATGCTTTAGGAGCCCTGTTGGCTCAATGCGAGGATGACACCCTTAAGGAGTATGCCATCTACTATATTTCGAAAACTCTCTTGGCTTATGAACGAAATTATCAGGCCATGGAGAAGACGTGTTCTGGGCCCTAGTCTGGGCCTGCCAGAAATTCAGACACTATTTCCTAGATCATGAGATCTGGATAGTGTCCAAGATTGATCCAATCAAGCACTTGTTCGAAAAACCCATTCTCACGGGTAGATTGGGCAAATGGCAACTCCTTCTAATGGAGTATGACCTGAAATACCATCACCAGATCTCCAATAAGGGATAAGCCCTAGCAGATTACATGGCTGAGTTCCCATTAGAGGATGCATATCCCACATTTACTGAAATGCCTGATGAAGGCATATTACAAAACCATTTTCAAAACCACATTTTAGCAAACAATTTCGAAAACCAAGTGTGGAAAATGCACTTCGATGGGGCACGAAACCAACGAGGGGCTGGTGCTGGGGTCATCCTCATCTCCCCTGAAAAGGGCGAGATTCCTATAGCAGTCCGCCTAGATTTTGAATGTTCCAACAACGTAGTTGAGTATGAAGCACTCACACAAGGCTTAAGGATTTCGAAAACTCTAGGGGCATCATGCATGGAGGTCTTTGGAGATTCGCTCCTTGTCATAAACCAGGTTTTGAAAATTTGGCAAGTACGAAATGAAAAACTACTTCCATATCACGAGTTGGCCACTCGACTGGTCCAGTCCTTCCAATCGTGCAAACTCACACACGTAGGAAGAGAGGACAATGGCATCGCCGATGCCCTCTCCTCCTTGGGTTCAGCCCTAAAGGTCGATCCCATTTCCGGGATCCGATCTTTAGAAATATGGCACGCGCCCAACCCATCCACACACAACTTGGATATTTGCCAAAATAACCCAGATTCTATTGAAAAACCCTAGTTTTACGACATAAAACGGTTTTTAGAAAATGGGGGATTTGCCGAGGATGCCACATCCAAAGATAAGGCATTCATCCGTAAAATTTCGACCCGATACACCATTCTGGGTGGGGTTCTATACAAAAAGAGTTTTACTGGCATTCTGCTTAGGTGTATCGACCTAGAGGAGGCTAGGATAGTGATGCATGAATTCCACGATGGAGAATGTGGAGGTCATGTTAATGCCAACATAATGGCAATGAAAATACTTAGAGGGGGCTATTTTTGGTCAACCCTGAAAAAGGATTGTCACGATAATGTTAGGAAGTGTCATCCATGTAAAGTGCATGGGCACGCCATTCATATCCCTTCATCTGCATTGCATTCCGTGGTCAGCCCCTGGCCATTTACCATGTGGGCGTTTGACATCGTAGGCCCAATATTTCCAAAGGCCTCGAATGGGCATCGATTTATTTTAGCAGCCACGGAGTATTTCTCCAAGTGGGTGGAAGCCATATCCCTAACCAACGTACTGGGGCAACATGTGGTGGCTTTCATCCGGAGGAATATCTTGGCTTGATTTGGGGTTCCACGAGACCTTGTGTCTGATAATGGCACCCCATTCAAGAACGAGCAGATGGTTAAGTTGTGCAACACGTATGGCATAACTCACCACTTCTCTTTGCCCTACTACCCTCAAGGCAACGGCCAAGCCGAAGCCACAAACAAGACTCTCATTATTATAATTGAGAAAACCTTAGAGAAGGGTAGGACGTGGCACGAGAAGCTGGATGAAGCCTTATGGGCTTATAGGACTTCCATCCGAACTCCCACGAATGCCACACCATTCGAATTGGTCTATGGCACAAACGCCATTCTTCCCATTCATACTCAGTTGGATTCATTTCATACATCCATTGCACTCGACCTCCCCCTAGAGATGCTTTATCATGCTAGGATGGCCGAACTAGATTTGCTAGATGAGAGGCGACTCCTTGCCATGGACCATGCTCGTGCATACCGACAAAGGATAGCCCGGCACTATGGCAAACACATGAGACCTCACCACTTTGAAGTGGGGGATCTAGTTTTGAAAATCATCCACTACCCCTTGGGAAGTGGCGCCCCAAGTGGGATGGACCCTATGTTGTACGAGCAACCACCACGAACAATTCGTATTGGTTGATCGATGTAGAAGGTAGGAATTTAGCAGATCCTATCAATATTCAATACTTAAAGAAGTATTATGTGTAGGATTTGGATTAAATTCCAGTTTTTGAAAATTTTAGGGATAGCTGCCCTGAGACATGAAAATAAGGTGCAAAGGCAAAATCGTGTGACCCTAAGTGAGAGAATTCGCACATGTGAAAGAGTGGAGTCTTCAAAATCGTGGTTACATTTCAAAATCCTTCTTCTTACAAAGAAAGGCCTAGTTCAACATAGCAAGATACTTGCAAGTAGTACGTGCTATTTCTAAATAGGCTGATCTGAAATGAATCGAGTGTAGGCTTGGGATAAGTCCTCCCCTCTTCTCTTCTCCGTCCAAAAGGAAAACAAAGGCCCAAACGAAGGGAATTTCCCATCCAAAGTATCTTTCCAAAAGAAAGAAACCAGAATTGAAAAGAAAAATCGATTCTCTTATGGAAAAGGAGGGATTAAAGAAAAAATACTCCCAAAGGGAGACCCTCTATGAAAAAAAAGGAAAAATAGGCCAAAAAGCTCAAAAAAAGCAGTTTTCCGCCTTCTATGCCTTAAACCACGGGACGCTTCAGAAGGGACTGTGGTATCTCTTTCCCATCCCTGGCTTATCCCAAGCTAAAGCATGGTTCATTTCAAGGAATCCTAAAGTAAAAATAGGATTTACTTACTTGAATTTCATCTTGTTTGAGAATTTGACGTTTCAAGTAAGGCGTAGGAATTTGAAATATGCCTTGTTTTCTTATAAAACCTCCGCTAGATAAGCGAGTGTTAAGACTCAAACAAGGGCAAGCAGTCGAGCCCGAGATCCTTAGGATCGAGACTCAAGACAGTTGTCCCCTTTTGTAAATAGTTTTGTAAATAAGTTTTGAAAATCGAACATCGAATAGCATAGGATCTGCTCACTTGGAGCAACAGGCCTTATAAGTCCCTAGAGTTCGACCACATCTGGTCTCTGGGAGGTCGCCACTCTTGGCACCACACTCATGTCATGCATCTACATTCCACGCATGGTACTTGCATAAACATGATCCCATTTAGGACCAGATTCCATAAGTATATCCCTTTAGCGTGATATCTCCTCCTACTAGGGTTTTAAAACTGAGATTTTGCTAAAGATTGGGACGATCCCATATTCTTCGTGGTTAGATCTAGGGAGACATTGAAAGGGGTGTTTTTCATCTTTGCCCTTATCTAAATCGATTTGGACAAGGCCAAAGAGGGGCATCTGTAAACACCCCGAAATCCCATGAACTTTTCAAAACAACCTGGTTTTGTAAAAAGCAGCCCTAAAGGGCCATTTTGAGTCTGGAAACCCAGGAGCCTTCCAGGCAACCCTGTACAGATGTTTTAAACTTTTATATGTTTTAAATATGTATAATATGTTTTAAAAACCCTTTTTAAATATATTTTGAAACCCCACGAAGCGGCTTGGCCTGATCGAAGCAGGTTCAGAAGAGCCAAAGAGAACCCGAAACCGGAGCACAAGTCGAGCCCGAAACAGCAACTCTCGTGTTGAATCCACCCCCAGGATCTCGAACGTCCAAGACCCTGTTATAATCAGAAATCATATGAAATCATCTCCGAAAGGTGAAAACAGAAGCAGACGACCATGTTGGCGAAGACCCAACGCAGACGGAGTACTGATGCTGTCAGACCCCACACAAACCGTTCATTTCGAACACAGCCTGAAGGAGTCAGAATTCAGTTTGGATTGGATCTGGACCATATATATCCAGATTCCAATCCAAACCTATGTGTGGATTTGGATCCAGAGATCCAATCTAATATCCACATCCATGGCCCACATCACCTTCTCATAAATGGAGGTGGGGCCCACTTGAATTTCACGTGGGATTATGGGCATGAGAGAGTGGGGGAGGATAAGATTTAAGTGTGTTGTAATTAAGCTTGACTTGTGTGTCAAGTTTGGGGTTAATCATGTGGGTTAGCCTAATTAAAGTGGGTTTAAGCTTGTAATTAGCCAAAACCTAACCTAGGGCTGCACCAACATGATGTAATTAAGGTCTATGGGTCATGCAAAGGGAGCTCCTTAATCCAATCCTAACCAACAACACCTAATCCTAGCCTTTTACCCTAATCCTATCCTAATTGTAGCCTAATCACCTAACCCACTTCCCTAATCCCGGCCTAATCCCAACCTAATCACCTAACCCACTTCCCTAATCCTTCCCTAAACCTAGGTTAATTTCCCTAAACCTAACCTAATCCTAGCCTAATCACCTAACCCACCTCACTAAACCTCACCCCAAAACCAACCCACCTAGCTAAACCCTAAACCTCTAAACCACCCCACCTAAACCTAGTACACCATCTACCCAAAACCCCTTGTATGAAAATATCTGGCCCCTCCCCAAAACCAGCCCACCTTATCACCCACCACCACCACCCGTAGACCACCTTACCACCTTCCTAATACCACCCCCAACCGACCTCTTCAGCCCTATATAAACCCCCACCCCAAGGGGCGGGTTTTCCAAGCTCTCTCCCATCCATCCCAGCCCAGCCGAGCCCAACAGATCCCAGCCACTCCCAGCCAAGTCTTCCACCTGCACCACAGCCGGCCACCACCTTGCTCCACCTGCTCCACCACACCCCAACCGGCCAACAACCCGTCGCCACCATTCCCATTCGGCCGAACCATCCACCTCAATTGCCCGGCTGCTCCTCTTCCATCCGCCGCCTCCCATCACCACTGGTTAGTATCTTCACTTCACTCCACCTCTTCTTCGCTCCCCCTCCACTCCCAGCCACCTACACCACCACCACATCACCCTAACACTAGCCACCCTCCATCCTACACATTCGGCCAAACCTAAGCCACTTCAAACACCCGCCATTACCTAGCCACCCTAGCTACACCCGACCACTCCACCTAACTCCCTAAGACCTACCCATATCATTTCCCCTCAACCCCTAACTCCACCTTACCCCATACCCTAGTTAGTTTCCTCCCCATCCACGCCATCCATAGCCACCCTAGCAATCACCACCACCAAGTCTCCCCTAGTCGGCCACTCCAACCGACTGTTCCATGTCCATTCGACCAGCCACCCGCCAGCCTTAAGCACTCCCTTACACACTCCCTTAGACACTCCCTTAGG
Organism: Brasenia schreberi; assembly: GCA_036023115.1. NCBI lineage: Eukaryota > Viridiplantae > Streptophyta > Magnoliopsida > Nymphaeales > Cabombaceae > Brasenia > Brasenia schreberi. The sequence continues at coordinate 9,396,397 of JAYKKT010000079.1, read as the reverse complement.
CTCCCATTTAGTATCACATTTCCTAGCACTACACCCTCCCTTAGTGACCCTACTTAGTCACTTTAGCCCAACACACAAAGCCAGCCCATTCCTAGCAGCCGGCCATCTTCAAGGCGCCCCTCCCACGCACCATTTCTATCCGGCCAGCAACCCCTTTGCCGTTCAACTCTGAGGAGCTCCCTCTTGCAACCCAAGGCGAAGGCCAAGCCCACGCTCAAGCAAGGCATCTTCAGACCAACTATTAGTAAGTGCCTAACTCGGTCCTTAGTTGTAGACTTGCTTGAGTTCAATTCGATACGGGGTTGTAATAATGGAGCATAGTCTCCCCTCGCTTGTAATAACATGGCTTGGCACACCCACACACACATGCACTCTCTTAGTCGTGCATGATTTTGATCACACACTGGCCTAATCAGCCCCTGATATATAAATATATATATATATATATACTTTAACTTATGTAGGGTTTTGCTTAAGTTGGGTGTGTTGTCTTTCAATTCAAGCACGTACACACATTGAGCCTTCACTCTTATTTGTAAGACCCAAGTAAGGGCCGTGCTATACTATTTGGGTTTAATTTCATGTTGTGTGCGTAGTACTTCAATTCAAGCACTCACACACATTGAGCTTTCGCTCTTATTCCCAAGACCTTAGTTAAGGCCATACTGCAATTTATATTTGGGTTTAATTTCATGTTGTGTGCGTAGTACTTCAATTCAAGCACTCACACACATTCAACTTTCGCTCTTATTCCCAAGACCTTAGTTAAGGCCATACTGCAATTTAAATTTGGGTTTAATTTCATGTTGTGTGCGTAGTACTTCAATTCAAGCACTCACACACATTGAGCTTTCGCTCTTATTCCCAAGACCTTAGTTAAGGCCATATTGCAAGTTATATTTGGGTTTTATTTCATGTCGTGTGTGTAAGTCTTTCAATTCAAGCATGCACCCACATTGAGCCGTCGCTCTTATTTGCAAGAGCCGAGTATGGGCCCATATATACCTTATATACATATCTCCCTTCGGCATTTACATTACAAGTTATTTCCCTTCGGTTATTTCCCTTCGGCATTGCCTTTACATTCGGGTTTTCCCTTTGGAGTAGCATGAGTTTGCATTGCATCTACGCCATACCACGAGGTAGGACGCATATTGCATCAAAGCAAACCCCATACTCCCGCTCAAATTCGCCCCATGTAGTGGAGTGTTCATAACACACACATAGGTGGCCCATAAAGGGATAAAAAGAAAGACTTAGGCACGTGCAAATCCACGTGATCTAAAATCTGCAATCGCATTGAAAAGACCCGAATCAAACACCTCGAACCGCTTTCGTAGGTTTTTTTTTCCACTCCAAAAACTCGATTTTTAAAGCGTACAGGCTGAACCTTGCGCATCGGTGCAAGAAGGTCTGCGACGACAAGAGCTCACTTGCTCGCAGTCGCCACGTTAGAAGTTAGGTTAAAATATATCTTCGCTAGCTTAGGTAAGCTAGCTGGCATGCCCTGTTTATACAAATAGGACTTAGACACACGAAAGGATCCGCTCCAGGCCAGAGAAGCCAGGGAGGTGGGGATTTTCCTGCGTCTACACAGACGTAAAACCCATAAAGCAGAAGCTTAGGAAAATACACTGGAATGTACACACGCAAGTCAAAGAGGGTTTAGAAGATCTGTTAAAAGCCAGATTTATGAAACCCATTGCGTATTCTGATTGGCTGTCAAACATTGTTGTAGTTCAAAAAACCAATGGGAAAATTTGAATATGCATCGATTTCAGAAACCTGAATAAAGCCACTCCAAAGGATAATTATCCTTTACCGAACATAGATTTGATAGTCGATAGTACTGCAAATCATGAAATGTTTTCCTTTATGGATGGCTATTCAGGCTATAATCAAATCAAACTAAGTCCACGAGATCAGTGTAAGACCGCCTTCACAACCCCATGGGGCACGTACTGCTATACAGTCATGCCCTTTGGTTTGAAAAATACCGGCGCAACATACCAACGAGCCATGACCACGATCTTCCATGATCAAATTCATGAGCTCGTAGAAGTGTATGTAGATGATCTCTTGGCAAAATCCAAAACCCGATGCACTCATATCGAATGTTTGTAAAAGATTTTCGAAAGGCTTAGGCTTTACAACGTAAAGCTAAACCATCAAAAATGTGTATTCGGGGTAGAATCAGGGAAGCTTCTAGGCTTTATGGTGAGCCAAAGGGGTATAGAAGTCGACCCCTCTAAGTGTCGAGCCATCATAGACGTGGCTCCACCCTCCAATCTCACTCAAATCCGTAGTCTCCAGGGTTGTTTACAATCCGTTCGCTGAATCATATCGAATCTGGCGACTAGATGCGAACCCTTCAACAAACTGTTCAGGAAGGGCACGAAATTCTTATGGGATGACGAATGCCAGAAGTCCTTCGAGAGACTAAAGGCATACTTGGTTAATCCCCTCGTTTTGAATCCTTCGAAGCAAGGAAAACCGCTTTTACTCTACATCTCTATGCATACGAATGCTTTAGGAGCCTTGTTGGCTCAATACGAGGATGACACCCATAAGGAGTATGCCATCTACGAGAAGACGTGATTGGCCCTAGTTTGGGCCTGCCAGAAATTCAGACACTATTTCCTAGATCATGAGATCTGGATAGTGTCCAAGCTTAATCCAATCAAGCATTTGTTCGAAAAACCCATTCTCACGGGTAGATTGGGCAAATGGCAACTCCTTCTAATGGAGTATGACCTGAAATACCATCACTAGATCTCCATTAAAGGGCAAGCCCTGGCAGATTACGTGGCTGAGTTCCCCTTAGAGGACGCATATCCCACACTTGTTGAAATGCCTGATGAAGGCATATTACAAAACCATTTCCAAAACCACATTTTGGCAAACTCTTTCGAAAACCAAGTGTGGAAGATGCACTTCGATGGGGCACGAAACCAACGAGGGGCTGGTGCTGGGTGAGATTCCCATAGCAGTCCGCCTAGATTTCGAATGTTCCAACAACGTAGCTGAGTATGAAGCACTCATACAAGGCTTAAGAATTTCGAAAACTCTAGGGGCATCATGCATCGAGGTCTTTGGAGATTCACTCCTTGTCATAAACCAAGTTTTGAAAATTTGGCAAGTACGTAATGAAAAACTATTTCCATATCACGAGTTGGCCACTCGATTGGTCCAGTCCTTCCAATCGTGTAAACTCACACACGTAGGAAGAGAGGACAATGGCATCGTCGATGCCCTCTCCACCTTGGGTTCAACCCTGAAGGTCGATCCCATCTCAGGGACCCGGTCTTTAGAAATATGGCATGCGCCCAACCCATCCACACACGATCTAGATATTTGCCAAAATAACCCAGATTCTATTGAAAAACCCTAGTTTTATGACATCAAACAATTTTTAGAAAATGGGGGATTCGCTGAGGATGCCACATCCAAAGATAAGGCATTCATCCGTAGGATTTCAACCCAATACACCATTCTGGGTGGGGTTCTATACAAAAAGAGCTTTACCGGCATTCTGCTTAGGTGTATCGATCTAGAGGAGGCTAGGAAAGTGATGCATGAATTCCATGATGGAGAATGTGGAGGTCATGTTAATGCCAACATGATGGCAATGAAAATACTGAGAGGGGGCTATTTTTGGTCCACCCTGAAAAAGGATTGTCACGATCATGTTAGGAAGTGTCATCCATGTCAAGTGCATGGGCATGCCATTCATATCCCCTCATCTGCATTACACTCCGTGGTCAGCCCCTGGCCATTCACCATGTGGGCGTTTGACATCGTAGGCCCAATATTTCCAAAGGCCTCGAATGGGCATCGATTTATTTTAGTAGCCACGGAGTATTTCTCCAAGTGGGTGGAAGCCATATCCCTAACCAACGTACTGGGGCAACATGTGGTGGCTTTCATCCGGAGGAATATCTTGGCTCGATTTGGGGTCCACGAGACCTTGTGTCTGATAATGGCACCCCATTCAAGAACGAGCAGATGGTTAAGTTGTGCAACACGTATGGCATAACTCACCACTTCTCTTCGCCCTACTACCCTCAAGGCAACGGCCAAGCCAAAGCCACAAACAAGACTCTCATTAGTATAATTAAGAAAACCTTAGAGAAGGGTAGGGCGTGGCACGAGAAGCTGGATGAAGTCTTATGGGCTTATAGGACTTCCATCCGGACTCCCACGAATGCCACACCATTCGAATTGGTCTATGGCACAAACGCCATTCTTCCCATTCATACTCAACTGCTTTCATTCCATACATCTATAGCACTCGACCTCCCCCTAGAGACGCTTCAGCATGCTAGGATGGCCGAACTAGATTTTCTAGATGAGAGGCGACTCCTTGCCATGGATCACGCTCGTGCATACCGGCAAAGGATAGCCCGACACTATGACAAACACATGAGACCTCACCACTTTGAAGTGGGGGATCTAGTCTTGAAAATCATCCACTATCGTGACCCACATCCCCTTGGAAAGTGGCGCCCCAAGTGGGATGGACCCTATGTTGTACGAGCAACCACCACGAACAACTCGTATTGGTTGATCGATGTAGAAGGTAGGAATTTAGCAGATCCTATCAATATTCAATACTTAAAGAAGTATCATGTCTAGGATTTGGATTAAATTCCAGTTTTCAAAAATTTTAGGGATAGCTGCCCTGAGACCTGAAAATAAGGTGCAAAGGCAAAATCATGTGACCCTGAGTGAGAGAATTCGCATTTGTGAAAGAGTGGAGTCTTCAAAATCGTGGTTACATTTCAAAATCCTTTTTCTTACAAAGAAAGGCCTAGTTCAACATAGCAAGATACTTGCAAGTAGTACGTGCTATTTCTAAATAGGCTGATCTGGAATGGATCGAGTGTGAGCTTGGGATAAGTCCTCCCCTCTTCTCTTCTCCTTCCAAAAGGAAAAACATGGCCCAAACAAAGGGAATTTCCCATTCAAAGTCTCTTTCCAAAAGAAAGAAACCAGAATTCAAAAGAAAAATCGATTCTCTTGTGAAAGAGATGGATTAAAGAAAAAATACTCCCAAAAGGAGACCCTCTATGAAAAAAAGGAAAAGAGGCCAAAAAGCTCAAAAAGAGCAGTTTTCCGCCTTCTATGCCTTAAACCACGGGATGCTTCAAAAGGGACCGTGGTATCTCTTTCCCATCCCTGGCTTATCCCAAGCTAAAGCATGGTTCATTTCGAGGAATCCTAAAGTAAAAATAGGATTTACTTACTTGAATTTCATCTTGTTTGAGAATTCGACGTTTCGAGCAAGGCGTAGGAATTTGAAATATAGCCTGTTTTCTTACAAAACCTCCGCTAGATAAGCGAGTGTTAAGACTCAAACAAGGGCAAACACGAAGAGCTCGAGATCCTTAGGATCGAGAATCAAGACAGTTGTCCCTTTTGTAAATAGTTTTTGTAAATAAATTTTGAAAATCAAACATCGAACAGCATAGGATTTACTCACTTGGAGTAGTAGGCCTTGTAAATCTGTAGCGTTCGACCACATCTGGTCTTTGGGAGGTCGCCACTCTTGGCACCACACCCATGTCATGCATCTGCATTCCACGCATGACACTTGCATAAACCTGATCCCATTTAGGACCAGATTCCATACATATCCCTTTGGCGTAATATCTCCTCCTACTAGGGTTTTAAAAAAAATGAGATTTTGCTAAAGATTGGGACGATCCCATATTCTTCATGGTTAGATCTAGGGAGACATTGAAAGGGGTGTTTGTCATCTTTGCCCTTATCCAAATCGATTTGGACAAGGCCAAAGAGGGGCATCTGTAAACATCCCGAAATCCCACGAATTTCCCAAATAAAACCTAGTTTTATAAAAGCAGCCCTAAAGGGCCATTTTGAGTCTGGAAACCCAGGAGCCTTCCAGACAACCCTGTACATATGTTTTAAACTTTATATGTTTTAAATATGTATAATATGGTTTTAAAAACCTTTTAAAAACACATTTTGAAACCCCACAAAGCAAGCTTGGCCTGATCAAGACAAGACCAGAAGAGCAAAAGAGAGCCCGGAACTGGAGCACAAGTCGAGCCCTGCACAACAACTCTCACATTGAATCCACCCCCAGGATCTCGAACGTCCAAGACCTTGTTATTAGCAAAACATCACTTGAAATCATCTTCGAAAGGTGAAAACAGAAGTGGACGATCATGTTGGCGAAGACCCAACGCAGACGGAGTACTGATGCTGTCAGACCCCGCACAAACCGTTCGTTTCGAACATAGCCTGAAGGAGTCAGAATTCAATTTGGATTGGATCTGGACCATATATATCCAGATCCCAATCCAAACCCATGTGTGGATTTGGATCCAGAGATCCAATCCAATATCCACATCCATGGCCCACATCACCTTCTCATAAATGGAGGTGGGGGCCCACTTGAATTTCACGTGGGATTATGGGCATGAGAGAGAGTGGGGGAGGATAAGATTAGGGAGTGATTGTAATTAAGCTTGACTTCTGTGTCAAGTTTAGGGTTAATCATGTGGGTTAGCCTAATTAGCATGGGTTTAAGCTTGTATTAGCCAAAACCTAACCTAGGGCTGCACCAACATGATGCAACAAGGTCCATGGGTGATGCAAAGGGAGCTCCCTAACCCAATCCTAATAAAAAACCCCTAATCCTAGCCTTTTACCCTAATCCTGTCCTAAACCTAGCCTAATCACCTAACCCATTCCCTAATCCCAGCCTAATCCCAACCTAATCACCTAACCCACCTCACTAAACCTCACCCCAAAACCAACCCACCTAGCTAAACTCTAAACCCCTAAACTACCCCACCTAAACCTAGCACACCATCTACCCAAAACCCCTTGTATTAAAATATCTAGCCCCTCCCCAAAACCAGCCCACCTTATCACCACACCACCACTACCTAAACCACCTTACCACCCTCCTAATACCAGCCCCAACCGCCATCTCCAACCCTATATAAACCCCCCCCCCCAAGGGGCGGGTTTTTCAATCCTCTTCTAGCCGACCTTGGCCCAACCGACCCCAGCCAAGCCTTTCGCCTTGCTCCACCTGCACCACCACACCCCGGCCAGCTCCGCCTCGCACCACCACTGCCCCCCGATCTGCTTCACTCCACATCGCCACCATTTCCATCCGACCGAACCCCATCCACTTCAACCACCCGACTGCTCTTCTTCCTTGGACACCAACTCCCTACCAGCCGGTTAGTATCTCAACCTAACTCTACCTCTTCTTCACTCCCCCTCCACTCTCAACCATCCACACCACCACAACCTCCCACCAACACCAGCCACCCGCCATCCTCACCCATTCGGCCAGACCTCAACCATTCCCTCCATCCGCCTTAAACCACTTCGCCTAGTAACACCCGACCACCCCACTTAGCTCCCTAAGACCTGCCCATATCACTTCTCACCAGCCCCTAACCCCATCTCACATGACACCCTAGCTAGCTCCCTTCCCATCTTCGCCATTACCTAGCCACCCTAGCAGCCGGCCACCACCAAGCTTCCTTTAGTCGGCCACTCCAACCGACTGTACCAAACCCACTCGGCCAGCCATACACTCCCTTAGGCTCCCACTTAGCGCCACCTTTCCTAACACTACACCCTCCCTTAGTGACCCTACTTAGTCACCTTAGCTCAAAACACCAAGGCAGCCCATTCCTAGCAACCGGCCATCTTCAAGGCGCCCTTCCCGCGCACCCAAGGCACCCGGCCATGACCTCTCCTTGCCGTTCAACTCCGAGGAGCTCCCTCTTGCAGCCCAAGGCGAAGCTAAGCCTACGCTCAAGCAAGTCACCTCCGAACCAGCTATAAGTAAGTGCCTAACTCGGTCCTTAGTTGTAGACTTCCTTAAATTAAATTTGATACAGGGTTGTAATAACGGAGCATTGTCTCCCCCCGCTTGTAATAACGTGGCTTGGCACACCCACACACACGTGCACTCTCTTAGTTGTGCATGATTTCGAACACACACGGGCCTAATCAGCCCCTAATATATAAATTTATGTACGTACTTTAAATTACGTAGGGTTTTGCTTAAGTTGGGTGTGTTGTCTTTCAATTCAAGCACGCACACACATTGAGCCTTCGCTCCTATTTGTAAGACCCAAGTAAGGGCCGTGTTATACTATCCTTGGGTTTAATTTCATGTTGTGTGCGTAGTACTTCAATTCAAGCACTCACACACATTGAGCTTTCGCTCTTATTCCCAAGACCTTAGTTAAGGCCATACTGCAATTTATATTTGGGTTTAATTTCATGTTGTGTGCGTAGTACTTCAATTCAAGCACTCACACACATTGAGCTTTCACTCTTATTCCCAAGACCTTAGTTAAGGCCATACTGCAATTTATATTTGGGTTTAATTTCATGTTGTGTGCGTAGTACTTCAATTCAAGCACTCACACACACTGAGCTTTCGCTCTTACTCCCAAGACCTTAGTTAAGGCCATATTGCAAGTTATATTTGGGTTTCATTTCATGTCGTGTGTGTAGTATTTCAATTCAAGCATGCAGCCACATTGAGCCTTCGCTCTTATTTGCAAGACCCGAGTAAGGGCCCATATATACCTTATATACGTATTTTCCTTTGGCAATTTCCCTTCGGCATTTACATTTCAAGTCATTTCCCTTCGGTCATTTCCCTTCGGCATTGTCTTTACATTCAGGTTTTCCCTTTGGAGTAGCGTGAGTTTGCATTGCATATACGCCATACCACGAGTTAGGATGCATATTGCATCAAATCAAACCCCATACTCCCGCTCAAAGTCACCACATTTAGTGTGGCCCATAAAGGGATAAAAAGAAAGACTTAGGCACGTGGAAATCCACGTGATCTAAAATCTGGAAATCGTACTAAAAAGACCCGAATCAAACACCTCGAACCGCTTTCGTAGGTCCTTATATCCAAAAACTCGATTTTTAAAAGCGTACAGACTGACCCTTGCGCATCGGTGCAAGAAGGTCTGCGATGACAAGAGCTTGCTTGCTCACAGTCGCCACGTTAGAAGTCAGGTTAAAATATATCTTTGCTAGCTTAAGTAAGCTAGCTGGCATGCCCTGTTTATTCAAATAGGACTTAGACACACGAAAAGGTTCGCCCCCAGCCTAAGAAACTAGGGAGGCGGAGATTTTCTGCGTCTACAGCTTGTCTTCCCCTGGATGTAATATATGTGCTTGATGCAAAATACACACACGTACACTTGAGCCTTTTCGCTCTTATCTGCACACTTTTGCACCCAAATGGGCCTCAACAGCCCATAGGATATGGCCCTATTTATATACATTCAGCTGGGTTTTAAGGTTCAAGTCGTGTGAGTTGTCTTTCATTTTATACACTCAAAGCACTCACTCACATTGAGCCTTTTCGCTCTTACGTATATATACGTATTTCCCTTTCAGTTGGGTTTTAAATTTAAGTTGCGTGAGTTGCCTTTCAATTTATACACTCAAAGCACTCACTCACATTGAGCCTTCTCGCTCTTATATATATCTATATCTCCCTTCTGCTGCGTTTTACAGTTCAGTTGCGTGTGTTGCATTTCAATTTATACACAACACCCACGCACACATTGAGCCTTTTTGCTCTTAAGATATAGATATATTTAAATTTCTGCAATTTACATTCAAGTCGTGTGAGTTGCATTCAATTTGGGGTTCCCTTCTACTAAGTCTTTAAATTTCGGGTTTTACATTCAAGTTGTGTGAGTTGCATTGCATACTCGCCATACTCGAGCTAGGTTGCATACCTGCATCGAACAAACCCCGAACAAAAATGTGCAAACACGCCTAAGTGGTTAAAATTGAAAGACTTAGGGTCGCCCAAGCCCAGTAAAAGCAAAAACTCGCCAAGTGCATGATTTCCAAAGTTTTCAAACACCTGATCATTCAAAAATCGAATTTGTGTAACTTGTTCAAATGAAGTCTCTAAGCGTACAGACTGACCCTTGCATGTCGGTGCAACAAGGTCTGCGACGAAAAGATCTCGCTTGCCTACAATCGCCTTTCAAAAGTCAGATATTTCAAAACTACTTCGCTAGTTTGAGTAAGCTAGCTGGCACACCCTAAAAGTGAACGTAGATTGCGAAAAGATTCGCTCCAGGCCTAAGAAACCTGGAGTCGAGGATTTTCCGTGTCTACACCTGGCACGTCAACTCTCGTATCAAAATCATCCCCAGATTCTCAAACATCCAAGCCCCAGATATCAGAAATTTGCTCGAAATGAACTCCGGAAGGTGAGTAGAAGAGCGGATGACAATGTTGGCGAAGACCCAATGCAAGACGGAGTACTGATGAAGTCAGGCCCCGCACAAACCGTCCGTTTCAAAACACCATGAAGGAATAAAAAAATCAGATTTGAGTCGGATCTGGACCATATATATCCAGATCCAAACCCAACATGTATTTGGATTTGGAATTGGATTTGGATCTTGGGATCCAAATCCAATATCTACATCCATGACCCACATCACCTTCTCATAAATGGAGGTGAGGGGCCCAGAACATTTCACATGAAAAGCTTGGGTAGAGAGAGAAAGGGGGGTGATAAAGTATGAGTGAGAAAGTTGGTAGGCTTGACTTTTGGTCAAGGGTGGGTTAACCTTGTGGGTTTAGCCTAGAGTGTGGGTTTAAGCTTGTATGCACCTACACCTGACCTGGGGCTGCACCAACTTGGACATGGCTACAACTTGAACAAGGGACCGGTGCCAAGGGGAGGTTCCTAAAACCTAGCCCTAAGCTAGCTCACCTCACCTAGCCAAACCTAACCAAACCTAGCCAAACCTAGCCATTCTGCCCCTAAAACCTAACCAAACCTAGCCATTCTCACCCAAAACCGCCCCAACCTCACCTAGCCGACCTCACCTGGCTAGACCACCTAGACCCTAACCAACTAAGCCTAAACCCACCTTAGTGCACCTAATTAAACCCCTAACCACTATGTCCCAACCCACCTTACCGACCTACCCTAAACCACAAACTAGCCCCCCCTAACTGACCTACCCCAAACCATGTCCCATGCCCACCTTATTACAAATATCTGGCCCACCTTCTACCAACCGACCCAACCCATTCCTAGCCTATAAAAAACCCCCTCATTGAGGGTTTCCCTCTCTCTCCTCCACTCTTACTCCCCACTCACTCCATGCTCCAAGGCCACCTTCCATCCACCTACCATTCCACCGCCACTCCATCACCCGACTACCACCTCTCCACTTCAACCGACTCCATCACCTTCTACCTTCAGCGAGGAGCACCCTTCGGCTGCCACTCTTCTTCCACTACCAAGCCGGCTACCACTTCCATCCAACAACACCCCCTCCATTCACGATTAGTACCCCACCTCAATCCCATCTAACCCTTCACCTCTTTCTTTCCCAACTGCACACTCCCATCCACCTGCCAACTTGCATCCTTCCATTTTCCCTTACACCCGGCCGACCTGCACCATACCCCACTACCTTCCCTCAATACCACCCACCTTAGCTCCTAGTTGAACACCTCCCTTAGTCACCCACTTCCCAGCCTGCCTTCGCCACTCCCTAACATCATCCCATTCAGCCAACACCTTCCATTCGGCCAGCACCCCTACCTGCTGCTCCTTCCACTCGGCCAGCATCAAGATACCACCCGGCTAGCACCCCTACCTGCCGCAAGCGCCCACCTAAGGAGCTCCCCTTCGGCTGCCCAAGATGACTCACGAGGCTAAAGCCAAGCAAGTTGAACACGGACCAGCTACACGTAAGTGCCTAACTCGGTCCATTATATGAACTTGCTTACATTTAATTAAATTTTGATACGGGGTTGTTATAATGGAGCGTTGTCAACCCCCGATTGTAATAATGTGGTTTGACACACCAACACACACGTGCACTTGAGCCTTTCTGCTCTTAGTTGCACACCCTTTTGGCACACACACGGGCATTGACAGCCCCTAAGATATAGTTATATTTATATATATTCAGCTACGTGGGTTTTCCATTACAAGTCGTGGGTGTTGTCTTTCAATTCTACAGTAACACACATTGAGCTTTCGCTCTTACTCCCAAGACCCTAGTAAGGGCCATATTGCAATTTTATTTGGGTGTTTTAATTCAAGTTGTGTGCGTGGTTTTTCAATTCTACACTCACACACATTGAGCTTTCGCTCTTACTCCCAAGACCCTAGTAAGGGCCATATTGCAATTTTATTTGGGTTTTCCTTTAAGTCGTGTGCGTGGTTTTTCAATTCTACACTCACACACATTGAGCTTTCGCTCTTACTCCCAAGACCCTAGTAAGGGCCATATTGCAATTTTATTTGGGTTTTACATTGCAAGTCGTGTGAGTTGTCTTTACATATATACGCAACACCCACGCACACGTTGGTGACCTTCGGGCCCATATATATTATAAGTATTTCCCTTCCGCTATGTCTTTAAGATTTGGGTTTTAAGGTTCAGTTGTGTGAGTAGTCTTTCCATATATACACGACACACACTTGCACAATTGAGCCTTTTCGCTCTTAAGATATAGCCATATTTCCCTTTTGCAATTTCCCTTTTGCAATTTACATTACGCAATTTCCCTTAAGCATTGTCTTTCAATTCGGGTTTTCCCTTGGAGTTGTGTGAGTTTGCATTGCATATTCGCCATACCACGAGTTAGGACGCATATTGCATCAAAGCAAACCCCACACTTCCGTGCAAAAATTGCCCAACTTAGGTCACTTGCACACACACCTAGTTGGCCTTAAAAAGCATAAAATTTGAAAGACATAGGCACGTGCAAATCCCACGTGAAATAAAATTTGTAATCATACAAACAAAGCCCAAACACTTCGGGTATTTTCAAAGAGGTTATTTGATTCAAAAATGACTTTGCCAAGCGTAAAGACTGACCCTTGCGCATCGGTGCAAGAAGGTCTGCGACGAAAAGAGCTCACTTGCTCACAGTCGCCCCGATAGAGTCAGATTTCAAAACTTACTTTGCTAGCTTGAGTAAGCTAGCTGGCACGCCCTTGTTATAAAAATGACTTAAACACACGAAAAGGTTCACTTCGTGACTAAGAACCGGAAGTGAGAATTTTTCGTGTCTACACCTGTACATAATTGAAAACCTATACATATGATTTAAAACTCTGTACATATTGCTTTTTAGATTGTAAATAGTGTTTTGAATCCCCAAAAGCCTCCTAGCTTGATAAAAACGGATCGAAAAGGCAAAGGAGAGCCTGGACTTGAAGCATACTTCAAGCCTGTCATATCAACTCTCATGTCAAAAGCATCCCCAAATTCTCAGACATCCAAGCCCCAAATATCAGAAAGATGATCAAAATGAAATCCTGAAGGTGAGAAGGAAATCGGACGACAATGTTGGCGAAGACCCAACGCAAGATGGAGTACTAATGAAGTCAGGCCCTGCACAAACCGTCCATCTCGAAACGCCATGAAGGAATCAAAAAAATCAAATTTGGATCAGATCTGGACCATATATATCCAGATCCAAACCCAAAATGTATTTGTATTTGGATTTGGATCCCAAGATCCAAATCCAATATCTATATCCATGGCCCACTTCACCTCCCCATAAATGGGGGTGAGGGGCCCACAAAATTTCACGTGAATGCCCTTGGAAGGCTTGGGTAGAGAGAGAAAGTAGGCCATAAAGTAAGAGTGAGAAAGTTAGTAGGCTTGACTTTTGGTCAAAAGTGGGTTAGCCTTGTGGGTTTAACCAAGAGTGTGGGTTCAAGCTTGTATGCACCTACACTTGACCTAGGGCTGCACCAACTTGGATATGGCTGCAATGGACCGGCTCCAAGAGGTGGTTCCTAAACCTAGCCCTAAGCTAGCTTACCTCACCTAGCCATTGTTCCTAATACCTAACCTAGACTTAGCCCTTCTCGCCCAAAACCACACCCACTTCACCTAGCCGACCTCACCTAGACCCTAACTAACTAGCCCTAAGCTAACCTTAGTCCACCTAACTAAGTCCCTAACCACCTAAACCCAGCCCACCTAACCGACCTACCCCAAACCACTAACCCAACCCACCTAACCCACCTACCCCGAACCACTAGCCCAACCCACCTAAATAAAAATATCTAGCCCACCAAAATAAATATTTGGCCCAGCCCAACCGACCTAGCTCCCTTATCCCAGCCACTAATCCCTAGCCAGCCTATATAAACCCCCTCCATCACCTGCGGGTTCCCTCTTCATGCTCTGGGGACTCTCTGGACTCCCTTGATTCGGCCAACACTCTTCATCCTCCCATTCGGCCAGGACCTGCTGCACCCATCACCTCCCTTCCACCCGACCACCAACACCACCTGCCGCCTCCTTCTCGGTTAGTACCACTCTCCCTTCCCCAAAGCAACAACACCCCTTCACCATACCCCAGGCCAGTACCACCTACCTGTCACCTTAGCTCCCAACCGACCACCCAACACCTGCCCAACCGACCTGCACCACCAGTCGAGCACTCCCATCCACCTGCCCTCCTTCCTTCCTTTCAGCCGAGCACCACCTGCCACCCCTAGTCGCCCAATTTCTAGCACCCCTTCACCATTCCCCAACTCCTTCACTTCCAGTCGAGCCCTACTTATCCCCAAACTCATCCCAACTCCTAGCACCATACCTTAGCTCAACCTACCTTCCCTAAAACACCTCAACATCAGTCGGCCAACACTCCTACCTGCCGCGACAAGCTACCTAAGGGACTACTCTTGGCTGCCCAAGGCCAATCACAAGTCCAAGTCCACGCAAGTTGAAGATGGACCAGCTACATGTAAGTGTTTAAACTTGGTCTATTATATGAACTTGCTTTATATTCAATTAAATTTTGACATGGGGTTGTAATAACGGAGCATAGTCTCCCCCAAGATGTAATAACTTGGTTTGACACACAAGCACCCATGTGCACTTGAGCCTTTTCGCTCTTAGTTGCACACCTTTTTGCACACACACGGGCCTTGACAACCCCTAAGATATAATTTTATTTATATAAAGTTCAGCTGCGTGTGTTTACATTCAAGTCGTGGGTGTTGTCTCTCAATTCCACACTCACACACATTGAGCTTTCGCTCTTACTCCCAAGACTCTAATAAGAGCCATATTGCAATTTAATTTGGGGTTTTCATTCAAGTTGTATGCATGGTCTTTCAATTCCACACTCACACACATTGAGCTTTCGCTCTTACTCCCAAGACTCTAATAAGAGCCATATTGCAATTCAATTTGGGTTTTACATTCCAAGTCGTGTGAGTTGTCTTTACATATACACACAACACCCACGCACACATTGGCGACCTTCGGGCCCATATATATATAGTTGTATTTCCCTTCCGCTACGTCTTTAAGATTTGGGTTTTAAAGGTTCAGCTGTGTGAGTAGTCTTTCAATACATACATGACACACACTTACACAATTGAGCCTTTCCGCTCTTAATATATAACCATATTTCCCTTTTACAATTTCTCTTACGCAATTTCCCTTCGGCTATGTCTTTCAATTCAAGGTTTTCCCATTCCGTTGTGTGAGTTTGCATTGCATATTCGCCATACCATGAGTTAGGATGCATATTGCATCAAAGCAAACCCCATACACCCATGCAAAAATCGCCCAACTTAGGTCACTTGCGCACACACCTAGTTGGCCTAAATAGTGTAAAATTGAAAGACATAGGCACGTGCAAATCCCACATGAAATAAAATCTGCAACAATACAAACAAATCCCAAATCAAACACTTAGTATATTTTCAAAGAGGTTACACTTGTTTAAAATCGACTTTGCTAAGCGTACAGACTGACCCTTGCGCATCGGTGCAAGAAGGTCTGCGACGAAAAGAGCCCACTTGCTCACAATTGCCCCAAACGAGTCAGATATTCAAAAAACTTACTTCACCAGCTTGAGTAAGCTAGCTGGCACACCCTTTTTATAAAAGCGACTTAGACATACAAAAAGGTTCACTTTAGGCCTAAGAACCCGGAGTGAAAATTTTCCGTGTCTACAATTAGCATTAACATGGCCTCCACATTCTCCCTCGTGGAATTCATGCATTATAATCCTTGCCTCCTCTAGGTCGACACACCTCAGTAAGATGCCGGTAAAACTCTTTTTGTACAAAACCCCACCCAAAATCGTGTATCGTGTAGAAATCTTTCGGATGAATGCCTTATCTTTGGATGTGGCATTTTCAGCGAATCCCCCATTTCTTAAAAAGCCTTTTATGTCATAAAACCAAGGTTTTTCATCAGAATCGGGGTTGTTTTGGCAAATTTCTAAATCTTGTGTGGATGGAGTGGGTGCATGCCATACCTCCAAGGATCGGGTTCCCAAAGTGGGATCGACCCTTAGGGCTAAACCCTAGAATGAGAGGGCATCAGCAATGCCATTATCCTCTCTTCCTACATGTGTGAGTATGCACGATTGAAAGGATTCGACCAATCGAGTGGCCAACTCGTGATATGGAAGAAGCTTTTCGTTTCTAACTTGCCAAATCTTTAAAACTTGGTTTATAACGAGTAATGAATCTCCAAAAACCTCAATGCATGATGCCCCTAGAGTTTTCGAAATTTTTAAGCCTTGTATGAGTGCTTCATACTCAGCTATGTTGTTGGAACACTTGAAATCTAGGCGAATTGCTATGGGGCCCTTTTCGGGGGATACGAGGATGACCCCTACGCCAGCCCCTCATTGGTTTTGTGCTCCATTGAAGTGCATCTTCCATACTTGGTTTTCAAAAGAGTTTGCCAGGATGTGGTTTTGAAATTGGTTTTGCAATATGCCTTCATCAGTCATTTCATCGAGTGTGGGATATGCATCCTCTAAGGGGAACTCAGCCACGTAGTCTGCTAGGGCTTGCTCCTTAATGGAGATCTAGTGATAGTATTTCAAATCATACTCCATTAGAAGGAGTTGCCATTTGCCCAATCTACCGGTGAGAATGGGTTTTTCGAACAAGTGCTTGATTGGATCAAGCTTGGACACTATCCAGATCTCATGATCTAGGAAATAGTGTCGAAATTTCTGGCAGGCCCAAACTAGGGCCAAGCACATCTTCTCCATGGCTTGATAATTCCTCTCATAAGCCAGGAGAATTTTCGAAACATAATATATGGCATACTCCTTGTGGGTATCATCCTCGTATTGTGCTAACAAGGCACCCAAAGCATTCGCATGCACAGAAATGTAAAGCAGAAGAGGTTTTCCTTGCTTTGGAGGATTTAAAACAGGGGGATTAACTAAGTATGCTTTTAATCTTTCAAAAGACTTTTGGCATTCGTCATCCCACAAAAATTTTGTCCCTTTTCTCAACAGTTTGTTAAAGGGTTCGCATCTAGTTGCCAGGTTTGAGATAAACCTGCGAATGGATTGGAGTCGACCTTGGAGGCTACGAATTTGTGTGAGATTGGAGGGTGGAGCCATGTCTATGATGGCTCGACACTTAGAGGGGTCGACTTCTATGCCCCTTTGGCTCACCATAAATCCTAAAAGCTTTCCAGATTCTACTATGAATACGCACTTCTGAGGGTTTAGCTTTACTTTGTAAAGTCTAAGCCTTTCAAAAATCTTTTGTAAGAATTCGATATGAGTGCATCGAGTTTTTAATTTAGCCAAGAGATCATCCACATATACCTCTATGAGCTCATGAATCTGATCATGAAAGATCGTGGTCATAGCTCTTTGGTACGTGGCGCCGGCATTTTTCAAACCAAAGGGCATGACTGTATAGCACTACGTGCCCCATGGGGTTGTGAAAGCGGTCTTAGCCTGATCTTGTGAGGCTAATTTGATTTGATTATACCCTGAATAGCCATCCATGAATGAAAACATTTCATGATTTGCAGTACTATCGACTATCGAATCAATGTTTGGTAAAGGGAAGTTGTCTTTTGGTGTGGCCTTATTCACGTTTCTGAAATCGATGCATATTTGAATCTTCCCATTGGTTTTTCAAACCACAACTATAATGGATAACCAATCAGAATACGCAATGGGTTTTATAAATCCGGCTTTTAACAGATCTTCTAAACCCTCTTTGACTTGTGAGTGTACGTTCGGATGTATTTTCCTAAGCTTTTGTTTTATGGGTATTGCATCCGAATCTAGGGGAAGACGATGCTCTACAACTTGTGGGTCTATGCCCGGCATGTCTTCGTACATCCATGCAAACACATCTAAGTAGGTTTTCAAAAATGCAATGAATGATGACCTTTCATGCTCATGCAAACATGCGCCTACCTTAATGAGTTTGGGCTTTGAATCACTCCCTAAGTTCATCTCTATGAAATCTCCTCCTACTGAATTCAAGGGTTTTTCAAAATCCAGAATTTTATGAAATTCTAGGAGCTCAGAAGTAGGATCCTCCTCAAGGGGATCCACCTCTGGGCTTCGATCATTCTCGAGATCTATAGATCCTAGGGAATTTGATGCATGGATTTTGAAAATACCTGGTTTTTGACTTGACTTGGGATTTCTATTGATTTTAAAATTTTTGGTCTGGTTATGCAAACAATGTTTCTTTCGAAATCTTTGGCTTTCCCTAAATCTTTACTAGGAGCAGCTATGTACAAAACTGTAGACGCAGAAAGTTCCCGCTTCTGGTTCTTAGGCCTGAAGCGAACCTTTTCGTATGTCTAAGGCCTATTTAAGCAAAAGGGGCGTGACAGCTAGCTTACTTAAGCTAGCGAAGAAATACTTTGAAATCTAAGCAAGCAAGCTCTTTTCGTCGCAGACCTTCTTACACCGATGCGCAAGGGTCAGTCTATACGCTTAAAAATCGAGTTTTAAAATATGAGAACCTACAAAAACGTTTGAGGTGTTCGATTCGGATTGTTTTTGTATGATTTTCAAGTTTTATTTCACGTGGATTTTTACGTGCCTATGTCTTTCTTTTTATCCCTTTTCGGGCCAACTAGGTGTGTGTTATGAACACGTGACCTAAGTGGGGCGACTTTGAGCGGGAATATGGGGTTTTGCTTTGATGCAATATGCGTCCTAACTCGTGGTATGGCGTATATGCAATGCAAACTCACACAACTCCAAAGGGAAAACCCGAAATTGAAAGACAATGCAGAAGGGAAATGACTTGAAATGTAAATTGCAAAAGGGAAATTGTGAAAGGGAAATATGGCTATATCTTAAGAGCGGAAAGGCTCAATAGTGCAAGTGTGTGTCATGTATATATGTAAAGACTACGCACACTGCTGAACCTTAAAACCCAAATCTTAAAGACATAGCCGAAAGAGAAATACTTATAATATATATGGGCCCGAAGGTCGCCAACGTGTTGTGTGGGTGTTGTGTGTATATTGAAAGACAACTCACACGACTTAAATGAAACCCAAATATAAATTGCAATATGGCCTTAACTAAGGTCTTGGGAGTAAGAGCGAAAGCTCAATGTGTGTGAGTGCGAGAATTGAAGTACTACGCACACGACATGAAATTAAACCCAAATATAAATTGCAATATGGCCTTAACTAAGGTCTTGGGAGTAAGAGCGAAAGCTCAATGTGTGTGAGTGCGAGAATTGAAGTACTACGCACACGACATGAAATTAAACCCAAATATAAATTGCAATAGGCCTTGACTAAGGTCTTGGGAGTAAGAGCGAAAGCTCAATGTGTGTGAGTGCGAGAATTGAAGTACTACGTACACGACATGAAATTAAACCCAAATATAAATTGCAATAGGCCTTGACTAAGGTCTTGGGAGTAAGAGCGAAAGCTCAATGTGTGTGAGTGCGAGAATTGAAAGACAACACACACAACTTAAGCAAAACCCCACGCAACTTAAATTATATAAATAAGTCTATATCTTAAGGGCTTATTAGGCCCGTGTGTGTTTAAAATCGTGCACAACTAAGAGCGAGATAGGCTCAAGTGCACGTGTGTGTGGGTGTGCCAAGCCACGTTATTACAAGCGGGGGGAGACAATGCTCCGTTATTACAACCCCATATCAAATTTAATTAAGCTTAAGCAAGTCTATAAACAAGGACCGAGTTAGGCACTTACGTATAGCTGGTCCGAAGGTGACTTGCTCGAGCTTGGGCTTGGGCGTCGCCTTGGGCTGCAAGAGGGAGCTCCTCGAAAGGGTGTGGCAAAGGAGGGTGCTGGCCGGAGGTCCAAGGTTGCAGCGGATGTGGCGCCTTGGCACTAGCCGGGTGATGAAAGGGGGGTGCTGGTGTGGCGTCTTGGGTTGGGGTAGTTAGGGGGGTGTCACTAAGGTGTAGGGCAGGTCCTAAGGAAGGTAGAGCTAAGCGGTGACTAGGGGTTGTCTAATGAAGAGGCTGTAAGGCTGCGGGTGTGGCAAGGTGCAGTCGGGTGTGGTTGGCCGACTAGTGGCAGGTTAGGTGGTGGCCGGCTGGGGTAACTAGGGGTGATTAGGAATGGCAAAGGAGAGCTATCTAGGGTGTTAACTAAGGGCTGGTTTAAGGGAAAGGAGGGGCAGGTCCTAGGGGAAAAAGGTAAGGTGGTTGGGGACTAGTTAGGGGCTATCTAATGGGAATGTAGGGCAGCGGGTGGTGTAGTCGGGTATGGTTGAATGGTGGCGGGTGGCTAAGTGGTGGTTGAGAGTGGAGGGGGAGTGAAGAAAGGGTAGTGTTAGGAAGGATTAGGGAGGTGGGTTAGGTGATTAGGTTGGGATTAGGGAAGTGGGTTAGGTGATTAGGCCAGGATTAGGCCAGGATTAGGTCAAATGGCTAGGATTAAGGGTTTTGGCTTAGGATTGGGTTAGGAGCATCCCTTTGCATAGCCCATGGACTTCATTGCATCATGTTGGTGCAGCCCTAGGTTAGGTGTAGGTTCATACAAGTTTAAACCCACACTAATTAGGCTAACCCACATGATTAACCCGAAACTTGACACACAAGTCAAGCTTAATACACTTCCCTCAAGTCTTATCCTCCCCATTCTCTCTCATGCCCAAAATCCCACGTGAATTTCAAGTGGGCCCCACCTCCATTTATGAGAAGGTGATGTGGGCCATGGATGTGGATATTGGATTGGATCTCTGGATCCAAATCCAAATCCACATATACATTTGGATTGGGATCTAGATATATATGGTCCAGATCCAATCCAAACTGAATTCTGACTCCTTCAGGGTATGTTCGAAACGAACGGTTTGTGCGGGGTCTGACAGCATCAGTACTCCATCTTGCATTGGGTTTTCGCCAACATGGTCGTCCGCTTCTATTTTCGCCTTCCGGAGATGATTTCAAATGATTTTTGTTGATAACAGGGGCTTGGACGTTCGAGATCCTGGGGATGGATCTAACACGAGAGTTGTTGTACCAGGTTCAACATGTGCTTCGGTTCCGGGCTCTCTTTAGCTCTTCTGGTCCTGCTTTCATTAGGCCAAGCCGCTTTGTGGGGTTTCAAAACGTATTTAAAAGGTTTTAAAATTATATTATACATATTTTAAAAACATACTGTAGACGCGCGAAAATCCCCGCCTCTTCGCCCCTTTCGTGGCTTGGAGTGGATCTTATCGTGCGTCTAAGGCCTATGTATACAAATAGGGCGTGCCAGCTAGCTTACTTAAGCTAGCGAAGATATATTAACACTGACTTCTAAACGTGGCGACTGTGAGCAAGTGAGCTCTTGTCGTCGCAGACCTTCTTGCACCGATGCGCAAGGGTCAGTCTGTACGCTTTTGCAAAAATCGAGTTTTGGGGAGAAAGTCTACGAAACGGTTCGAGGTGTCTATTTCGGGTCTTTAAGATGCGATTGCATGTTTTAGATCACGTGGATTTGCACGTGCCTAAGTCTTTTCTTTTATCCCTTTTTGGGTCGCCTAGTTTGTGTGTTATGAACACTCCACTACATGGGCGAATTCGAGCGGGGGTTGCTTCGATGCAATATGCGTCCTACCTCGTGGTATGGCGTAGATGCAATGCAAACTCACGCTACTCCAAAGGGAAAACCCGAAATGTAAAGACAATACGGAAGGGAAATAACAGAAGGGAAATAACCGAAGGGAAATAACCGAAGGGAAATAACCGAAGGGAGATACGTATATATCTTATGTATATGAGCCCTTACTCGGGTCTTGCAAATAAGAGCGAAGGCTCAATGTGGGTGCGTGTTTGAATTGAAAGACTTACACACACGACATGAAATTAAACCCAAATATAAATTGCAGTATGGCCTTGACTAAGGTCTTGGGAGTAAGAGCGAAGGCTCAATGTGTGTGAGAGTGCTTGAATTGAAGTACTACACACACGACATAAATAAAACCCAAATATAACTGCAATAAGGCCTTTACTAAGGTCTTGGGGAGTAAGAGCGAAGGCTCAATGTGTGTGAAAGTGCTTGAATTGAAAGACTTACTCACACGACAAGAAATGAAACCCAAATAGTATAGGTCGGCCCTTACTTGGGTCTTTCAAATAAGAGCAAAAGCTCAATGTGTGTGAGAGTGTTTAAATTGAAAGACTTACTCACACGACATGAAATGAAACCCAAATAGTATAGGTCGGCCCTTACTTGGGTCTTTCAAATAAGAGCGAAAGCTCAATGTGTGTGAGAGTGTTTAAATTGAAAGACTTACTCACACGACATGAAATGAAACCCAAATAGTATAGGTCGGCCCTTACTTGGGTCTTTCAAATAAGAGCGAAAGCTCAATGTGTGTGAGAGTGTTTTAATCGAAAGACAACGCACCCAACTTAAACAAAACCCTTCGGAAATGAAATATATACGTACACTTATATATTAAGGGCTGATTAGGCCCGTGTGTGTTCAAAGTTGTGCACGACTAAGAGAGTGCACGTGTGTGGTTGTGCCAAGCCACGTTATTACAAGCGGGGGGAGACTAGGCTCCGTTATTACAACCCCGTATCAAATTGAATTTCAAGCAAGCGTATGATTAAAGACCGAGTTTAGAAACTTACAAGTAGCTGGTCCGTAGAGGTCTTGCTTGAGCGTGGCCTTGGCTTTGGGCTGCAAATGGGAGCTCCGCGAAGGTGTGTGACCAAGAGTGCTGGCCGGCTGCAAATGGGGCGCGGGATGGACGCCTCAAAGGGGGCCGGTGGTGAGTAGGCGGCGCCTCCAAGTAGGGAGTTTAGAGTGGCTGACTAAGTGGGTCTTAGGGTCACTAGGGAAGTTAGGGACTTAGGGAAACTGGACCTAAAAGGTGAGCTAGTGGGAAGGCCAAAGAGGACGCCTAGGGGGGGGGTTGGCCGAATGGGAAATGGTGGCTAAGTAGTGGCCAGCCACTTGGGTTATCCTAGGTTCGGCTAGGCTTAGGTGGTGGCGGCAAAGAGGTAGAGCTAAGGGGAAGATGGGTGGTTAAGAGTGGAGAGGTGGTAGAGAGTGGTTTTGAGAGAGTTAGGGGGACTTACCGAATGGGAAGGAGTGGCGGCAAAGGTGGCTGTCGGCTGGTGGAAGATGGGAGAAAGAGAGGGCCCGGCTGAGTGAGGTGGTGGTGTCCGGCTGGGGGGGCAGTGATGGTGGACGGAAGAGGGAGAGTGGCGGAGCAGGTGGTGGCTGGTGGGGCTGGAACTGCTGGGAAGACGGGTGAGAGATGGGAGAAGGAGAGGGCCCGGCTGAGTGGTGAGCGGTTCCCACTTTTTGAAAACCCGCCCACAATGAGGGGGGTTTAAATAGGGGATGGGTAGGTCGGTTAGGGCTGGGTTGTGGGTAGTGGTTAAGTGGTTTAGGTAGGGTAGTATGTAGATAAGGTGGGCTGGATGGGGCTGGGCCAGATATTTTAAAACTAGGGGTTTGGGAAAATCGTGGGCTAAGGGTGGTTTAGGGGTTTAGGGCTAGGTTAGGTGGTTGGGTTTTAGGGTGAGGTTTAGTGAGCTAGGTTAGGTGGTTTAGGCTAGGTTTAGGCTAGGATTAGGGAAATTAATCTAGGTTTAGGGAAGGATTAGGGAAGTGGGTTAGGTGATTAGGTTGGGATTAGGCCGGGATTAGGGAAGTGGGTTAGGTGATTAGGTTCAGATTAGGGGTGGATTAGGGGTTTAGGCTAGGTTTAGGCATTTTGGGTTAGGTTTAGGTGAGGGAGCTCCCTTAGCATGGCCCATAGACCTTGATCACCCCATGTTGGTGCAGCCCTAGGTTAGGTTTTAGCTAATTACAAGCTTAAACCCACTCAATTAGGCTAAACCACAAGATTAAACCCAAACTTGACACACAAGTCAAGCTTAATACAACACTCTTGATATTTTTCAACCCCCACTCTCTCTCATGCCCAATATCCCACGTGAATTTCAAGTGGGCCCCACCTCCATTTATGAGAAGGTGATGTGGGTCATGGATATGGATATTGGATTGGATCTCTGGATCCAAATCCAAATCCAAGTCCACCTATGGGTTTGGATTGGAATCTGGATATATATGGTCCAGATCCAATCCAAACTGAACTCTGACTCCTTCGGGCTGGGTTCGAGACGGACGATTCGTGCGGGGCCTGACAGCATCAGTGCTCCGTCTGCGTTGGGTCTTCGCCAACATGGTCGCCTGCCTCCGTTTCTGCCTTCCGGAGATGACTTCAAATGATATTTTGGTAAGAACAGGGTCTTGGACGTTCGAGATCCTGGGATGTGAATCAGATACAAGAGTTGCTGCGCCGGGCTTGACAGGTGCTCCGGTTCCGGGCTCTTCTTGGCTCTCCTGGTCCTGTCTTGATCGGGCCAAGCCACTTTGGGGTTTCAAAACATGTCTTAAAAGGGTTTTCAAAAGCTATATCATATATTTTTTGAAAGATAAAGTTTAAAACATATATACAGGGTTTGTTTGGAAGGCTCCTGGGTTTCCAAACTCAAAAATGGCCCTTTGGGGCTGCTTGTATAAAACCAGATTTGTTTAAGAAATTCGTGGGATTTCGGGGTGTTTACACATACATAGTTTAAACATATGTACCAGGTTTGTCTGGAAGGCTCCTGGGTTTCCAGACTCAAAATAGCCCTTTGGGGCTGCTTTTACAAAACCAGGTTTATTTGAGAAGTTCGTGGGATTTCGGTGTGTTTACAAAAACCTTTTGGGAATTTTGTAGATTTTCGATTTTTTTGTGTTTTTGTAAAGAGAGAATTTTGGGAACTATACAAACCACTCTTTTTTCGAGTTTTTTATTTTTAAGTATTTTTGGCTTTTGCAATTTTTTGAAATGTTTTTGGATTTCGAGTTTTTCCAATTTTTTTGTGTTTTTGGTTGAGGGATCTTCCATCATACCTACAAAAGAAAACATAACGAGTTAGACTCTAAACAAGAGGTCTAAATCATAGGTTTCTACTTGGGTAGGCTCCAGGGCACCCTTGACCCAGGTGGTCACAGGTGGGGGTTCTGGTGGTATGCTAGGAGTATAGCCGATCCCATGTCGACTTGGGTTGGCCTTGGGCAATATGGGCTCTACGAGACCCTGATTCTGTGCCCCTAGACTCTTATATGGCATATAGCCCATATTCAACAGCATGTTCCACGACTTTTTGTTTTTAGAAAAATTTTCATACAAGTCGTTGTCTTGGAACTTGTTGTCGTCTATGTTATGCACATAGGGTTTTTTGTCCAGGGTTTTGGAAATGAGTGACTATTGGCCTTTCTTTGGATGGTCAGGGTTTTGAGGGGGCCAGCCTTGGGCGACCCTTTGATATACACGACCTTCCTAGGGAGTTTAAGGGTGGGCTTTGGCGGCTCGACCAAGGTCTACCCCATATTGGCCTCATAGTCCTAGAAACTCGATAAGCAGGGGGAATTCTTGATTCCCTAAAGCTGTGGGTGACTCTCACCTAGAATCACTACGATTTGGTCCTTGAAAGGGATTTTGACACACCTATGGAAGGTGGATGGCACAGTGCACAAGCTGTGTATCCAGGGCCTTCCCAACAATAGGTTATAGTGGGGGTGGATGTCCAAGACATGGAACACCCCCATGTGTACTATCCCTCCCGTTTCCAAGGGGAGTTCGATGGACCCTAGGGGTCTTGACGCATTCCCATCGTATCCAGTGATTATGATGGGACTTGGGCTTACGGATGTCAAGGTGACTCCGATTTGGTATGCTACATGAAGTGGAAGGATGTTGAGCCCTCCTCCCCCATCGACTAGGCACCTATCCAGAGAGTGGTGATTCAAAACCACCTCGATATATAGGGCCTGGTTGTGGGACTCGTAGGGTTTTTCTACATCCTCTTCCGAGAACACGATAGGCATTTTCGCTCCTATGGATGCCACTTGGTTGGACAAGGATTCTGGGGTTATGTTCGAGCTAACCTTGGCTCTTTCTAGAATTTTCTCTAACACGAGTCTATGCCTAGGCGAAGTTTGTATTAGCTCTAGGATGGACATGTTAATGGGAATCTTTGAAAGATGATTTTCGACATCATACAAGGTTAAAACGACTTTTCCTGTGTCTGCTTTTGGTGAAACTCTAGAAATACATGCTTTTGAAGGGCCAGATACACTGACCACTTTTTTAGCATTTTGCAGATTTGGGGGTTGATATATCCTTCCGGACCTAGTCACCTCCCCCATGATCAACCTAGGGTTCGCTCCTAACATGGCTCTAATTGAGTGTTTTGGAGCACCGTGAATTTTCAAAACTGGTTTAACTAGGGATGGAACTCTTGGTGGTCCCCGGATGACTACTTGGGCGGATTTCTTATGGAGTATGAGAGTAGATGCACAAGTAGAAAAACCAGACTTATATGCATGCACGAGACTCTTCGAAATCATGAGAGCACATACCTCTTTGCCCTTCCCACTGGTACTTGCGTATTTGGGGAAGGGTTCTTTGAAGATAGCTTGGGCAGGCTCTGGTTCCTCAGTGACTGGAGTCGGCCTTCTACTATCAAGTTCTCAATTTTATTAAGCAGGGAGAAATACCGCTTTGTATCATGGCCTTTGAGCCGATGATACTTGCAGAATCAGTTTAAAAATCCTCCTTTGGAAGTGACTCCCTCGTTCATGCCCTGCTTCGCGTCCCTCAATGTGTTTAAAGTGGGCATGACCTCTATGTTATGCGAGAATCTCTGCATAAAGCAGTTTGCTAACTCTTCGAAAGTAGCGAACTAGCTAAGGTCGTAGGAAGCTAGCCATTTGGAAGCTGTGCCTTTGAGGGATAAAGGGAACCAATATACCCATTTCATCGAGTCCTTCTTTTTCTTTTGGGCTCGACGAGAGAAAAGTTGCAGGTGAGTCCTAGGGTCTCCCATGCCATCATACCGATGGAAATTCGGTATTTCATCGTCACCGTCCGTTTCATAGTCTAAAGGAAGAAAATCGGACAGGGCGTAGTTCCTTTTCTCTTTGTTTTGCCCTTTTAGCAGCTGGTGTATGGCCTTACGATCCTTGTGGGTGAAGGAGTCGTGGTATTGGTTGCCTTCCATTGCGGAGGTCTCCTTGTTTTTGCGAGTTTTTTCAACTCTCTTTTTGGCCTTTGGTTCGCCATGTGACGAACACGAATCACCTGCTTCAGCCTCTTGGCTAAGAGCAGCAATTTTGGCCTCGAAGTCCCTTCTTAACTCCTCGATCTCTTCTTTTTGATCTCGGGTTTTCAAGAACTTCCTAGAATGAGAACTTGATGTGCATGAGCCATGGCTAGACACTTCCTGGGAGCTTGGACTCGACATGCTTCAATGCTTTCAAAATCCTAAGTATGAAATTGTAGACGTAGAAAATTCCCGCTCCTGGTTCTTAGGCCTAAAGCGAACCTTTTCGTGTGCCTAAGTCCTAATTAAGCAAAAGGGCGTGCCAGCTAGCTTACTTAATGTAGACGCGCGAAAATCCCCGCCTCTTCGCCTCTTTCGTGGCTTGGAGTGGATCTTAGCGTGCGTCTAAGGCCTATATATACAAATAGGGCGTGCCAGCTAGCTTACTTAAGCTAGCGAAGATATATCAACACTGACTTCTAAACGTGGCGACTGTGAGCAAGTGAGCTCTTGTCGTCGCAGACCTTCTTGCACCGATGCGCAAGGGTCAGTCTGTACGCTTTTGCAAAAATCGAGTTTTTAGGGAGAAAGTCTACGAAACGGTTCGAGGTGTCTATTTCGGGTCTTTAAGAAGCGATTGCATGTTTTAGATCACGTGGATTTGCACGTGCCTAAGTCTTTTCTTTTATCCCTTTTTGGGTCGCCTAGTTTGTGTGTTATGAACACTCCACTACATGGGCGAATTCGAGCGGGGGTTGCTTCGATGCAATATGCGTCCTACCTCGTGGTATGGCGTAGATGCAATGCAAACTCACGCTACTCCAAAGGGAAAACCCGAAATGTAAAGACAATGCTGAAGGGAAATAACAGAAGGGAAATAACCGAAGGGAAATAACCGAAGGGAAATAACCGAAGGGAGATACGTATATATCTTATGTATATGAGCCCTTACTCGGGTCTTGCAAATAAGAGCGAAGGCTCAATGTGGGTGCGTGTTTGAATTGAAAGACTTACACACACGACATGAAATTAAACCCAAATATAAATTGCAGTATGGCCTTGACTAAGGTCTTGGGAGTAAGAGCGAAGGCTCAATGTGTGTGAAAGTGCTTGAATTGAAAGACTACTCACACGACAAGAAATGAAACCCAAATAGTATAGGTCGGCCCTTACTTGGGTCTTTCAAATAAGAGCGAAAGCTCAATGTGTGTGAGAGTGTTTAAATTGAAAGACTTACTCACACGACATGAAATGAAACCCAAATAGTATAGGTCGGCCCTTACTTGGGTCTTTCAAATAAGAGCGAAAGCTCAATGTGTGTGAGAGTGTTTTAATCGAAAGACAACGCACCCAACTTAAACAAAACCCTTCGGAAATGAAATATATACGTACACTTATATATTAGGGGCTGATTAGGCCCGTGTGTGTTCAAAGTTATGCACGACTAAGAGAGTGCACGTGTGTGGTTGTGCCAAGCCACGTTATTACAAGCGGGGGGAGACTAGGCTCTGTTATTACAACCCCGTATCAAATTGAATTTCAAGCAAGCGTATGACTAAAGACCGAGTTTAGACACTTATGAGTAGCTGGTCCGTAGAGGTCTTGCTTGAGCGTAGGCTTGGCTTTGGGCTGCAAACGGGAGCTCCGCGAAGGTGTGTGACCAAGGGTGTTGGCCGGCTGCAAATGGGGCGCGGGATGGACGCCTCGAAGGGGGCCGGTGGTAAGTAGGCGGCGCCTCCAAGTAGGGAGTTTAGAGTGGCTGACTAAGTGGGTCTTAGGGTCACTAGGGAAGTTAGGGACTTAGGGAAACTGGCCCTAAAAGTGAGCTAGTGGGAAGGCCAAATAGGACACCTAGGGGGGGGTCGGCCGAATGGGAGATGGTGGCTAAGCAGTGGCCAGCCACTTAGGTTATCCTAGGTTCGGCTAGGCTTAGATGGTGGCGGCAAAGAGGTGGAGCTAAGGGGAAGATGGGTGGCTAAGAGTGGAGAGGTGGTAGAGAGTGGTTTTGAGGGAGTTAGGGGGACTTACCAAATGGGAAGGAGTGGCGGCAAAGGTGGCTGTCGGCTGGTGGAGTTGGGAAGATATGGTGGCGTCCGGCTGGGGGGCAGTGGTGGTGGACGGAAGAGGGAAGATGGCGGAGCAGGTGGCGGCTGGTGGAGGAGCTGGAGCTGCTGGGGAGTGGCCACGGCTGGGTGAGAGATGGGAGAAGGAGAGGGCCCGGCTGGGAGTGGAAAGTGGTTCCCACTTGGAAAACCCGCCCACAATGAGGGGGGTTTAAATAGGGATGGGTAGGTCGGTTAGGGCTGGGTTGTGGGTAGTGGTTAGGTGGTTTAGGTAGGGTAGTATGTAGATAAGGTGGGCTGGATGGGGTTGGGCCAGATATTTTAAAACTAGGTGTTTGGGAAAATCGTGGGCTAAGGGTGGTTTAGGGCTAGGTTAGGTGGTTGGGTTTTAGGGTGAGGTTTAGTGAGCTAGGTTAGGTGGTTTAGGCTAGGTTTAGGCTAGGATTAGGGAAATTAATCTAGGTTTAGGGAAGGATTAGGGGAGTGGGTTAGGTGATTAGGTTGGGATTAGGCCGGGATTAGGGAAGTGGGTTAGGTGATTAGGTTCAGATTAGGGGTGGATTAGGGGTTTAGGCTAGGTTTAGGCATTTTTGGCTAGGTTTAGGTGAAGGAGCTCCCTTAGCATGGCCCATAGACCTTGATCACCCCATGTTGGTGCAGCCCTAGGTTAGGTTTTAGCTAATTACAAGCTTAAACCCACTCAATTAGGCTAACCCACATGATTAACCCAAACTTGACACACAAGTCAAGCTTAATACAACACTCTTGATATTTTTCACCCCCACTCTCTCTCATGCCCAATATCCCACGTGAATTTCAAGTGGGCCCCACCTCCATTTATGAGAAGGTGATGTGGGCCATGGATATGGATATTGGATTGGATCTCTGGATCCAAATCCAAATCCAAGTCCACATATGGGTTTGGGTTGGAATCTGGATATATATGGTCCAGATCCAATCCAAACTGAACTCTGACTCCTTCGAGCTGGGTTCGAAACGGACGATTCGTGCGGGGCCTGACAGCATCAGTACTCCGTCTGCGTTGGGTCTTCGCCAACATAGTCGTCCGCCTCCGTTTCTGCCTTCCGGAGATGACTTCAAATGCTATTTTGATAAGAACAGGGTCTTGGACGTTCGAGATCCTGGGGTGTGAATCAGGTGCAAGAGTTGCTGCGCCGGGCTCGACAGGTGCTCCGGTTCCGGGCTCTTCTTGGCTTTCCTGGTCCTGTCTTGATCGGGCCAAGCCACTTCGGGGTTTCAAAACATGTTTTAAAAGGGTTTTCAAAAGCTATATTATTTGTTTTTGAAAGATAAAGTTTAAAACATATTTACAGGGTTTGTTTGGAAGGCTCCTGGGTTTCCAAACTCAAAATGGCCCTTTGGGGCTGCTTGTATAAAACCAGATGGATTTTGAGAAATTCGTGGGATTTCGGGGTGTTTACAGATGCCCCTCTTTGGCCTTGTCCAAATAGATTTGGATAAGGGTAAAGATGACAAACACCCCTTTTAATGTCTCCCTAGATCTAGCCACGAAGAATATGGGATCGTCCCATTTTTAGCAAAATCTCAATTTTACAAACTCTGGTAGGAGGAGATATCATGCCAAAGGGTTCACTTATGGAATCTGGTCCTAAATGGGATCATGTTCATGCAAGTACCATGCGTGGAATGCAGATGACATGGGTGTGGTGCCAAAAAGTGGCGACCTCCCAGAGACCAGGTGTGGTCGAACTTTAGAGACTTACAAGGCCTACTGCTCCAAGTGAGCAAAAACCCTATGCTGTTCGATGTTCGGTTTTTAAAACTTATTTACAAAAGCTATTTACAAAAGGGACAACTGTCTTGAGTCTCGATCCTAAGGATCTCGAGCTCTTCGTGCTTGCCCTTGTTTGAGTCTTAACACTCGCTTATCTAGCGGAGGTTTTATAAGAAAACAAGCCTCATTTCAAATCCCTACGCCTTACTCGAAACGTCGAATTCTCAAACAAGATGAAATTCAAGTAAGTAAATCCTATTTTTACTTTAGGATTCCTCGAAATGAACCATGCTTTAGCTTGGGATAAGCCAGGGATGGGAAAGAGATACCACGGTCCCTTCTGAAGCGTCCCGTGGTTTGAGGCACAGAAGGCGGAAAACTGCTCTTTTTGAGCTTTTTGGCCTCTTTAGTATCTTGCTATGTTGAACTAGGCCTTTCTTTGTAAGAAGAAGGATTTTGAAATGTAACCACGATTTTGAAAACTCCACTCTTTCACAAGTGCGAATTCTCTCACTCAGGGTCACACGAATTGCTTTTGCACCTTATTCACACGTCTCAGGGCAGCTATCCCTTTAAAATTTTCGAAAACTGGAATTTAATCCAGATCCTACACATGATACTTCTTTAAGTATTGAATATTGATAGGATCTGCTAAATTCCTTCCTTCTACATCGATCAACCAATACGAATTGTTCGTAGTGGTTGCTCGCACAACATAGGGTCCATCCCAGTTGGGGCGCCACTTGCCTAGGGGGTGTGGGCCACGATGGTGGATGGTTTTCAAGACCAGATCTCCCACTTCAAAGTGGCGAGGTCTCATGTGTTTGCTATAATGTCGGGCTATCCTTTGCCGGTATGCACGAGCATGATCCATGGCAAGGAGTCGCCTTTCATCTAGCAAATCTAGTTCAGCCATCCTAGCATGCTGAAGCGTCTCTAGGGGGAGGTCGAGTGCAATGGATGTATGGAATGAATGCAGTTGGGTATGAATGGGAAGAATGGCGTTTGTGCCATAGACCAATTCGAATGGTGTGGCATTCGTGGGAGCCCGGATGGAAGTCCTATAAGCCCATAAGGCTTCATCCAGCTTCTCATGCCACCTCCTACCTTTCTCTAAGGTTTTCTCAATGATACCAATGAGAGTCTTGTTTGTGGCTTCGGCTTGGCCGTTGCCTTGAGGGTAGTAGGGCGAGGAGAAGTGGTGAGTTATGCCATACGTGTTGCACAACTTAACCATCCGCTCGTTCTTGAATGGGGTACCATTATCAGACACAAGGTCTCGTGGAACCCCAAATCGAGCCAAGATATTCCTCCGGATGAAAGCCTCCACATGTTGCCCCATTACATTCGTTAGGGAAATGGCTTCCACCCACTTGGAGAAATACTCCGTGGCTGCTAAAATAAAACGATGCCCATTCGAGGCCTTTGGAAATATGGGGCCTACAATGTCAAACGCCCACATGGTAAATGGCCAGGGGCTGACCACAGAATGCAATGCAGATGAAGGGATATGAATGGCGTGCCCATGCACTTGACATGGATGACACTTTCTAACATGATCGTGACAATCCTTTTTCAGGGTGGACCAAAAATAGCCCCCTCTAAGTATTTTCATCGCCATCATGTTGGCATTAACATGACCTCCACATTCTCCATCATGGAACTCGTGCATCACTATCCTAGCCTCCTCTAGGTCGATACACCTAAGCAGAATGCCGGTAAAACTCTTTTTGTATAAGACCCCACCCAGAATGGTGTATCGGGTCGAAATCTTACGAATGAATGCCCTATCTTTGGATGTGGCATCCTCGGTGAATCCCCCATTTTCTAAAAATTGTTTTATGTCATAGAACCAGGGTTTTTCAATAGACTCTGGGTTGTTTTGGCAAATATCCAAGTCGTGTGTGGATGGATGGGGCGCATGCCATATTTCCAAAGATCTGGTCCCTGAAATGGGATCGACCTTCAGGGCTGAACCCAAGGAAGAGAGGGCATCGGCGATGCCATTGTCCTCTCTTCCCACGTGTGTGAGCTTACACGACTGGAAGGAGTGGACCAATCGAGTGGCCAACTCGTGATATGGAAGTAGTTTCTCATTACGTACTTGCCACAGTTTTAAAACCTGATTTATGACAAGGAGCGAATCTCCAAAGACCTCGATGCATGATGCCCCTAGAGTTTTCGAAATCCTTAAGCCTTGTATGAGTGCTTCATACTCAGCTATGTTGTTGGAACATTCGAAATCTAAGCGGACTGCTATGGGAATCTCGCCCTTTCAGGGGAGATTAGGATGATCCCGGCACCAGCCCCTCGTTGGTTTCGTGCCCCGTCGAAGTGCATCTTCCACACTTGGTTTTCGAAAGAATTTGCCAAAATGTGGTTTTGAAAATGGTTTTGCAATATGCCTTCATCAGGCATTTCGACAAGAGTGGGATATGCGTCCTCCAAGGGGAAGTCAGCCACGTAATCTGCTAGGGCTTGCCCCTTAACGGAGATCTGGTGATGGTATTTCAGATCATACTCCATTAGAAGGAGTTGCCATTTGCCCAATCTACCCGTGAGAATGGGTTTTTCGAACAAGTGCTTGATTGGATCAAGCCTGGACACTATCCAGATCTCATGATCTAGGAAGTAGTGTCTGAATTTCTGGCTGGCCCAGACTAGGGCCAAGCACGTCTTCTCCATGGCTTGATAATTTCGTTCATAAGCCAAGAGAGTTTTCGAAATATAGTAGATGGCATACTCCTTATGGGTGTCATCCTCGTATTGAGCCAACAGGGCTCCTAAAGCGTTTACATGCACGGAGATGTACAATAAAAGCGGTTTTCCTTGTTTTGGAGGATTCAAAACGGGGGGATTAACCAAGTATGCCTTCAGTCTCTCGAAGGACTTTTGGCATTCGTCATCCCATAAGAATTTCCTACCCTTCCTCAATAGTTTGTTGAAGGGTTCGCATCTAGTTGCCAGATTCGATATGAATCGGCACACAGATTGTAATCGACCCTGGAGGCTACGGACTTGGGTGAGATTGGAGGGTGGAGCCATGTCTATGATGGCTCGACACTTAGAGGGGTCGACTTCTATTCCCCTTTGGCTCACCATAAAGCCTAGAAGCTTTCCTGATTCTACCCCGAACACACATTTTTGAGGGTTTAGCTTTACTTTGTAAAGCCTAAGCCTTTCGAAAATCTTTTGTAAACATTCGATATGGGTGCATCGGGTTTTGGATTTTGCCAAGAGATCATCTACATACACTTCTACGAGCTCGTGAATTTGATCATGGAAGATCGTGTTCATGGCTCGTTGGTATGTTGCGCCGGCATTTTTCAAACCAAAGGGCATGACTGTATAGCAGTACGTGCCCAATGGGGTTGTGAAGGCGGTCTTACCCTGATCTCGTGGACTTAGTTTGATTTGATTATAGCCTGAATAGTCATCCATAAATGAAAACATTTCATGATTTGCAGTACTATCGACTATCAAATCTATGTTTGGTAAAGGATAATTATCCTTTGGAGTGGCTTTATTCAGGTTTCTGAAATCGATGCATATTCGAATTTTCCCATTGGTTTTTCGAACTACAACGATATTTGACAACCAATCAGAATACGCAATGGGTTTTATAAATCCGGCTTTTAGCAGATCTTCTAAACCCTCTTTGACTTGCGTGTGTACATTCGGGTGTATTATCCTAAGCTTCTGCTTTATTGGTTTTACACCTATATCTAAGGGAAGACGATGCTCGACTATGCTGGGATCTATGCCCGGCATGTCTTCATACGTCCATGCAAACACATCTAAATAGGTCCGTAGAAATGCAATGAATGCTAACTTTTCAGTTTCATGCAAGCATGCGCCTATTTTGATGGTTTTGGGATTGGAATCATCCCCTAGGTTCACCTCTACGAAATCTCCTCCTACTGATTGGGAAGGTCTTTCAAAATCGAGAATTCTATGAAATTCTGGGAGCTCAGAAGTGGGATCTTCCTCAAGGGGATCCACTTCTGGGCTTCGATCATTCTCGTGGGCTATAGACCCGAGGGAACTTGATGCGTGTTTTTCAAAATAACCTGGTTTTGTACTTGGATTTTCAAGTGATTTCGAAATTTTTGGTCTGGCTATGCAGACAACGTTTCTTTCGAAATCCTTTTCTTTCGCCAAAGTCATACCAGGAGCAGCTATGTACAAAATCTTTTTGGTATTTTCCAAATTTTCGATTTTTTTGGGTTTTTGTAAAACAAGAACTTTAGGAACTATACAAAGCACACTTTTTTTGAGTTTCTGTTTTTCCATTGTTTTTGGTTTTTCTTGTTTTTCGATTTTTTTGATTTTAAGTTTTCAAATGTTTTTGGTATTTTTAGAAAAAGGGATCTTCCGTCATACCTACAAAGGGAAAACACTATGGGTTAGACTCGGAATAGGAGATCTAAACCATAGGTTTCTTCTAAGACAGGCTCCGGGGCACCCTTGACCCAGGTGGTCACAGGGGGTGGCTCCGGCGGTATTCGGGGAGTATAGCCGATCCCATATCGGCTTGGATTGGCCCTAGGAAGGATGGGCTCCAGGAGACCCTGGTTTTGTGCCCCTAGACTCTTGTAGGGCGTGTAGCCCATGTTCAATAACATGTTCCACGACCTTTGGTTTTTTGAAAAGATGGGATACAAGTCGTGGTCCTGGAACATGCTATCGTTCATATTAGGCTCGTAGGGCCTTTTGTCCAGGGGTTTTGGAAATAGGGAACGTTTGGGTTTTCCTAGGAGGATTAGAGTCGGGAGGGGGCCTGCTTTGGGCGGCCCCTTCACACATACAACCTTCCTAGGGTTGTTCAACACGAGCCGAGGTGGCTCAACCATAATTTGCCCCAGGTTAGCCTCATGGGCCTGGGAGCTCGATAAACAAGGGGAGTTTATGATCCCCTGAAGCTGTGGGTGACTCTCACCTAGGATCACTACGACTTGGTCCCTAAAAGGGATCTTGACACACTTGTGGAAGGTGGATGGCACAGCGCACAAACTGTGTATCCAGGGTCTTCCCAGCAACAGGTTATAATGGGGGTGGATGTCCAAGACATGGAACACCCCCGTGTGTTCGATCCCTCCCGTTTCCATTGGGAGTTCGATGGATCCTAAAGGCCTAGACGCATTCCCATCGTATCCAGTGATAACGATGGGGCTTGGGTTCACTGAAGTCAAGGTGACTCCGATTTTGTACGCCACGTGAAGTGGAAGGATGTTGAGCCCTCCTCCACCATCGACTAGGCACCTGTCGAGAGAGTGGTTGTTTAGAACCACCTCGATATGCAGGGCCTGGTTATGGGTTTCGTAGGGTCTATCTAC
Organism: Brasenia schreberi; assembly: GCA_036023115.1. NCBI lineage: Eukaryota > Viridiplantae > Streptophyta > Magnoliopsida > Nymphaeales > Cabombaceae > Brasenia > Brasenia schreberi. Next base: position 9,359,862 of record JAYKKT010000079.1, on the reverse strand, counting down.
ATCATCTTCCGAAAAGGTGATGGGCGATTTTGCTCCTAATAAAGCCACTTGGGCAGACAAGGATTCCGGACTTATGTTCGAATCAACCTTGGCCCTTTCTAGAATTTTCTCTAAGACAAGTCTATGCCTAGGCGAGGTTTTGATAAGCTCTAGGATAGACATGTGAATAGGAATCTTTGAAAGGTGGTTTTCGAAATCATAAGGATTTAGGATGATTTTGTCCTTATCTGCTTTCGGCAGACCACTAGGGATACATGCTTTTGAGGGGCCAGGCACACTGACCACCTTTTGAGCACCTTGAAGGTGCGGGGGTTGGTAGATCCTCCCGGATCTAGTGACTTCCCCCACGACCAGCCTAGGGTTCGCGCTAAACTTGGCTCTAAGGATGAGCTGAGGAGAACCTTGGATTTTCAAAACTGGTTTTGTCGGGGTTTCCACTTTTGGTGGTCCCCGGATGACGACTTGGGCGGGCCTCTTGTATAGTACAAGGATGGGCGCACAAGCAGGTCGACCAGGTTCGGGCTTTCGCGCTAGTTCCTTGGAAATGGTGAGGGTACATACCTCCTTTCCTTTCCCACTACCACTGGCGTGTTTGGGAAAGGGTTCCTTGAAGATAGCTTGAGGTGGCTCAGATTCCGCAGTGACCTGGAGCCGGCCCTCCGCTATCAAGTTCTCAATTTTATTTAGAAGAGAGAAGCACCGTTTGGTATCATGGCCTTTGAGCCGATGATACTTGCAAAATCGGTTTAAATACCCCCCTTTGGACGGGACTCCTTCGGGGATTTCAGGGAGTTCGATCATGCCCTGGGCAAGTAAGAGGTCTAGGACCTCCGACACAGGTTGCCCTAGCGGAGTGTACTCCCGTTTTTCAATTGGTTTTGAAAAATTGCGTTCTCTCTTATTTTCTATTTTTTCAAAATTTTTAGAAGTGCTTGCCATGCCTGGATCCACCCGGACATTGGCGATTTTATGGGGCTTTGCCCCTTTGTCCGTTGTGGGCAGCCCATATGCGATGGGCTTTTCCACACGTGTTTTGGGAACGGCACTTCCTTTCCATAAGTGGTCGTATGTCCCTTTTCGCAAGTTGGTTTCGAAAAGGGAGGCCTTTTTGATCAACTTATGGAAAGTTGAAATCTCATGGAGCGAGAGAAGGGTTTTTAACTCGCTTTTGAAATTATCCAGGATGAGCATCACTGCGCATCCTTCGGATATAGGCTCTCGCACTTGGCCTAAAAGAGACCTCCATCTTATAATGAAGGCATGCACGTCTTCGTTCATGCCTTGCTTTGTATCCCTTAAGGTATTCAGGGTTGGCGTGACTTCCACGTTGTGTGCAAATCTTTGCATGAAGCAGTTCGCTAACTCTTCAAAAGTAGCGAACTGGCTTAAGTCGTAGGAAGCCAGCCATTTGGCAGCTGTGCCTTTAAGGGATAGGGGGAACCAATACACCCATTTCATCGAGTCCTTTTTCTTCTTATGGGCTCGACGTGAGAAAAGCTGCAAGTGAGACCTAGGGTCTCCCATGCCATCATACCGATGGAAGTTCGGTATTTCATCGTCACTGTCTGTTTCGTAATCCATAGGAAGGAAATCAGACAGGGCGTAGCTTCTTTTCTCTTTATTTTGCCCTTTCAGCAGCTGCTGTAGGGCTTTACGGTCCTTTTGTGTGAAGGACTCGTGGTATTGGTTGCCTTCCATTACGGAGGCCTCTTTTTGCTTGCGAGGTTTTTCAATTTTCTTTTTAGGGCTTTGTTCACCGTTTGATGAACACGAATCGCCTACTTCAGCCTCTTGGCTGAGAGCATCGATTTTGGCCTCAAATTCCCTTCTCAAGTCCTCGATTTCATCTAGTTTTATTTTGTTTTTGAAAATCCTCCTAGAGTGAGAACTTGATGCGCATGAGCCTTGGCTTGACACTTCACTTGGATTGGATTTTGACATGCTTTTCAAGCTTTTTCAAAATTTCCTAAGTAAAAGCAAAGAAAACAAGTTAAAACGACACCTTTATAAAATTTTCGCAAGACTTCTACAAGTAAACTCGACTTTTTGAAAAGGCTCACGTCCCACCGGGCGTGCCAATCTCTGTAGACGCGCGAAAATCCCCGCCTCTTCGCCTCTTTCGTGGCTTGGAGTGGATCTTAGCGTGCGTCTAAGGCCTATATATACAAATAGGGCGTGCCAGCTAGCTTACTTAAGCTAGCGAAGATATATCAACACTGACTTCTAAACGTGGCGACTGTGAGCAAGTGAGCTCTTGTCGTCGCAGACCTTCTTGCACCGATGCGCAAGGGTCAGTCTGTACGCTTTTGCAAAAATCGAGTTTTTAGGGAGAAAGTCTACGAAACGGTTCGAGGTGTCTATTTCGGGTCTTTAAGAAGCGATTGCATGTTTTAGATCACGTGGATTTGCACGTGCCTAAGTCTTTTCTTTTATCCCTTTTTGGGTCGCCTAGTTTGTGTGTTATGAACACTCCACTACATGGGCGAATTCGAGCGGGGGTTGCTTCGATGCAATATGCGTCCTACCTCGTGGTATGGCGTAGATGCAATGCAAACTCACGCTACTCCAAAGGGAAAACCCGAAATGTAAAGACAATGCTGAAGGGAAATAACAGAAGGGAAATAACCGAAGGGAAATAACCGAAGGGAAATAACCGAAGGGAGATACGTATATATCTTATGTATATGAGCCCTTACTCGGGTCTTGCAAATAAGAGCGAAGGCTCAATGTGGGTGCGTGTTTGAATTGAAAGACTTACACACACGACATGAAATTAAACCCAAATATAAATTGCAGTATGGCCTTGACTAAGGTCTTGGGAGTAAGAGCGAAGGCTCAATGTGTGTGAAAGTGCTTGAATTGAAAGACTACTCACACGACAAGAAATGAAACCCAAATAGTATAGGTCGGCCCTTACTTGGGTCTTTCAAATAAGAGCGAAAGCTCAATGTGTGTGAGAGTGTTTAAATTGAAAGACTTACTCACACGACATGAAATGAAACCCAAATAGTATAGGTCGGCCCTTACTTGGGTCTTTCAAATAAGAGCGAAAGCTCAATGTGTGTGAGAGTGTTTTAATCGAAAGACAACGCACCCAACTTAAACAAAACCCTTCGGAAATGAAATATATACGTACACTTATATATTAGGGGCTGATTAGGCCCGTGTGTGTTCAAAGTTATGCACGACTAAGAGAGTGCACGTGTGTGGTTGTGCCAAGCCACGTTATTACAAGCGGGGGGAGACTAGGCTCCGTTATTACAACCCCGTATCAAATTGAATTTCAAGCAAGCGTATGACTAAAGACCGAGTTTAGACACTTACGAGTAACTGGTCCGTAGAGGTCTTGCTTGAGCGTAGGCTTGGCTTTGGGCTGCAAACGGGAGCTCCGCGAAGGTGTGTGACCAAGGGTGTTGGCCGGCTGCAAATGGGGCGCGGGATGGACGCCTCGAAGGGGGCCGGTGGTAAGTAGGCGGCGCCTCCAAGTAGGGAGTTTAGAGTGGCTGACTAAGTGGGTCTTAGGGTCACTAGGGAAGTTAGGGACTTAGGGAAACTGGCCCTAAAAGTGAGCTAGTGGGAAGGCCAAATAGGACACCTAGGGGGGGGTCGGCCGAATGGGAGATGGTGGCTAAGCAGTGGCCAGCCACTTGGGTTATCCTAGGTTCGGCTAGGCTTAGATGGTGGCGGCAAAGAGGTGGAGCTAAGGGGAAGATGGGTGGCTAAGAGTGGAGAGGTGGTAGAGAGTGGTTTTGAGGGAGTTAGGGGGACTTACCAAATGGGAAGGAGTGGCGGCAAAGGTGGCTGTCGGCTGGTGGAGTTGGGAAGATATGGTGGCGTCCGGCTGGGGGGCAGTGGTGGTGGACGGAAGAGGGAAGATGGCGGAGCAGGTGGCGGCTGGTGGAGGAGCTGGAGCTGCTGGGGAGTGGCCACGGCTGGGTGAGAGATGGGAGAAGGAGAGGGCCCGGCTGGGAGTGGAAAGTGGTTCCCACTTGGAAAACCCGCCCACAATGAGGGGGGTTTAAATAGGGGATGGGTAGGTCGGTTAGGGCTGGGTTGTGGGTAGTGGTTAGGTGGTTTAGGTAGGGTAGTATGTAGATAAGGTGGGCTGGATGGGGTTGGGCCAGATATTTTAAAACTAGGTGTTTGGGAAAATCGTGGGCTAAGGGTGGTTTAGGGCTAGGTTAGGTGGTTGGGTTTTAGGGTGAGGTTTAGTGAGCTAGGTTAGGTGGTTTAGGCTAGGTTTAGGCTAGGATTAGGGAAATTAATCTAGGTTTAGGGAAGGATTAGGGGAGTGGGTTAGGTGATTAGGTTGGGATTAGGCCGGGATTAGGGAAGTGGGTTAGGTGATTAGGTTCAGATTAGGGGTGGATTAGGGGTTTAGGCTAGGTTTAGGCATTTTTGGCTAGGTTTAGGTGAAGGAGCTCCCTTAGCATGGCCCATAGACCTTGATCACCCCATGTTGGTGCAACCCTAGGTTAGGTTTTAGCTAATTACAAGCTTAAACCCACTCAATTAGGCTAACCCACATGATTAACCCAAACTTGACACACAAGTCAAGCTTAATACAACACTCTTGATATTTTTCACCCCCACTCTCTCTCATGCCCAATATCCCACGTGAATTTCAAGTGGGCCCCACCTCCATTTATGAGAAGGTGATGTGGGCCATGGATATGGATATTGGATTGGATCTCTGGATCCAAATCCAAATCCAAGTCCACATATGGGTTTGGGTTGGAATCTGGATATATATGGTCCAGATCCAATCCAAACTGAACTCTGACTCCTTCGAGCTGGGTTCGAAACGGACGATTCGTGCGGGGCCTGACAGCATCAGTACTCCGTCTGCGTTGGGTCTTCGCCAACATAGTCGTCCGCCTCCGTTTCTGCCTTCCGGAGATGACTTCAAATGCTATTTTGATAAGAACAGGGTCTTGGACGTTCGAGATCCTGGGGTGTGAATCAGGTGCAAGAGTTGCTGCGCCGGGCTCGACAGGTGCTCCGGTTCCGGGCTCTTCTTGGCTCTCCTGGTCCTGTCTTGATCGGGCCAAGCCACTTCGGGGTTTCAAAACATGTTTTAAAAGGGTTTTCAAAAGCTATATTATATGTTTTTGAAAGATAAAGTTTAAAACATATTTACAGGGTTTGTTTGGAAGGCTCCTGGGTTTCCAAACTCAAAATGGCCCTTTGGGGCTACTTGTATAAAACCAGATGGATTTTGAGAAATTCGTGGGATTTCGGGGTGTTTACACTTAAGCTAGCAAAGAGATATTTTAAACCTGACTCCTAACGTGGCGACTGTGAGCAAGCAAGCTCTTGTCGTCGTAGACCTTCTTGCACCGATGCGCAAGGGTCAGTCTGTACGCTTTTAAAATCGAGTTTTGGGATATAAGAACCTACGAAAACGTGTTTGAGGTGTTTGATTCGGGTTGTTTTTGGTATGATTTTCAGATTTTATTTCACGTGGATTTGCACGTGCCTAAGTCTTTCTTTTTAACCCTTTTTGGGCCAACTAGGTGTGTTTATGAACACTCAGCCTAAGTGGGATGACTTTTGAGCTGGAGTATGGGGTTTGCTTTGATGCAATATGTGTCCTAACTCGTGGTATGGCATATATGCAATGCAAACTCACGCAACTCCAAAGGGAAAACCCGAATTTAAAAGACAATGCCGAAGGGAAATGACTTGTAATGTAAATTGCCGAAGGGAAATTGCGGAAGGGAAATTGCAAAAGGGAAATATGGCTATATCTTAAGAGCGGAAAGGCTCAATAGTGCAAGTGTGTGCCGTGTATATATGTAAAGACTACGCACACTGCTGAACCTTAAAACCCAAATCTTAAAGACATAGCCGAAAGGGAAATACTTATAATATATATGGGCCCGAAGGTCGCCAACGTGTTGCGTGGGTGTTGTGTGTATATTGAAAGACAACTCACACGACTTAAATGAAACCCAAATATAAATTGCAATATGGCCTTAACTAAGGTCTTGGGAGTAAGAGCGAAAGCTCAATGTGTGTGAGTGCGAGAATTGAAGTACTACACACACGACATGAGATTAAACCCAAATATAAATTGCAATATGGCCTTAACTAAGGTCTTTGGAGTAGGAGCGAAAGCTCAATGTGTGTGAGTGCGAGAATTGAAGTACTACACACACGACATGAAATTAAACCCAAGGGAAATATAACACGACCCTTACTTGGGTCTTGCAAATAAGAGCGAAAGCTCAATGTGTGTGAGTGCGAGAATTGAAGTACTACACACACGACATGAAATTAAACCCAAGGGAAATATAACACAGCCCTCACTTGGGTCTTGCAAATAAGAGCGAAAGCTCAATGTGTGAGTGCGAGAATTGAAGTACTACACACACAACTTAAACAAAACCCCACGCAACTTAAAGTATATAAATAAATTTATATCTTAAGGGCGGATTAGGCCCGTGTGTGTTCAAAATCGTGCACAACTAAGAGCGAGGTAGGCTCAAGTGCACGTGTGTGTGGGTGTGCCAAGCCACGTTATTACAAGCGGGGGGAGACAATGCTCCGTTATTACAACCCCGTATCAAATTTAATTTAACTTAAGCAAGTCTACAAATGAGGATCGAGTTAGGCACTTACTTATAGCTGGTCCGGAGGTGACTTTCTTGAGCTTGGGCTTGGGCTTGGGCGTCACCCTAGGCTGCAAGAGGGAGCTCCTCGGAATGGCACGGCAAGGGTGTGTGGCCGGGTGACAAAGGAGCACGGGTGTCTGCCGTGATGTCTCGGGCTGAAGTGGTTAGGGAGGGTTACTAAGGTATAGGGCTAGTGTTAGGGAAGGTGGCGCTAAGGGGTGACTAAAGGGGGGATGTCTAAGGAGAAGGGTGTAAGGCCACGGATGATAGGGTGCAGTCGGTTGTGATTGGCCAACTAGGGGCGATTTAAGTGGTGGTCGGCTGGGTGGATGTGACGGATGGGAAGGTAGGGTGCTATGGAAGGTGGAGTTAAGGGGTGGTTGAGAGTGGAAGGGGCAGGTCCTAAGGAGCAGGGTAAGGTGGTTGGGGTGTCACTAAGGGATGGTAGGGAAGCGGGTGGTTAGGTGGTTGGGCGTGTTTGAAGGGTGGCGGGTAGTTAGGTGGTGGCCGACTGAGTGGAGTGAAAGCTAGGCTAAGGTAGGGTGCTATGGGGTGGCTGAGAGTGGAGGGGGAGTGAAGATAGGGTGAAGTAGAGATGAGGTACTAACCGGATAGGAGAGGGAGGTCGGTGTGTGGAAGGAGGGCAGCTGGGTGGAAGGTGGATGGAGTTGGCCGGGGATCGGTGGCAACGTGGAGTGGAGCAGGCCGGGAGGTAGTGGTGGTGCGAGGTGGAGCTGGCCAAGAAGTGGTGGTGGTGCAGATGGGAGAAGAGAGCAAGGTGAGAGAGGGCTCGGCTGGCCCAAGTGGAGGCTGAAAAGTTCCAAAAACCCGCCCACTAGGGGGGGGGGGGGGTTATAGGTTTCAAAGGGGCGGTTGGGGCTGGTTTTGAGAGGGCGGTTTGGTGGTTTAGGTGGTGGTGGTGTGGTGATAAGGTGGGCTGGTTTTGAGGGGGGGCTAGATATTTTGTTTTAGGTGGTTTTAGGGATATGGTGTGCTAGGTTTTAGGTGGGGTGGTTTAGTGGTTTAGGGCTTAGCTAGGTGGGTTGGTTTTGGGGTGAGGTTTAGTGAGGTGGGTTAGGTGTTTAGGCTAGGATTAGGTTAGGATTAAGGGAATTAGGCTAGGTTTAGGGAAGGATTAGGGAGGTGGGTTAGGTGATTAGGTTGGGATTAGGGAAGTGGGTTAGGTGATTAGGCTAGGATTAGGCCGGGATTAGGGTAAAGGGCTAGGATTAGGGGTTTTGGCTTAGGATTCGGTTGGGATGCTCCCTTAACCCATAGACTTCATTGCATCATGTTGGTGCAGCCCTAGGTTAGGTTTTGGCTCATACAAGCTTAAACCCACACTAATTAGGCTAACCCACATGATTAACCACAAACTTGACACACAAGTCAAGCTTAATACAATTCCCCTCATCCTTATCCTCCCCATTCTCTCTCATGCCCATAATCCCACGTGAATTTCAAGTGAGCCCCACCTCCATTTATGAGAAGGTTATGTGGGCCATGGATGTGGATATTAGATTGGATCTCTGGATCCAAATCCACACATACGTTTAGATTGGGATCTGGATATATATGGTCCAGATCCAATCCAAACTGAATTCTGACTCCTTCAGGGTATGTTCGAAACGAACGGTTTGTGCGGGGTCTGACAGCATCAGTACTCCATCTGCGTTAGGTCTTCGCCAACATGGTCGTCCGCTTCTGTTTTCACCTTCCGGAGATGATTTCTCATGATTTTTGCTGATAACAGGGACTTGGACGTTCGAGATCCTGGGGATGGATCTAACACGAGAGTTGTTGTACCGGGCTCGACATGTGCTCCGGTTCCGGGCTCTCTTTGGCTCTTCTGGTCCTGCTTTCATCAAGCCAAGCCGCTTCGTGGGGTTTCAAAATGTATTTTAAAGGTTTTAAAAGCATATTATACATATTTTAAAACATATACAGTTTAAACATATGTACAGGGTTGCCTGGAAGGCTCCTGGGTTTCAAGACTCAAAATAGCCCTTTGGGGCTGCTTTTACAAAACCAGGTTGATTTGAGAAGTTCGTGGGATTTTGAGGTGTTTATAGAAATGCAACAAACAGAGAGTTAAAACACTTTTTCTTGAAAAATTTTCATGAGGTTTGTTTGTATGGATCGATTTTTTTACAAGACCTACATCCCACCGGGCTGCCAAATCTGTAGACACGCGAAAATTTCTGACCCCAGGCTTCTTAGGGCCTAGAGCGAACCTTTTCGTATGTCTAAGTCGCTAAAAGGGCGTGCCAGCTAGCTTATTCAAGCTAGAGAAGTAAGTTTTGAAAATATCTGACTTGTTTGGGGCGACTGTATCCAAGTGGGTTTTTCTCGTCGCAGACCTTCTTAGACCGATGCACAAGGGTCAGTCTGTACGTTTTAAAAAAAGTTGATTTTGAACAAACATAACCTTTTCGAAAAGTATGCAAAGTGTTTGGTCGGTTTCACTTTGTTTTGTTGCAGATTTTGTTAACGTAGGATTTGCACGTCTCCTATGTCTCGGGTTTTAGCCAATTTAGGCGTGGGATGTGTGCATCAAGTGCCTAAGCATGGGCGATTTTTGCACGGGTGTATGGGGTTTGCTTTGGTGCAAGTATGCGCCCTAACTCGTGGTATGGCGAATATGCAATGCAAACTCACACAACTGAACGGGAAAACTCGGAATTGAAAGACAATGCTTATGGGAAATTGCGTAAGGGAAATTGCAAAAGGAAAATATAGCTATATCTTAAGAGCGGAAAGGCTCAATTGTGTAAGTGTATGCCGTGTATAAATGGAAATGCAACTCACACGGCTGAACCTTAAAACCCGAAATTTAAAGACATAGCAGAAGGGAAATACAACTATATATATATATAGGCCCGAAGGTCGCCAACGTGCGCATGTTGTGTTGGTGTGTAAATGGAAAGACAAACACATGCAGCTGAACCAGGAAAATGCAGTGGAAAGTATAGAAATATGACTATATCTTAGCGGCTGCCAAGGCCAAAATGGTGCGTGAGGTGCACGAGCAAGCACTCGGGTGTTCTTGGTGTGTGTGTGTAAATGAAAGATAAACTCACACGACTTAATGTAACAACCCAGCTAAATTGAAATACTTATATAGAATAAGAGCGAAGGCTCAATGCACGCGTGTGTGAGTGTATAAATTTAAAGACAAACTCACGCAGCTCTTACTAGAGTCTTAGGAGTAAGAGCGAAGGCTCAATGGTGCACGTAGGTGCTTGTGTACGAGTAAGAGCTAAGGCTCAAGTGCTCGTGTGTGCTTCGTGTAGCAAACCAAGTTATTACAATCGGGGGGAGACAAGGCTCCATTAATACAACCCCGTATTCAAATTGGATCAAAGCATAGAAAGGAGATATGAAATACCGAATTAAAATACTTACGTGATTCGGATGTTTGTCCACTTCAATCCTCTTGAGTTTGCTTGGCTTCACACCCAAGGATGAGTCTTCCTTGAAGCTTGAAGCGAAAGATGGCTAAATGGAGCCTTCAAGCTTGAGGGTAGGTTTGAGGGATGAGGTTCACGACACTAAGGGTGTCGGGTTTGTGCTTGAGAGGTGAGGTTCACGGCTGAGGTTGGGTTCGGCTGGGAGTGTATGGCGTGGGATGGGATATGGAGGTGGGGTGTTAGGTGGGAACTAAAGGCGTGGGGTGTTCGGTAGTTGGGGTAAGGTCACGGATGGGGTAGGTTCGGCTGGGGTTGGCTAGGCAAGTGTTCACGGCACTAGGTAGGTGGAAGGGTATGAGAAGGGGTGTCTAGCTAGGATGGTTTTGTTAGGATAGGGGGTAGGTCGGTTAGGCTAGGTAGTGGTGGTGGTGGATAGTGGCTGGTCGGATGGAGTTGAAGTGTTGGGTGACTAGGGGAACCGGGTGGAAGGGAGGTGGCAGGTAATGGAGTTGGCCGGGTGTTGGGCGACTAGGGGAGTTGGGTGACTAGGAGAGTTGGGTGACTAGGTGAGCCGGGTAAAAGGGGAATGATGGTGGCCGACTGGAGGGCTAGGAGGTGGTGGCAGGTGGTTGTTGGGGCGTGGTAGTGGCGGCAGATAGGGTGTTGGTCGGCTAGCGGGTCGGCGGAAGGTGTGGCGGTGGAGGTCGGGCAGCAAGGGGACTCCAAGCACTAGGTGCCAGGCGGTGGAGGTCGGCAGGGAGCGTGCAGGGCGTGCGCAGGGGGGCGGCAAGCTTGCAGGGCACGCACAGGCTGCGCGTGGGGTGTGGGTGAGGTTAGGGTGCCCAGGGGTTTAGGTGGGAGTCAGTTAGGGTCTTAGGTGGGTTTAAGTGGGATTAGGTGAGGTCGGTTGAGTGGGGTTTAGGGAGTATTAGGGGCTTACCTCTTAATGCCGGCTTAGGGTGTGCTTAAGCTCTGATTAGCCACCTTAAGCCTCTTGTCCAAGCAAATCAGCTCTTCAATTAGGGTGGGGCAGCCCTTAACTAATCCTACACTAACCATAATTAATAAAACCCTAAACAAAGAAAGCACTAACCACTCACCTTGGACCTTCTCTCTCCTCCCGTGGATTTCATGTGAACCCCTTACAATGGACCCCCTCACCTCTATTTATAGGCATTTGAGGTGGGTCTTGGATTTGAGTTTGGGTTTGGGATTTGGATCCAGACCCAAATCCAAACACTATTTGGATCTGGATCGTGGATCTCAAATATTTTGAGATCCGTATCTGATCCAAATCCAATATTTTTATGGATATGGATCTAGATATTTTGGTCCAGATCCGATCCAATCCAATCCAAACACTATTTGGATCGACCCAAACACTATTTGGATTGGCCCAAATCCAAACACTATTCACTATATGGATTTGGATCTGGATATTATGGTCTAGATCTAAATCAAAATTTCTCTTGATAGTCCTTCTTGGTTTCTCGAGGCGAATGATTTGTGCGGGCCCTGGCTTCATCAGTGACCCGTCTAGTGTTGGGTTTCCCCAATCTGTGTCGTCCGGACTCCTTTTCGCCTTTTCGGACTCCGTTTCAGCTCATTTTCTGTCTTCCTGATTCAGATTCAGGATGCTTGAGTGAGAATGGTCGATCTGGCTTTTTGGTGCTCCGGGCTTGCCTGCTTCATGCGTGGGCCTTCCTTTCGCCTTTCAAACCTGGCTTTTATCAAGCCAAGTTGTTCTTCTAGGCTTCAGAACAGACTTCTGAAGTTGCTTTTGGTTTTGGCCTTCGTGACCGGCTTGCTGGGCTGTTTCTGGATCAAGTGTCGTCTTCGCATGCTCCACCTATTCACCTTTAGCTTTTGGGAAAATGGGGCTCAGCACGGGTTTCAAAACTCCTATTTGATAGAGGGCTTCAAAATACTATTTATAGGATTAAAAGCAATATATACAGAATTTAAAACAGTATGTACATGTTTTCGAATATGTACAAGGTTTTCTGGAAGGCTCCGAGGTTTCCAGACTCAAAATGGCCCTTTGGGGCTGCTTTCATAAAACCAGGTATGTTTTTGGAAAGTCGTGGGATTTTGGGGTGTTTACAACTTCGCTTCATTATTACAACCCCATTCCGAATTGAATTTAACTTAAGCGAGTAATGTAAAACTGAATGTAAATGGTACTTACAAATGTTCGGTTTTGCCTCTCAAGTCGCTCGGGTATGTCCTTCTTGGCAGACGCAAGGTAAGTCCCCTTTAGGTGGGTTCTGACGTGAGGCTTGGGTGTGGATTCACTTGGGTGTAGCCAAGTGGGTTTGGGCCTAGTCTTGGTTAGGTTTAGGATATGGTGGGTATAGTCCTAGCTAGGTCTAGGCTTTGGTTTAAGAAAATGGGAATGAGCTAGGTGAGGCCAGTACCTAGCTTGGTTAGGATTTAGAGGGGGTAGGTTGAGCCAAAGGTGGCTCGAACCAAGGTAGGTCCTAAGGTGCAGGTTAGGGCGCGAGACTTAGGTGGGGGCGCAGCAAGGGCGTGGCAAAGGCGTGCAGGCTAGGGCACTGCTAGGGCGCAGTAGGGGCGCAGGAAGGTGTGCAGGACGGGACGCAGGTTGGGTGTGCAGGCTGGGGCGCGGCAAGGTGTGTAGGCCGGGGCGTGACAAGGTGTTTAGGCCGGGGCGCAGGCTGGGGCGCAGCAAGTATGGGTGGTCTGTAGTCGGTTGGTGGGGTGTTTGGGTCAAGTGGAGCCGGTGGTATGGTGAGGTCGGTTTAGGTGGAGTCAGTGATAGCTGAGTGGAGTCGGTTGGGGGCTAGGTTAGGCTTAGATGGGTCGGTTATGGCTAGGTTAGGGTGGAGTTTAGTGGAGTCAATTTAGGTTGGCTGGGCTTAGGTGGGTCGGTTATGGCTAGGTTAGGGTGGAGTTTTTTGGGTTAGGTTTAGGGGCTTACCTCTTGGAGCCGAGTCCCTCTTGCACAACCCAAGCTAGGTCCACCTCGAGCCTCCATGGTTGCATCCCATGTCTTGATCAAGTCCACCTTTTTGCAGCCCTTGGCTAGGTCTAGGTCCACAAGGCTTGAACCCACCTCACCCTTGGTTGAGCCCACATGGCTAAAGCCCACCAATGTTGACTTTTGCAAACACTCTCTCTCTCTCTCTTCCCAAGGCTCCCAAGCAATTTCACGTGAACTTTTTCACCCCCCCTGGTCTTATTTATAGGCCAAGGGGTAGGTCTTGGGTTTGGATCTTGGATTTTGGTTTTGAGATCCAAATCTGATTCAAACACTATTTAGGTCTGGATCTGGATATTTATGTCCAGATCCAATCCAAAATCTTCTTTCTTCAGTCCTTCTTGGTGTTTTGAGATGGGCGGTTTTACATGGGCCCTAGCTTTCACAACGCTCCATTTTGCGTTGGGTTTTTCCCAGTCTTCTTGTCCGACCATCTTCTCACCTTCCGAACTCTGTTTTGTCTGATTCTTGATTTTTCAGGCTTGGGGTTGGATTTCTGATAGCTTTGTCGGTGCTTTGGCTTTGTATTTCACATTCTGGGGCTGAAGTCTGCTTTTGGCCTGGATGCTCCTTTTGCTTTTCAGCCTTGTTTTCATTCGGCCGGACTGAATTTTTGCTTTTTGACCTGTTTTGGATCTACTTTTTTATCAGGCTTCATTTGCTTGATTTAGCTGCTTTACAAAACTTGGGTTTTGGCCCGGTTTTAAGAACCTTTATTTTGAAAGATTTTCAGACAAAAGTTTAAAACTTTGCAACTCTGAGGTTTTGAAAGTTCAAAATTGGTTTTAAAATGGTTTTTGAAAACCAAGTGTTTTGTTTTAAAATAATCTTATTTTGGGGTGTTTATAGATGCCCCTCTTTGGCATTATCCAAATTTAATGGCAAAGAAGACAACACCCCTTTTTGCTTTCTCCCTGGATTCATCCTCGACAATATGGATCGTCCCAGTTTTTTGAGAAAAACTTTTTCCTTATGCCCGGTAAGAGGGGATTTTCACCAAAGGGAACTTCTCCTAATGCAATTCTAGTCCTAATTGGGATCATGTATTTGACCACCATGTGTACACGCATGAGTGGATGACATGGATGGTATGCTAGAAAATGATTTTCTAGAGACTTGTATTTTGCAATGATCGAGCTTGGGAGGCTTATGAAGACTCGCTACACCAAGTGAGCTGGTCTTATGCTGCTCGATGTTTGGGGTTTTTCTCTATTTGATTTCAAAGGAGAGAAAACCCTTTTAGCTTCAATCACAAAGATTTTCAGCTTCTTACGTTTCCCTTTACTTGAGTCTTAACACTCGCTATTCTAGCGAAGGTTTTATAAGCAAATCAGGAAGCAATTCAAAATTTCTACGCCTTACCCAACAACGTCTAATTCTCAAACAAAATGAGATTCAAGTAAGCAGATCCTATTTTTACTTTAGGATTCCTTGAAATGAATCTTTCTTCACTTGGGAAAAATCGTAGGGATGCGGAAAGAGTTACCATGGTCCCTTCTGAAGCGTCCCGTGGTTTGAGGCAAAGAGGCAGAAAATTTTTGCTCTTTTGAGCATTTTGACAATTTTTTCTTTTCCTTTCATAGAGGGCCTCCCTTTGGGAGGAATTTCTTTTTGTTTCCCTCTTTTCTTTTTCAATCAAAGAACGATTTTTCTTTACAATTTTGCTTTCCTTTGGAAAGTGACTTTTTGTAGGGATTTCCGTTTTTTTTGCTTTTTGCCAAATTTTCCTTTTGGGGAAGAGAAAAGAAGAGGGGAAAGACTTATCCCAATGATTTACTCGATTCATCCCAGATCAGCCTATTTTGAAATAGCATGTACTATTTGCAAGTATTTTGCTATATTGAACAAGGCCTTCCTTTGTAAGATGAAGACTTTTCAAATGTAACCCATCTATTTTTGAAAAGTCCACTTTTCACAAGCATCGATTCCCTCATTCAGGGTCACACGATCCACTTTGATCCTCATTTACGAAGTTTCAAAGGAGATTCCCTCAAAACATTTTCACAAGGGTATTCGTCTTAGACCCTACACATGGTATTTTTTCAAATATTGGGCATTCATAGGGACTGTTAAATTCCTACCTATAGACACATGAAAATTTTCACTCTGGATTCTTAGGCCTGAGGTGAACCTTTTTCGTGTCTAAGTTGCTTTAGGGCGTGCCAACTAGCTTACTCAAACAAGCGAAGTATTTTTTGAAATATCTAACTTATGGGGCGACTGTGGACAAGTGGGATCTTTTCGTTGTAAACCTTCTTGAATAGGTGCTCAAGGGTCGGTTTAAATGCTTAGACAATATCGATTTTGAACAAGCGTGGACTTTTGAAAAGAGTATGAAAGTACTTGATCGATTTGTATGCCTATTTGTGGATTTTATTTACGTGGGTTTGCACGTATCTATGTCTTTCGATTTTATCTACTTAGGCGGGATATGTGTGCATCAAGTGGCCTAAGATTGGCGTGTTTGCACGGGGTATTCGGGGATTCTTAGGATGCAAGTATGCGCAATATCTCAAGTTTGGCGGATATGCTATGTAACTCACACAACTTGAATGAAAAACCCGAAATTAAAAGACATAGCTGAAGGGAAATTGCGGAAGGGAGATATAGCTATATCTTAAGAGCAGAAAGGCTCAATGTGTGCATGTGTGTTGTGTATAAATTGAAAGACAACTCACACGACTTGAATTTAAAAGCCACCCAACTTAAATGTAAAGTGCGGAAATGGGAAATACGTATATATATATATATATATATATATATATATATATATATATGAGACCGAAGGTCGTCAATGTGTCCGTGTGTGTTTGTGTGTAAATGGAAAGACAACTTACACACACGATTGAAATTTAACTTTACGGAACGGGGAAGTATAGATATAAGAGCAGAAAGGCTCAATGTGTGCGTGTGCATTGTGTATAAATGTAAAGACAACTCACACGACTGAAAATTAACAACCTAGAATGTAAAGACGTACATAGTTGAACCGAGAAAACTCACGCAGCTGAAAGTATATAGATAGGACTATATCTTAGTGGTTGCCGAGGCCAAAAGGTGTGTGAGTGCTTGAGCAAGTGCTCGGGTGTCCCTTGGGTGCGAGTGTGGAATTGAAATGACAAACTCACATGACTTTTAAAGTAACAACCCAAATTAAATTGCAGCTTATATGGCTCTTACTAGAGTCTTTGGAGTAAGAGCGAAGGCTCAATTGTGTACGTGGGTGCTTGGTGTACGAGATAAGAGCTAAGGCTCAAGTGCACGTATGTGTCTCGTGTGTCAAGCATCATTATTACATCCCGGGGGGAGACAACGCTCCATTAATACAACCCCGTATCCGAATTAAATTGAATATGAAAGGAGTAATGTAAATACCAAATTTTAAACACTTACAAGTGATTGAGGCTTTTCTTCTCCTCGTTCACGTTCGAGCTTGCGTTCACCTTAGGCTTGTTTCCACTTTGGGCAGCCAAGAGGGGTCTCCCTAGCAGGGCACCTGGCGCTAAGGGGCGTCGCGAAGTGTCTGGCGCTAGGGGGGGGGGCAAGGTGGCGCGCTGGGGCGCACGGACAGAGCGACTGGCGCATAGCGGGGGTGACTTGCGCGCTAAGGCACTGCAGGGGCTCACAGGCCGAGCCGGGGCGCGCGGTAGGTTGACACGGGGCACAGGGCGGTGTGCAGGGAGCGAGGATCGGGCACGGCTGGTCGGGGACATGAGGGTGGTTTGTTAGGGATAGCTTGAGTCGGTTGGGTTAGATTAGGTTCAATTAGGGTGAGGTTTAGTGAAGTGGGTTAGGTGATTAGGCTAGGTTTAGTCTAAGATTTAGGGGGGTTAGGCTAGGATTAGGGGACCTACCTCTTGGAGCTGGTCCTTCTTGGTTGAGACCACTCCCATGCGCGATTGCAGCCTCCCTTGCTCGAGCCCTCCTTGGTTGCAACCCACTTAGCCCTCATGGCTAGAACCCACACTCACCCTTGAGCCCACATGGCTAGGTTTATCACTCACTCTCTCTCCTCCCCCAAGCAAGTTCACGTGTAATTTTTGGGGACCCCCTCACTCCTATTTATAGGCAAATGAGGTGGGTCTTGGATATGGGTTTTGGATTTGGGTCTTGGAATCCAGATCCAATCCAAACACTATTTGGTCTGGATCTTGGATATTTTGGATCCATATCCGACCCAAATCCAAACATTTATATGGATATGGATCTAGATATTTTGGTCTAGATCCAATCCAATCCAAACACTATTTGGATTCAATCCAAATCCAAACACTATTTGGATCAACCCAAATCCAAACACTATTTGGATATAGATCTGGATATATATGGTCCAGATCCAATCTAAATTTTCTTTGGATGGTCCTTCTTGGCTTTTCGAGGCGGACATTTTGTGCAAGCCCTGGCTTTATCAGCACTCCGTCTTATGCTGGGTTTTCCCTAGTTTTGTCATTCGGACTCAATCTCGCCTTTCTGGACTCCGTTTCTGCTTAATTTTGCCATTTTTTGCTCAAATTTATGCTGCTTGGGTGGGGATGCTTGATTTGGCTTCTAGGTGTGTTGGGCTTGCCTTCTGCATCGGGCTTGGGCCTTCCTTTCGTTGACCCTGGCTTTTATTAGGCCAGGGTGTTGCTTTTGGGCTTTTGCACCTGTTTCTTGATCAGGCGTCGTCTTCCATGCTTCACCTATTCGTCTTTGGTTTTTTGGCAAAATGGTACTTGGCCCAAGTTTTAAGAAATCTACAGTGGATACGGAGTTTCAAAACAGAGTTTTAAAGCTTTTGGAAGCTCTTGGGTTTTCGGAATCTCAAATCTGGCCTCTTTGATTGAATTTCAAACCAGGTGTATGTTTTTGCAAAATCGTGGGATTTTGGGGTGTTTACAGATGTGCCTCTTTAGCATTATCCAAATTCGTTTGGATGATGGCAAAGACGACAATACCCCTGTTTGCTTTCTCCTTGGATTTGTTCTCGAGAATATGGGATCATCCCAGTTTTGAGAAAACATTTTATTTAAGACTCTTAAGAGGGGATTTTCGCCAAAGGGGACTTTGCCTAAGATGGTGCTAGTCCTAAATGGGATTGTGCAAGTGTCCATGCATGAATATGACTGAGTGGCATGGAATGATATGCTAGGAAGTATGGTCTCCTAGTGACTTAATGTAATGGTCGAATTTCGGAGTCTTATGAAGACCTGCTGCACCAAGTGAGGTGGTCTTAATGTTGCTCGATGTTCGAGGATTTTCTAAACTCATTTTTGAAAGAGGAAATCTCGTTTTAGCCTCAATCCTAAGGACTTCAGCTTTTCATTTTTTCCCTTTACTTGAGTCTTGACACTCGCTAATCTAGCGGAGGTTTTATTCGAAAATCAAGCCATATTTCGAAATTCCTATGCCTTACTCAGACGTCTAACTCTCAAACAAGATGAGATTCAAGTAAGCAAATCCTATTTTTACTTTAGGATTCCTTAGAATGAACCTTTCTTCACCTTAGGATAAGTCACAGGGATGGGAAAGAGTTTACCACGGTCTCTTCTGGAGTGTCCCGTGGTTTGAGGCACAAAGGCGGAAAACTGCACTTTTTGAGCTTTTTGGCCTTTTTTCTGTTTTTCGTAGAGGGTCTCCCTTTGGGAGTATTTTTTTCTTTATTCCCTCTTTTCCATAGAATACACGATTTTTCTTTTGATTCAACTTTCTTTTGGGAAAGAGACTTTGCAGGGGTTTCCCTTTTTCTTTTTGGCCAAGTTTTCCTTTTAGGGAAGAGAAGAGAAACGGGGAAGTACTTATCCCAAGGATCTACTCGATTCATCCCAGATCGGCCTATTTAGAAATAGCACGTACTACTTGCAAGTATCTTGCTATTTTGAACCAGGCCTTCTTTTATAAGAAGAAGGATTTTTGAAATGTGACCTATTGGTTTTGGAAAGCTCCGCTTTTTCGCAAGCAATCGAGTCTCTCATTCAGGGTCGCACGATTTGCTTTGATCCTCACTCATGAAGTTTCAAAAGGAGGTTTTCAAAATATTTTCTAAATAGGGCTTAGTAGACCCTACACATGGTATTTTTTCAAAAATTGAGCATTCATAGGGTCAGCTAAGTTCCTACCCTCAACATCGATTAGCCAATAGGCATTGTTCGTGGTGGTTCCACGTACAACATAAGGGCCATCCCACTTGGGCCGCTACTTTCCAAGTGGATGTGGGCCACGATATTGGATGATTTTGAGCACAAGGTCTCCCACTTTGAAGTGGCGAGGTCTCATATGCTTCTCATAGTGTCGGGTTACCCTTTGCCGGTATGCATGTGCATGGTCCATGGCAAGGAGCCTTCGCTCATCTAACAAGTCAAGTTCGGCCATTCTAGCATGCTAAAGCGTCTCTAGGGGAACGTCGAGTGCAATGGATGTATGAAATGAATGAATTTTGGTACGAATGGGGAGAATGGCGTTTGTGCCATAGACCAACTCAAACGGCGTGACATTTGTGGGAGTTCGGATGGAAGTCCTATAAGCCCATAAGGCTTCATCCAGCTTCTCATGCCACATCCTACCCTTCTCTAAAGTTTTCTCAATGATGCTTATGAGAGTCTTATTTATGGCTTCGGCTTGGCCGTTGCCTTGAGGGTAGTAGGGCGATGAGAAGTGATGGGTTATGCCATACGTGTTACATAACTTAACCATCCTCTCGTTTTTAAAGGGGGTACCATTGTCAGATACTAAGTCCTTTAGAACCCCAAAGCGAGCCAAAATATTTTTCCTAATGAACGCCACTACATGTTGCCCCTGAACATTTGTCAGGGAGGTAGCTTCAACCCACTTGGAAAAGTATTCGGTGGCTGCTAGTATAAACCTATGCCCATTTGAAGCATGTGGAAATATTGGTCCTATGATGTCAAACGCCCACATAGTGAATGGCCAGGGGCTGACCATGGAATGCAATGAGGATGATGGGATATGGATGGCATGTCCATTACTTGACATGGGTGACACTTCCTAACATGGTCATGGCAATCCTGCTTTAAGGTGGACCAAAAATAACCCGCTCTAAGTATTTTCATTGCAATCATATTGGCATTTACATGCCCTCCACATTTTCCATTGTGGAATTCATGCATTACTATCCTAGCCTCCTCCAGGTCGACACACCTCAGTAAGATGCCAGTGAAACTTTTTTTGTAAATAACCCCTCCCAAAATCAGATATCGGGTTGAAATTCTTCGTATAAAAGCTTTGTCGTTGGATGAAGCATATTCTAAAAATCCTCCATTTTCTAAGAACTCTTTAATATCTTAAAACTAGGGTTTTTCAGTGGAAGTTGTGTTGTTTTGGCAAATCTCAAGATCGTGTGTAGATGGAGTGGGCGAGTGCCATATTTCTAAGGGTCTGGTTCCCAAGGTGGGATCCACCCTTAGGGTTGAGCCCAAGGATGAGAGGGCATCGGCTATGTCATTATCCTCTCTTCCTACGTGTGTAAGTGTACACGATTTGAACGACTCGACCAGCTTGGTGGCCAACTCATGATATGGAAGAAGCTTTTCGTTTTTGACTTGCCAAATCTTTAACACTTGACAAGTAAAGAATCTCCAAAGACTTCGATGCATGATGCCCCTAGAGTTTTCAAAATTTTTAAGCCTTGTATGAGTGCTTCATACTCGGCTGTATTATTGGAACATTCGAAATCTAGGCAAATGGCTATGGGTATTTCTTCCTTTTCAGGGGATATGAGGACGATTCCTGCCCCAGCCCCTCTCTAGTTTCGTGCCCCGTCGAAGTGCATCTTCCACGCTTGGTTTTCATTTGAATAATTTGATAAGATATGATTTTGAAATTTGTTTTGGAAGATGCCTTCATCGGGCATTTTGTCAAGTGTGGGATACGAATCTTCTAAGGGGAAGTTGGCCACATAGTCAGCCAGGGCTTGCCCCTTGATGGATGTTTGATGGTGGAATTTCAGGTCATACTCCATCAAGAGGAGCTGCCATTTACCCAGCCTACCCATGAGGATAGGTTTTTCAAACAGATGCTTGATTGGATCAAGCCTAGACACTATCCAGATCTCATGATCTAGGAAGTAGTGTCGAAATTTTTGGCAGGCCCATACCAAGGCCAAGCAAGTCTTCTCCATGGCTTGATAATTTCGTTCATAAGCCAATAGAGTTTTCGAAATATAGTAGATGGCATACTCTTTATGGGTATCATCCTCATATTGAGCTAGTAATACACCCAAAGCATTCGCATGCACAGAAATATAAAGTAAAAGAGGTTTTCCTTGCTTTGGAGGGTTGAAAACAGGAGGATTAACCAAATACGCTTTTAGTCTTTCAAAAGCTTTTTGGCAATCATCGTCCCATACGAATTTCACTCCTTTTCTCAAAAGTTTGTTGAAGGGTTCGCATCTTGTAGCGAGGTTCGAAATGAACCTACGAATTGATTGGAGGCGACCTTGGAGGCTATGAATTTGCGTAAGATTGGAGGGTGGAGACATGTCTATGATGGCTCTACACTTAGAGGGGTCGACTTCTATGCCCCTTTGGCTTACCATAAAGCCCAAGAGCTTACCGGATTCTACTCCGAAGACACATTTTTTAGGATTTAGCTTTACTTTGTAAAGCCTAAGCCTTTCAAAAAATTTTTGTAAACATTTGATATGGGTGCATCAAGTTTTTGATTTAGCCAAAAGATCATCCACATATACCTCTACGAGCTCATGAATTTGATCGTGAAAGATCGTAGTCATGGCTCTTTGGTAGGTGGTACCGGCATTTTTCAAACCCAAGGGCATGACTGTATAGCAGTATGTGCCCTAGGGTGTGGTGAAAGTAGTTTTAGCCTGATCTCTTGGGGCTAATTTGATTTGGCTATATCTTGAATAGCCATCCATGAATGAAAACATTTCATGATTTGCAGTACTATCGACTATCAAATCAATGTTAGGTAAAGGAAAGTTATCCTTTGGAGTGTCTTTGTTCTGGTTTCTAATATCGATGCATATCCGAATTTCCCATTGGATTTTTGAACTACAACAATATTTGACAACCAATCAAAATACGCAATGGGTTTTATAAAACCGACCTTTAGCAGATCTTGTAAACCCTCTTTAACTTGTGCATGTACGCTTGGATGAATCTTTCTAAGCTTTTGCTTTATGGGTTTCGAATTCGAATCTAGGGGAAGACAATGCTCTACGACTCTTGGGTTTATACTCGGCATGTCTTCGTACGTCCATGCAAACACATCTATATAGGTTTTCAAGAATGCAATGAATGATGATTTTTCATGCTCATGCAAACAAGCACCAATCTTAATGTGTTTGGGCTTTGTTTCACTCCCTAGGTTGATTTTTATGAAATCCCTGTAAACATCCCGAAATCCCACGAATTTCTCAAATAAAACCTGGTTTTGTAAAAGCAGCCCCAAAGGGCCATTTTGAGTCTGGAAACCCAGGAGCCTTCCAGGCAACCCTGTACATATGTTTTGAACTTTATAATATAGCTTTAAAAACCTTTTAAAACACGTTTTTGAAACCCCGAAGCAGCTTGGCCTAATCCAAACAGGACCAGAAAAGCTAAGGAGAGCTCGGAACCAGAGCACATGTCGAGCCCGGCACAACAACTCTCATATTGAATCCACCCCCAAGATCTCGAACGTCCAAGACCCTGTTATCATTAAAACATCATTTGAAGTCATCTCTAGAAGGCAAAAACAGAGGCGGACGATCATGTTGGCGAAGACCCAATGCAGACGGAGTACTGATGCTGTCAGACCCCGCACAAACCGTTCGTTTCAAACACAGCCCGAAGGAGTCAGAATTCAGTTTGGATTGGATCTGGACCATATATATCCAGATCCCAATCCAAACCCATGTGTGGACTTGGATTTGGATTTGGATCCAGAGATCCAATTCAATATCCATATCCATGGCCCACATCACCTTCTCATAAATGGAGGTGGGGCCCACTTGAATTTCACATGGGATTATGGGCATGAGAGAGAGTGGGGGAGGATAAGATCAAAGGTGTGTTGTAATTAAGCTTGACTTGGGTGTCAAGTTTGGGGTTAATCATGTGGGTTCGCCTAATTAAAGTGGGTTTAAGCTTGTAATTAGCCAAAACCTAACCTAGGGCTGCACCAACATGATGTGGTTAAGGTCTATGGGTCATGCAAAGGGAGCTCCTTAATCTAAATCCTAACCAAAAACACCTAATCCTAGCCTTTTACCCTAATCCTGTCCTAATCCTAGCCTAATCACCTAACCCACTTCCCTAATCCCAGCCTAATCCCAACCTAATCACCTAACCCACTTCCCTAATCCCGGCCTAATCCCAACCTAATCACCTAACCCACTTCCCTAATCCTTCCCTAAACCTAGGTTAATTTCCCTAAATCTAACCTAATCCTAGCCTAATCACCTAACCCACCTCACTAAACCTCACCCCAAAACCAACCCAGCTAGCTAAACCCTAAACCTCTAAACCACCCCGCCTAAACCTAGCACAAAATCTACCCAAAACCCCTTGTATGAAAATATCTGGCCCTACCCCAAAACCAGCCCACCTTATCACCACACCACCCTACCTAAACCACCTAACCACTATCCTAATACCAGCCCCCAACCGACCTATCCCAGCCCTATATAAACCCCCCCCCCCAAGGGGCGGGTTTTCCCATCCTCTCTCATCCCTTTCCAGCCCAACCGAGCCCAGCCATTCCAGCCACTCCCAGCCGAGTCTTCCACCTGTACCACAGCCAGCCAGCCACCACCTTGCTCCACCTGCTCCACCACACCCCAGCCGGCCAACCACCTGTCGCCACCACTGCCTTCGGTCGAACCCCCCACTTCAACCACCCGGCTGCTCCTCTTCCATCCGCCGCCTTCCATCACCACCGGTTAGTACCCCATACTCCACTCCACCTCTTCTTCGCTTCCCCTCCACTCCCAGCCACCTACACCACCACCACATCACCCTAACACCAACCACCCTTCATCCTACACATTCGGCCACACCTCAGCCACTCCAACCACCCGCCGTTACCTAGACACCCTAGCTACACCAGGCCACTCCACTTAACTCCCTAAGACCTACCCATATCACCTCACCACAGCCGGCCACCACTGCCTTACCCCATACCCTAGCTAGCTCCCTTCCCTTCTACAAACAACCCTAGCTACCTTAGCAACTACCACCACCGAGTCTCCCTTAGTCGGCCACTCCAACCGACTGTCACATACCCATTCGGCCAGCCACCCGCCAGGCACATACTTCCCCTAGGCACTCCCTTAGACACTCCCTTAGGCTCCCTTAGTGCCATACTTCCTTACATTACAACCTTCCTTAGTGACCTTACTTAGTCACTTTAGCCCAACACACAAAGCCAGCCCATTCCTAGCAGCCGGCCATCTTCAAGGCACCCCTCCCGCGCACCATTTCCATCCGGTCAGCAGCCCCTCTTGCTGTTCAACTCCGTGGGCGAAGGCCAAGCCCACGCTCAAGCAAGGCATCTTTGGACCAGCTATTAGTAAGTGCCTAACTCGGTCCTTAGTTGTATATTTGCTTAAAATTTAATTCGATACGGGGTTGTAATAACGGAGCATAGTCTCCCCCCACTTGTAATAACGTGGCTTGGCACACCCACACACACGTGCACTTTCTTAGTCGTGCACGGTTTTGAACACACACGGGCCTAATCAGCCCCTAGTATATAAATATATATATATATTTTAACTTACGTAGGGTTTTGCTTAAGTTGGGTGTGTTGTCTTTCAATTCAAGCACGCACACACATTGAGCCTTCGCTCTTATTTGAAAGACCCAAGTAAGGGCCATGCTATACTATTTGGGTTTCATTTTATGTCGTGTGTGTAAGTCTTTCAATTCAAGCACTCACACACATTGAGCCTTTGCTCTTATTTGAAAGACCCAAGTAAGGGCCGTGTTATACTATTTGGGTTTCATTTCATGTCGTGTGTGTAAGTCTTTCAATTCAAGCACTCACACACATTGAGCCTTCACTCTTATTTGAAAGACCCAAGTGAGGGACGTGTTATACTATTTGGGTTTAATTTCTTGTTGTGTGCGTAGTACTTCAATTCAAGCACTCACACACATTGAGCTTTCGCTCTTATTCCCAAGACCTTAGTTAAGGCCATATTGCAAGTTATATTTGGGTTTTATTTCATGTCGTGTGTGTAAGTCTTTCAATTCAAGCACGCACCCACATTGAGCCTTCGCTCTTATTTGCAAGACCCGAGTAAGGGCCCATATATATACCTTATATACATATCTCCCTTCGGCATTTACATTACAAGTCATTTCCTTTCGGTTATTTCCCTTCGGCATTGTCTTTACATTCGGGTTTTCCCTTTGGAGTAGCGTGAGTTTGCATTGCATCTACGCCATACCACGAGCTAGGACGCATATTGCATCGAAGCAAGCCCCGTACTCCCGCTCAAATTCGCCCCATGTAGTGGAGTGTTCATAACACACACCTAGGTGGCCCATAAAGGGATAAAAAGAAAGACTTAGGCACGTGCAAATCCACGTGATCTAAAATCTGCAATCGCATTAAAAAGAATCGAATCAAACACCTCGAACCGCTTTCGTAGACTTTTTCTACCCTAAAACTCGATTTTTAAAGCGTACAAACTGACCCTTGCACATCGGTGCAAGAAGGTCTGTGACGACAAGAGCTCACTTGCTCACAATCGCCATGTTCGAAGTCAGATTAAAATATATCTTCGCTAGCTTAGGTAAGCTAGCTGGCACGCCCTGTTTATACAAATAGGCCTTAGACACACGAGAGGATCCGCTCCAGGCCCTAAGAAGCCAAAGGGGAGGCGGGGATTTTCCTGCGTCTACAATCCCCTTCTATAGAATTCGAAGGTTTTTCAAAATCGAGAATTTTATAAAACTCGGGGAGCTCAGAAGTTGAATCCTCCTCAAGGAGAAGGGGATCTTCTTTTGTGCTTCGATCATTCTCGAGAATATTGAATCCTAGGGAATTTGAACTTGATGCATGGGGTTTGAAAACACCTGGTTTTTGTTTTGGAATTTCTATAGGTTTTGAAGCTTTTGGTCTTGTTATGAAGACAATTTCCTCTTCGAAATCCTTGGCCTTTTCCAAACTTTTACCAGGAGCTGGTATATATAGGATTTTGTTTTTGGGAATTTCTAACTTTTCAATTTTTTTTAATTTTTGTAAAGAAAGGATTTTGGGAACTATACAAACAACCCTTTTTTCGATTTTTTCATTTTTTTCAAGTGTTTTTGGTTTTTGGGATTTTCCAAATTGTTTTTGAATTTCGAGTTTTTTCAATTTTTTTGATTTTTGGTTTAAGAAGGGATCTTCCATCATACCTACAAAGGAAAACGCCACAAGTTAGACTCTAAATAAGAGGTCTAAATCGTAGGTTTCTGCTTCACTAGGTTCTAGGGCACCCTTGACCCAAGTGGTCACAAGTGGTGGCTCTGGTGGTATTTTTGGAGTATAGTTGATCCCATATCGGCTTGGGTTGGCTCTAGGCAGTATGGGCTCGAGGAGACCCTGGCTTTGTGTCTCTAGACTTTGGTAGGGCATATATCCCATGTTCAATACAATGTTCCACGATTTTTTGTTTTTTGAAAAGTTTTGATATAATTCGTGGTTCTGAAACTTGCTATCATCTATGTTATGCTCGTATGGCTTTTTATCTAGTGTTTTGGGGAACAGACGACACTTGGTTTTTCCTAGGATCGTGATGGTTTTGAGTGGAAGAGCCTTGGGTTGTCCCTTGATGTACAACACCTTCCTAGGGTTTTGAATGACGAGCTTGGGTGGCTCAACCAAGACTTGCCCCAGATAATCCTCAAAGGCTGGGTGACCTGATAAGCATGGGAAATTCTGTATTCCTTGAAGTTGAGGGTGACTCTCACCTAGAATTACCATGACTTGATCTTCCAAGAGGATTTTTACACACCTATGGAAGGTGGATGGCACAGCTCGCAGGCTGTGTATCCATGGCCTCCTAAGCAATAGGTTGTAGTGGGGGTGAATGTCTAAGACGTGGAACACCCCCATGTGGGCTATGCCATGTTTCCATGGGTAATTCTATGGCTCCTAGAGGTCTAGATGCATTCCCATCGTATCCAGTGATTACGATGGGGCTTGGGTTTACGGAAGTCAAGGTGACTTCGATTTGATACGCTATATGGAGCGGAAGGATGTTCAGACCTCCTCCCCCATCAACTAGGCACCTGTCCAGAGAATGGTGATTTAATACCACCTCGATATGCAGGGCTTGGTTGTGGGTTTCATTTGGTCTTTCGATATCCTCTTCCGAGAACACGATAGGCGTTTTTACACATATAGGTGTAACTTGGATTGACAAGGACTCTGGGGTTATATTTGAGCTAACGTTGGCTCTTTCTAAGATTTTTTCTAAGACAAGTCTATGCCTAGGCGAGGTTTGTATCAGCTCTAGGATAGACATGTTAATGGGAATCTTCGAAAGATGATTTTCAAAATCGTACAAGGTTAAAACATTTTTTCTTTTGTCCATTTTTGGCGAAACTCTAGGGATAGATGCTTTTGAAGGGCCAGGAACATTGACCACTTTTTTAGCATTTTATAGATGTGGGAGTTGATAGATCCTTCCGGACCTAGTTACCTCCCCCACGATCTGCCTAGGGCTCGCGCCTATTGTGGCTCTACTTGTGTGCTTTGGAGCACCTTGGATTTGTAAAATGGTTCTAACCGGGGGCGGGACTCTGGGCGCTCCCCGGATTACTACTTGGGCGATTTTCCTATGAAGGATTAGAGATGGTGCACAAGTAGTCAAACCAGAATGAAATGTATGCACTAGACTCTTTGAAATCGAGAGAACACATACCTCTTTGCCCTTCCCACTTGTGCTTGCGTGATTTGGGAAGGGTTCTTTGAAAATAGCTTGGGCAGGCTCTGGTTCCTCAGTGACCTGGAGCCGGCCCTGCTCTATCAAGTTCTCAATCTTGTTTAAAAGGGAGAAACATTGTTTCGTATCATGGCCTTTAAGCCGATGATACTTGCAAAATAGATTTAGAAACCTCCCTTTTGAAGTGGTTCCCTCAGGAATTTCGAGGAGTATGATCATTTCTTGGGCAAGTAGGAGGTCCAGGACCTCCGAAACAGGTTGCCCCAATGGAGTGTACTCCTGTTTTTCAAAAGGTTTTTGTAATTTTTTCTCTTTCTTGTTTTCAAAATTCTCAAAAATTTAGAGGTGCTCGCCGGGCTTGGATCCACTCGGACGTTTGCAACTTTGTGGGGCTTTACCCCTTTGTCCATTGTGGGTAACCCGTAAGTTTCGGGTTTTTCCAAGCGAGTTTTTGGAACAACACTCCCTTTCCACAAGTGCTCGTAGACTCCCTTCTTTAGATTTGTTTTGAAAAGAGAAGCTTTCGTGATCAACTTGTGAAAAGTTGAGATTTTATGTAGGAAGAGAAGAGTTTTTAACTGAGGTTTAAAATTATCGAGGATGAGCATTGTTGCACATCCTTCTGATATTGGCTCTCTCACTTGCCCTAGGAGGGACCTCCATCGAATGATGAATGCGTGTACATCCTCGTTCGTTTGCCTGCTTTGTATCCCTCAAAGTATTTAAGGTTGGCGTACGTAACTTCTATGTTATGAGAAAACCTTTGCATAAAGCAGTTTGCTAACTCTTCAAAAGTTGCGAACTGACTCAAATCATAAGAAGCGAGCCATTTTGAAGCAATTCCTTTGAGGGAAAGGGGAAACCAATAAATCCACTTCATCGAGTCCTTCTTTTTCTTGTGGGCTCGACGAGAAAAGAGTTGCAGGTGGGATTGAGGATCCCCCGTGCCATCATACCGATGGAAATTCGGTATCTTGTTGTCACTGTCTATTTCATAATCCAAAAGAAGGAAATCAGACAGGCGTACGTTCTTTTCTCTTTATTTTGCCCCTTTAATAGTTGTTGTAGGGCTTTACAGTCCTTGTGAGTGAAGGACTCGTGGTATTGATTTCCCTCCATAGCGGAGGTTTCCTTGGGTTTGCGAGTTTTTTCAAATTTCTTTTTAGCCTTTGCTGATTTGCCGTGAGACAAACACGAATCAGTTGCCTCCACCTCTTGGCTAAGTGCAGCGATCTTGGCTTCAAAGTCTTTTCGCAAATCCTCGATTTCTTCTCTCCTATTTCTATTTTTCGAAAATCTCTTTTAGTGAGAACTTGATGTGTGCGAGACTTGGCTGGTCACCTCATTGGAGTTTGAACTCGACATGACTCTGATGCTTTTCAAAAAAACCAACTATGAAATGCACAAAAAGGCAAAGAGTTAAATACTTTTCTGGAAAATTTTTCAAGAGCTTTGCTTGCTTTTATCGATTTTCCTTAAGACCCACGTCCCACCGAGCATGCCAAATCTGTAGACACGTGAAAATTTTCACTCTGGGTTCTTAGGCCTGAAGTGAACCTTTTTCATGTCTAAGTCGCTTTAGGGCATGCCAGCTAGCTTACTCAAACTAGCGAAGTATTTTTTGAAATATCTAACTTATGGGGCGACTCTAGACAAGTGCGATCTTTTCATTGTAAACCTTCTTGAACCGATGCTCAACGGTCGGTTTAAACGCTTAGAAAATATCGATTATGAACAAGCATGGACTTTTGAAAAGAGTATGAAAGTACTTGAACGATTTGTATGCCTATTTGTGGATTTTATTTACGTGGGTTTGCACGTATCTAAGTCTTTCGATTTTATCTACTTCGGCGGGATATGTGTGCATCAAGTGGCCTAAGATTGGCTTGTTTGCACGGGGTATTCGGGGCTTCTTTGGATGCAAGTATGCGCAATATCTCGAGTTTGGCGGATATGCTATGCAACTCACACAACTTGAATGTAAAACCCGAAATTGAAAGACATAGCTGAAGGGAAATTGCGGAAGGGAGATATAGCTATATTTTAAGAGCGGAAAGGCTCAATGTGTGCTTGTGTGTTGGGTATAAATTGAAAGACAACTCACACGACTTGAATTTAAAAGCCACCCGACTTAAATATAAAGTGCAGCAATGGGAAATACGTATATATATATGAGCCCGAAGGTCGTCAATGTGTGCGTGTGTGTTTGTGTGTAAATGGAAAGACAACACACACACACGACTGAAATTTAACTTTGCGGAATGGGGAAATATAGATATAAGAGCGGAAAGGCTCAATGTGTGCATGTGTGTTGTGTATAAATGTAAAGACAACTCACACAACTGAAAATTAACAACCTAGAATGTAAAGGCGTACACAGTTGAACCGGGAAAACTCACGCAGTTGAAAGTATATAGATAGGACTATATCTTAGTGGCTGTCGAGGCCAAAAGGTGCATGAGTGCTTGAGCAAGTGCTCGGGTGTCCCTTGGGTGCGAGTGTGGAATTGAAATGACAAACTCACACGACTTTTAAAGTAACAACCCGAATTAAATTGCAGCTTATATGGCTCTTACTAGAGTCTTTGGAGTAAGAGCGAAGGCTCAATTGTGTACGTGGGTGCTTGGTGTATGAGATAAGAGCTAAGGCTCAAGTGCACGTGTGTGTCTCGTGTACTAGATAAGAGCTAAGGCTCAAGTGCACGTATGTGTCTCGTGTGTCAAGCATCAATATTACATCCCGGGGGGAGACAACGCTCCATTAATACAACCCCATATCCGAATTAAATTGAATATGAAAGGAGTAATGTAAATACCGAATTTTAAACACTTACAAGTGATTCGGGCTTTTCTTCTCCTTGCTCACATTCGGGCTTGCGTCCACCTTGGGCTTGTGTCCACTTTGGGCAGCCAAGAGGGGTCTCCCTAGGTGGCTTTGAGAGAGTTGTGGGTTTTGAAGAGGCGCGTGGCCTTGGGACTTGGGAGGTCTTGGGTTTGGCCAAGAGAAGGGTCACGGTCCAAAGGGGTCACAGCCTAAGTCGGTGGGATAGGAGGTTGTAGATACGGAAAATCCTCATTTCTGGTTCTTAGGCCTAAAGTGAACCTTTTCGTGTGTCTAAGTCGTATTTAACAAAAGGGCGTGCCAGCTAGCTTGCTTAAGCTAGCGAAGAAAGTTTTTGAAATCTGACTCTATCGGGACGACTGTGAGCAAGTGAGCTCTTTTCATCGCAGACCTTCTTGCACCGATGCGCAAGGGTCAGTCTGTACACTTGGCAAAGTCTTTAAAATCTAAACCTCTTTGAAAAAAATAACCGAAGTGTTTGGGCTTTGTATGTACGATTGCAAATTTTATTACACGTGGGATTTGCACGTGCCTATGTCTTTCTTTTTAAGCTTTTTAGGGCCAACTAGGTGTGTGCATAAGTGACCTAAGTTCGACAATTTTTTGAGTGGGAGTGTGGGGCTTGTTTTGATGCAATATGCGTCCTAACTTGTGGTATGGCGTATATGCAATGCAAACTCACACAACTCCAAAGGGAAAACCCGAATTGAAAGACAATGCGGAAGGGAAATGAATTAATGTAAATTGCAAAAGGGAAATTGCAAAAGGAAAATATGGCTATATCTTAAGAGCGGAAAGGCTCAATTGTGCAAGTGTGTGTCGTGTATAAATGGAAAGACTATGCACACAGCTGAACCTTAAAACCCAAATCTTAAAGACATAGCCGAAGCGAAATACTTATAATATATATGGGCTCGAAGGTCGCCAACGTGTGCGTGGGTGTTGTGTGTATATGGAAAGATAACTCACATGACTTGTAATGTAAACCCAAATATAATTGCAATATGGCCTTGACTAAGGTCTTGGGAGTAAGAGTGAAAGCTCAATGTGTGTGAGTGTAGAATTGAAAGACCACGCACACAACTTGAATTAAAACGCCCGAGGGAAATTGCAATACGGCCCTTACTAGGGTCTTGGGAATAAGAGCGAAAGCTCAATGTGTGTGAGTGTGGAAATTGAAAGACCACACACACAACTTGAATTAAAACCCACACAACTTAAAACATATAGGTATAACTATATCTTAAGAGCTGATTAGGCCCATGTGTGTGCTAAAGTTGTGTGCAGCTAAGAGCGGAATAGGCTCAAGTGCACGTGTGTGTGGGTGTGCCAAACCACATTATTACAAGCGGGGGGAGACAACACTCCATTATTACAACCCCGTATCAAATTTAATCAAATGTAAGCAAGTTCATAACAAGGACCGAGTTAGGCACTTACGTATAGCTGGTCCGGGTGTGACTTGCTTGGCTTTGGCCTAGTGAGTCGCCTTGGATAGCCGAAGGGGAGCTCCTTGAGTGCGTATGGGCGCCAAGTAGGGTCTTAGTCGAGTGAAGACTTGAGGATGGCCGGGTGGTAGGCGCAGCAAGTGGGAATGTTAGGTGGGGTTGTGATAGGTTAGGATGCTAGCTAGGTGGTGGCAGGTCAAGGGTGAAGGCTTAGCTAGGGGCTGGGAAGTGGATGGCTAAAGGAAGGTGGTGAGGTAGGGTGTGAAGTGGTCGGGTGTATGGGAGATGGTTAGGGTGCAGTAGTGGCGGGTGATGGAGTGTGTGGCTGGATAAGAAGGGGAGGGGAAGACAGGTTATATGGGGCTGAGATGGGGGTACTAACCGAAGGTGGTTGTTGTGGTGGTGGCCGGAGGTGGTGGAAGGAGGTGGCAGCTGGAAGAAGGTGGCAGCCGGGTGGAAGGGTGCAGTCGGGTGGGGTGTGTAGGTGGCAGCCGAGTGGAAATGCAGCCGGGTGGAGTGGCGATGGAGGTGGCGCAGCTGGTGGAGGATGGGAGTGAAGTGGGGTGGAAGAGAGGGCAGGTGAGAGAGGAGAGAGGGGGATGAGAGTTGCCCCAAAAACCACACCAAAAGGGGGGTTTTTATAGGCATGGGCTGGGGTCGGTTGGCTAGATATTTAGGATATGGTGGGCTGTGGTAGGGTGGTTTGGATAGGTCGGCTAGGAAGGGTGGTAAGGTGGTTTAGGGTAGGTCGGTTA
The DNA here is from genome assembly GCA_036023115.1 of Brasenia schreberi. Taxonomy (NCBI): domain Eukaryota; kingdom Viridiplantae; phylum Streptophyta; class Magnoliopsida; order Nymphaeales; family Cabombaceae; genus Brasenia; species Brasenia schreberi. The sequence continues at coordinate 9,326,912 of JAYKKT010000079.1, read as the reverse complement.
GGGTGGCTGGGATTTTAGGGTTAGGTTCTAATTAAGTGGGTTAAGGTGGGATTAGGTTTAGTCTAGCTAGGGTCTAGGTGGTCTAGTTAGGTGGGGTGAGCTAGGTGAGGTCGGCTAGGTATGGTTAGGGTGGTTTTGGGTGAGGGTGGCTAGGATTGGGTCAGGTTTAGGGAGGAGTGGCTAGGTGAGGTGGGTTGGCTTAGGGCTAGGCTTAGGAGCATCCCCTTGGCCTTGATCCATAGACCTAGTTGCAGCTAGGTTCATGTTGATGCAGCCCCAAGTTAGGTGTAGGTGCATACAAGCTTAAACCCACACTCTTAGGCTAAACCCACATGATTAACCCAAAACTTGACACAAAAGTCAAGCCCACCAACTTTCTCACTCATACTTTATCATCCCACTCTCTCTCTTCCCAAGCTTTTCACGTGAATTCTTTGTGGGCCCCACCTCCATTTATGAGAAGGTGATGTGGGCCATGGATGTGGGTATTGGATTGGATCTTTGAATCCAAATCCAAATCCAAATCCAGATGCATGTTTGGATTTGGATATGGATATATATGGTCCAGATCCGATCCAAATCTGATTTTCTGACTCCATCATGGCATTGCGAAACGGACGGTTTATGCGGGGCCTGACTGCATTAGTACTCCGTCTTGCGTTGGGTCTTCGCCAACATTGTCGTCCGCTCTTCTTCTCACCTTCCGGAGATCATTTTGACAAATTTGTTGATAATAGGGGCTTAGATGTCCGAGATTTTGGGGATGATTCTAATAAGAGAGTTGATGTGCCGGGCTTGAAATATGCTCCGGTTCTGGGCTCTCTTTCGCTTCTTCGGTTCTGCTTTCATCAGGCCAAGTTGCTTTTTGGGGTTTCAAAACTGTATGTATGTATATTTTTAAATATATATGGTTTAAACATATGTACAGGGTTGCCTGGAAGGCTCCTCCGTTTTCAGACTCAAAATAGTCCTTTGGGGTTGCTTTTGCAAAACCAGGTAATTTGAGAAAATCATGGGATTTTGGGGTGTTTACAGATGCCCCTCTTTGGCATTATCCAAATTTATTTGGATAATGGTAAAGATGACAACACCCCTTTCGATGTCTCCCTAGATCTATCTACAAAAATATGGGATCGTCCCAATTTTTAGCAAAATCTCTCTTTAAAACCTGATAGGAGGAGATATCACGCCAAAGGGATGCCTATGGAATCTGGTCCTAAACGGGATCATGTTATGCGGGTGTCCATGCGTGGATATGCAGATGCATGACATGGATGGGACGCCAAGTAGGGCGACCTCCCAGAGACCAGATGATATGGTCGAACTCTTGAGACTTACGAAAACCTGCTACTCTAAGTGAGCAGACCCTGTGTTGCTCGATGTTTGATTTTTCAAAATCTATTTACAAAGGGAAAACTGCTTTGAGCCTCAATCCTAAGGATCTCGAGCTCTTCGTGTTTGCCTTTGCTTGAATCTTGACACTCGCTAATCTAGCAGAGGTTTTATAAGAAAACAAGCTACATTTCAAAATTCCTACGTCTTACTCGAAACGTTGAATTCGCAAACAAAATGAAATTTAAGTAAGTAAATCCTATTTTTACTTTAGGATTCCTCGAAATGAACCATGTTTTACTTGGGATAAGCCAGGGATGGGAAAGAGATACCACGGTCCCTTTTGAAGTGTCCCGTGGTTTGAGGCATAGAAGGCGAAAAACTGCTCTTTTTTGAGCTTTTTGGCCTTTTTTCCTTTTTTTCATAGAGGGTCTCCTTTTGAGAGTATTTTTTCTTTAATCCCTCTTTTCCATAAAAGAATCGAATTTTTCTTTTTGATTCTGGTTTCTTTCTTTGGGAAAGAGACTTTTGGCGGGGAATTCCCTTTGTTTTGGCCATATTTTCCTTTTGGAAGGAGAAGAGAAGAGGGGAGGACTTATCCCAAGGTCACACTCGATCCATTCTAAATCAACCTATTTAGAAATAGCACGTACTACTTGCAAGTATCTTGCTATATTGAACTAGGCCTTTCTTTGTAAGAAGAAGGATTTTGAAATGTAACCACGTGTTTGGAAAACTCCACTCTTTCACAAGTGTGAATTCTCTCGCTCAGGGTCACACAATTCGCCTTTGAAACTTACTTTCGAAGTTTCAAAGAAGTTATCCCTAAGGGTATTCGAAAAAGGGAATTTAACCCAAACCCTACACATAATACTTCTTTAAGTATTGAATATTGATAGGATCTGCTAAATTCCTACCTTCTGCATCGATCAACCAATATGAGTTGTTTGTGGTGGTTGCACGTACAACATAGGGTCCATCCCATTTGGGGTGCCACTTTCTCAGTGGATGTGGGCCACGATAGTGGATGATTTTCAAAACTAGATCTCCCACTTCAAAGTGGCGAGGTCTCATGTGTTTGTCATAATGTCAGGCTATCCTTTGCCGCTATGCATGAGCATGATCCATAGCAAGGAGTCACCTCTCATCTAGCAAATCTAGTTCGGTCATCCTAGCATGTTGAAGCGTCTCTAGGGGGAGGTCGAGTGCAATGGATGTATGGAATGAATAAAATTGTGTTTGAATGGGAAGAATGACGTTTGTGCCATAGACCAATTCGAATGGTGTGGCATTCGTGGGAGTCCGTATGGAAGTCTTATAAGCCCATAAGGCTTCATCCAGCTTCTCATGCACGTCCTACCCTTCTTTAAAGTCTTCTCAATTATCCAAATAGTGTTTGGGTCGATTCAAATAGTGTTTGGATTTTATTGGATCCAAATAGTGTTTGGATTGGATCGAATCTGGACCAAAATATCCAGATCTGTATCCATAAAAATGTTGGGTTTGGATCAGATACGGATCTCAAAATATTTGAGATCCACGATCCAGATCCAAATAGTGTTTGGATTTGGGTCTGGATCCAAATCCCAAATCCAAGACCCACCTCAAATCTCTATAAATAGAGGTGAGGGGGTCCATGTAAAGGGTTCATGCAAATGCTTGGGAGGAGAGAGAGGGAGTGATAGATCTAGCCATGTGGGCTCATTGGGTGAGGTGGGTTCAAGCCATGTGGGCTAAGTGGGTCTAGACCAAGGGGTTGCAACCAAGAAGTGGGCTGGACCAAGTGGCTGCAACCAAGTTTGGACATGGGTTGGACCGACTCCAAGAGGTAAACCTAACCTAACCTAGCCGTTCTCTCTACACCCCTCTAAACCTAACCCCCAACCTAGCCTAGGTTCGAACCTACCTAACCCCAACTGAACCTAACCCCCAACCTAGCCTAGGTTCGAACCTACCTAACCCAACTTAACCCATCATGGAACTCATGCATTATAGTCCTAGCCTCATCAAGTTCTACACATCTCAATAAGATGCCGGTAAAACTCTTTTTGTAAAGCACCCCTCCCAAAATCACGTATCGAGCTGAAATTTTTCGAATTAAAGCTTGATCTCTAGAAGAAACAAATTCAGGAAATCCTCTATTTTCTAAAAAGTTTTTAGTGTCATAAAACCAAGGTTTTTCAATTGAATTTTGGTCATTTTAGCAAATCTCGAAATTGTGAGTGGAGGGAGTGGGTGAGTGCCATATCTCTAAGGATCAGGTTCCCAAGGTGGGATTGACCCGGTCCTAGGGATGAGAGGGCATCCGCCATGGTATTGTCCTCTCTACCTATGTGAGTGAGTGTGCATGATTTGAAAGAATCGACCAGTTTAGTGGCCAATTCATGGTATGGCATTAGCTTTTCATTCTTGACTTGCCAAATTCTCAAAACTTGGTTTACTACAAGTAAAGAATCTCCAAAGACTTTAATACACGATGCTCCTAGATTTTTCAAAATTTTTAGGCCTTGTATAAGTGCCTCATACTCGGCCATATTGTTTGAACACTCAAAATCTAGTCGAATGGCAATGGGTATCTCTCCCTTTTCGGAAGATATAAGGATGACTCCCACACCTGCCCCTTGTTGATTTCTTGTCCCATCAAAATACATCTTTCATACTTAATGTTCATTAAAACAATTTGCTAAAATATGGTTTTGAAATTCATTTGTACATATGCCTTCATCGGGCATTTCATCAAATATGGGATATGTATCTTCAAGAGGGAATTCAGCCACATGATCAGCTAGGGCTTGTCCCTTAATGGAGGTTTGATGATGGAATTTTATATCATACTCCATTAGGAGGAGCTGCCATTTACCAAGCCTACCCATTAGGAAAGTTTTTCAAACAAGTGCTTTATCGGATCAAGCTTAGACACTATCCATATCTTATGATATAAGAAGTAGTGTCTAAACTTTTGGCAAGCCCATACTAATGTCAAGCACATTTTCTCCATAGCTTGGTAATTTCTCTCATATGCCAATAGAGTTTTTGAAATGTAGTAAATGGCATACTCCTTATGGCTATCATCATCATATTGAGATAATAAAGCACCCAATGCATTCGCATGTATGGAAATGTAAAGCAATAATGGTTTTCCCTGCTTTGGAGGTTTTAAAATCAGAGGATTTATCAAATAGGTTTTCAATCTTTCGAAAGTTTTTTGGCAATCGTCATCCCATTCAAATTTCACCCCTTTTCTCAAAAGGTTGTTGAAAGTTTCGCATCTTGTTGCTAGGTTGGAGATAAATCTCCTAATCACTTAGAGTCGACCTTTGAGGCTTCGAATTTGGGTCAAGTTGGAGGGTGGAGGCATGTCTATGATAGCTCGACACTTAGAGGGGTCAACTTCAATGCCCCTTTGGCTTACCATAAATCCTAAAAGCTTACCCGATTCCACTCCAAAGACACATTTTTGAGGGTTTAGCTTCACTTTATAAAGCCTAAGTCTTTCGGAAACCTTTTGCAAAGATTCAATGTGTGTGCATCGGGTTTTTTATTTTACCAAAAGATCATCCACATATACTTCCAAGAGCTCATGAATTTGATCATGGAAAATAGTAGTCATGGCTCTTTGGTATGTGGCACCGGTATTTTTCAAATCAAATGGCATAACCATGTAACAGTATGTGCCCCAAGGTGTAGTAAAAGCAGTTTTTGCCTGATCTTTTGGTGCTAATTTGATTTGATTATAACCCAAGTAGCCATCCATAAAAGAAAACATTCCATAATTTGCAGTGCTATCCACTATCAAATCAATGTTTGGCAAAGGAAAATTATCTTTTGGGGCTTTGTTCAAATTTCTAAAATCAATGCAAATCCAAATTTTCCCATTGGATTTTCAAACCACAACTATATTTGAAAGCCATTCCCAGTAAGCAATGGGTTTTATAAATCTGTCTTTTAAAAGATCTTCTAAACCCTCTTTTACTTGAGAGTGGACATCGAGATGGATTTTCCTAAGCTTTTGCTTTATGGGTTTAGCATTGGGTTCTAGGGGAAGATGGTGTTCCATGATTTTTGCATCTAAACCCAGTATGTCTTCGTAGGTCCATGCAAATACATCTATGTAGGATTTCAAGAATGCGATAAATGATGCTTTTTCATGCTCATGCAAACATGCACCTATCTTAACATGCTTTGGATTAGACTCACTCCCTAGGTTGATTTCTACAAAATCCCCTCCTACGAAATTTGAAGGTTTTTCCAAGTCAAGGATTCTATGAAATTCAGGAAGCTCGGAGGCTTGATCCTCCTCATGGATGAGGGGATCTTCCTCCTTGCTTTAATAATTCTCAAGAACTTTAATTTCTAAGGAAGTAGTAGATGAGGTAAGGAGATCATGAACACACGATTTTGGCTTTGGGATATGTACACATTTCAAAGAACTTGAAAATGGGCTTTTTACAAAGCTAATCTTTTTGGGATTTTCGAAATTTTCAATTCTTTTGTTTTTTTCAAAATGATCACTAGAAGATGGAATATACAAAACTTTGTTTTTGGGATTTTCAATTTTTTCAATTTTTTTGGCTTTTTGTAAACAAAGGGAAGGAGAGTGAACACAAACCACATTCTTTTTGGAATTTTCAGATTTTTCAAATGTTTTTGGTTTTTGGGAATTTTCTAAATTTTTTTGGATTTTGCAAATATATACTTTTTTTAGGTTTTTAGATATGGAGGGGTCTTCCATCAAACCTACAAAGAAAACACCATGAATTAGGCTCTAAATAGGAAGTCTAAGTCACAGGTTTTGGTTTTAGGAGGGTTCTAGGGCACCCTTGACCCAAGTGGTCTTAGGTTGATTAGGGGCTGATTAGGCCCGTGTGTGTTCAAAGTTGTGCACGACTAAGAGAGTGCACGTGTGTGGTTGTGCCAAGCCACGTTATTACAAGCGGGGGGAGACTATGCTCCGTTATTACAACCCCGTATCAAATTGAATTTCAAGCAAGTGTATGATTAAAGACCGAGTTTAGAAACTTACAAGTAGCTGGTCCGTAGAGGTCTTGCTTGAGCGTGGCCTTGGCTTTGGGCTGCAAACGGGAGCTCCGCGAAGGTATGTGACCAAGAGTGCTGGCCGGCTGCAAATGGGGCGCGGGATGGACACCTCGAAGGGGACCGGTGGCAAGTGGGCGGCGCCTCCAAGTAGGGAGTTTAGAGTGGCTGACTAAGTGGGTCTTAGGGTCACTAGGGAAGTTAGGGACTTAGGGAAGCTGGACCTAAAAGGTGAGCTGATGGGAAGGCCAAAGAGGACACCTAGGGGGGGGTTGGCCGAATCGGAGATGGTGGCTAAGTAGTGGCCAGCCACTTGGGTTATCCTAGGTTCGGCTAGGCTTAGATGGTGGCGGCAAAGAGGTGGAGCTAAGGGGAAGATGGGTGGCTAAGAGTGGAGGGGTGGTAGAGAGTGGCTTTGAGGGAGTTAGGGGGACTTACCGAATGGGGAGGAGTGGCGGATGGAGTGGGAGAGTGGCGGGCAGGTGGCTGTCGGCTGGTGGAGTTGGGGGAAAGGTGGTGACGTCCGGCTGGGGGGGCAGTGGTGGTGGACGGAAGAGGGAAGGTGGCGGCTGGTGGAGCAGGTGGCGGCTGGTGGAGCAGGTCACGGCTGGATGGAAGATGGGAGAAGGAGAGGGCCCGGCTGGGTGGAAGATGGGTGAAGGAGAGGGCCCGGCTGGGTGGTGGAGTCGTTCCCACTTGGAAAACCCGCCCACAATGAGGGGGGTTTAAATAGGGGATGGGTAGGTCGGTTAGGGCTGGGTTGTGGGTAGTGGTTAGGTGGTTTAGGTAGGGTAGTATGTAGATAAGGTGGGCTGGATGGGGTTGGGCCAGATATTTTAAAACTAGGTGGTTGGGAAAATCGTGGGCTAAGGGTGGTTTAGGGCTAGGTTAGGTGGTTGGGTTTTAGGGTGAGGTTTAGTGAGCTAGGTTAGGTGGTTTAGGCTAGGTTTAGGCTAGGATTAGGGAAATTAATCTAGGTTTAGGGAAGGATTAGGGGAGTGGGTTAGGTGATTAGGTTGGGATTAGGCCGGGATTAGGGAAGTGGGTTAGGTGATTAGGTTCAGATTAGGGGTGGATTAGGGGTTTAGGCTAGGTTTAGGCATTTTTGGCTAGGTTTAGGTGAAGGAGCTCCCTTAGCATGGCCCATAGACCTTGATCACCCCATGTTGGTGCAGCCCTAGGTTAGGTTTTAGCTAATTACAAGCTTAAACCCACTCAATTAGGCTAACCCACAAGATTAAACCCAAACTTGACACACAAGTCAAGCTTAATACAACACTCTTGATATTTTTCACCCCCACTCTCTCTCATGCCCAATATCCCACGTGAATTTCAAGTGGGCCCCACCTCCATTTATGAGAAGGTGATGTGGGCCATGGATATGGATATTGGATTGGATCTCTGGATCCAAATCCAAATCCAAGTCCATATGTGGGTTTGGATTGGAATCTGGATATATATGGTCCAGATCCAATCCAAACTGAACTCTGACTCCTTCGAGCTGGGTTCGAGACGGACGATTTGTGCGGGGCCTGACAGCATCAGTGCTCCGTCTGCGTTGGGTCTTCGCCAACATGGTCGTCCGCCTCCGTTTCTGCCTTCCGGAGATGACTTCAAATGATATTTTGGTAAGAACAGGGTCTTGGACGTTCGAGATCCTGGGATGTGAATCAGATGCAAGAGTTGCTGTGCCGGGCTCGACAGGTGCTCCGGTTCCGGGCTCTTCTTGGCTCTCCTGGTCCTGTCTTGATCGGGCCAAGCCACTTCGGGGTTTTTAAAACATGTTTTAAAAGGGTTTTCAAAAGCTATATCATATGTTTTTGAAAGATAAAGTTTAAAACATATATACAGGGTTTGTTTGGAAGGCTCCTGGGTTTCCAAACTCAAAAATGGCCCTTTGGGGCTGCTTGTATAAAACCAGATTTGTTTAAGAAATTCGTGGGATTTCGGGGTGTTTACAGATGCCCCTCTTTGGCCTTGTCCAAATAGATTTGGATAAGGGCAAAGATGACAAACACCCCTTTTAATGTCTCCCTAGATCTAGCCACGAAGAATATGGGATCGTCCCATTTTAACAAAATCTCAATTTTACAAACTCTGGTAGGAGGAGATATCACGCCAAAGGGTTACACTATGGAATCTGGTCCTAAATGGGATCATGTTCATGCAAGTACCATGCGTGGAATGCAGATGACATGGGTGTGGTGCCAAGAGTGGCGACCTCCCAGAGACCAGGTGTGGTCGAACTCTAGAGACTTACAAGGCCTACTGCTCCAAGTGAGCAAAATCCTATGTTGTTCGATGTTCGGTTTTCAAAACTTATTTACAAAAGCTATTTACAAAAGGGACAACTGTCTTGAGTCTCGATCCTAAGGATCTCGAGCTCTTCGTGCTTGCCCTTGTTTGAGTCTTAACACTCGCTTATCTAGCGGAGGTTTTATAAGAAAACAAGCTTCATTTCAAATCCCTACGCCTCACTCGAAACGTCGAATTCTCAAACAAGATGAAATTCAAGTAAGTAAATCCTATTTTTACTTTAGGATTCCTCGAAATGAACCATGCTTTAGCTTGGGATAAGCCAGGGATGGGAAAGAGATACCACGGTCCCTTCTGAAGCGTCCCGTGGTTTAAGGCATAGAAGGCGGAAAACTGCTCTTTTTGAGCTTTTTGGCCTCTTTTTCCTTTTTTTCATAGAGGGTCTCCCTTTGGGAGTATTTTTTCTTTAATCCCTCTTTTTTTTTTATAAGAGAACCGATTTTTCTTTTTTGAAGTCTGGTTTCTTTCTTTTGGAAAGAGATTTTAAATGGGAAATTCCCTTTTGATTTGGGCCTTTGTTTTCCTTTTGGAAGGAGAAGAGAAGAGGGGAGGACTTATCCCAAGCCTACACTCGATCCTCTCCAGATCAGCCTATTTAGAAATAGCACGTACTACTTGCAAGTATCTTGCTATGTTGAACTAGGCCCTTCTTTGTAAGATGAAGGATTTTGAAATGCAACCACGATTTTGAAAACTCCACTCTTTCACAAGTGCGAATTCTCTTACTTAGGGTCACACGAGTTGCTTTTGCACCTTATTCACACGTCTCAGGGCAGCTATCCCTCTAGAATTTTCGAAAATTGGAATTTAATCCAGATCCTACACATGATACTTCTTTAAGTATTGAATATTGATAGGATCTGCTAAATTCCTACCTTCTACATCGATCAACCAATACGAATTGTTCGTAGTGGTTGCTCGCACAACATAGGGTCCATCCCAGTTGGGGCGCCACTTGCCTAGGGGGTGTGGGCCACGATGATGGATGGTTTTTAAGACCAGATCTCCCACTTCAAAGTGGCGAGGTCTCATGTGTTTGCTATAATGTCGGGCTATCCTTTGCCGGTATGCACGAGCATGATCCATAGCAAGGAGTCGCCTCTCATCTAGCAAATCTAGTTCGGCCATCCTAGCATGCTGAAGCGTCTCTAGGGGGAGGTCGAGTGCAATGGATGTATGGAATGAATGCAGTTGGGTATGAATGGGAAGAACGGCGTTTGTGCCATAGACCAATTCGAATGGTGTGGCATTCGTAGGAGTCCGGATGGAAGTCCTATAAGCCCATAAGGCTTCATCCAGCTTCTCATGCCACCTCCTACCCTTCTCTAAGGTCTTCTCAATGATACCCATGAGAGTCTTGTTTGTGGCTTCGGCTTGGCCGTTGCCTTGAGGGTAGTAGGGCGAGGAGAAGTGGTGAGTTATGCCATACGTGTTGCACAACTTAACCATCCGCTCGTTCTTGAATGGGGTACCATTGTCAGACACAAGGTCTCGTGGAACCCCAAATCGAGCCAAAATATTCCTCCGGATGAAAGCCACCACATGTTGCCCCATTACATTCGTTAGGGAAATGGCTTCCACCCACTTGGAGAAATACTCCGTGGCTGCTAAAATAAAACGATGCCCATTCGAGGCCTTTGGGAATATGGGGCCTACAATGTCAAACGCCCACATGGTAAATGGCCAGGGGCTGACCACAGAATGCAATGCAGATGAAGGGATATGAATGGCGTGCCCATGCACTTGACATGGATGACATTTCCTAACATGATCGTGACAATCCTTTTTCAGGGTGGACCAAAAATAACCCCCTCTAAGTATTTTCATTGCCATCATGTTGGCATTAACATGACCTCTACATTCTCCGTCGTGGAATTCGTGCATCACTATCCTAGCCTCCTCTAGGTCGATACACCTAAGCAGAATGCCGGTAAAACTCTTTTTGTATAAGACCCCACCCAGAATGGTGTATCGGGTCGAAATCTTACGAATGAATGCTCTATCTTTGGATGTGGCATCCTCGGTGAATCCCCCATTTTCTAAAAATTGTTTTATGTCATAGAACTAGGGTTTTTCAATAGACTCTGGGTTGTTTTGGCAAATATCTAAGTCGTGTGTGGATGGATGGGGCGCATGCCATATTTCCAAAGATCTGGTCCCTGAAATGGGATCGACCTTCAGGGCTGAACCCAAGGAGGAGAGGGCATCGGCGATGCCATTGTCCTCTCTTCCCACGTGTGTGAGCTTACACGACTGGAAGGAGTGGACCAATCGAGTGGCCAACTCGTGATATGGAAGTAGTTTCTCATTACGTACTTGCCAAATTTTTAAAACCTGATTTATGACAAGGAGCGAATCTCCAAAGACCTCGATGCATGATGCCCCTAGAGTTTTCGAAATCCTTAAGCCTTGTATGAGTGCTTCATACTCAGCTACGTTGTTGGAACATTCGAAATCTAAGCGGACCGCTATGGGAATCTCGCCCTTTTCAGGGGAGATTAGGAGGATCCCGGCACCAGCCCCTCGTTGGTTTCGTGCCCCGTCGAAGTGCATCTTCCACACTTGGTTTTCAAAAGAATTTGCCAAAATGTGGTTTTGAAAATGGTTTTGCAATATGCCTTCATCAGGCATTTCGTCAAGAGTGGGATATGCGTCCTCCAAGGGGAAGTCAGCCACGTAATCTGCTAGGGCTTGCCCCTTAACGGAGATCTGGTGATGGTATTTTAGATCATACTCCATTAGAAGGAGTTGCCATTTGCCCAATCTACCTGTGAGAATGGGTTTTTCGAACAAGTGCTTGATTGGATCAAGCTTGGACACTATCCAGATCTCATGATCTAGGAAGTAGTGTCTGAATTTCTGGCAGGCCCAGACTAGGGCCAAGCACGTCTTCTCCATGGCTTGATAATTTCGTTCATAAGCCAAGAGAGTTTTCGAAATATAGTAGATGGCATACTCCTTATGGGTGTCATCCTCGTATTGAGCCAACAGGGCTCCTAAAGCGTTTACATGCACGGAGATGTATAATAAAAGCGGTTTTCCTTGCTTTGGAGGATTCAAAACGGGGGGATTAACCAAGTATGCCTTTAGTCTCTCGAAGGACTTTTGGCATTCGTCATCCCATAAGAATTTCGTGCCCTTCCTCAACAGTTTGTTGAAGGGTTCGCATCTAGTTGCCAGATTCGATATGAATCGGCACACAGATTGCAATCGACCCTGGAGGCTACGGACTTGGGTGAGATTGGAGGGTGGAGCCATGTCTATGATGGCTCGACACTTAGAGGGGTCGACTTCTATTCCCCTTTGGCTTACCATAAAGCCTAGAAGCTTTCCTGATTCTACCCCGAACACACATTTTTGAGGGTTTAGCTTTACTTTGTAAAGCCTAAGCCTTTTGAAGATTTTTTGTAAACATTCGATATGGGTGCATCGGGTTTTGGATTTTGCCAAGAGATCATCTACATACACTTCTACAAGCTCGTGAATTTGATCATGGAAGATCGTGTTCATGGCTCGTTGGTATGTTGCGCCGGCATTTTTCAAACCAAAGGGCATGACTGTATAGCAGTACGTGCCCCATGGGGTTGTGAAGGCGGTCTTACCCTGATCTCGTGGGCTTAGTTTGATTTGATTATAGCCTGAATAGCCATCCATAAATGAAAACATTTCATGATTTGCAGTACTATCGACTATCAAATCTATGTTTGGTAAAGGATAATTATCCTTTGGAGTGGCTTTATTCAGGTTTCTGAAATCGATGCATATTCGAATTTTCCCATTGGTTTTTCGAACTACAACGATATTTGACAACCAATCAGAATACGCAATGGGTTTTATAAATCCGGCTTTTAGCAGATCTTCTAAACCCTCTTTGACTTGCGTGTGTACATTCGGGTGTATTTTCCTAAGCTTCTGCTTTATTGGTTTTACACCTACATCTAAGGGAAGACGATGTTCGACTATGCTGGGATCTATGCCCGGCATGTCTTCATACGTCCATGCAAACACATCTAAATAGGTTTGTAGAAATGCAATGAATGCTAACTTTTCAGTTTCATGCAAGCATGCGCCTATTTTGATGGTTTTGGGATTGGAATCATCCCCTAGGTTCACCTCTACGAAATCTCCTCCTACTGATTGGGAAGGTCTTTCAAAATCGAGAATTCTATGAAATTCTGGGAGCTCAGAAGTGGGATCTTCCTCAAGGGGATCCACTTCTGGGCTTCGATCATTCTCGTGGACTTTAGACCCGAGGGAACTTGATGCGTGGTTTTCAAAATAACCTGGTTTTGTACTCGGATTTTCAAGTGATTTCGAAGTTTTTGGTCTGGCTATGCAGACGATGTTTCTTTCGAAATCCTTTTCTTTCGCCAAAGTTATACCAGGAGCAGCTATGTACAAAATCTTTTTGGTATTTTCCAAATTTTTGATTTTTTTGGGTTTTTGTAAAACAAGAACTTTGGGAACTATACAAAGCACACTTTTTTCGAGTTTTTGCTTTTCCATTGTTTTTGGTTTTTCTTGTTTTTCGATTTTTTTCGATTTTAAGTTTTCAAATGTTTTTGGTATTTTTAGAAACAGGGATCTTCCGTCATACCTACAAAGGGAAAACACTATGGGTTAGACTCGGAACAGGAGGTCAAAAACCATAGGTCTCTTCTAAGACAGGCTCCGGGGCACCCTTGACCCAGGTGGTCACAGGGGGTGGCTCCGGCGGTATTCGGGGAGTATAGCCGATCCCGTATCGGCTTGGGTTGGCCCTAGGAAGGATGGGCTCTAGGAGACCCTGGTTTTGTGCCCCTAGACTCTTGTAGGGCGTGTAGCCCATGTTCAATAACATGTTCCACGACCTTTTGTTTTTTGAAAAGATGGGATATAAGTCGTGGTCCTGGAACATGCTATCGTCCATATTAGGCTCGTAGGGCCTTTTGTCCAGGGGTTTTGGAAATAGGGAACGCTTGGGTTTTCCTAGGAGGATTAGAGTTGGGAGGGGGCCTGCTTTGGGCGGCCCCTTCACACATACAACCTTCCTAGGGTTGTTTAACACGAGCCGAGGTGGCTCAACCATGATTTGCCCCAGGTTAACCTCATGGGCCTGGGAGCTCGATAAACAAGGGGAGTTTATGATCCCCTGAAGCTGTGGGTGACTCTCACCTAGGATCACTATGACTTGGTCCCTAAAAGGGATCTTGACACACTTGTGGAAGGTGGATGGCACAGCGCACAAACTGTGTATCCAGGGTCTTCCCAGCAACAGGTTATAATGGGGGTGGATGTCCAAGACATGGAACACCCCCGTGTGTTCGATCCCTCCCGTTTCCATTGGGAGTTCGATGGATCCTAAAGGCCTAGACGCATTCCCATCGTATCCAGTGATAACGATGGGGCTTGGGTTTACTGAAGTCAAGGTGACTCCGATTTTGTACGCCACGTGAAGTGGAAGGATGTTGAGCCCTCCTCCACCATCAACTAGGCACCTGTCCAGAGAGTGGTTGTTTAGAACCACCTCGATATGCAGGGCCTGGTTATGGGTTTCGTAGGGTCTATCTACATCATCTTCCGAAAAGGTGATGGGCGATTTTGCTCCTAAGAAAGCCACTTGGGCAGACAAGGACTCCGGACTTATGTTCGAATCAACCTTGGCCCTTTCTAGAATTTTCTCTAAGACAAGTCTATGCCTAGGCGAGGTTTTGATAAGCTCTAGGATAGACATGTGAATAGGAATCTTTGAAAGGTGGTTTTCAAAATCATAAGGATTTAGGATGATTTTGTCCTTATCTGCTTTTGGCAGACCACTAGGGATACATGCTTTTGAGGGGCCAGGCACACTGACCACCTTTTGAGCACCTTGAAGGTGCGGGGGTTGGTAGATCCTCCCGGATCTAGTGACTTCCCCCACGACCAGCCTAGGGTTCGCGCTAAACTTGGCTCTAAGGATGAGCTGAGGAGAACCTTGGATTTTCAAAACTGGTTTTGCCGGGGTTTCCACTTTTGATGGTCCCCGAATGACGACTTGGGCGGGCCTCTTGTATAGTACAAGGATGGGCGCACAAGCAGGTCGACCAGGTTCGGGCTTTCGCGCTAGTTCCTTGGAAATGGTGAGGGTACATACCTCCTTTCCTTTCCCACTGCCACTGGCGTGTTTGGGAAAGGGTTCCTTGAAGATAGCTTGAGGTGGCTCAGATTCCGCAGTGACCTGGAGCCGGCCCTCCGCTATCAAGTTCTCAATTTTATTTAGAAGAGAGAAGCACCGTTTGGTATCATGGCCTTTGAGCCGATGATACTTGCAAAATCGGTTTAAATACCCCCCTTTGGACGTGACTCCTTCGGGGATTTCAGGGAGTTCGATCATGCCCTGGGCAAGTAGGAGATCTAGGACCTCCGACACAGGTTGCCCCAGCGGAGTGTACTCCCGTTTTTCAATTGGTTTTGAAAAGTTGCGTTCCCTCTTATTTTCTATTTTTTCAAAATTTTTAGAAGTGCCCGCCATGCCTGGATCCACCCGGACATTGGCGATTTTATGGGGCTTTGCCCCTTTGTCCGTTGTGGGCAGCCCATATGCGATGGGTTTTTCCACACGTGTTTTGGGAACGGCACTTCCTTTCCATAAGTGGTCGTATGTCCCTTTTCGCAAGTTGGTTTCGAAAAGGGAGGCCTTTTTGATCAACTTATGGAAAGTTGAAATCTCATGGAGCGAGAGAAGGGTTTTTAACTCGCTTTTGAAATTATCCAGGATGAGCATTACTGCGCATCCTTCGGATATAGGCTCTCGCACTTGGCCTAAAAGAGACCTCCATCTTATAATGAAGGCATGCACGTCTTCGTTCATGCCTTGCTTTGTATCCCTTAAGGTATTCAAGGTTGGCGTGACTTCCACGTTGTGTGCAAATCTTTGCATGAAGCAGTTCGCTAACTCTTCAAAAGTAGCGAACTGGCTTAAGTCGTAGGAAGCCAGCCATTTGGCAGCTGTGCCTTTAAGCGATAGGGGGAACCAATACACCCATTTCATCGAGTCCTTTTTCTTCTTATGGGCTCGACGTGAGAAAAGCTGCAAGTGAGACCTAGGGTCTCCCATGCCATCATACCGATGGAAGTTCGGTATTTCATCGTCACTGTCTGTTTCGTAATCCATAGGAAGGAAATCAGACAGGGCGTAGCTTCTTTTCTCTTTATTTTGCCCTTTCAGCAGCTGCTGTAGGGCTTTACGGTCCTTTTGTGTGAAGGACTCGTGGTATTGGTTGCCTTCCATTACGGAGGCCTCTTTTTGCTTGCGAGGTTTTTCAATTTTCTTTTTAGGCCTTTGTTCACCGTTTGATGAACACGAATCGCCTACTTCAGCCTCTTGGCTGAGAGCATCGATTTTGGCCTCAAATTCCCTTCTCAAGTCCTCGATTTCATCTAGTTTTATTTTGTTTTTGAAAATCCTCCTAGAGTGAGAACTTGATGCGCATGAGCCTTGGCTCGACACTTCACTTGGATTGGATTTTGACATGCTTTTCAAGCTTTTTCAAAATTTCCTAAGTAAAAGCAAAGAAAACAAGTTAAAACGACACCTTTATAAAATTTTCGCAAGACTTCTACAAGTAAACTCGACTTTTTGAAAAAAAGGCTCACGTCCCACCGGGCGTGCCAATCTCTGTAGACGCGCGAAAATCCCCGCCTCTTCGCCTCTTTCGTGGCTTGGAGTGGATCTTATCGTGCGTCTAAGGCCTTTATATATAAACAGGGCGTGCCAGCTAGCTTACTTAAGCTAGCGAAGATATACTTAACACTGACTTCTAAACGTGGCGACTGTGAGCAAGTGAGCTCTTGTCGTCGCAGACCTTCTTGCACCGATGCGCAAGGGTCAGTCTGTACGCTTTTGCAAAAAATCGAGTTTTAGGGAGAAAGTCTACGAAACGGTTCGAGGTGTCTATTTCGGGTCTTTAAGATGCGATTGCATGTTTTAGATCACGTGGATTTGCACGTGCCTAAGTCTTTTCTTTTATCCCTTTTTGGGTCGCCTAGTTTGTGTGTTATGAACACTCCACTACATGGGCGAATTCGAGCGGGGGTTGCTTTGATGCAATATGCGTCCTACCTCGTGGTATGGCGTAGATGCAATGCAAACTCACGCTACTCCAAAGGGAAAACCCGAAATGTAAAGACAATACTGAAGGGAAATAGCGGAAGGGAAATAACCGAAGGGAAATAACCGAAGGGAAATAACCGAAGGGAAATAACCGAAGGGAGATATGTATATATCTTATGTATATGAGCCCTTACTCGGGTCTTGCAAATAAGAGCGAAGGCTCAATGTGGGTGCGTGCTTGAATTGAAAGACTTACACACACGACATGAAATTAAACCCAAATATAAATTGCAGTATGGCCTTGACTAAGGTCTTGGGAGTAAGAGCGAAGGCTCAATGTGTGTGAGAGTGCTTGAATTGAAGTACTACACACACGACATAAATGAAACCCAAATATAACTGCAATAAGGCCTTTACTAAGGTCTTGGGAGTAAGAGCAAAGGCTCAATGTGTGTGAAAGTGCTTGAATTGAAAGACTTACTCACACGACAAGAAATAAAACCCAAATAGTATAGGTCGGCCCTTACTTGGGTCTTTCAAATAAGAGCGAAAGCTCAATGTGTGTGAGAGTGTTTAAATTGAAAGACTCACTCACACGACATGAAATGAAACCCAAATAGTATAGGTCGGCCCTTACTTGGGTCTTTCAAATAAGAGCGAAAGCTCAATGTGTGTGAGAGTGTTTAAATTGAAAGACAACGCACCCAACTTAAACAAAACCCTTCGGAAAAGAAATATATACGTACACTTATATATTAGGGGCTGATTAGGCCCGTGTGTGTTCAAAGTTGTGCACGACTAAGAGAGTGCACGTGTGTGGTTGTGCCAAGCCACGTTATTACAAGCGGGGGGAGACTATGCTCCTTTATTACAACCCCGTATCAAATTGAATTTCAAGCAAGTGTATGATTAAAGACCGAGTTTAGAAACTTACAAGTAGCTGGTCCGTAGAGGTCTTGCTTGAGCGTGGCCTTGGCTTTGGGCTGCAAACGGGAGCTCCGCGAAGGTATGTGACCAAGAGTGCTGGCCGGCTGCAAATGGGGCGCGGGATGGACACCTCGAAGGGGACCGGTGGCAAGTGGGCGGCGCCTCCAAGTAGGGAGTTTAGAGTGGCTGACTAAGTGGGTCTTAGGGTCACTAGGGAAGTTAGGGACTTAGGGAAGCTGGACCTAAAAGGTGAGCTGGTGGGAAGGCCAAAGAGGACACCTAGGGGGGGGTTGGCCGAATGGGAGATGGTGGCTAAGTAGTGGCCAGCCACTTGGGTTATCCTAGGTTCGGCTAGGCTTAGATGGTGGCGGCAAAGAGGTGGAGCTAAGGGGAAGATGGGTGGCTAAGAGTGGAGGGGTGGTAGAGAGTGGCTTTGAGGGAGTTAGGGGGACTTACCGAATGGGGAGGAGTGGCGGATGGAGTGGGAGAGTGGCGGGCAGGTGGCTGTCGGCTGGTGGAGTTGGGGGAAAGGTGGTGACGTCCGGCTGGGGGGGCAGTGGTGGTGGACGGAAGAGGGAAGGTGGCGGCTGGTGGAGCAGGTGGCGGCTGGTGGAGCAGGTCACGGCTGGATGGAAGATGGGAGAAGGAGAGGGCCCGGCTGGGTGGAAGATGGGAGAAGGAGAGGGCCCGGCTGGGTGGTGGAGTCGTTCCCACTTGGAAAACCCGCCCACAATGAGGGGGGTTTAAATAGGGGATGGGTAGGTCGGTTAGGGCTGGGTTGTGGGTAGTGGTTAGGTGGTTTAGGTAGGGTAGTATGTAGATAAGGTGGGCTGGATGGGGTTGGGCCAGATATTTTAAAACTAGGTGGTTGGGAAAATCGTGGGCTAAGGGTGGTTTAGGGCTAGGTTAGGTGGTTGGGTTTTAGGGTGAGGTTTAGTGAGCTAGGTTAGGTGGTTTAGGCTAGGTTTAGGCTAGGATTAGGGAAATTAATCTAGGTTTAGGGAAGGATTAGGGGAGTGGGTTAGGTGATTAGGTTGGGATTAGGCCGGGATTAGGGAAGTGGGTTAGGTGATTAGGTTCAGATTAGGGGTGGATTAGGGGTTTAGGCTAGGTTTAGGCATTTTTGGCTAGGTTTAGGTGAAGGAGCTCCCTTAGCATGGCCCATAGACCTTGATCACCCCATGTTGGTGCAGCCCTAGGTTAGGTTTTAGCTAATTACAAGCTTAAACCCACTCAATTAGGCTAACCCACAAGATTAAACCCAAACTTGACACACAAGTCAAGCTTAATACAACACTCTTGATATTTTTCACCCCCACTCTCTCTCATGCCCAATATCCCACGTGAATTTCAAGTGGGCCCCACCTCCATTTATGAGAAGGTGATGTGGGCCATGGATATGGATATTGGATTGGATCTCTGGATCCAAATCCAAATCCAAGTCCATATGTGGGTTTGGATTGGAATCTGGATATATATGGTCCAGATCCAATCCAAACTGAACTCTGACTCCTTCGAGCTGGGTTCGAGACGGACGATTTGTGCGGGGCCTGACAGCATCAGTGCTCCGTCTGCGTTGGGTCTTCGCCAACATGGTCGTCCGCCTCCGTTTCTGCCTTCCGGAGATGACTTCAAATGATATTTTGGTAAGAACAGGGTCTTGGACGTTCGAGATCCTGGGATGTGAATCAGATGCAAGAGTTGTTGTGCCGGGCTCGACAGGTGCTCCGGTTCCGGGCTCTTCTTGGCTCTCCTGGTCCTGTCTTGATCGGGCCAAGCCACTTCGGGGTTTTTAAAACATGTTTTAAAAGGGTTTTCAAAAGCTATATCATATGTTTTTGAAAGATAAAGTTTAAAACATATATACAGGGTTTGTTTGGAAGGCTCCTGGGTTTCCAAACTCAAAAATGGCCCTTTGGGGCTGCTTGTATAAAACCAGATTTGTTTAAGAAATTCGTGGGATTTCGGGGTGTTTACACAAGTGTATGACTAAAGACCGAGTTTAGACACTTACGAGTAGCTGGTCCGTAGAGGTCTTGCTTGAGCGTGGCCTTGGCTTTGGGCTGCAAACGGGAGCTCCGCGAAGGTATGTGACCAAGGGTGCTGGTCGGCTGCAAATGGGGCGCGGGATGGACGCCTCGAAGGGGACCAGTGGCAAGTGGGCGGCGCCTCCAAGTAGGGAGTTTAGAGTGGCTGAGCAAGTGGGTCTTAGGGTCACTAGGGAAGTTAGGTACTTAGGGAAATTGGACCTAAAAGGTGAGCTAGTGGGAAGGCCAAAGAGGACACCTAGGGGGGTTGGCCGAATGGGAGATGGTGGCTAAGTAGTGGCCAGCCACTTGGGTTATCCTAGGTTCGGCTAGACTTAGGTGGTGGCGGCAAAGGGGCTGGAGTTGCTGGGAAGATGGGTGGCTAAGAGTGGAGAGGTGGTAGAGAGTGGCTTTGAGGGAGTTAGGGGGACTTACCGAATGGGGAGAAGAGGCGGATGGAGTGGGAGAGTGGCGGGCAGGTGGTTGTCGGCTGGTGGAGTTTGGGAGAAAATGGTGGCGTCCGGCTGGGGGGCAGTGGTGGTGGACGGAAGAGGGAAGGTGGCGGAGCAGGTGGCGGCTGGTGGAGGAGCTGGAGTTGCTGGGGAGTGGTCACGGCTGCATGGAAGATGGGAGAAGGAGAGGGCCCGGCTGGGGGTGGAGAGTGGTTCCCACTTGGAAAACCCGCCCACAATGAGGGGGGTTTAAATAGGGGATGGGTAGGTCGGTTAGGGCTGGGTTGTGGGTAGTGGTTAGGTGGTTTAGGTAGGGTAGTATGTAGATAAGGTGGGCTGGATGGGGTTGGGCCAGATATTTTAAAACTAGGGGTTTGGGAAAATCGTGGGCTAAGGGTGGTTTAGGGGTTTAGGGCTAGGTTAGGTGGTTGGGTTTTAGGGTGAGGTTTAGTGAGCTAGGTTAGGTGGTTTAGGCTAGGTTTAGGCTAGGATTAGGGAAACTAATCTAGGTTTAGGGAAGGATTAGGGGAGTGGGTTAGGTGATTAGGTTGGGATTAGGCCGGGATTAGGGAAGTGGGTTAGGTGATTAGGTTCAGATTAGGGGTGGATTAGGGGTTTAGGCTAGGTTTAGGCATTCTGGGTTAGGTTTAGGTGAAGGAGCTCCCTTAGCATGGCCCATAGACCTTGATCACCCCATGTTGGTGCAGCCCTAGGTTAGGTTTTAGCTAATTACAAGCTTAAACCCACTCAATTAGGCTAACCCACAAGATTAAACCCAAACTTGACACACAAGTCAAGCTTAATACAACACTCTTTGATATTTTTCACCCCCACTCTCTCTCATGCCCAATATCCCACGTGAATTTCAAGTGGGCCCCACCTCCATTTATGAGGAGGTGATGTGGGCCTTGGATATGGATATTGGATTGGATCTCTGGATCCAAATCCAAATCCAAGTCCACATATGGGTTTGGATTGGAATCTGGATATATATGGTCCAGATCCAATCCAAACTGAACTCTGACTCCTTCGAGCTGGGTTCGAAACAGACGATTCGTGCGGGGCCTGACAGCATCAGTACTCCGTCTGCATTGGGTCTTCGCCAACATAGTCGTCCGCCTCCGTTTCTGCCTTCCGGAGATGACTTCAAATGCTATTTTGATAAGAACAGGGTCTTGGACGTTCGAGATCCTGGGGTGTGAATCAGATACAAGAGTTGCTGCGCCGGGCTCGACAGGTGCTCCGGTTCCGAGCTCTTCTTGGCTCTCCTGGTCCTGTCTTGATCGGGTCAAGCCACTTCGGGGTTTCAAAACATGTTTTAAAAGGGTTTTCAAAAGCTATATCATATGTTTTTGAAAGATAAAGTTTAAAACATATATACAGGGTTTGTTTGGAAAGCTCCTGGGTTTCCAAACTCAAAAATGGCCCTTTGGGGCTGCTTGTATAAAACCAGATTTGTTTAAGAAATTCGTGGGATTTCGGGGTGTTTACAGATGCCCCTCTTTGGCCTTGTCCAAATAGATTTGGATAAGGGCAAAGATGACAAACACCCCTTTTAATGTCTCCCTAGATCTAGCCACGAAGAATATGGGATCGTCCCATTTTAGCCAAATCTCAATTTTACAAACTCTGGTAGGAGGAGATATCACGCCAAAGGGTTTGACTTATGGAATCTGGTCCTAAATGGGATCATGTTCATGCAAGTACCATGCGTGGAATGCAGATGACATGGGTGTGGTGCCCAGAGTGGCGACCTCCCAGAGACCAGGTGTGGTCGAACTCTAGAGACTTACAAGGCCTACTGCTCCAAGTGAGCAAAAACCCTATGCTAATCGATGTTCGGTTTTTAAAACTTATTTACAAAAGCTATTTACAAAAGGGACAACTGTCTTGAGTCTCGATCCTAAGGATCTCAAGCTCTTCGTGCTTGCCCTTGTTTGAGTCTTAACACTCGCTTATCTAGCGGAGGTTTTATAAGAAAACAAGCTTCATTTCAAATTCCTACGCCTTACTCGAAACGTCGAATTCTCAAACAAGATGAAATTCAAGTAAGTAAATCCTATTTTTACTTTAGGATTCCTTGAAATGAACCATGCTTTAGCTTGGGATAAGCCAGGGATGGGAAAGACATACCACGGTCCCTTCTGAAGCGTCCCGTGGTTTGAGGCATAGAAGGCGGAAAACTGCTCTTTTTGAGCTTTTTGGCCTCTTTTTCCTTTTTTCCATAGAGGGTCTCCCTTTGGGAGTATTTTTTCTTTAATCCCTCTTTTTTTATAAGAGAATCGATTTTTCTTTTTGAAGTCTGGTTTCTTTCTTTTGGAAAGAGACTCTAAATGGGAAATTCCCTTTTGTTTTGGGCCTTTGTTTTCCTTTTGGAAGGAGAAGAGAAGAGGAGAGGACTTATCCCAAGCCTACACTCGATTCATTCCAGATCAGCCTATTTAGAAATAGCACGTACTACTTGCAAGTATCTTGCTATGTTGAACTAGGCCCTTCTCTGTAAGATGAAGGATTTTGAAATGCAACCACGATTTTGAAAACTCCACTCTTTCACAAGTGCGAATTCTCTCACTCAGGGTCACACGAGTTCGCCTTTGCACCTTATTCACACGTCTCAGGGCAGCTATCCCTCTAAAATTTTCGAAAACTGGAATTTAATCCAGATCCTACGCATGATACTTCTTTAAGTATTGAATATTGATAGGATCTGCTAAATTCCTACCTTCTACATCGATCAACCAATACGAATTGTTCGTAGTGGTTGCTCGTACAACATAGGGTCCATCCCAGTTGGGGCGCCACTTGCCTAGGGGGTGTGGGCCACGATGGTGGATGGTTTTCAAGACCAGATCTCCCACTTCAAAGTGGCGAGGTCTCATGTGTTTGCTATAATGTCGGGCTATCCTTTGCCGGTATGCACGAGCATGATCCATGGCAAGGAGTCGCCTCTCATCTAGCAAATCTAGTTCGGCCATCCTAGCATGCTGAAGTGTCTCTAGGGGGAGGTCGAGTGCAATGGATGTATGGAATGAATGCAGTTGGGTATGAATGGGAAGAATGGCGTTTGTGCCATAGACCAATTTGAATGGTGTGGCATTCGTGGGAGTCCGGATGGAAGTCCTATAAGCCCATAAGGCTTCATCCAGCTTCTCATGCCACCTCCTACCCTTCTCTAAGGTCTTCTCAATGATACCAATGAGAGTCTTGTTTGTGGCTTCGGCTTGGCCGTTGCCTTGAGGGTAGTAGGGCGAGGAGAAGTGGTGAGTTATGCCATACGTGTTGCACAACTTAACCATCCGCTCGTTCTTGAATGGGGTACCATTATCAGACACAAGGTCTCGTGGAACCCCAAATCGAGCCAAGATATTCCTCCGGATGAAAGCCACCACATGTTGCCCCATTACATTCGTTAGGGAAATGGCTTCCACCCACTTGGAGAAATACTCCGTGGCTGCTAAGATAAAACGATGCCCATTCGAGGCCTTTGGGAATATGGGGCCTACAATGTCAAACGCCCACATGGTAAATGGCCAGGGGCTGACCACGGAATGCAATGCAGATGAAGGGATATGAATGGCGTGCCCATGCACTTGACATGGATGACACTTTCTAACATGATCGTGACAATCCTTTTTCAGGGTGGACCAAAAATAACCCCCTCTAAGTATTTTCATTGCCATCATGTTGGCATTAATATGACCTCCACATTCTCCGTCGTGGAACTCGTGCATCACTATCCTAGCCTCCTCTAGGTCGATACACCTAAGCAGAATGCCGGTAAAACTCTTTTTGTATAAGACCCCACCCAGAATGGTGTATCGGGTCGAAATCTTACGAATGAATGCCCTATCTTTGGATGTGGCATCCTCGGTGAATCCCCCATTTTCTAAAAATTGTTTTATGTCATAGAACCAGGGTTTTTCAATAGACTCTGGGTTGTTTTGGCAAATATCTAAGTCGTGTGTGGATGGATGGGGCGCATGCCATATTTCCAAAGATCTGGTCCCTGAAATGGGATCGACCTTCAGGGCTGAACCCAAGGAAGAGAGGGCATCGGCGATGCCATTGTCCTCTCTTCCCACGTGTGTGAGCTTACACGACTGGAAGGTTTGGACCAATCGAGTGGCCAACTCGTAATATGGAAGTAGTTTCTCATTACGTACTTGCCAAATTTTTAAAACCTGGTTTATGACAAGAAGCGAATCTCCAAAGACCTCGATGCATGATGCCCCTAGAGTTTTCGAAATCCTTAAGCCTTGTATGAGTGCTTCATACTCAGCTACGTTGTTGGAACATTCGAAATCTAAGCGGACCGCTATGGGAATCTCGCCCTTTTCAGGGGAGATTAGGATGATCCCGGCACCAGCCCCTCGTTGGTTTCGTGCCCCGTCGAAGTGCATCTTCCACACTTGGTTTTCGAAAGAATTTGCCAAAATGTGGTTTTGAAAATGGTTTTGCAATATGCCTTCATCAGGCATTTCGACAAGAGTGGGATATGCGTCCTCTAAGGGGAAGTCAGCCACGTAATCTGCTAGGGCTTGCCCCTTAACGGAGATCTGGTGATGGTATTTCAGATCATACTCCATTAGAAGGAGTTGCCATTTGCCCAATCTACCCGTGAGAATGGGTTTTTCGAACAAGTGCTTGATTGGATCAAGCTTGGACACTATCCAGATCTCATGATCTAGGAAGTAGTGTCTGAATTTCTGGCAGGCCCAGACTAGGGCCAAGCACGTCTTCTCCATGGCTTGATAATTTCGTTCATAAGCTAAGAGAGTTTTCGAAATATAGTAGATGGCATACTCCTTATGGGTGTCATCCTCGTATTGAGCCAACAGGGCTCCTAAAGCGTTTACATGCACGGAGATGTATAATAAAAGCGGTTTTCCTTGCTTTGGAGGATTCAAAACGGGGGGGATTAACCAAGTATGCCTTTAGTCTCTCGAAGGACTTTTGGCATTCGTCATCCCATAAGAATTTCGTACCCTTCCTCAACAGTTTGTTGAAGGGTTCGCATCTAGTTGCCAGATTTGATATGAATCGGCGCACAGATTGTAATCGACCCTGGAGGCTACGGACTTGGGTGAGATTGGAGGGTGGAGCCATGTCTATGATGGCTCGACACTTAGAGGGGTCGACTTCTATTCCCCTTTGGCTCACCATAAAGCCTAGAAGCTTTCCTGATTCTACCCCGAACACACATTTTTGAGGGTTTAACTTTACTTTGTAAAGCCTAAGCCTTTCGAAAATTTTTTGTAAACATTCGATATGGGTGCATCGGGTTTTGGATTTTGCCAAGAGATCATCTACATACACTTCTACAAGCTCGTGAATTTGATCATGGAAGATCGTGTTCATGGCTCGTTGGTATGTTGCGCCGGCATTTTTCAAACCAAAGGGCATGACTGTATAGCAGTACGTGCCCCATGGGGTTGTGAAGGCGGTCTTACCCTGATCTCGTGGGCTTAGTTTGATTTGATTATAGCCTGAATAACCATCCATGAATGAAAACATTTCATGATTTGCAGTACTATCGACTATCAAATCTATGTTTGGTAAAGGATAATTATCCTTTGGAGTGGCTTTATTCAGGTTTCTGAAATCGATGCATATTCGAATTTTCCCATTGGTTTTTCGAACTACAACGATATTTGACAACCAATCAGAATACGCAATGGGTTTTATAAATCCGGCTTTTAGCAGATCTTCTAAACCCTCTTTGACTTGCGTGTGTACATTCGGGTGTATTTTCCTAAGCTTCTGCTTTATTGGTTTTACACCTACATCTAAGGGGAGACGATGCTCGACTATGCTGAGATCTATGCCCGGCATGTCTTCATACGTCCATGCAAACACATCTAAATAGGTTCGTAGAAATGCAATGAATGCTAACTTTTCAGTTTCATGCAAGCATGCGCCTATTTTGATGGTTTTGGGATTGGAATCATCCCCTAGGTTCACCTCTACGAAATCTCCTCCTACTGATTGGGAAGGTTTTTCAAAATCGAGAATTCTATGAAATTCTAGGAGCTCAGAAGTGGGATCTTCCTCAAGGGGATCCACTTCTGGGCTTCGATCATTCTCGTGGACTTTAGACCCGAGGGAACTTGATGCGTGGTTTTCAAAATAACCTGGTTTTGTACTTGGATTTTCAAGTGATTTCGAAATTTTTGGTCTGGCTATGCAGACAACGTTTCTTTCGAAATCCTTTTCTTTCGCCAAAGTCATACCAGGAGCAGCTATGTACAAAATCTTTTTGGTATTTTCCAAATTTTCGATTTTTTTGGGTTTTTGTAAAACAAGAACTTTGGGAACTATACAAAGGACACTTTTTTCGAGTTTTTGTTTTTCCATTGTTTTGGTTTTTCTTGTTTTTCGATTTTTTTGATTTTAGGTTTTTAAATGTTTTTGGTATTTTTTTAGAAAAAGGGATCTTCCGTCATACCTACAAAGGGAAAACACTACGGGTTAGACTCGGAATAGGAGGTCTAAACCATAGGTCTCTTCTAAGACAGGCTCCGGGGCACCCTTGACCCAGGTGGTCACAGGGGGTGGCTCCGGCGGTATTTGGGGAGTATAGCCGATCCCATATCGGCTTGGGTTGGCCCTAGGAAGGATGGGCTCTAGGAGACCCTGGTTTTGTGCCCCTAGACTCTTGTAGGGCGTGTAGCCCATGTTCAATAACATGTTCCACGACCTTTTGTTTTTTGAAAAGATGGGATATAAGTCGTGGTCCTGGAACATGCTATCGTCCATATTAGGCTCGTATGGCCTTTTGTCCAGGGGTTTTGGAAATAGGGAACGCTTGGGTTTTCCTAGGAGGATTAGAGTCGGGAGGGGGCCTGCTTTTGGCGGCCCCTTCACACATACAACCTTCCTAGGGTTGTTCAACACGAGCCGAGGTGGCTCAACCATAATTTGCCCCAGGTTAGCCTCATGGGCCTGGGAGCTTGATAAACAAGGGGAGTTTATGATCCCCTGAAGCTGTGGGTGACTCTCACCTAGGATCACTACGACTTGGTCCCTAAAAGGGATCTTGACACACCTGTGGAAGGTGGATGGCACAGCGCACAAACTGTGTATCCAGGGTCTTCCCAGCAACAGGTTATAATGGGGGTGGATGTCCAAGACATGGAACACCCCCGTGTGTTCGATCCCTCCCGTTTCCATTGGGAGTTCGATGGATCCTAAAGGCCTAGACGCATTCCCATCGTATCTAGTGATAACGATGGGGCTTGGGTTCACTGAAGTCAAGGTGACTCCGATTTTGTATGCCACGTGAAGTGGAAGGATGTTGAGCCCTCCTCTACCATCAACTAGGCACCTGTCGAGAGAGTGGTTGTTTAGAACCACCTCGATATGCAGGGCCTGGTTATGGGTTTCGTAGGGTCTATCTACATCATCTTCCGAAAAGGTGATGGGCGATTTTGCTCCTAATAAAGCCACTTGGGCAGACAAGGATTCCGGACTTATGTTCGAATCAACCTTGACCCTTTCTAGAATTTTCTCTAAGACAAGTCTATGCCTAGGCGAGGTTTTGATAAGCTCTAGGATAGACATGTGAATAGGAATCTTTGAAAGGTGGTTTTCGAAATCATAAGGATTTAGGATGATTTTGTCCTTATCTGCTTTTGGCAGACCACTAGGGATACATGCTTTTGAGGGGCCAGGCACACTGACCACCTTTTGAGCACCTTGAAGGTGCGGGGGTTGGTAGATCCTCCCGGATCTAGTGACTTCCCCCACGACCAGCCTAGGGTTCGCGCTAAACTTGGCTCTAAGGATGAGCTGAGGAGAACCTTGGATTTTAAAAACTGGCTTTGCCGGGGTTTCCACTTTTGATGGTCCCCGAATGACGACTTGGGCGGGCCTCTTGTATAATACAAGGATGGGCGCACAAGCAGGTCAACCAGGTTCGGGCTTTCGCGCTAGTTCCTTGGAAATGGTGAGGGTACATACCTCCTTTCCTTTCCCACTGCCACTGGCGTGTTTGGGAAAGGGTTCCTTGAAGATAGCTTGAGGTGGCTCAGGTTCCGCAGTGACCTGGAGCCGGCCCTCCGCTATCAAGTTCTCAATTTTATTTAGAAGAGAGAAGCACCGTTTGGTATCATGGCCTTTGAGCCGATGATACTTGCAAAATCGCTTCAAATACCCCCCTTTGGACGTGACTCCTTCGGGGATTTCAGGGAGTTCGATCATGCCCTGGGCAAGTAGGAGGTCTAGGACCTCCGACACAGGTTGCCCCAGCGGAGTGTACTCCCGTTTTTCAATTGGTTTTGAAAAATTGCGTTCTCTCTTATTTTCTATTTTTTCAAAATTTTTAGAAGTGCCCGCCATGCCTGGATCCACCCGGACATTGGCGATTTTATGGGGCTTTGCCACTTTGTCCGTTGTGGGCAGCCCATATGCGATGGGCTTTTCCACACGTGTTTTGGGAACGGCACTTCCTTTCCATAAGTGGTCGTATGTCCCTTTTCGCAAGTTGGTTTCGAAAAGGGAGGCCTTTTTGATCAACTTATGGAAAGTTGAAATCTCATGGAGCGAGAGAAGGGTTTTTAACTCGCTTTTGAAATTATCCAGGATGAGCATTACTGCGCATCCTTCGGATATAGGCTCTCGCACTTGGCCTAAAAGAGACCTCCATCTTATAATGAAGGCATGGACGTCTTCGTTCATGCCTTGCTTTGTATCCCTTAAGGTATTCAGGGTTGGCGTGACTTCCACGTTGTGTGCAAATCTTTGCATGAAGCAGTTCGCTAGCTCTTCAAAAGTAGCGAACTGGCTTAAGTCGTAGGAAGCCAGCCATTTGGCAGTTGTGCCTTTAAGGGATAGAGGGAACCAATACACCCATTTCATCGAGTCCTTTTTCTTCTTATGGGCTCGACGTGAGAAAAGCTGCAAGTGAGACCTAGGGTCTCCCATGCCATCATACCGATGGAAGTTCGGTATTTCATCGTCACTGTCTGTTTCGTAATCCATAGGAAGGAAATCAGACAGGGCGTAGCTTCTTTTCTCTTTATTTTGCCCTTTCAGCAGCTGCTGTAGGGCTTTACGGTCCTTTTGTGTGAAGGACTCGTGGTATTGGTTGCCTTCCATTACGGAGGCCTCTTTTTGTTTGCGAGGTTTTTCAATTTTCTTTTTAGGCCTTTGTTCACCGTTTGATGAACACGAATCGCCTACTTCAGCCTCTTGGCTGAGAGCATCGATTTTGGCCTCAAATTCCCTTCTCAAGTCCTCGATTTCATCTAATTTTATTTTGTTTTTGAAAATCCTCCTAGAGTGAGAACTTGATGCGCATGAGCCTTGGCTCGACACTTCACTTGGATTGGATTTTGACATGCTTTTCAAGCTTTTTCAAAATTTCCTAAGTAAAAGCAAAGAAAACAAGTTAAAAAAACGACACCTTTATAAAATTTTCGCAAGACTTCTACAAGTAAACTCGATTTTTGAAAAGGCTCACGTCCCACCGGGCGTGCCAATCTCTGTAGACGCGCGAAAAAAAATCCCCGCCTCTTCGCGTCTTTCGGGGCTTGGAGTGGATCTTATCGTGCGTCTAAGGCCTATGTATATAAACAGGGCGTGCCAGCTAGCTTACTTAAGCTAGCGAAGATATACTTAACACTGACTTCTAACGTGGTGACTGTGAGCAAGTGAGCTCTTGTCGTCGCAGACCTTCTTGCACCGATGCGCAAGGGTCAGTCTGTACGCTTTTGCAAAAATCGAGTTTTGGGGAGAAAGTCTACGAAACGGTTTCGAGGTGTCTATTTCGGGTCTTTAAGATGCGATTGCATGTTTTAGATCACGTGGATTTGCACGTGCCTAAGTCTTTTCTTTTATCCCTTTTTGGGTCGCCTAGTTTGTGTGTTATGAACACTCCACTACATGGGCGAATTCGAGCGGGGGTTGCTTCGATGCAATATGCGTCCTACCTCGTGGTATGGCGTAGATGCAATGCAAACTCACGCTACTCCAAAGGGAAAACCCAAAATGTAAAGACAATACTGAAGGGAAATAACAGAAGGGAAATAACCGAAGGGAAATAACCGAAGGGAAATAACCGAAGGGAAATACGTATATATCTTATGTATATGAGCCCTTACTCGGGTCTTGCAAATAAGAGCGAAGGCTCAATGTGGGTGCGTGTTTGAATTGAAAGACTTACACACACGACATGAATTTAAACCCAAATATAAATTGCAGTATGGCCTTGACTAAGGTCTTGGGAGTAAGAGCGAAGGCTCAATGTGTGTGAGAGTGCTTGAATTGAAGTACTACACACACGACATAAATGAAACCCAAATATAACTGCAATAAGGCCTTTACTAAGGTCTTGGGAGTAAGAGCGAAGGCTCAATGTGTGTGAAAGTGCTCGAATTGAAAGACTTACTCACACGACAAGAAATAAAACCCAAATAGTATAGGTCGGCCCTTACTTGGGTCTTTCAAATAAGAGCGAAAGCTCAATGTGTGTGAGAGTGTTTAAATTGAAAGACTTACTCACACGACATGAAATGAAACCCAAATAGTATAGGTCGGCCCTTACTTGGGTCTTTCAAATAAGAGCGAAAGCTCAATGTGTGTGAAAGTGCTTGAATTGAAAGACAACGCACCCAACTTAAACAAAACCCTTCGGAAATGAAATATATACGTACACTTATATATATTAGGGGCTGATTAGGCCCGTGTGTGTTCAAAATTGTGCACGACTAAGAGAGTGCACGTGTGTGGTTGTGCCAAGCCACGTTATTACAAGCGGGGGGAGACTATGCTCCGTAATTACAACCCCGTATCAAATTGAATTTCAAGCAAGTGTATGACTAAAGACCGAGTTTAGACACTTACGAGTAGCTGGTCCGTAGAGGTCTTGCTTGAGCGTGGCCTTGGCTTTGGGCTGCAAACGGGAGCTCCGCGAAGGTATGTGACCAAGGGTGCTGGTCGGCTGCAAATGGGGCGCGGGATGGACGCCTCGAAGGGGACCGGTGGCAAGTGGGCGGCGCCTCCAAGTAGGGAGTTTAGAGTGGCTGAGCAAGTGGGTCTTAGGGTCACTAGGGAAGTTAGGTACTTAGGGAAATTGGACCTAAAAGGTGAGCTAGTGGGAAGGCCAAAGAGGACACCTAGGGGGGTTGGCCGAATGGGAGATGGTGGCTAAGTAGTGGCCAGCCACTTGGGTTATCCTAGGTTCGGCTAGACTTAGGTGGTGGCGGCAAAGGGGCTGGAGTTGCTGGGAAGATGGGTGGCTAAGAGTGGAGAGGTGGTAGAGAGTGGCTTTGAGGGAGTTAGGGGGACTTACCGAATGGGGAGAAGAGGCGGATGGAGTGGGAGAGTGGCGGGCAGGTGGTTGTCGGCTGGTGGAGTTTGGGAGAAAATGGTGGCGTCCGGCTGGGGGCAGTGGTGGTGGACGGAAGAGGGAAGGTGGCGGAGCAGGTGGCGGCTGGTGGAGGAGCTGGAGTTGCTGGGGAGTGGTCACGGCTGCATGGAAGATGGGAGAAGGAGAGGGCCCGGCTGGGGGTGGAGAGTGGTTCCCACTTGGAAAACCCGCCCACAATGAGGGGGGTTTAAATAGGGGATGGGTAGGTCGGTTAGGGCTGGGTTGTGGGTAGTGGTTAGGTGGTTTAGGTAGGGTAGTATGTAGATAAGGTGGGCTGGATGGGGTTGGGCCAGATATTTTAAAACTAGGGGTTTGGGAAAATCGTGGGCTAAGGGTGGTTTAGGGGTTTAGGGCTAGGTTAGGTGGTTGGGTTTTAGGGTGAGGTTTAGTGAGCTAGGTTAGGTGGTTTAGGCTAGGTTTAGGCTAGGATTAGGGAAACTAATCTAGGTTTAGGGAAGGATTAGGGGAGTGGGTTAGGTGATTAGGTTGGGATTAGGCCGGGATTAGGGAAGTGGGTTAGGTGATTAGGTTCAGATTAGGGGTGGATTAGGGGTTTAGGCTAGGTTTAGGCATTCTGGGTTAGGTTTAGGTGAAGGAGCTCCCTTAGCATGGCCCATAGACCTTGATCACCCCATGTTGGTGCAGCCCTAGGTTAGGTTTTAGCTAATTACAAGCTTAAACCCACTCAATTAGGCTAACCCACAAGATTAAACCCAAACTTGACACACAAGTCAAGCTTAATACAACACTCTTTGATATTTTTCACCCCCACTCTCTCTCATGCCCAATATCCCACGTGAATTTCAAGTGGGCCCCACCTCCATTTATGAGGAGGTGATGTGGGCCTTGGATATGGATATTGGATTGGATCTCTGGATCCAAATCCAAATCCAAGTCCACATATGGGTTTGGATTGGAATCTGGATATATATGGTCCAGATCCAATCCAAACTGAACTCTGACTCCTTCGAGCTGGGTTCGAAACGGACGATTCGTGCGGGGCCTGACAGCATCAGTACTCCGTCTGCGTTGGGTCTTCGCCAACATAGTCGTCCGCCTCCGTTTCTGCCTTCCGGAGATGACTTCAAATGCTATTTTGATAAGAACAGGGTCTTGGACGTTCGAGATCCTGGGGTGTGAATCAGATACAAGAGTTGCTGCGCCGGGCTCGACAGGTGCTCCGGTTCCGGGCTCTTCTTGGCTCTCCTGGTCCTGTCTTGATCGGGTCAAGCCACTTCGGGGTTTCAAAACATGTTTTAAAAGGGTTTTCAAAAGCTATATCATATGTTTTTGAAAGATAAAGTTTAAAACATATATACAGGGTTTGTTTGGAAAGCTCCTGGGTTTCCAAACTCAAAAATGGCCCTTTGGGGCTGCTTGTATAAAACCAGATTTGTTTAAGAAATTCGTGGGATTTCGGGGTGTTTACAGGGAGTTTTGAAAATATTTTATTTTGGGTGTTTACACAAACTATTCAAAAAAATTAAGAAATAAGTCTTTGAAAATAGAACTGTAGACACCGAAAATTTTCACTTGCGGGTTCTTAGGCCTGAAGTGAACCTTTTCGCAATCTACTTCGCTTTATGGGCGTGCCAGCTAGTTTACTTTAACTAGCAAAGTATGTTTTGAAAACAATCTGACTTTTGAAAGGCGATTGTAGGCAAGCGGGATTTTTACGTCGCAGACCTTCTTGCACCGATGCGCAAGGGTCAGTCTGTACGCTTAGAGACTTCGTTTTGAAACAAGTTTAACTCAAAATATATTTTGAATGAAGAAGTGTTTTAAAACCTTTTGAAAACCATGCATTTGGGCGATTTTGACTTTATAAGGGTTGGACGACCCTAAGTCTTGCACGATTTGATTCGGGTTTGTACGATTCTCAGATTTTAGATCACGTGGATTTGCACGTGCCTAAGTCTTTCTTTTTATCCCTTTATGGGCCACCTAGGTGTGTGTTATGAACACTCCACTACATGGGGCGAATTTTGAGCGGGAGTACGGGGCTTGCTTCGATGCAATATGCGTCCTACCTCGTGGTATGGCGTAGATGCAATGCAAACTCACGCTACTCCAAAGGGAAAACCCGAAATTAAAAGACAATGCCGAAGGGAAATTGCCGAAGGGAAATAACTTGTAAAGTAAATAGCGGAAGGGGAAATATGGCTATATCTTAAGAGCGGAAAGGCTCAATTGTGTAAGTGTGTGTCGTGTATATATTGAAAGACAACGCACACGACTTGAACCTTAAAACCCGAATCTTAAAGACGTAGCCGAAAGAAATACTTTATATAGAGTATATGTAGGGGCCCTTACTTGGGTCTTGTAAATAAGAGCGAAGGCTCAATGTGTGTGCGTGCTTGAATTGAAAGACTTACACACACGACATGAAATGAAACCCAAATATAAATTGCAGTATGCCTTGACTAAGGTCTTGGGAGTAAGAGCGAAAGCTCAATGTGTGTGAGTGTAGAATTGAAGTACTACGCACACGACATAAATGAAACCCAAATATAACTGCAATAAGGCCTTTACTAAGGTCTTGGGAGTAAGAGCGAAGGCTCAATGTGTGTGCGTGTGGAAAATGGAAAGACAACACACACGACTTAATTAAAAACCCCCTTGACTTAAAATATATAAATATAACTATATATTAAGGGCTGGTTAGGCCCGTGTGTGTGCAAAAAGTGTACGACTAAGAGCGGAAAGGCTCAAGTGCACATGTGTGTGGGTGTGTCAAACCACGTTATTACAATCGGGGGGAGACGAAGCTCCTTTACTACAACCCCGTATCAAAATTTAATTGAATATAAAGCAAGTTAATGTAATAGACCAAGTTTAGACACTTACAAATAGCTGGTCCATGTTCAACTTGCTTGCACGTGGGCTCACGGTTCACCTTGGGCAGCCAAGAGGGGGTTATCCTAGGGGGCTTTGAGAGAGGTTCTATGAGGCACGGTTAGGGTCTTAGGGGAACTAAGGTTCGGCCAAGACGGGGGCTATGTAGGGTCTGTCCTAGGGTCTGTCCTAGGGTACAGGTCACGGCCAGGGTGCAGGTTGGGTCGGCAGGAAGGTGGACAGGGCGGCAGGAAGGTGGACAGGGCGGCAGGAAGGCGTCTGGCGCCTGGCGCAGCAGACGGGCGCCTGGCGCTGGGCGCGCTGGGGCGCAGGGAGGCGTCTGGCGCGCGGGACGGCTGCGGCGCGGGGCGTGCAGGCGACAGAGGGGCGCGCGGCAGGAAGCAGGGCGCGCGGCAGCAGAAGGGGCGCGCGGCAGGACTCAGGGCGCGCGGCAGGCGCTGGTTGCTCACGGCCGGCCGGGTTGAAGTTGTTGGGGTTTGTTAGGGATGGTTTGAGGCGGTTGGGGTTAGGTTAGGTCTAGTTAGGGTTCAGTTAGGGTTAGGTTGGTTCAGTTAGGGTTAGGTTCAGTTAGGGTTAGGTAGGTTCGAACCTAGGCTAGGTTGGGGTTAGGTTTACCTCTTGGAGCCGGTCCTTCATGGCTTGAGCCCACGTCTCCATGGTTGCAGCCTCTTGGTCCAGCCCACCTTGGTTGCAGCCACTTGGTCTAGACCCACTTAGCCCACATGGCTTGAACCCACCTCACCCAATGAGCCCACATGGCTAGGTCTATCACTCCCTCTCTCTCCTCCCAAATATTTGCATGAACCCTTTACATGGACCCCCTCACCTCTATTTATAGAGATTTGAGGTGGGTCTTGGATTTGGGTTTGGGTTTGGGGTTTGGATCCATACCCAAATCCAAACACTATTTGGATCTGGATATTGGATCTCGGATATTTTGAGATCTGTATCCGATCCAAACCCAATATTTTTATGGATACGGATCTGGATATTTTGATCCAGATCCGATCCAATCCAAACACTATTTGGATCCAATCCAAATCCAAACACTATTTGGATCGACCCAAACACTATTTGGATTGGCCCAAATCCAAACACTATTCATTACATGGATTTGGATCTGGATATATATGGTCCAGATCCAAATCAAAATTTCTTCGGACAGTCCTTCTTGGCTTCTCGAGGCGAACGATCTGTGCGAGCACTGGCTTCATCAGCGCTCCGTCTGGTGCTGGGTTTTCCCCAACTTTGTCGTCCGGACTCCGTCTCGCCGTTCTGGACTCCGTTGAGCTTTTCATCAAATGTGCTCTGCTTTCTTTTGTTTTTTCATCAGGGAGTGGCTTCTGAAGCTCTGGGCTTGAATCCTCTTCGGGCCTAGGGTCTTCTTTTGCCTTCTGTACCTGTTTTCACATTTCAAAACAGGTCGTCGTTTTGGCTCAAACGAGCTTTTTGGTGTTTCGAGAGTTTTTGAAAAATAGAAGATTTGGGGTGTTTACAAGAACCAGTTTCTTTTTTTCAGAACTTGAGTTGTTTTGAGTCAAGAGGTGAGTTCACGATATTTGCAAGTTCATTTGAATTGAAATTTGATTTTTAAAACATATCGGATCTTAAACAATTTTTAAGCGCCTAGATTGACTGTTGAGCATCGGTTCAAAAAGATCTACGGTGAAAATAGTTTACTTACTTGCATTCGCCAAAAAGTCAAATTTTTTATAAAACTTTACTAATTTAAGCAAACTAGCTAACACACTTGCACACTTATAGTTTTGCGAATTGAATTTCACATCTCTTTATAGGCTTTGGAATAAAATTCTCATTTACAATGATCTTGTTCTTAAATTGATGTAACACAAAGGCCCTCAACCTTTAGGTAAGTGACATCCTAATTGAGAAGTATGTTATGTTGTAAAAAGGGTTATATCTGGTAATTCCTATGCACTCACTCATGTTGATGATAGAGATCAATTTGACCCAATAAAGATTTAGTATTTTAAAAAATATTATTCATAACTTAGTCCAACCATAATAGTTTAGCATGGGTCATTCAAAATAAGTGAGACAAATATGAGTCAATCCATATAGATATGTGCATCAAATATAAGTAGAACTCTAAACACCTAAATTTTTTCAAAAAAAATGTTTTTCAAAAGTTTCCCTTTATAAGTAAAATTATGATCATTGGTCTTTTAAGGTTTCTTTCAATGAAGACACTTTAAGCAAGCTCATTTCTAACCCAAAATTTTGTGTGAAATTGAATTTGAGGGTTACTTTGATCCCCATAAAAAAAATAAAACTTTGTTAAAATCTAAAAATGACCATCTTACCCTCAAGGTTGTATTAGCGAAATTTCATAGTTTCAAGCATGTTTCCTTTAAAGAAGGGGTTGTAAAAGTCAAAATGAGGCATTAAGAATCAAAATAAGTTCTACCAGTAAAACTTTTGTAAAATAACCATTTTACCCTTATAAGCATATTTGAATTAAAAAACAAAAATAGAACATTCAGTTCAAAAGTGTGGAACAAAGAAGTTAAGGAAGGACCTTAAAAACTGATAAGACTTAGGTTCGGTGATGACTCAAGCTCATGCAAAAGACATCAAGTGAAAAGTTTGAAATACCCCGACGAAGGAAGATTATTTTGATCATTTTCAAGCATCACTTTTCAAAAGAAAACATTTTGATAATTTTGAAAGTCACAACCGCAGATTTGCAAAATGATTTGAAAACTTGATATTCAAAATTTCAAAAAGGGAAATTGGATATTTATCCAAAGATGGATCAAGGCCTGAATCAGAAGGAGGCGAACTCCTGTAAATACCCCGAAATCCCACGAATTCCTCAAAACAACCTGGTTTTGTAAAAGCAACCCCAAAGGGCTATTTTGAGTCTGGAAACCCAAGAGCCTTCTAGGCAACCCTGTACATATGTTTTAAACTTTACATATTTCAAAAAATGTATAATATGCGTTAAAAACCTTTTAAAACACGTTTTTCAAAACCCCAAAGCAGCTTGGCCTAATTCAGACAGGACCAAAAAAGCTAAGGAGAGCCTAGAACCGAAGCACATGTCGAGCCCGGCACAGCAACTCTCATATTGAATCCACCCCCAGGATCTCGAACGTCCAAGACCCTATCATCATAAAAACATTACTTGAAATCAGCTTCGGAAGGCGAAAATAGAGGCGGACGATCATGTTGGCGAAGACCCAACGCAGACGGAGTACTAATGCTGTCAGACCCCGCACAAACCGTTCGCTTCGAACACAGCCCGAAGGAGTCAGAATTCAGTTTGGATCGGATCAGGACCATATATATCCAGATCCCAATCCAAACCCATGTGTGGACTTGGATTTGGATTTGGATCCAGAGATCCAATCCAATATCCACATCCATGGTCCACATCACCTTCTCATAAATGGAGGTGGGGCCCACTTGAATTTCACGTGGGATTATGGGCATGAGAGAGAGTGGGGGAGGATAAGATTAAAGTGTGTTGTAATTAAGCTTGACTTGTGTGTCAAGTTTGGGGTTAATCATGTGGGTTAGCCTAATTAAAGTGGGTTTAAGCTTGTAATTAGCCAAAACCTAACCTAGGGCTGCACCAACATGATGTAATTAAGGTCTATGGGTCATGCAAAGGGAGCTCCTTAATCCAATCCTAACCAAAAACACCTAATCCTAGCCTTTTACCCTAATCCTGTCCTAATCCTAGCCTAATCACCTAACCCACTTCCCTAATCCTGGCCTAATCCCAACCTAATCACCTAACCCACTTCCCTAATCCTTCCCTAAACCTAACCTAATCCTAGCCTAATCACCTAACCCACCTCACTAAACCTCACCCCAAAACCAACCCACCTAGCTAAACCCTAAACCTCTAAACCACCCCACCTAAACCTAGCACAACCTCTACCCAAAACCCCTTGTATGAAAATATCTGGCCCCTCCCCAAAACCAGCCCACCTTATCACCACACCACCACCCCTAGACCACCTTACCACCTTCCTAATACCACCCCCAACCGACCTCTCAGCCCTATATAAACCCCCCCCCCCAAGGGGCGGGTTTTTCCAAGTTCTTCCATCCTCTTTCCAGCCCAACCGAGTCCAGCCAGCCCAACCACTCCCAGCCAAGTCTTCCACCTGTACCACAGTCGGCCACCACCTTGCTCCACCTGCTCCACCACACCCCAATCGGCCAACCACCTGTCGCCACCATTCCCATCCGGCCGAACCATCCACCTCAACTGCCCGGCTGCTCCTCTTCCATCCACCGCCTCCCATCACCACCGATTAGTATCTTCACTTCACTCCACCTCTTCTTCGCTCCCCCTCCACTCCTAGCCACCTACACCACCACCACATCACCCTAACACCAGCCACCCTCCATCCTACCCATTCGGCCAAACCTCAGCCACTTCAAACACCCGCCATTACCTAGCCACCCTAGCTACACCCGGCCACTCCACCTAACTCCCTAAGACCTACCCATATCATTCCCCCTCAGCCCCTAACTCCACCTTACCCCATACCCTAGTTAGTTTCCTTCCCATCCACGCCACCCATAGCCACCCTAGCAATCACCACCACCAAGTCTCCCTTAGTCGGCCACTCCAACCGACTGTTCCATGTCCATTCGGCCAGCCACCCGCCAGCCTTAAGCACTCCCTTAGACACTCCCTTAGACACTCCCTTAGGCGCCCATTTAGTATCACATTTCCTAGCACTACACCCTCCCTTAGTGACCCTACTTAGTCACTTTAGCCCAACACACAAAGCCAACCCATTCCTAGCAGCTGACCATCTTCAAGGTGCCCCTCCCGCGCACCATTTCCATCCGGCTAGCAGCCCCTTCGCCGTTCAACTCCGAGGAGCTCCCTCTTGCAGCCCAAGGCGAAGGCCAAGCCCACGCTCAAGCAAGGCATCTTCGGACCAGCTATTAGTAAGTGCCTAACTCGGTCCTTAGTTGTAGACTTGCTTGAATTCAATTCGATACGGGGTTGTAATAACGGAGCATAGTCTCCCCCCGCTTGTAATAACGTGGCTTGGCACACCCACACACACGTGCACTCTCTTAGTCGTGCATGATTTTTAACACACACGGGCCTAATCAGCCCCTAATATATAAATATATATATATATACTTTAACTTACATAGGGTTTTGCTTAAGTTTGGTGTGTTGTCTTTCAATTCAAGCACGCACACACATTGAGCTTTCGCTCTTATTTGAAAGACCCAAGTAAGGGCCGTGTTATACTATTTGGGTTTAATTTCATGTTGTGTGCGTAGTACTTCAATTCAAGCACTCACACACATTGAGCTTTCGCTCTTATTCCCAAGACCTTAATCAAGGCCATATTGCAAGTTATATTTGGGTTTTATTTCATGTCGAGTGTGTAGTCTTTCAATTCAAGCACGCACCCACATTGAGCCTTCGCTCTTATTTGCAAGACCCAAGTAAGGGCCCATATATACCTTATATACTTATCTCCCTTCGGCATTTACATTACAAGTCATTCCCCTTCGGTTATTTCCCTTCGGCATTGTCTTTACATTCGGGTTTTCCCTTTGGAGTAGCATGAGTTTGCATTGCATCTACGCCATACCACGAGGTAGGACGCATATTGCATCAAAGCAAACCCCGTACTCCCGCTCAAATTCGCCCCATGTAGTAGAGTGTTCATAACACACACATAGGTGGCCCATAAAGAGATAAAAAGAAAGACTTAGGCACATGCAAATCCACGTGATCTAAAATCTACAATTGCATTGAAAAGACCCGAATCAAATACCTCGAACTGCTTTCATAGGCTTTTTCTACCCTAAAACTCAATTTTTAAAGCGTACAGACTGACCCTTGCGCATCGGTGCAAGAAGGTCTACGACGACAATAGCTCACTTGCTCGCAGTCGCCACGTTAGAAGTCAGGTTAAAATATATCTTCGCTAGCTTAGGTAAGCTAGCTGGCACGCCCTGTTTATACAAATAGGACTTAGACACACGAAGGGATCCGCTCTAGGCCTGAGAAGCCAGGGAGGCGGGGATTTTCCTGCGTCTACAGAGTTTGGCACGCCCGGTGGGACGTGAGCCTTTCAAAAATCGAGTTAAGTCTAGAAGCTTGCGAAAATTTTTCAAAGAGGTGTCGTTTTTAACCTTGTTTTCTTTGCTTGTACTTAGGAAATTTTGAAAAAGCTTGAAAAGCATGTCAAAATCCAACCCAAGTGAAGTGTCGAGCCAAGGCTCATGCGCATCAAGTTCTCACTCTAGGAGGATTTTCAAAAACAAAAACAAACTAGATGAAATTGAGGACCTGAGAAGGGAGTTTGAGGCCAAAATTGATGCTCTCAGCCAAGAGGCTGAAGTAGGTGATTCGTGTTCATCAAACGGTGAACAAAGGCCTAAGAAAAAATCTGAAAAACCTCGCAAGCACAAAGAGGCCTCCGTAATAAAAGGCAACCAATACCACGAGTCCTTCACACAAAAGGACCGTAAAGCCCTACAGCAACTGCTGAAAGGGCAAAACAAAGAGAAAAAAAACTATGCCCTGTCTGATTTCCTTCCTATGGATTACGAAACAGACAGTGACAATGAAATACCGAACTTTCATCAGTATGATGGCATGGGAGACCCTAGGTCTCACTTGCAGCTTTTCTCTCGTCGAGCCCATAAGAAGAAAAAGGATTCGATGAAATGGGTGTATTGGTTTCCTTTATCCCTTAAAGGCACAGCTGCCGAATGGCTGGCTTCCTACGACTTAAGCCAGTTCGCTACTTTTGAAGAGTTAGCGAACTGTTTCATGCAAAGATTTGCACACAACGTAGAAGTCATGCCGACTCTGAATACCTTAAGGGATACAAAACAAGACATGAACGAAGACGTACATGCCTTCATTATAAGATGGAGGTCACTTTTGGGCCAAGTGCGAGAGCCCATATCCGAAGGATGCGTAGTCATGCTCATCCTGGATAACTTTAAAAGCGAGTTAAAAACCCTTCTCTCGCACCATGAGATCTCAACTTTCCATAAGTTGATCAAAAAGGCATCCCTTTTCGAAACCAACTTGAGAAAAGGGACATACGATCACTTATGGAAAGGAAGTGTCGTTTCTAAAACCCATTTGGAAAAGCCCATCACTTATGGGCTACCCACGATGGACAAAGGGGCAAAGCCCCATAAAATTGCCAATGTCTGGGTGGATCCAGGCGTAGCAGGCACTTCTAGAAATTTTGAAAAACTAGAAAATAAAAGGAAGCGAACCTTTCAAAAACCGGTTGAAAAACGGGAGTACACTCCGTTGGGGCAACCTGTGTCGGAGGTCCTAGACCTCCTACTTGCCCAAGGCATGATAGAAATCCCTGAAATCCTCGAAGGAGTCACTTCCAAAGGGGGTATTTAAATCGATTTTGTAAGTATCATCGGCTCAAGGGCCATGATACCAAACGTTGTTTCTCCCTTTTAAATAAAATTGAGAACTTGATAGCGGAGGGTCGGCTCCAGGTCACAGCGGAACCTGAGCCACCTCAAGCTATCTTCAAAGAACCCTTTCCCAAACACGCCAGTGGCAGTGGGAAAGGAAAGGAGGTATGTACCCTCACCTTTTCTAAGGAACTAGTGCAAAAACCAGAATCTGGTCGACCCACTTGTGTGCCCATCCTTGTACTGTACAAGAAGCCCGCCCAAGTCGTCATTCGGGGACCACCAAAAGTGGAACCCCCAGAAAAACCAGTTTTGAAACTTCAAGGTGCTCCTCAACTCATCCTTAGAGCCAAATTTAGCGTGAACCCTAGGCTGGTCGTGGGGGAAGTGACTAGATCCGGGTGGATCTATCAACCCCCTCACCTACAAAGTGCTAAAAAGGTGGTCAGTGTGCCTGGCCCCTCAAAAGCATGTATCCCTAGTGTTCTGCCAAAAACATACAAGGATAAAGTCATCCTAAATAATTATGACTTCGAAAACCACCTTTCAAAGATTCCTATCCACATGTCTATCCTAGAGCTTATACAAACCTCGCCTAGGCATAGACTCGTGCTAGAGAAAATTCTAGAAAGGGCCAAGGTTGATTCGAACATAAGTCTGGAATCCCTGTCTGCCCAAGTGGCTTTATTAGGAGCAAAATCGCCCATCACTTTCTCGGAAGATGATGTAGATAGACCCTACGAGTCCCACAACCAGGCCCTGCATATCGAGGTCGTTCTGAATAACCACTCTCTGGACTGGTGCCTAGTCGATAGGGGAGGAGGGCTCAACATCCTTCCACTTCATGTGGCGTATCAAATCGGAGTCACCTTGACTTCTGTGAACCCAAGCCCCATCGTTATCACTGGATACGATGGGAATGCGTCTAGACCATTAGGATCAATCGAACTCCCAATGGAAATGGGAGGGATCGCACACACGGGGGTGTTCCATGTCTTGGACATCCACCACCATTATAACCTATTGCTAGGAAGACCCTGGATACACATCTTGTGCGCTGTGCCATCCACCTTCCACAGGTGTGTCAAGATCCCTTTTAGGGACCAAGTCGTAGTGATCCTAGGTGAGAGTCACCCACAACTTCAGGGGATCATAAACTCCCCTTGTTTATCAAGCTCCCAGGCCCATGAGGCTAACTTGGGGCAAATTGTGATTGAGCTGCCAAGGCTCATGTTAAACAACCCTAGGAAGGTTGTATGTGTGAAGGGGCTGCCCAAAGCAGGCCCCCTCCCGACTCTAACTCTTCTAGGAAAACCCAAGCATTCCCTATTTCCAAAGCCCCTGGACAAGAGGCCATATGAGCACAATATGGA
The DNA here is from genome assembly GCA_036023115.1 of Brasenia schreberi. Lineage (NCBI taxonomy): Eukaryota > Viridiplantae > Streptophyta > Magnoliopsida > Nymphaeales > Cabombaceae > Brasenia > Brasenia schreberi. The sequence goes on along the minus strand of JAYKKT010000079.1, from coordinate 9,283,743 downwards.
CGACAGCAAGTTTCAGGACCACGATTTGTACTCAACCTTTTCAAAAAACAAAAAATCGTGGAACATGTTGTTGAACATGGGCTACACGCCCTACAAGAGTCTAGGGGCACAGAACCAGGGTCTCCTAGAGCCTATCCTTCCTAGGGTCAATCCAAGCCGATATGGGATCGGTTATACTCCCAGAATACCGCCAGAGCCACCTCCTGTGACCACCTGGGTCAAGGGTGCCCTGGACCTGCCTTAGAAGAGACCTACGATTTAGATCTCCTATTCCGAGTCTAACCCGTAGTGCTTTCCCTTTGTAGGTATGACAGAAGATCCCTTTTATAAAAATACAAAAACATTTGAAAAACTTAAAATCAAAAAAAGAAGAAAAAAAAGAAAAACCAAAAACAATGGAAAAACAAAAACTCGAAAATAGAGTGCTTTGTATAGTTCCCAAAGTTCTTGTTTTACAAAAACCCAAAAAAATCAAAAATTTGGAAAATACCAAAAAGATTTTGTATGTAGCTGCTCCTGGTAGGACTTTGGCAAAAGAAAAGGATTTCGAAAGAAATGTTGTCTGCATAGCCAGACCAAAAATTTTGAAATCAGTTGAAGATCCGAGTACAAAACCAGGTCTTTTTGAAAACCACGCATCAAATTCCCTCAAGTCTATAGCCCACGAGAATGATCAAAGCCCAGAAGTGGATCCCCTAGAGGAAGATCCCACTTCTGAGCTCCCAGAATTTCATAAAATTCTCGATTTTGAAAGACCTTCCCAATCAGTAGGAGGAGATTTCATAGAGGTGAACCTAGGGAGTGATTCCAATCCCAAAACCATCAAAATAGGTGCATGCTTGCATGAACATGAAAGATCAGCATTCATTACATTTCTACGAACCTATTTAGATGTGTTTGCATGGACGTATGAAGACATGCCGGGCATAGACCCCAGCATTGTCAAGCATCGTCTTCCCTTAGATGCGGATGTAAAACCCATAAAGCAGAAGCTTAGGAAAATACACCCGAATGTACACACGCAAGTCAAAGAGGGTTTAGAAGATTTGTTAAAAGCCGGATTTATAAAACCCATTGCGTATTCTGATTGGTTGTCAAACATCGTTGTAGTTCGAAAAACCAATGGGAAAATTCGAATATGCATCGATTTCAGAAACCTGAATAAAGCCACTCCAAAGGATAATTATCCTTTACCAAACATAGATTTGATAGTCGATAGTACTGCAAATCATGAAATGTTTTCATTTATGGACGGCTATTCAGGCTATAATCAAATCAAACTAAGTCCACGAGATTAGGGTAAGACCGCCTTCACAACCCCATGGGGCACGTATTGCTATACAGTCATGCCCTTTGGTTTGAAAAATACCGACGCAACATACCAACGAGCCATGACCACGATCTTCCATGATCAAATTCATGAGCTCGTAGAAGTGTATGTAGATGATCTCTTGGTGAAATCCAAAACCCGATGCACTCATATCGAATGTTTGCAAAAGATTTTTGAAAGGCTTAGGCTTTACAAAGTAAAGTTAAACCCTCAAAAATGTGTATTCGGGGTAGAATCAGGGAAGCTTCTGGGTTTTATGGTGAGCCAAAGGGGTATAGAATTCGACCCCTCTAAGTGTCGAGCCATCATAGACATGGCTCCACCCTCCAATCTCACTCAAATCCGTAGCCTCCAAGGTCGTTTACAATCCATTCGCCGATTCATATCGAATCTGGCAACTAGATGCGAACCCTTCAACAAACTGTTGAGGAAGGGCACGAAATTCTTATGGGATGAGGAATGCCAGAAGTCCTTCGAGAGACTAAAGGCGTACTTAGTTAATCCCCCCGTTTTGAATCCTCCAAAACAAGGAAAACCGCTTTTACTCTACATCTCTGTGCATGCGAATGCTTTAGGAGCCCTGTTGGCTCAATGCGAGGATGACACCCATAAGGAGTATGCCATCTACTATATTTCGAAAACTCTCTTGGCTTATGAATGAAATTATCAAGCCATGGAGAAGGCGTGCTTGGCCCTAGTCTGGGCCTGCCAGAAATTCAGACACTATTTCCTAGATCATGAGATCTGGATAGTGTCCAAGCTTGATCCAATCAAGCACTTGTTCGAAAACCCATTCTCACGGGTAGATTGGGCAAATGGCAACTCCTTCTAATGGAGTATGACCTGAAATACCATCACCAGATCTCCAATAAGGGATAAGCCCTAGCAGATTACGTGGCTGAGTTCCTATTAGAGGATGCATATCCCACATTTACTGAAATGCCTGATGAAGGCATATTATAAAACCATTTTCAAAACCACATTTTAGCAAACAATTTTGAAAACCAAGTGTGGAAAATGCACTTCGATGGGGCACGAAACCAACGAGGGGCTGGTGCTGGGGTCATCCTCATCTCCCCTGAAAAGGGCGAGATTCCTATAGCAGTCCATTTAGATTTCGAATGTTCCAACAATGTAGCTGAGTATGAAGCACTCATACAAGGCTTAAGGATTTCGAAAACTCTAGGGGCATCATGCATCGAGGTCTTTGGAGATTCGCTCCTTGTCATAAACCAGGTTTTGAAAATTTGGCAAGTACATAATGAAAAACTACTTCCATATCACGAGTTGGCCACTCGATTGGTCCAGTCCTTCCAATCGTGCAAACTCACACACGTAGGAAGAGAGGACAATGGCATCGCCGATGCCCTCTCCTCCATGGGTTCAGCCCTAAAGGTCGATCCCATTTCCGGGATTCGGTCTTTAGAAATATGGCATGCGCCCAACCCATCCACACACGACTTGGATATTTGCCAAAATAACCAGAAGTCTATTGAAAAACCCTGGTTTTACGACATAAAACGGTTTTTAGAAAATGGGGGATTCACCGAGGATACCACATCCAAAGATAAGGCATTTGTAAACACCCCGAAATCCCACGAATTCCTTAAACGAATCTGGTTTTGATACAAGCAGCCCCAAAGGGCCATTTTTGAGTTTGGAAACCCAGGAGCCTTCCAAACAACCCTGTATATATGTTTTAAACTTTATCTTTCAAAAACATATGATATAGCTTTTGAAAACCCTTTTAAAACATGTTTTGAAACCCCGAAGTGGCTTGACCCGATCAAGACAGGACCAGGAGAGCCAAGAAGAGCCCGGAACCGGAGCACCTGTCGAGCCCGGCGCAGCAACTCTTGTATCTGATTCACACCCCAGGATCTCGAATGTCCAAGACCCTGTTCTTACCAAAATATCATTTGAAGTCATCTCCGGAAGGCAGAAACGGAGGCGGACGACCATGTTGGCGAAGACCCAACGCAGACGGAGTACTGATGCTGTCAGGCCCCGCACGAATCGTCCGTTTCGAACCCAGCTCGAAGGAGTCAGAGTTCAGTTTGGATTGGATCTGGACCATATATATCCAGATTCCAATCCAAACCCATATGTGGACTTGGATTTGGATTTGGATCTAGAGATCCAATCCAATATCCATATCCATGGCCCACATCACCTCCTCATAAATGGAGGTGGGGCCCACTTGAAATTCACGTGGGATATTGGGCATGAGAGAGAGTGGGGGTTGAAAAATATCAAGAGTGTTGTATTAAGCTTGACTTGTGTGTCAAGTTTGGGTTTAATCTTGGGGTTTAGCCTAATTGAATGGGTTTAAGCTTGTAATTAGCTAAAACCTAACCTAGGGCTGCACCAACATGGGGTGATCAAGGTCTATGGGCCATGCTAAGGGAGCTCCCTCACCTAAACCTAACCCAAAATGCCTAAACCTAGCCTAAACCCCTAATCCACCCCTAATCTGAACCTAATCACCTAACCCACTTCCCTAATCCCGGCCTAATCCCAACCTAATCACCTAACCCACTCCCCTAATCCTTCCCTAAACCTAGATTAATTTCCCTAATCCTAGCCTAAACCTAGCCTAAACCACCTAACCTAGCTCACTAAACCTCACCCTAAAACCCAACCACCTACCCTAGCCCTAAACCCCTAAACCACCCTTAGCCCACGATTTTCCCAAACCCCTAGTTTTAAAATATCTGGCCCAATCCCATCCAGCCCACCTTATCTACATACTACCCTACCTAAACCACCTAACCACTACCCACAACCCAGCCCTAACCGACCTACCCATCCCCTATTTAAACCCCCCTCATTGTGGGCGGGTTTTCCAAGTGGGAACCACTCTCCACCCCCAGCCGGGCCCTCTCCTTCTCCCATCTCTCACCCAGTCGTGGCCACTTCCCAGCAACTCCAGCTCCTCCACCAGCCGCCACCTGCTCCGCCACCTTCCCTCTTCCGTCCACCACCACTCCCCCCAGCCGGATGCCACCATATCTTCCCAACTCCACCAGCCGACAGCCACCTTTGCCGCCACTCCTTCCCATTCGGTAAGTCCTCCTAACTCCCTCAAAACCACTCTCTACCACCTCTCCACTCTTAGCCACCCATCTTCCCCTTAGCTCCACCTCTTTGCCGCCACCATCTAAGCCTAGCCGAACCTAGGATAACCCAAGTGGCTGGCCACTGCTTAGCCACCATCTCCCATTCGGCCGATCCCCCCTAGGTGTCCTATTTGGCCGTCCCACTAGCTCACCTTTTAGGTTCAGTTTCCCTAAGTCCCTAACTTCCCTAGTGACCCTAAGACCCACTTAGTCAGCCACTCTAAACTCCCTACTTGGAGGCGCCGCCCACTTGCCACCGGTCCCCTTCGAGGCGTCCATCCCGCGCCCATTTGCAGTCGGCCAGCACTCTTGGTCACATACCTTCGCGGAGCTCCCGTTTGCAGCCCAAAGCCAAGGCCACGCTCAAGCAAGACCTCTACGGACCAGCTACTTGTAAGTTTCTAAACTCGGTCTTTAATCATACACTTGCTTGAAATTCAATTTGATACGGGGTTGTAATAACGGAGCATAGTCTCCCCCCGCTTGTAATAACGTGGCTTGGCACAACCACACACGTGCACTCTCTTAGTCGTGCACAATTTCGAACACACACGGGCCTAATCAGCCCCTAATATATAAGTGTACGTATATATTTCATTTCCGAAGGGTTTTGTTTAAGTTGGGTGCGTTGTCTTTCGGTTAAACACTCTCACACACATTGAGCTTCCGCTCTTATTTGAAAGACCCAAGTAAGGGCCGACCTATACTATTTGGGTTTCATTTCATGTCGTGTGAGTAAGTCTTTCAATTTAAACACTCTCACACACATTGAGCTTTCGCTCTTATTTGAAAGACCCAAGTAAGGGCCGACCTATACTATTTGGGTTTTATTTCTTGTCGTGTGAGTAAGTCTTTCAATTCAAGCACTTTCACACACATTGAGCCTTCGCTCTTACTCCCAAGACCTTAGTAAAGGCCTTATTGCAGTTATATTTGGGTTTCATTTATGTCGTGTGTGTAGTACTTCAATTCAAGCACTCTCACACACATTGAGCCTTCGCTCTTACTCCCAAGACCTTAGTCAAGGCCATACTGCAATTTATATTTGGGTTTAATTTCATGTCGTGTGTGTAAGTCTTTCAATTCAGGCACGCACCCACATTGAGCCTTCGCTCTTATTTGCAAGACCCGAGTAAGGGCTCATATACATAAGATATATACATATTTCCCTTCGGTTATTTCCCTTCGGTTATTTCCCTTCGGTTATTTCCCTTCTGTTATTTCCCTTCAGCATTGTCTTTACATTTCGGGTTTTCCCTTTGGGGTAGCGTGAGTTTGCATTGCATCTACGCCATACCACGAGGTAGGACGCATATTGCATCGAAGCAACCCCCGCTCGAATTCGCCCATGTAGTGGAGTGTTCATAACACACAAACTAGGCGACCCAAAAAGGGATAAAAGAAAAGACTTAGGCACGTGCAAATCCACGTGATCTAAAACATGCAATCGCATCTTAAAGACCCGAAATAGACACCTCGAACCGTTTCGTAGACTTTCTCCCTAAAACTCGATTTTTGCAAAAGCGTACAGACTGACCCTTGCGCATCGGTGCAAGAAGGTCTGCGACGACAAGAGCTCACTTGCTCACAGTCGCCACGTTTAGAAGTCAGTGTTGATATATCTTCGCTAGCTTAAGTAAGCTAGCTGGCACGCCCTATTTGTATACATAGGCCTTAGACGCACGATAAAGAGCCACTCCAAGCCACGAAAGAGGCGAAGAGGCGGGGATTTTTCGCGCGTCTATAGGGATTGGCACGCCCGGTGGGACGTGAGCCTTTTCAAAAAGTCGAGTTTTACTTATAGAAGTCTTGCGAAAATTTTATAAAGGTGTCGTTTTAACTTGTTTTCTTTGCTTTTACTTAGGAAATTTTTGAAAAAGCTTGAAAAGCATGTCAAAATCCAATCCAAGTGAAGTGTCGAGCCAAGGCTCATGCGCATCAAGTTCTCACTCTAGGAGGATTTTCAAAAACAAAATAAAACTAGATGAAATCGAGGACTTGAGAAGGGAATTTGAGGCCAAAATCGATGCTCTCAGCCAAGAGGCTGAAGTAGGCGATTCGTGTTCATCAAACGGTGAACAAAGGCCTAAAAAGAAAATTGAAAAACCTCGCAAGCAAAAAGAGGCCTCCGTAATGGAAGGCAACCAATACCACGAGTCCTTCACACAAAAGGACCGTAAAGCCCTACAGCAGCTGCTGAAAGGGCAAAGTAAAGAGAAAAGAAGCTACGCCCTGTCTGATTTCCTTCCTATGGATTACGAAACAGACAGTGACGATGAAATACCGAACTTCCATCGGTATGATGGCATGGGAGACCCTAGGTCTCACTTACAGCTTTTCTCACGTCGAGCCCATAAGAAGAAAAAGGACTCGATGAAATGGGTGTATTGGTTCCCCCTATCCCTTAAAGGCACAGCTGCCAAATGGCTGGCTTCCTACGACTTAAGCCAGTTCGCTACTTTTGAAGAGTTAGCGAACTGCTTCATGCAAAGATTTGCACACAACGTGGAAGTCACGCCAACCCTGAATACCTTAAGGGATACAAAGCAAGGCATGAACGAAGACGTGCATGCCTTCATTATAAGGTGGAGGTCTCTTTTAGGCCAAGTGCGAGAGCCTATATCCGAAGGATGCGCAGTAATGCTCATCCTGGATAATTTCAAAAGCGAGTTAAAAACCCTTCTCTCGCTCCATGAGATTTCAACTTTCCATAAGTTGATCAAAAAGGCCTCCCTTTTCGAAACCAACTTGCGAAAAGGGACATACGACCACTTATGGAAAGGAAGTGCCGTTCCCAAAACACGTGTGGAAAAGCCCATCGCATATGGGCTGCCCACAACGGACAAAGGGGCAAAGCCCCATAAAATCGCCAATGTCCGGGTGGATCCAGGCATGGCGGGCACTTCTAAAAATTTTGAAAAAATAGAAAATAAGAGAGAACGCAATTTTTCAAAACCAATTGAAAAACGGGAGTACACTCCGCTGGGGCAACCTGTGTCGGAGGTCCTAGACCTCCTACTTGCCCAGGGCATGATCGAACTCCCTGAAATCCCCGAAGGAGTCACGTCCAAAGGGGGGTATTTGAACCGATTTTGCAAGTATCATCGGCTCAAAGGCCATGATACCAAACGGTGCTTCTCTCTTCTAAATAAAATTGAGAACTTGATAGCGGAGGGCCGGCTCCAGGTCACTGCGGAACCTGAGCCACCTCAAGCTATCTTCAAGGAACCCTTTCCCAAACACGCCAGTGGCAGTGGGAAAGGAAAGGAGGTATGTACCCTCACCATTTCCAAGGAACTAGCGCGAAAGCCTGAACCTGGTCGACCTGCTTGTGCGCCCATCCTTGTACTATACAAGAGGCCCGCCCAAGTCGTCATTCGGGGACCATCAAAAGTGGAAACCCCGGCAAAACCAGTTTTGAAAATCCAAGGTTCTCCTCAGCTCATCCTTAGAGCCAAGTTTAGCGCGAACCCTAGGCTGGTCGTGGGGGAAGTCACTAGATCCGGGAGGATCTACCAACCCCCACACCTTCAAGGTGCTCAAAAGGTGGTCAGTGTGCCTGGCCCCTCAAAAGCATGTATCCCTAGTGGTCTGCCAAAAGCAGATAAGGACAAAATCATCCTAAATCCTTATGATTTCGAAAACCACCTTTCAAAGATTCCTATTCACATGTCTATCCTAGAGCTTATCAAAACATCGCCTAGGCATAGACTTGTCTTAGAGAAAATTCTAGAAAGGGCCAAGGTTGATTCGAACATAAGTCCGGAATCCTTGTCTGCCCAAGTGGCTTTGTTAGGAGCAAAATCGCCCATCACCTTTTCGAAAGATGATGTAGATAGACCCTACGAAACCCATAACCAGGCCCTGCATATCGAGGTGGTTCTAAACAACCACTCTCTGGACAGGTGCCTAGTCGATGGTGGAGGAGGGCTCAACATCCTTCCACTTCACGTGGCGTACAAAATCGGAGTCACCTTGACTTCAGTGAACCCAAGCCCCATCGTTATCACTGGATACGATGGGAATGCGTCTAGGCCTTTAGGATCCATCGAACTCCCAATGGAAACGGGAGGGATCGAACACACGGGGGTGTTCCATGTCTTGGACATCCACCCCCATTATAACCTGTTGCTGGGAAGACCCTGGATACACAGTTTGTGCGCTGTGTCATCCACCTTCCACAAGTGTGTCAAGATCCCTTTTAGGGACCAGGTCGTAGTGATCCTAGGTGAGAGTCACCCACAGCTTCAGGGGATCATAAACTCCCCTTGTTTATCGAGCTCCCAGGCCCATGAGGCTAACCTGGGGCAAATCATGGTTGAGCCACCTCGGCTCGTGTTAAACAAACCTAGGAAGGTTGTATGTGTGAAGGGGCAGCCCAAAGCAGGCCCCCTCCCAACTCTAATCCTCCTAGGAAAACCCAAGCATTCCCTATTTCCAAAACCCCTGGACAAAAGGCCATACGAGCCTAATATGGACGATAGCATGTTCCAGGACCACGACTTGTATCCCATCTTTTCAAAAAACAAAAGGTCGTGGAACATGTTATTGAACATGGGCTACACGCCCTACAAAAGTCTAGGGGCACAAAACCAGGGTCTCCTAGAGCCCATCCTTCCTAGGGCCAACCCAAGCCGATATGGGATCGGCTATACTCCCCAAATACCGCCGGAACCACCCCCTGTGACCACCTGGGTCAAGGGTGCCCCGGAGCCTGTCTTAGAAGAGACCTATGGTTTAGACCTCCTATTCCGAGTCTAACCCATAGTGTTTTCCCTTTGTAGGTATGACGGAAGATCCCTGTTTCTAAAAATACCAAAAACATTTGAAAACTTAAAATCGAAAAAAAATCGAAAAACAAGAAAAACCAAAAACAATGGAAAAGCAAAAACTCGAAAAAAGTGTGCTTTGTATAGTTCCCAAAGTTCTGGTTTTACAAAAACCCAAAAAAATCGAAAATTCGGAAAATACCAAAAAGATTTTGTACATAGCCGCTCCTGGTATAACTTTGGCGAAAGAAAAGGATTTCGAAAGAAACGTTGTCTACCTAGCCAGACCAAAAATTTCGAAATCACTTGAAAATCCAAGTACAAAACCAGGTTATTTTGAAAACCACGCATCAAATTCCCTCGGGTCTAAAGCCCACGAGAATGATCAAAGCCCAGAAGTGGATCCCCTTGAGGAAGATCCCACTTCTGAGCTCCCAGAATTTCATAGAATTCTCGATTTTGAAAGACCTTCCCAATCAGTAGGAGGAGATTTCGTAGAGGTGAACCTAGGGGATGATTCAAATCCCAAAACCATCAAAATAGGCGCATGCTTGCATGAAACTGAAAAGTTAGCATTCATTGCATTTCTACAAACCTATTTAGATGTGTTTGCATGGACGTATGAAGACATGCCGGGCATAGATCCCAGCATAGTCGAACATCGTCTTCCCTTAGATATAGGTGTAAAACCAATAAAGCAGAAGCTTAGGAAAATACACCCAAATGTACACACGCAAGTCAAAGAGAGTTTAGAAGATCTGCTACAAGCCGGATTTATAAAACCCATTGCGTATTCTGATTGGTTGTCAAATATCGTTGTAGTTCGAAAAACCAATGGGAAAATTCGAATATGCATCGATTTCAGAAACCTGAATAAAGCCACTCCAAAGGATAATTATCCTTTACCAAACATAGATTTGATAGTCGATAGTACTGCAAATCATGAAATGTTTTCATTTATGGATGGCTATTCAGGCTATAATCAAATCAAACTAAGCCCACGAGATCAGGGTAAGACCGCCTTCACAACCCCATGGGGCACGTACTGCTATACAGTCATGCCCTTTGGTTTGAAAAATACCGGCGCAACATACCAACGAGCCATGAACACGATCTTCCATGATCAAATTCACGAGCTTGTAGAAGTGTATGTAGATGATCTCTTGGCAAAATCCAAAGCCCGATGCACCCATATCGAATGTTTACAAAAAATCTTCGAAAGGCTTAGGCTTTACAAAGTAAAGCTAAACCCTCAAAAATGTGTGTTCGGGGTAGAATCAGGAAAGCTTCTAGGCTTTATGGTAAGCCAAAGGGGAATAGAAGTCGACCCCTCTAAGTGTCGAGCCATCATAGACATGGCTCCACCCTCCAATCTCACCCAAGTCCGTAGCCTCCAGGGTCGATTGCAATCTGTGCGCCGATTCATATCGAATCTGGCAACTAGATGCGAACCCTTCAACAAACTGTTGAGGAAGGGCACGAAATTCTTATGGGATGACGAATGCCAAAAGTCCTTCGAGAGACTAAAGGCATACTTGGTTAATCCCCCCGTTTTGAATCCTCCAAAGCAAGGAAAACCGCTTTTATTATACATCTCCGTGCATGTAAACGCTTTAGGAGCCCTGTTGGCTCAATACGAGGATGACACCCATAAGGAGTATGCCATCTACTATATTTCGAAAACTCTCTTGGCTTATGAACGAAATTATCAAGCCATGGAGAAGACGTGCTTGGCCCTAGTCTGGGCCTGCCAGAAATTCAGACACTACTTCCTAGATCATGAGATCTGGATAGTGTCCAAGCTTGATCCAATCAAGCACTTGTTCGAAAAACCCATTCTCACAGGTAGATTGGGCAAATGGCAACTCCTTCTAATGGAGTATGATCTAAAATACCATCACCAGATCTCCGTTAAGGGGCAAGCCCTAGCAGATTACGTGGCTGACTTCCCCTTGGAGGACGCATATCCCACTCTTGACGAAATGCCTGATGAAGGCATATTGCAAAACCATTTTCAAAACCACATTTTGGCAAAATCTTTTGAAAACCAAGTGTGGAAGATGCACTTCGACGGGGCACGAAACCAACGAGGGGCTGGTGCCGGGATCATCCTAATCTCCCCTGAAAAGGGCGAGATTCCCATAGCGGTCCGCTTAGATTTCGAATGTTCCAACAACGTAGCTGAGTATGAAGCACTCATACAAGGCTTAAGGATTTCGAAAACTCTAGGGGCATCATACATCGAGGTCTTTGGAGATTCGCTCCTTGTCATAAATCAGGTTTTAAAAATTTGGCAAGTACGTAATGAGAAACTACTTCCATACCACGAGTTGGCCACTCGATTGGTCCAATCCTTCCAGTCGTGTAAGCTCACACACGTGGGAAGAGAGGACAATGGCATCGCCGATGCCCTCTCCTCCTTGGGTTCAGCCCTGAAGGTCGATCCCATTTCAGGGACCAGATCTTTGGAAATATGGCATGCGCCCCATCCATCCACACACGACTTGGATATTTGCCAAAACAACCCAGAGTCTGTTGAAAAACCCTGGTTCTATGACATAAAACAATTTTTAGAAAATGGGGGATTCACCGAGGATGCCACATCCAAAGATAGGGCATTCATTCGTAAGATTTCGACCCGATACACCATTCTGGGTGGGGTCTTATACAAAAAGAGTTTTACCGGCATTCTGCTTAGGTGTATCGACCTAGAGGAGGCTAGGATAGTGATGCACGAGTTCCACGACGGAGAATGTGGAGGTCATGTTAATGCCAACATGATGGCGATGAAAATACTTAGAGGGGGTTATTTTTGGTCCACCCTGAAAAAGGATTGTCACGATCATGTTAGAAAGTGTCATCCATGTCAAGTGCATGGGCACGCCATTCATGTCCCTTCATCTGCATTGCATTTCTGTGGTCAGCCCCTGGCCATTTACCATGTGGGCGTTTGACATTGTAGGCCCCATATTTCCAAAGGCCTCGAATGGGCATCGTTTTATTTTAGCAGCCACGGAGTATTTCTCCAAGTGGGTGGAAGCCATTTCCCTAACGAATGTAATGGGGCAACATGTGGTGGCTTTCATCCGGAGGAATATTTTGGCTCGATTTGGGGTTCCACGAGACCTTGTGTCTGACAATGGTACCCCATTTAAGAACGAGCGGATGGTTAAGTTGTGCAACACGTATGGCATAACTCACCACTTCTCCTCGCCCTACTACCCTCAAGGCAACGGCCAAGCCGAAGCCACAAACAAGACTCTCATTGGTATCATTGAGAAAACCTTAGAGAAGGGTAGAAGGTGGCATGAGAAGCTGGATGAAGCCTTATGGGCTTATAGGACTTCCATCCGGACTCCCACGAATGCCACACCATTCAAATTGGTCTATGGCACAAACGCCATTCTTCCCATTCATACCCAACTGCATTCATTCCATACATCCATTGCACTCGACCTCCCCCTAGAGACACTTCAGCATGCTAGGATGGCCGAACTAGATTTGCTAGATGAGAGGCGACTCCTTGCCATGGATCATGCTCGTGCATACCGGCAAAGGATAGCCCGACATTATAGCAAACACATGAGACCTCGCCACTTTGAAGTGGGAGATCTGGTCTTGAAAACCATCCACCATCGTGGCCCACACCCCCTAGGCAAGTGGCGCCCCAACTGGGATGGACCCTATGTTGTACGAGCAACCACTACGAACAATTCGTATTGGTTGATCGATGTAGAAGGTAGGAATTTAGCAGATCCTATCAATATTCAATACTTAAAGAAGTATCATGCGTAGGATCTGGATTAAATTCCAGTTTTCGAAAATTTTAGAGGGATAGCTGCCCTGAGACGTGTGAATAAGGTGCAAAGGCGAACTCGTGTGACCCTGAGTGAGAGAATTCGCACTTGTGAAAGAGTGGAGTTTTCAAAATCGTGGTTGCATTTCAAAATCCTTCATCTTACAGAGAAGGGCCTAGTTCAACATAGCAAGATACTTGCAAGTAGTACGTGCTATTTCTAAATAGGCTGATCTGGAATGAATCGAGTGTAGGCTTGGGATAAGTCCTCTCCTCTTCTCTTCTCCTTCCAAAAGGAAAACAAAGGCCCAAAACAAAAGGGAATTTCCCATTTAGAGTCTCTTTCCAAAAGAAAGAAACCAGACTTCAAAAAGAAAAATCGATTCTCTTATAAAAAAAGAGGGATTAAAGAAAAAATACTCCCAAAGGGAGACCCTCTATGGAAAAAAGGAAAAAGAGGCCAAAAAGCTCAAAAAGAGCAGTTTTCCGCCTTCTATGCCTCAAACCACGGGACGCTTCAGAAGGGACCGTGGTATCTCTTTCCCATCCCTGGCTTATCCCAAGCTAAAGCATGGTTCATTTCAAGGAATCCTAAAGTAAAAATAGGATTTACTTACTTGAATTTCATCTTGTTTGAGAATTCGACGTTTCGAGTAAGGCGTAGGAATTTGAAATGAAGCTTGTTTTCTTATAAAACCTCCGCTAGATAAGCGAGTGTTAAGACTCAAACAAGGGCAAGCACGAAGAGCTTGAGATCCTTAGGATCGAGACTCAAGACAGTTGTCCCTTTTGTAAATAGCTTTTGTAAATAAGTTTTAAAAACCGAACATCGATTAGCATAGGGTTTTTGCTCACTTGGAGCAGTAGGCCTTGTAAGTCTCTAGAGTTCGACCACACCTGGTCTCTGGGAGGTCGCCACTCTGGGCACCACACCCATGTCATCTGCATTCCACGCATGGTACTTGCATGAACATGATCCCATTTAGGACCAGATTCCATAAGTGAACCCTTTGGCGTGATATCTCCTCCTACCAGAGTTTGTAAAATTGAGATTTTGTTAAAATGGGACGATCCCATATTCTTCGTGGCTAAATCTAGGGAGACATTAAAAGGGGTGTTTGTCATCTTTGCCCTTATCCAAATCTATTTGGACAAGGCCAAAGAGGGGCATCTGTAAACACCCCGAAATCCCACGAATTCCTTAAACGAATCTGGTTTTGATACAAGCAGCCCCAAAGGGCCATTTTTGAGTTTGGAAACCCAGGAGCCTTCCAAACAACCCTGTATATATGTTTTAAACTTTATCTTTCAAAAACATATGATATAGCTTTTGAAAACCCTTTTAAAACATGTTTTGAAACCCCGAAGTGGCTTGACCCGATCAAGACAGGACCAGGAGAGCCAAGAAGAGCCCGGAACCGGAGCACCTGTCGAGCCCGGCGCAGCAACTCTTGTATCTGATTCACACCCCAGGATCTCGAACGTCCAAGACCCTGTTCTTACCAAAATATCATTTGAAGTCATCTCCGGAAGGCAGAAACGGAGGCGGACGACCATGTTGGCGAAGACCCAACGCAGACGGAGTACTGATGCTGTCAGGCCCCGCACGAATCGTCCGTTTCGAACCCAGCTCGAAGGAGTCAGAGTTCAGTTTGGATTGGATCTGGACCATATATATCCAGATTCCAATCCAAACCCATATGTGGACTTGGATTTGGATTTGGATCCAGAGATCCAATCCAATATCCATATCCATGGCCCACATCACCTCCTCATAAATGGAGGTGGGGCCCACTTGAAATTCACGTGGGATATTGGGCATGAGAGAGAGTGGGGGTTGAAAAATATCAAGAGTGTTGTATTAAGCTTGACTTGTGTGTCAAGTTTGGGTTTAATCTTGGGGTTTAGCCTAATTGAATGGGTTTAAGCTTGTAATTAGCTAAAACCTAACCTAGGGTTGCACCAACATGGGGTGATCAAGGTCTATGGGCCATGCTAAGGGAGCTCCCTCACCTAAACCTAACCCAAAATGCCTAAACCTAGCCTAAACCCCTAATCCACCCCTAATCTGAACCTAATCACCTAACCCACTTCCCTAATCCCGGCCTAATCCCAACCTAATCACCTAACCCACTCCCCTAATCCTTCCCTAAACCTAGATTAATTTCCCTAATCCTAGCCTAAACCTAGCCTAAACCACCTAACCTAGCTCACTAAACCTCACCCTAAAACCCAACCACCTACCCTAGCCCTAAACCCCTAAACCACCCTTAGCCCACGATTTTCCCAAACCCCTAGTTTTAAAATATCTGGCCCAATCCCATCCAGCCCACCTTATCTACATACTACCCTACCTAAACCACCTAACCACTACCCACAACCCAGCCCTAACCGACCTACCCATCCCCTATTTAAACCCCCCTCATTGTGGGCGGGTTTTCCAAGTGGGAACCACTCTCCACCCCCAGCCGGGCCCTCTCCTTCTCCCATCTCTCACCCAGCCGTGGCCACTTCCCAGCAACTCCAGCTCCTCCACCAGCCGCCACCTGCTCCGCCACCTTCCCTCTTCCGTCCACCACCACTCCCCCCAGCCGGATGCCACCATATCTTCCCAACTCCACCAGCCGACAGCCACCTTTGCCGCCACTCCTTCCCATTCGGTAAGTCCTCCTAACTCCCTCAAAACCACTCTCTACCACCTCTCCACTCTTAGCCACCCATCTTCCCCTTAGCTCCACCTCTTTCCGCCACCATCTAAGCCTAGCCGAACCTAGGATAACCCAAGTGGCTGGCCACTGCTTAGCCACCATCTCCCATTCGGCCGATCCCCCTAGGTGTCCTATTTGGCCGTCCCACTAGCTCACCTTTTAGGTTCAGTTTCCCTAAGTCCCTAACTTCCCTAGTGACCCTAAGACCCACTTAGTCAGCCACTCTAAACTCCCTACTTGGAGGCGCCGCCCACTTGCCACCGGTCCCCTTCGAGGCGTCCATCCCGCGCCCATTTGCAGTCGGCCAGCACTCTTGGTCACATACCTTCGCGGAGCTCCCGTTTGCAGCCCAAAGCCAAGGCCACGCTCAAGCAAGACCTCTACGGACCAGCTACTTGTAAGTTTCTAACTCGGTCTTTAATCATACACTTGCTTGAAATTCAATTTGATACGGGGTTGTAATAACGGAGCATAGTCTCCCCCCGCTTGTAATAACGTGGCTTGGCACAACCACACACGTGCACTCTCTTAGTCGTGCACAATTTCGAACACACACGGGCCTAATCAGCCCCTAATATATAAGTGTACGTATATATTTCATTTCCGAAGGGTTTTGTTTAAGTTGGGTGCGTTGTCTTTCGGTTAAACACTCTCACACACATTGAGCTTCCGCTCTTATTTGAAAGACCCAAGTAAGGGCCGACCTATACTATTTGGGTTTCATTTCATGTCGTGTGAGTAAGTCTTTCAATTTAAACACTCTCACACACATTGAGCTTTCGCTCTTATTTGAAAGACCCAAGTAAGGGCCGACCTATACTATTTGGGTTTTATTTCTTGTCGTGTGAGTAAGTCTTTCAATTCAAGCACTTTCACACACATTGAGCCTTCGCTCTTACTCCCAAGACCTTAGTAAAGGCCTTATTGCAGTTATATTTGGGTTTCATTTATGTCGTGTGTGTAGTACTTCAATTCAAGCACTCTCACACACATTGAGCCTTCGCTCTTACTCCCAAGACCTTAGTCAAGGCCATACTGCAATTTATATTTGGGTTTAATTTCATGTCGTGTGTGTAAGTCTTTCAATTCAGGCACGCACCCACATTGAGCCTTCGCTCTTATTTGCAAGACCCGAGTAAGGGCTCATATACATAAGATATATACATATTTCCCTTCGGTTATTTCCCTTCGGTTATTTCCCTTCTGTTATTTCCCTTCAGCATTGTCTTTACATTTCGGGTTTTCCCTTTGGGGTAGCGTGAGTTTGCATTGCATCTACGCCATACCACGAGGTAGGACGCATATTGCATCGAAGCAACCCCCGCTCGAATTCGCCCATGTAGTGGAGTGTTCATAACACACAAACTAGGCGACCCAAAAAGGGATAAAAGAAAAGACTTAGGCACGTGCAAATCCACGTGATCTAAAACATGCAATCGCATCTTAAAGACCCGAAATAGACACCTCGAACCGTTTCGTAGACTTTCTCCCTAAAACTCGATTTTTGCAAAAGCGTACAGACTGACCCTTGCGCATCGGTGCAAGAAGGTCTGCGACGACAAGAGCTCACTTGCTCACAGTCGCCACGTTTAGAAGTCAGTGTTGATATATCTTCGCTAGCTTAAGTAAGCTAGCTGGCACGCCCTATTTGTATACATAGGCCTTAGACGCACGATAAAGAGCCACTCCAAGCCACGAAAGAGGCGAAGAGGCGGGGATTTTTCGCGCGTCTACAGCATTCATCCGTAAAATTTCGACCCGATACACCATTCTTGGTGGGGTTCTATACAAAAAGAGTTTTACTCACATTCTACTTAGGTGTATCGACCTAGAGGAGGCTAGGATAGTGATGCATGAATTCCACGATGGAGAATGTGGAGGTGATGTTAATGCCAACATGATGGCAATGAAAATACTTAGAGGGGGCTATTTTTGGTCCACCCTGAAAAAGGATTGTCACGATCATGTTAGGAAGTGTCATCCATGTCAAGTGCATGGGCACGCCATTCATATCCCTTCATCTGCATTGCATTCCGTGGTCAGCCCCTGACCATTCACCATGTGGGCGTTTGACATTGTGGGCCCAATATTTCTAAAAGCCTCGAATGAGCATCGATTCATTTTAGCAGCCACGGAGTATTTCTCCAAGTGGGTGGAAGTCATTTCCCTAACCAACGTGTTGGGGCAACATGTGGTGGCTTTCATTAGGAGAAATATCTTGGCTCGATTTGGGATTCCACGAGACCTTGTGTCTGATAATGGTACCCCATTCAAGAACAAGCGGATGGTTAAGTTGTGCAACACGTATGGCATAACTCACCACTTCTCTTCGCCCTACTACCCTCAAGGCAATGGCCAAGCCGAAGCCACAAACAAGACTCTCATTAGCATAATTGAGAAGACTTTAGAGAAGGGTAGGACGTGGCACGAGAAGCTGGATGAAGCCTTATGGGCTCATAGGACTTCCATCCGGACTCCCACGAATGCCACACCATTCGAATTGGTCTATGGCACAAACGCCATTCTTCCCATTCATACTCAACTGCATTCATTCCATACATCAATAGCACTCGACCTCCCCCTAGAGACGCTTCAGCATGCTAGGATGGTCGAACTAGATTTGCTAGATGAGAGGCGACTTCTTGCTATAGATCATGCTCGTGCATACCGGCAAAGGATAGCCCGACACTATGGCAAACACATGAGACCTCGCCACTTTGAAGTGGGGGATCTGGTTTTGAAAATCATCCACTATCGTGGCCCACATCCACTTGGAAAGTGGCGCCCCAAGTGGGATGGACCCTATGTTGTACGAGCAACCACCACGAACAATTTGTATTGGTTGATCGATGTAGAAGGTAGGAATTTAGTAGATCCTATCAATATTCAATACTTAAAGAAGTATTATGTGTAGGATTTGGATTAAATTCCAGTTTTCGAAAATTTTATGGATAGTTGCCCTGAGACATGAAAATAAGGTGCAAAGGCAAAATCGTGTGACCCTGAGTGAGAGAATTCGCACTTGTGAAAGAGTGGAGTCTTCAAAATCATAGTTACATTTCAAAATCCTTCTTCTTACAAAGAAAGGCCTAGTTCAACATAGCAAGATACTTGCAAGTAGTACGTGCTATTTCTAAATAGGCTGATCTGAAATGGATCGAGTGTAGGCTTGGGATAAGTCCTCCCCTCTTCTCTTTTCCTTCCAAAAGGAAAACAAAGGCCCAAACGAAGGGAATTTCCCATCCAAAGTATCTTTCCAAAAGAAAGAAACTAGAATTCAAAAGAAAAATCGATTCTCTTATGGAAAAGGAGGGATTAAAGAAAAAATACTCCCAAAGGGAGACCCTCTACGAAAAAAAGGAAAAAGAGGTCAAAAAGCTCAAAAAGAGCAGTTTTCCGCCTTCTATGCCTTAAACCACGGGACGCTTCAGAAGGGACCGTGGTATCTCTTTCCCATCCCTGGCTTATCCCAAGCTAAAGCATGGTTCATTTCAAGGAATCCTAAAGTAAAAATAGGATTTACTTACTTGAATTTCATCTTCTTTGAGAATTCGACGTTTCGAGTAAGGCGTAGGAATTTCAAATATGCCTTGTTTTCTTATAAAACCTCCGCTAGATAAGCGAGTGTTAAGACTCAAACAAGGGCAAACACGAAGAGCTCGAGATCTTTAGGATCGAGACTCAAGACAGTTGTCCCTTTTGTAAATAGTTTTGTAAATAAGATTTGAAAATCGAACATCGAACAACATAGGATCTGCTCACTTGGAGCAACAGGCCTTATAAGTCTCTAGAGTTCGACCACATCTGGTCTCTGGGAGGTCGCCACTCTTGGCACCACACCCATGTCATGCATCAGCATTCCACGCATGGTACTTGCATAAACACGATCCCATTTAGGACCAGATTCCATAAGTATATCCCTTTGGCGTGATATCTCCTCCTACTAGGGTTCTAAACTGAGATTTTGCTAAAGATTGGGATGATCCCATAGTCTTCATGGCTAGATCTAGGGAGACATTGAAAGGGGTGTTTGTCATCTTTGCCCTTATCCAAATCGATTTGGACAAGGCCAAAGAGGGGCATGTGTAAACACCCTGAAATCCCATGAATTCCTCAAAACAACTTGGTTTTGTAAAAGCAGCCCTAAAGGACTATTTTGAGTCTGGAAACCCAAGAGCCTTCCAGGCAACCCTGTACATATGTTTTAAACTTTACATATTTCAAAAAATGTATAATATGGCGTTAAAAACCTTTTAAAACACGTTTTTGAAACCCCGAAACAGCTTGGCCTAATCCAGATAGGACCAAAAAAGCTAAGGAGAGCCCGAAACCGGAGCACATGTCTAGCCCGGCACAACAACTCTCATATTGAATCCACCCCCAGGATCTCGAACGTCCAAGACCCTGTCATCATCAAAATATTACTTGAAATCAGCTTCAGAAGGCGAAAACAGAGGCGGACGATCATGTTGGCGAAGACCCAACGCAGACGGAGTACTGATGCTGTCAGACCCCGCACAAACCATTCGTTTCGAGCACAGCCCGAAGGAGTTAGAATTCAGTTTGGATCGGATCTGGACCATATATATATCCAGATCCCAATCCAAACCCATGTGTGGACTTGGATTTGGATCCAGAGATCCAATCCAATATCCACATCCATGGCCCACATCACCTTCTCATAAATGGAGGTGGGGCCCACTTGAATTTCACATGGGATTATGGGCATGAGAGAGAGTAGGGGAGGATAAGATTAAAGTGTGTTGTAATTAAGCTTGACTTGTGTGTCAAGTTTGGGGTTAATCATGTGGGTTAGCCTAATTAAAGTGGGTTTAAGCTTGTAATTAGCCAAAACCTAACCTAGGGCTGCACCAACATGATGTAATTAAGGTCTATGGGTCATGCAAAGGGAGCTCCTTAATCCAATCCTAACCAAAAACACCTAATCCTAGCCTTTTACCCTAATCCTGTCCTAATCCTAGCCTAATCACCTAACCCACTTCCCTAATCCTGGCCTAATCCCAACCTAATCACCTAACCCACTTCCCTAATCCTTCCCTAAACCTAACCTAATCCTAGCCTAATCACCTAACCCACCTCACTAAACCTCACCCCAAAACCAACCCACCTAGCTAAACCCTAAACCTCTAAACCACCCCACCTAAACCTAGCACACCATCTACCTAAAACCCCTTGTATGAAAATATCTGGCCCCTCCCCAAAACCAGCCCACCTTATCACCACACCACCACCCCTAGACCACCTTACCACCTTCCTAATACCACCCCCAACCGACCACTTCAGCCCTATATAATCCCCCCCCAAGGGGCGGGTTTTTCCAAGTTCTTCCATCCCCTTTCCAGCCCAACCGAGCCCAGCCAGCCCAGCCACTCCCAGCCAAGTCTTCCACCTGTACCACAGCCGGCCACCACCTTGCTCCACCTGCTCCACCACACCCCAGCCGGCCAACCACCCGTCGCCACCATTCCCATCCGGCCGAACCATCCACCTCAACTGCTCGGCTGCTCCTCTTCTATCCGCCGCCTCCCATCACCACCGGTTAGTATCTTCACTTCACTCCACCTCTTCTTCGCTCCCCCTCCACTCCCAGCCACCTACACCACCACCACATCACCCTAACACCAGCCACCCTCCATCCTACCCATTCGGCCAAACCTCAGCCACTTCAAACACCCGCCATTACCTAGCCACCCTAGCTACACCCGGCCGCTCCACCTAACTCTCTAAGACCTACCCATATCATTCCCCCTTAGCCCCTAACTCCACCTTACCCCATACTCTAGTTAGTTTCCTTCCCATCCACGGCACCCATAGCCACCCTAGCAATCACCACCACCAAGTCTCCCTTAGTCGGCCACTCCAACCGACTGTTCCATGTCCATTCGGCCAGCCACCCGCCAACCTTAAGCACTCCCTTAGACACTCCCTTAGACACTCCCTTAGGCGCCCATTTAGTATCACATTTCCTAGCACTACACCCTCCCTTAGTGACCCTACTTAGTCACTTTAGCCCAACACACAAAGCCAACCCATTCCTAGCAGCTGACCATCTTCAAGGTGCCCCTCCCGCGCACCATTTCCATCCGGCTAGCAGCCCCTTTGCCGTTCAACTCCGAGGAGCTCCCTCTTGCAGCCCAAGGCGAAGGCCAAGCCCACGCTCAAGCAAGGCATCTTTGGACCAGCTATTAGTAAGTGCCTAACTCGGTCCTTAGTTGTAGACTTGCTTGAATTCAATTCGATACGGGGTTGTAATAACGGAGCATAGTCTCCCCCCGCTTGTAATAACGTGGCTTGGCATACCCACACACACGTGCACTCTCTTAGTCATGCACGATTTTTAACACACACGGGCCTAATCAGCCCCTAATATATAAATATATATATATATATATATATACTTTAACTTACATAGGGTTTTGCTTAAGTTGGGTGTGTTGTCTTTCAATTCAAGCATGCACACACATTGAGCTTTCGCTCTTACTTGAAAGACCCAAGTAAGGGTCGTGTTATACTATTTGGGTTTAATTTCATGTTGTTTGCGTAGTACTTCAATTCAAGCACTCACACACATTGAGCTTTCGCTCTTATTCCCAAGACCTTAATCAAGGCCGTATTGCAAGTTATATTTGGGTTTTATTTCATGTCGAGTGTGTAGTCTTTCAATTCAAGCATGCACCCACATTGAGCCTTCGCTCTTATTTGCAAGACCCGAGTAAGGGCCCATATATACCTTATATACTTATCTCCCTTCGGCATTTACATTACAAGTCATTTCCCTTCGGTTATTTCCCTTCAGCATTGTCTTTACATTCGGGTTTTCCCTTTGGAGTAGCGTGAGTTTGCATTGCATCTACGCCATACCACGAGGTAGGACGCATATTGCATCAAAGTAAACCCCGTACTCCCGCTCAAATTTGCCCCATGTAGTGGAGTGTTCATAACACACACATAGGTGGCCCATAAAGGGATAAAAAGAAAGACTTAGGCACGTGCAAATCCATGTGATCTAAAATCTGCAATCACATTGAAAAGACCCGAATCAAACACCTCAAACCGCTTTCGTAGGCTTTTTCTACCCTAAAACTCGATTTTTAAAGCGTACATACTGACCCTTGCGCATCGGTGCAAGAAGCTCTGCGACGACAAGAGCTCACTTGCTTGCAGTCGTCACGTTAGAAGTCAGGTTAAAATATATCTTCGCTAGCTTAGGTAAGCTAGCTGGCACGCCCTGTTTATACAAATAGGACTTAGACACACGAAAGGATCTGCTCCAGGCCTGAGAAGCCAGGGAGGCGGGGATTTTCCTACGTCTACAACTCCCAAGCAAAAGGATAAGGAAAGAACCAAAAAGTCAAGAGTATCCAGATCATGCAAGGAGTGAAGTTCAATTCAGAGCTAAACCAAATGGGATTTAATCCAATTCCAAGACAAATCAAATCCCAATCCAATTCAAAGAAAAGATTCATTCAAAGCAAGGCTTAATTCAAAGTAGGACTCAAGACCAAACAAAGCTTGACCTAGTCAAGCAAAACCTGATCCAAATCAAAACAAAAAGCAATTTAAATCCAGACTCAAGCGGGCTATATCAAGTCAACTCAAGGCAATGGAACCATGGTGCCAACATGGTCAAAGATGTGGGATAGGATGAATCTAGGCCAAGTTTAAGGCCGCCCCCAAGACGCAAGGGTTCCACTTGACCATGGCCCAATACAAGGTCCGACCAAAACTTGGGCTCGATCAAGGTGAGTCAAAATCAAAGAGTTGCACTTGAACCAAGTCAAGGCATGAAGAGGGATGGGCTAAGGTAAGTCAAAATCAAGACCAAGGTCCACCTCAAGCCAACAAGCAACCACTCAAGGCCCCCTATGATCGAACTAAGCACCCTCGAGCCACTCTAGACATGCCCAAGGAAGAGTCTAAACCATGTGGGTTGCACCAACCTACATGGGTGAAGAGGGGACCACTCTTAAACCCCACATGCACCCATGTACAACTAAGAGAGCAGAATTTTTCATTGGATTAAATCCAAATCAAGTCAAGCATTGAAACTTCAAAAGCTCCAACCCATGAAAGGGTCTAGAGGCCTCCTTGAAATCTATAAATAAGGGCCTTGAGGTGATAATCAAGAGGAAAATCAAAGAGAGAAGTCCAACAAATAGAGAGGGAGAGGAAGAGTGAAACAAAGAGAGGGAGGAGGAGGAGAGGAAGGGATCGCCCCCTTCCCCAAGGAGCCAACCGGCCACCACTCGTCTTCAAGCATTCATTCTAAGGTTGATTCTCCCCTTATTTCCTTTCTTTATTTAAGCCTTTCAATTTCATTTAAATGGGTTGTAATTAAGGAGCATCTGACTATAAATCAATGTAATATTTTGAGGGGAGATGCTGCCAAATTTCATCCAAGCTCACGAGTAAGATTGCCTCCTATGTGTTTGATTTATGGTTTCTTTCTATCCTGATATACATGGCAAATATTATATTCTCTAACCCCCTCTATGCTTAAGCTATATGACAATTTCCTTTGATTATTGCACTTTCTCTTTAAAACTGAAAACTCTATTTTCTATATGTTGCATTCATCTGAGTATAATTTTTTTTATCACTTAACTCTGTCTATGGTGATCCAAATTGCTTGAAAATAGTCTCGTTGGAAACTGACTTCCATAGCTTTCAAATGACTAGCTTTATAAAACTCCAGTACCTATATGCTGATATACAATCACTTATTTAAGCCTATATGTTTCTATCACAGGTTCTATCCTAAGTTTCAGAGTAAAGGACTTCATTGATTTAATTCTATTCATCCACATATACAATAGCCAAAACAAAAATAATCTAGGAATCTTCACACCAGGGCCTATCCAAGGTACAATCTTGATAAAAGAATAATAAACTCACATTTTTTGCAAACTTGCTTGAACTGGAATTTGGTTTTAAAAACTTTCTAGATCTAAAATCGATCTTCCAAAAGTCTACGCTAACCCTTAAGCAATGGTTCAAGAAAGCCTACAACGAAAAGAGCTTGTTAGTCCACATTCGCACAAGAAGTCATAAATTCAAATAAAACTTTGCTAGTTTGAGGAAACTAGCTGGCACACTCGCACACTCATATTTGTGAATTGAATTTCAAGTCTTTTCATAGGCTTTGGAATTAAATTCTCATCTACACTATACCCTATTTCATAATAGCACATACTATTTGAAAATATTTTGCTATTTTAAGCTAGGCCCTATCTTGTAAAATATGGACTTTTGAAATGTTATTAATCGATTTTGAAAACACTCCACCTTTCGTAGAACATTAATTCTTAGTCAAGAGACGTATATTTGAGTTAGTCCCTTCTTGAACAAACTAAAGAAGATCCCTTTGTAAAATCATTTAAAAGAATTGGTAGTAGACACATAATATCTTTTTAGATATTAGGCATTTATAGGGTCTACTAAATTTCTTCCTTCAGTATCAATTAGCCAATATGCATCACCCTCTATGACATAGCGACCTTTCCACTTGGGTTGGTACTTTTCAAGAGGATGCGGGCCTCTTATAGGTGAATGATGTTCATGGGATGCATGACATGTAAAAATATATTCTCATATGAGATGATGGAGATACATGCTCAATGAAATAATTAATGTATTAAAATCTCCATGAAAGGTGCTTAGGGAATGCAAGCTACATGCCCCTAGTTTGGAACAAATAGATGACACGGGCATTCACGCAATATGGTTGACCCATATTGTGGTATGTGATGAATGATATTTAATGATACGCGTGAATGATCCATACATGCACTATGTTGTTGGACATCTTGGTTTTTGACATGACTTATGCATGACATGATCCTAGCCTCTTATGCGTTTTGGGCTAGGTTTAAATCCTATGTCAACCCTTAAGAGGTCACCTTCTAGAGAACTTGAATGTTTGCCCAAGTCTAAGGTTTTATTGATTTTGAGAAAGTTCATGTAGATGTTAATCACCCAAATCATCCCTAAGGGAATTGGCATTTTTTTGACAAATGGTTTTGGGTTTTTTTTCTTTTTTCCTTTTAAAATTTTTTGTATTTTAGGTCTTTTCTTTTTTTCAGATTTTTAGAATTTTGAAGATAACCTGTACACAATATACAGAACCTCGAGTTAACATCATGTCCAAGGAGGATCTAGGGGTTTGGGTGTATCAAGGATGCGCACCCGAGTTATGGAGTGGTTGATATATTTATTATGTATCCTAGGTGTAACCCAATGTGCCCATAGGGGTGGATGATGTGAGTGTATGTGTATGCAAAGGGAAAACATGTTTGATCCCTTACAAAATAGAAAGGTATAGATTCCAAGGGAAACCATGGTCGATCCCTTGGTGGGTATGTGGAGGTTAAGGGAAATCATGATTGTAGGCTTGGAATTATGATATAAACCTAGGGTGAAAGAAATTTGTTTATGCATGGTAGGGTTAGTGTACCTAGGATATCGATGTATGCCTTAGGAGAGTAACCATGTCTACCATGTTTTGAATTTTATTTT
Source organism: Brasenia schreberi (assembly GCA_036023115.1). Lineage (NCBI taxonomy): Eukaryota > Viridiplantae > Streptophyta > Magnoliopsida > Nymphaeales > Cabombaceae > Brasenia > Brasenia schreberi. The sequence goes on along the minus strand of JAYKKT010000079.1, from coordinate 9,257,485 downwards.
TATTTTTATTTTATTTTGAAATTCTTTTTGTTGGTGCAGGATTTTCGGAGCACCTTGGAAATCCAAATCTTTTGGTACATTTTGTGGGCTTGTGGGTGCATGAGTGTAATTTGGTGAATGGAATGCATGTGAACGATCTACCAATCTTACACTAAGAAGGGGACGATCGAGTAGGGAGTTTTCGGAAAAATGAGTTTTAGGCATACCTTTTTTGTATTTGACTACCTTCTCATGGTGAGAGCAAGCTTCCTTATAGGCATGCTGAAGTGGCTCGAGCTCATGCATGGCTTCGAGCTCCCGTTGCTTTGCTAGGTCTTGAACTTCATCCTTCAATCTTATAGTTTTGCAACACTCATTCTCCTTTGTATTTGCTTCTTCGGGATGAGAAACTTCGGGAGTGTGTGAAGTGGTACTCGTGCGAATGGAATCCATCAGAGTGTATATTTTTGAAAATTTTGAGATGACATGTGTTAAGAAAACCTCATGCCCCTCTCCACATGTGTGCCTAGGAATGTAGACTCCTTTTTCTTCATTTTCACTTCCAATTTTCACGATTTCATCACTTGTAATTTTTGAATTTTCAATTATTTTTTATTTTTGAATATTTTCCAGATGTTTTTGCTTTTTCTAAATATATAATTTTTTTAGATTTTTGGTAGACAAAGGGGGGTTAGGAAGTGGATGACTAGCAAGTTTAGGAAGAAATGGCTCAATCCTAACACTTGCTATTTTTGTGGCCTTACATCCTTCATCAGATTTTTAGGTCGATTTGATTTTCCGGGTATGGTTTGTCTCCCTATGGATCCGAGGTTGTTTCTCATGATAACAACGTGCCTTGGCCTCTTAACTTAGGGCAGTGATCTCCTTTTCAATTTGTATCTCTTTTAACTCTCTTTTTAAAGAGGCAATTCTATCTTCTCGAGTTTCATAAGACTTTTTTTATAGTTTTGGAAAACCGATTTGTGAAGCTTAACGAGGTCTTGACATATTTTCGAAGGAATCATCCGAACTTGACATGATGCTTGCTGGAAAATTTTAGACTTATGACAAAAGAGTTTAAAACAAGGTTTTAGAATCGATTTGTTTTGAAAGGTGACCACATCAAAATAACTCTTCTAAGACCCAAGTCCTATCGAATGTGCCATTCTGTTTCTGTAAACAAAATTTTTCGGTCTTCTATCGACTTAAAACTTCGTTTGCAAAAATTGTGCACGAGCATGCCAGCAAGTTTACTGAAACTTGCAAAGTGATTTTCTGACTTTTAAAAGACTAAGGACAGGTAGATTCTTATCGTCATAGGCCTTCTTGAATCAGCACTCAAGGGTCAGCCTAGGTGCTTAGAAATATCGATTAATGATTCGAGATTTTTTAAAACAATTTTTCCAAAACAAAATATAATTCACTTGGCAAAACGGGTTTGTGTTATGTAAAACAAAATGTGTTCTTTTTTCCAACAAAAGCATTTTTTAATTTTTTTTGGGGTCTTACAGGGAGCCGAAATTCCCCAAAATTTAACCTAAGTAAGATATAGATATGAAGCTTTATTAGATATTTTTATTTATTTTTTTGGTTCTTTGATGATCTGAATTAAATTAGGAAATTTCCTAACTGAATGCTATTATGAAATTCAAAACAGTCTCTATGATTGAGAAATAGAGCATCAGTAAAAGGCTTGTATCTCTACACGTAGGATTTAGATTTTTATGACATTAATATATTAGGTTTCTAATAAAACTATTTTCAGGATTTTTGGGTGTCTACGGACTGAGTTATGAAGGTTTTTCTAACGATCTATTGTAGGTAATTTTGTATAGACAGATTTTGTTTCAGGTTGAGTTAGGTTTTTAATGATTTTTTACTTAGCCTCGTCCATATTCAAAATTCATGTTAATTTTACTAGGTGTTAAGCAGTGCATATACAACATTTGAACCAAATTTCAAAATATTTTGAATAGAGACAAGAGCTAAAAAATTTGAGAATTAGACACAACTAATGGAAGATGCTGAAATTTGTAGAGTTTTCTTTGTAAAAGGCTAATCATGAATATGATTTGATCCTTAATATTTCAGTGATTATCTAAAGAAATTTATATTAAGGACTTGTATTTGTTTGGGGAGATAGCTCATCTAGATATAAAATTTTGGGGCATCTCTCTAGAGAAAGATAGCTCTCTTGGATATATATGCAATCATAACCCCTTGCCTGCCCTTACACAAATTTATGGATATTTAATTCACCATAAGGGTCATTTACATACTCATATCATTGCATGTAAAATATGGCTTCTAATGTCCCTTTTATGGCTTTTTGAATTAATTTGGAGACAAATCACAACAGTCAAGAAATAGGTGAAGAGATGATAATATATTTAAGCATAGAGAGGATAAAGAAGTATAAGATAGATTTATATTGAGGTAGGAAAAATCGAATATCAAATAAGTGAGTGATCTTCTTACCGATGACCTTTAGCATGAATTTGTAGCACTTTCTTTTGCTTTTACAATGGATTGGAGAAGAAGACTGTAGACACGAAAAATCCTCACTTCTGGTTCTTACGCCTAAAGCGAACCTTTTCGTGTGTCTAAGCCATATTTAACAAAAGGGCGTGCCAGCTAGCTTGTTTAAGCTAGCGAAGAAAGTTTTTGACATCTGACTTCTATCGGGATGACTGTGAGAAAGTGAGCTCTTTTCATCGCAGACCTTCTTGAACCGATGCACAAGGGTCAGTCTGTACGGTTGGCAAAGCCTTTTAAAGTCTAAACCTCTTTGAAAAATACCCGAAGTGTTTGGGACTTAGTATGTACGATTGCAAATTTTATTATACGTGGGATTTGCACGTGCCTATGTCTTTCTTTTTAAGTTTTTTTAGGGCCAACTAGGTGTGTGCATAAGTGACTGAAGTTGGGCGATTTTTTGAGCGGGAGTGTGGGGCTTGCTTTGATGCAATATGCGTCCTAACTCGTGGTATGGCGTATATGCAATGCAAACTCACACAACTCCAAAGGGAAAACCCGAATTTGAAAGACAATGCGGAAGGGAAATGACTTAATGTAAATTTACAAAAGGGAAATATGGCTGGCTATATCTTAAGAGCGGAAAGGCTCAATTGTGCAAGTGTGTGTAGTGCATATAAGGAAAGACTACGCACACAGCTGAACCTTAAAACCCAAATCTTAAAGACAGAGTCGAAGGGAAATACTTATAATATATATGGGCCCGAAGGTCGCCAACGTGTGCGTGGGTGTTGTGTGTATATTGAAAGACAACTCACATGACTTGTAATGAAACCCAAATATAATTGCGATAGGCCTTGACTAAGGTCTTGGGAGTAAGAGCGAAAGCTCAATGTGTGAGTGTAGAATAGAAATGCTATGCACACAACTTGAATTTAAACACCCAAAACGAAATTGCAATAAGGCCTTTACTAAGGTCTTGGGAGTAAGAGCGAAAGCTCAATGTGTGTGAGTGTGGAAATCGAAAGACCACGCACACAACTTGAATTAAAACGCCCAAGGGAAATTGCAATACGGCCCTTACTAGGGTCTTGGGAATAAGAGCGAAAGTTCAATGTGTGTGAGTATAGAAATTGAAAGACAACACACATAACTTAATTAAAACCCACGCAACTTAAAACATATAGGTATAACTATATCTTAAGGGCTGATTGGGCCCATGTATGTGCTATAATTGTATGCAGCTAAGAGTGGAATAGGCTCAAGTGCACGTGTGTGTGTGGGTGTTCCAAACCACATTATTACAAGCGGGGGGAGACAACGCTCCATTATTACAACCCCGTATCAAATTTAATCAAATGTAAGCAAGTTCATAACAAGGACCGAGTTAGGCACTTATGTATAGTTGGTCCGGGTGTGACTTGCTTGGCTTTGGCCTAGTGAGTCACCTTGGACAGCCGAAGGGGAGCTCCTTTGGTGCGTATGGGTGCCAAGTAGGGTCTTAGCCGAGTGGGTGCCTTGATGAAGGCCGGGTGGTATTTGCAGCAAATGGGGATGTTGAGCGAGTTGGGGCAGGTTAGGGTGTTAGCTAGGTGGTGGCAGGTTGAGGGTGAAGGCTTAGCTAGGGGCTGAGATGGGTGGCTGAGGGAAGGTGATGATGTGGGGTGTGAAGTGGCCAGGTGTAAGGGGAGATGGCTAGGGTGCAGCAGTGGCGGGTGATGGATGGTGTGGCTGGGTAAGAGGGGGAGTGGAAGAGATGTTAGATAGGGCTGAGATGGGGGTACTAACCGGAGGTGATTGCTATGGTGGTGGCCAGAGGTGGTGGAAGGAGGTGGCAGCTGGAAGAAGGTGGCAGCCGAGTGGAAGGGTGCAATTAGGTGTGAAGTGCAGATGGCAGCCGAGTGGAAGGGTAGTCGGGTGGAGCAACAGTGGATGGTGGCGCTATTGGGGGTTGATGGGAGTGAAATGGGTGAGAGAGAGGGCTGGTGAGAGAGGAGAGAGAGGGCTGAGAGCTGCCCAAAACCCGCCCCAAAAGGGGGGGTTTTATAGGCATGGGCTGGGGTCGGTTGGGGTGGTTTTGGGGTAGATATTTAGGATGTTGTGGGCTAGTGGGGTGGTTTGGGTAGGTCGGCTAGGTGGGTGGTTTGGGTAGGTCGGTTAGGGTGGCTGGGAATTAAGGGTTAGGGGCTAATTAGGTGGGTTAAGGTGGGATTAGGTTTAGTCTAGCTAGGGTCTAGGTGGTCTAGTTAGGTGGGGTGAGCTAGGTGAGGTCAGCTACGTATGGTTAGGGTGGTTTTGGGTGAGGGTGGCTAGGATTAGGTTAGGTTTAGGGGGGAATGGCTAGGTGAGGTGGGTTAGTTCAAGGCTAGGTTTTAGCAGCATCCCCTTGGCCTTGATCCATGGACCTAGTTGCAGCCAGGTTCATGTTGGTGCAGTCCTAGGTTAGGTGTAGGTGCATACAAGGTTAAACCCACACTCTTAGGCTAAATCCACATGATTAACCCAAAACTTGACACAAAAGTCCAACCCACCAACTTTCTCACTCATACTTTATCCCCCATTCTCTCTCTTCCCAAGCTTTTCACATGAATTCTTTGTGGGCCCCACCTCCATTTATGAGAAGGTGATGTGGGCCATGGATGTGGATATTAGATTGGATCTTTGCATCCAAATCCAAATCCAGATGCATGTTTGGATTTGGATCTGGATATATATGGTTCAGATCCGATCCAAATCTGATTTTCTGACTCCTTCATGGCGTTGCGAAACGGACGGTTTGTGCGGGGCCTAACAGCATCAGTACTCCATCTTACGTTGGGTTTTTGCTAACATTATCGTCTGCTCTTCTTCTCACCTTCCGGAGATCATTTTAACGAATTTGTTGATAACAGGGGCTTGGATGTCCGAGATTTTGGGGATGATTCTGATACGAGAGTTGATGTGCCGGGCTTGAAATATGCTTCGGTTCTGGGCTCTCTTCTGCTTCTTCGGTCCTGCTTTCATCAGGCCAAGTCACTTTTCGGGTTTTCAAAATACCTTTTTAAAGGTTTTAAAACTGTATAACATATATTTTAAAACATATATAGTTTTAACATATGTATAGGGTTGCTTGGAAAGCTCCTGGATTTCCAGACTCAAAATAGCCCTTTGCGGGTGCTTTTGCAAAACCAGGTGATTTGAGAAATCATGGGATTTTGGGGTGTTTACAGATGCCCCTCTTTGGCATTATCCAAATTTATTTGGATAATGGCAAAGACGACAACACCCCTTTCGATGTCTCCCTAAATCTATCTACGAAAATATGGGATCATCCCAATTTTTAGCAAAATCTCTATTTTAAAACTGATAAGAGGAGATAACACGCCAAAGGGATACATATTACTATGGTTTCTGGTCTTAAATGGGATCATGTTTATGCAAGTGTCCATGCGTGGATATGCAGATGCATGACATGGATGGGACGCCAAGAATGACAACCTCCCAGAGACTAGATAGCATGGTCGAACTCTTGAGACTTACAAAGGCCTGCTGCTCCAAGTGAGCAGACCCTATGCTGCTCGATGTTCGATTTTTTAAAATCTATTTACAAAAGGGAAAACTGCTTTGAGCCTTAATTCTAAGGATCTCGAGCTCTTCGTGTTTGCCTTTGCTTGAGTCTTGACACTTGCTAATCTAGCGGAGGTTTTATAAGAAAACAAGCTATATTTCAAAATTCCTACGTCTTACTCGAAATGTCGAATTCTCAAACAAAATGAAATTCAAGTAAGTAAATCCTATTTTTATATTAGGATTCCTCAAAATGAACCATGTTTTACTTGGGATAAGCCAGGGATGGGAAAGAGATACCACGGTCCCCTCTGAAGCGTCCCGTGGTTTAAGGCATAGAAGGCGGAAAACTGCTCTTTTTTGAGCTTTTTGGCCTTTTTTCCCTTTTTTTTTCATTGAGGGTCTCCCTTTTGGAGTATTTTTTCTTTAATCCCTCTTTTCCATAAAAGAATCGAATTTTTCTTTTGATTGCGGTTTCTTTCTTCGGGAAAGAGATTTTTTATGGGGAATTCCTTTTGTTTTGGACATGTTTTCCTTTTCGAAGGAGAAGAGAAGAGGTGAGGACTTATCCCAAGGTCACACTCGATCCATTCCAGATCAGCCTAATTAGAAATAGCACGTACTACTTGCAAGTATCTTGCTATATTGAACTAGGCCTTTCTTTGTAAGAAGAAGGATCTTGAAATGTAACCACGTATTTGGAAGACTCCACTCTTTCACAAGTGCAAATTTTCTCGCTCAGGGTCACATGATTTGCCTTTGAACCTTACTTTCGAAGTTTCAAAGCAGCTATCCCTAAGAGTTTTCGAAAATGGGAATTTAACCCAAATCTTACACATAATACTTCTTTAAGTATAGAATATTGATAGGATCTGCTAAATTCCTACCTTCTACATCGATCAACCAATATGAGTTGTTCGTGGTGGTTGCACGTACAACATAGGGTCCATCCCACTTGGGGCGCCACTTTCCAAGTGGATGTAGGCCACGATAGTGGATGATTTTCAAAACCAGATCTCCCACTTCAAAGTGGCGAGGTCTCATGTGTTTGTCATAATGTCGGGCTATCCTTTGCCGGTATGCATGAGCATGATCCATAGCAAGGAGTCGCCTCTCATCTAGCAAATCTAGTTCGGCCATCCTAGCATGCTGAAGCATCTCTAGGGGGAGGTCGAGTGCTATAGATGTATGGAATGAATGTAATTGTGTATGAATGGGAAGAATGGCGTTTGTGCCATACACCAATTCAAATGGTGTGGCATTCGTGGGAGTCCGGATGGAAGTCCTATAAGCCTATAAGGCTTCATCCAGCTTCTTGTGCCACGTCCTACCCTTCTCTAAAGTCTTCTCAATTATACTAATGAGAGTCTTATTCGTGGCTTCGGCTTGGCCGTTGCCTTGAGGGTAGTAGGGCGAGGAGAAGTGGTGAGTTATGCCATAAGTATTGCACAACTTAACCATCTGCTCGTTTTTGAATGGGGTGCCATTATCGAACACAAGGTCTCTTGGGACCCCAAATCGAGCCAAGATATTTCTCCTAATGAAAGCCACTACATGTTGCCCATGTACGTTGGTCAGGGAGATGGCTTCGACCCACTTGGAGAAATACTAAGTGGCTGCTAAGATGAACCTATGCCCATTCGATGCCTTTGGAAAGATCGGGCCTACAATATCAAACGCCCACATGGTAAATGGTTAGGGGCTGACCACGGAGTGCAATGAGGATGAGGGGATATGAATAGTGTGCCCATGCACTTGGCATGGATGACACTTCCTAACATGATTGTGGCAATCCTTTTTCAGGGTGGACCCAAAATAGCCCGCTCTAAGTATTTTCATTACCATCATGTTGGCATTAACATGACCTCCACATTCTCCATCGTGGAACTCATGCATAACAGTCCTAGCCTCCTCTAGATCGACACATCTTAGTAGGATGCCGGTAAAACTTTTTTTGTACAAAACCCCACCCAGAATGGTGTATCGGGTAGAAATTTTTCGGATGAATGCCTTATCTTTGGATGTGGCATCCTCGGCGAATCCCTCATTTTCTAGAAAACATTTGATGTCATAAAACCAAGGTTTTTCAACAGAATCTGGATTATTTTGGCAAATATCCAAATCATGTGTGGATGGGGTGGGCGCATGCCATATTTCTAAGGATCGAGTTCCCAAGGTGGGATCGACCTTTAGGGCTGAACCCAAGGAGGAGAGGGCGTCGGCAATGCTATTATCCTCTCTTCCTACGTGTGTGAGTCTACACGATTGGAATGACTCAACCAATCAAGTGGCCAACTCATGATATGGAAGAAGTTTTCCATTACGCACTTGCCAAATTTTCAAAACTTGGTTTATAACAAGGAGCAAATCTCCAAAGACCTCGATGCATGATGCCCCTAGAGTTTTCGAAATCCTTAAGCCTTGTATGAGTGCTTCATACTCAGCTATGTTGTTGGAACATTCGAAATCTAGGCGAATTGCTATAGGGATCTCACCCTTTTCAGGGGATATCAAGATGACCCCAGCACCAGCCCCTCGTTGGTTTCGTGCCCCATCGAAGTGCATCTTCCACACTTGGTTTTCGAAAGAGTTTGCCAAAATATGGTTTTGAAAATGGTTTTGCAATATGCCTTCATCAGGCATTTCACTAAATGTGGGATATGCGTCCTCCAGGGGGAACTCAGCCACGTAGTCAGCTAGGGCTTGCCCCTTAATGGAGATCTGATGATAGTATTTCCGGTCATACTCCATTAGAAGGAGTTGCCATTTGCCAATCTACCAGTGAGAATGGGTTTTTCAAACAAATGCTTGATTGGATCAAGCTTGGACACTATCCAGATCTCATGATCTAGGAAATAGTGTCGAAATTTCTGGCAAGCCCAAACTAGGGCCAAGCACATCTTCTCCATGGCTTGATAATTCCTTTCTTAAGCTAAGAGAGTTTTCGAAATCTAATAGATGGCATACTCCTTATGGGTGTCATCCTCGTATTGAGCTAACAATGCTCCCAAGGCATTCGCATGCACGGAAATGTAAAGCAAAAGAGGTTTTCCTTGCTTTGGAGGATTCAAAACAGGGGGATTAACTATGTATGCCTTTAGTCTTTAGAATGACTTTTGGCAGTCGTCATCCCATGAAAATTTCGTGCCCTTCCTCAACAATTTGTTGAAGGGTTCGCATCTAGTCGCCAGGTTTGATATAAACCTGCGAATAGATTGTAATCGACCCTAGAGGCTACGAATCTGTATGAGATTGAAGGGTGGAGCCATGAATATGATGACTCGACACTTAGAGGGGTCAACTTCTATTCCCCTTTGGCTCACCATAAAGCCTAGAAGCTTTCTGGACTCTACTCCGAATACACATTTTTGAGGGTTTAGCTTTACTTTGTAAAGTCTAAGCCTTTCAAAAATCTTTTGTAAACATTCAATGTGAGTGCATCGAGTTTTGGATTTTGCCAAGAGATCATCCACATACACTTCTATGAGCTCATGAATCTGATAAAGGAAGATCGTGGTCATGGCTCTCTGGTATGTTGCACCGACATTTTTCAAACCAAAGGGCATGACTGTATGCAATATGTGCCCCATGGGGTTGTGAATGCGGTCTTACCCTGATCTCGTGGACTTAATTTGATTTGATTATACCCTGAATAGCCATCCATAAATGAAAACATCTCGTGATTTGCAGTACTATCGATTATCAAATCTATGTTTGGTAAAGGATAATTATCCTTTGGAGTGGCTTTATTCAGGTTTCTGAAATCGATGCATATTCGAATCTTCCCATTGGTTTTTCGAACAACAATGATATTGAATAACCAATCAGAATACGCAATGGGTTTTATAAATCCGGCTTTTAGCAGATCTTCTAAACCCTCTTTGACTTGTGCATGTACATTCGGATGTATTTTCCTAAGCTTCTGCTTTATGGGTTTCACATCCGCATCTAAGGGAAGACGATGTTCGACAATACTAGGGCCTATGCCCGGCATGTCTTCATACGTCCATGCAAACACATCTAAGTAGGTTTGTAGAAATGCAATGAATGCTGATCTTTCATGCTCATGCAAACATGTGCCTACCTTAATGAGTTTGGGATTGGAATCACTCCCTAGATTTACCTCTATGAAATCTCCTCCTACTGAATTGGAAGGTCTTTCAAAATCGAGAATTTTATGAAATTCAGGGAGCTCAGAAGTGGGATCTTCCTCAAGGGGATCCACTTCCGGGCTTCGATCTTTCTCGTGGGTTATAGACCCGAGAGAATTTGATGCATGGATTTTCAAACGACCTGGTTTTACACTTGGAATTTCTATTGATTTCAAAATTTTTGGTCTGGTTATACAAACAACGTTTCTTTCAAAACCTTTTCCTTTTTCCAAAGCCTTACTAGGAGCAGCTATGTACAAAATCTTTTTGGAGTTTTGTAATTTTTTGATTTTTTTGTTCTTTTGTAAAACTAGAACTTTGGGAACTAAACAAACTACTCTTTCTTCGAGTTTTTCATTTTCCAATGTCTTTGGTTTTTGTAATTTTTCCATTTTTTTTTATTTTGGTGTTTTCAAATGTTTTTGTATTTTTGATAAAGGGATCTTCCATCATACCTACAAAGGGAAAACACTACGTGTTAGACTCGGAATAGGAGGTCTAAATCGTAGGTTTCTTCTAGGGTAGGCTCCAGGGCACCCTTGACCCAAGTGGTCACAGGGGGTAGCTCTGGTGGTATTTTGGGAGTATAGCCGATCCCATATCGGCTTGGATTAGCCCTAGGAGGTATGGGTTCTAGGAGATCCTGATTTTGTGCCCCTAGACTCTTATAAGGCACATAGCCCATGTTTAACAGCATGTTCCATGATTTTTTGTTTTTGGAGAAGTTTGAATACAAATCATGGTCCTGGAACTTGCTGTCGTCTATGTCGTGCACATAGGGCTTCTTATCCAGGGGTTTTGGAAATAAGGGATTCTTGGGTCTTCCTAGAAGTGTCAGAACCTTGAGGGGGCCAGCTTTGGGCGGCCCCTTCACATACACGACCTTCCTAGGGTTGTTCAATATGAGCCTTGGTGGCTCAAGCATAGTTTGCCCCAGTTTTACGTCATGGGTCTGGGAGCTTGACAAGTAGGGGGAATTTATGACCCCCTGAAGTTGAGGGTGACTCTCTCCTAGGATCACAACGACTTTGTCCCTGAAAGGGATCTTGACACACCTGTGGAAGGTGGACGGCACAACGCACAAGTTGTGTATCCAAGGCCTTCCCAACAATAGGTTATAATGGGGGTGGATGTCCAGGAACACCCTCGTGTGTGCTATCCCTCCCATTTCCATGGGGAGTTCGATAGATCCTATGGGTCTAGATGCATTCTCATCGTATCTAGTGATAACGATGGGACTTGGATGAACGGATGTCAAGGTGACTCCGATTTGATTCGCCACATGAAGTGGAAGGATGTTGAGCCCTCCTCCCCCATCAACAAGGCACCTATCCAGAGAGTGGTTATTTAGAACCACCTTGATATGTAGGGCCTGGTTATGGGCTTCGTAGGGTCTATCTACATCGTCTTCCGAGAATACGATGGGCGTCTTTGCTCCTATAGAGGCCACTTGTTTGGACAAAGATTCAGGGGTAATGTTCGAACTAACCCTTGCTCTTTCTAGAATTTTCTCTAACACTAGTCTATGCCTAGGCGAAGTTTGTATTAGCTCTAGGATAGACATATTGGTAGGAATCTTTGAAAGATGGTTTTCAAAATCATACACCTTCAAAACGACATTTTCTTTGTTCGTTTTTTACGGAACTCTAGGAATACATGCTTTTGAGAGGCCAGGCACACTGACCACCTTTTTAGCACTTTGTAGATGTGGGGGTTGGTAGATCCTCCCGGATCTTGTCACCTCCCCCATGATCAACCTAGGTTTCGTACTAATCATGGCTCTAATCGAGAGATTTGGAGCACCTTGAATGGTTAAAACTGGTTTAACCGGGGACGGAACTCTTGGTGGTCCCCGGATGACTACTTGGGTGGGTTTCTTATAAAGTATGAGAGTAGACGCACAAGTAGATAAACCAGACTTACATGCATGCGCTAGATTCTTTGAAATTATAAGAGCACATACCTCTTTTCCCTTCTCACTGGTACTTGCGTGCTTGGGGAAGGGTTCTTTGAAGATAGCTTGGGTAGACTCAGGTTCTTCAACGACCTGGAGCCGGCCTTCTGCTATCAAGTTCTCAATTTTATTAAGGAGGGAGAAGCACCGCCTTGTATCATGGCCTTTGAGCCGATGATACTTGTAGAACTTGTTTAAAAACCCTCCCTTCGAAGTGACTCCCTCGGGAATCTCGGGGAGTTCGATCATGCCTTGGGCAAGTAGGAGGTCTTGGACCTCCGACACAGGTTGCCCCAGCGGAGTATACTCCTGTCTTTCGAAGGGCTTTTGAAAACTCCTCTCCTTTTTATTTTCAGGTTTTTCAAAAGCTCTTGAAGCACTTGCCGGGCTTGGATCCACCCGGACATTGGCAATTTTATGGGGTTTTGCCCCTTTGTCCGCAGTGGATGGCCCATAAGTGATGGGCTTTTCCAAGCGAGTTTTCGAAATAGGATTTCCTTTCCATAAGTGGTCATACACCCCCATTTCCAAATTCGTTTCGAAAAGGGATGCTTTCTTTATTAACTTATGGAAAGTCGAGATTTCATGAAGTGAGAGAAGGATTTTCAACTCATTTCTAAAATTATCTAGGATGAGCATGATTGCACATCCTTCTGATATGGGCTCTCGCACTTGACCCAAGAGAGACATCCAACGAACGATGAACGTATGTACGTCCTCGTTCACACCTTGTTTTGTATCCCTCAAGATGTTTAAAGTCGGCGTGACTTCTACGTTATGCGAGAATCTCTGCATAAAGCAGTTCGCTAACTCTTCAAAAGTTGCAAATTGGCTAAGATCGTAGGAAGCCAGCCATTTGGCAGCTGTGCCCTTGAGGGACAGAGGGAACCAATACACCCATTTCATCGAGTCCTTTTTCTTATGGGCTCGACGAGAGAAAAGCTGCAAGTGAGACCTAGGGTCTCCCATGCCATCATACTGATAGAAGTTTGGTATTTCATCATCACTGTCTATTTCATAGTCCACAGGCAAGAAATCAAACAGGGCGTAGCTCCTTTTCTCTTTATTTTGCCCTCTCAGCAACTGCAGTAGGGCTTTACGGTCCTTGTGTGTGAAGGACTCGTGGTATTGGTTACCTTCCATCGCGGAAGTCTCCTTGTGTTTGTGAGGTTTTTCAAATTTCTTCTTGTTCTTTGGTTCGCCATTGGACGAACATGAATCGCCTGCTTCAGCCTCTTGGCTAAGAGCGGCGATTTTGGCCTTGAAGTCCCTTCTCAAATCTTCAATCTCTTGTTTTTTCGAAAACTTTCGAGATTGAGAACTTGATGCGCAGGAGCCATGGCTAGATACCTCTTGGGAGCCTGGCCTCGACATGCTTCAATATACTTTTCAAAACAAATCCTAAGTATGAAAATGCAATAAACAAAGTTAAAACACTTTAGAAAAAAAATTTCATGAGGTTTTTCTACATGAAATGACTCTGCACAAGGCCCAGGTCCCACCGGGCGTGCCAAATCTGTAGACACAGAAAATCCTCACTTCTGGTTCTTAGGCCTAAAGCGAACCTTTTTATGTGTCTAAGTCGTATTTAACAAAAGGGCGTGCCAGCTAGCTTGCTTAAGCTAGCTAAGAAAGTTTTTGACATCTAACTTCTATTGGGGCGACTGTAAGCAAGTGAGCTCTTTTCGTCGCAGACCTTCTTGCACCGATGCGCAAGGGTCAGTCTGTACGCTTGGCAAAGTCTTTTAAAGTCTAAACCTCTTTGAAAAATACCCGAAGTGTTTGGGGCTTTGTATGTACGATTGCAAATTTTATTACACATGGGATTTGAACGTGCCTATGTCTTTCTTTTTAAGTTTTTTTAGGGCCAACTAGGTGTGTGCATAAGTGACCTAAGTTGGGCGATTTTTTGAGTGGGAGTGTGGGGCTTGCTTTGATACAATATGTGTCCTAACTCGTGGTATGGCGTATATGCAATGCAAACTCACACAACTCCAAAGGGAAAACCCAAATTTGAAAGACAATACGGAAGGGAAATGACTTAATGTAAATTTGCAAAAGGGAAATATGGCTATATCTTAAGAGCGGAAAGGCTCAATTGTGCAAGTGTGTGTAGTGTATATATGGAAAGACTACGCACACAGCTGAACCTTAAAACCCAAATCTTAAAGACATAGCCGAAGGGAAATACTTATAATATATATGGGCCCGAAGGTCGCCAACGTGTACGTGGATGTTGTGTGTATATTGAAAGACAACTCACATGACTTGTAATGAAACCCAAATATAATTGCAATAGGCCTTGACTAAGGTCTTCAGAGTAAGAGCGAAAGCTTATTGTGTGTGAGTGTAGAATAGAAATGTTATGCACACAACTTGAATTTAAACACCCAAAACGAAATTGCAATAAGGCCTTTACTAAGGTCTTGGGAGTAAGAGCGAAAGCTCAATGTGTGTGAGTGTGGAAATTGAAAGACCACACACACAACTTGAATTAAAATGCCCAAGGGAAATTGCAATACGGCCCTTACTAGGGTCTTGGGAATAAGAGTGAAAGCTCAATGTGTGTGAGTGTGGAAATTGAAAGACAACACACACAACTTAATTAAAACCCACGCAACTTAAAACATATAGGTATAACTATATCTTAAGGGCTGATTAGGCCCGTGTATGTGCTATAATTGTGTGCAGCTAAGAGCGGAATAGGCTCAAGTGCACGTGTGTGTGGGTGTGCCAAACCACATTATTACAAGCGGGGGGAGACAACGCTCCATTATTACAACCCCGTATCAAATTTAATCAAATGTAAGCAAGTTCATAACAAGGACCGAGTTAGGCACTTATGTATAGCTGGTCCGGGTGTGACTTGCTTAGCTTTGGCCTAGTGAGTCGCCTTGGACAGCCGAAGGGGAGCTCCTTTGGTGCGTATGGGCACCAAGTAGGTCTTAGCCGAGTGGGTGCCTTGATGAAGGCCGGGTGGTATTTGCAGCAAATGGGGATGTTGAGCGAGTTGGGGCAGGTTAGGGTGTTACATAGGTGGTGGCAGGTTGAGGGTGAAGGCTTAGCTAGGGGCTGAGATGGGTGGCTGAGGGAAGGTGATGATGTGGGGTGTGAAGTGGCCGGGTGTAAGGGGAGATGGCTAGGGTGCAGCAGTGGCGGGTGATGGATGGTGTGGCTGGGTAAGAGGGGGAGTGGAAGAGATGTTAGATAGGGCTGAGATGGGGGTACTAACCGGAGGTGATTGCTATGGTGGTGGCCAGAGGTGGTGGAAGGAGGTGGCAGCTGGAAGAAGGTGGCAGCCGAGTGGAAGGGTGCAATTAGGTGTGAAGTGCAGATGGCAGCCGAGTGGAAGGGTAGTCGGGTGGAGCAACAGTGGATGGTGGCGCTGCTGGGGATTGATGGGAGTGAAATGGGTGAGAGAGAGAGCTGGTGAGAGAGGAGAGAGAGGGCTGAGAGCTACCCAAGATCCGCCCAAAACCCGCCCCAAAAGGGGGGGGTTTATAGGCATGGGTTGGGGTCTGTTGGGGTGGTTTTGGGGTAAATATTTAGGATGTTGTGGGCTGGTGGGGTGGTTTGGGTAGGTCGGCTAGGTGGGTGGTTTGGGTAGGTCGGTTAGGGTGGCTGGGAATTAAGGGTTAGGGGCTAATTAGGTGGGTTAAGGTGGGATTAGGTTTAGTCTAGCTAGGGTCTAGGTGGTCTAGTTAGGTGGGGTGAGCTAGGTGAGGTCGGCTAGGTATGGTTAGGGTGGTTTTGGGTGAGGGTGGCTAGGATTAGGTCAGGTTTAGGGGGGAATGGCTAGGTGAGGTGGGTTAGTTCAGGGCTAGGTTTTAGTAGCATCCCCTTGGCCTTGATCCATGGACCTAGTTGCAGCCAGGTTCATGTTGGTGCAACCCTAGGTTAGGTGTTGGTGCATACAAGCTTAAACCCACACTCTTATAAACCCACATGATTAACCCAAAACTTGACACAAAAGTCCAACCCACCAACTTTCTCACTCATACTTTATCCCCCATTCTCTCTCTTCCCAAGCTTTTCACGTGAATTCTTTGTGGGCCCCACCTCCATTTTTGAGAAGGTGATGTGGGCCATGGATGTGGATATTAGATTGGATCTTTGGATCCAAATCCAAATCCAGATGTATGTTTGGATTTGGATCTGGATATATATGGTCCAGATCCGATCCAAATCTGATTTTCTGACTCCTTCATGGTATTGCGAAATGGATGGTTTATGCGGGGCTGACAGCATCAGTACTCCGTCTTGCTTTGGGTCTTCGCCAACATTGTCGTCTGCTCTTTTTCTCACCTTCTGGAGATCATTTTAACGAATTTATTGATAACAGGGGCTTGGATGTCCGAGATTTTGGAGATGATTCTGATACGAGAGTTGATGTGCCGGGCTTGAAATATGCTCCGGTTTTGAGCTCTCTTTTGCTTCTTCGGTCTTGCTTTCATCAGGTCAAGTCGCTTTTCGGGGTTTCAAAATACCTTTTTAAAGGTTTTAAAACTGTATAACATATATTTTAAAACATATATAGTTTTAACATATGTACAGGGTTGCTTGGAAGGCTCCTGGGTTTCCAGACTCAAAATAGCCCTTTGGGGCTGCTTTTGCAAAACCAGGTGATTTGAGAAATCGTGGGATTTTGGGGTATTTACAAAGGACCCAAAGAATTACAAATGAAGGAAATGGGAAAATGAAGAAAAGGGAAAACTTGGGCATTTTTTGCTTGGGTGGCTTCTCCCTTGGTTGGCGATTCGTTGGGTTGCTCCCTCCTTGGATGCCTCTTTATTCCCTCTTTCACCTCTCTTTTCTCTCTTTTCTTTTTTGCTGATTTTCTCTCTAATTGGCCTCCCTTGAAATCCAGCCCAAGGTTGATATTTATAGAGCTCTTGAGAATTCTCTAGGCCAAGCATATTCTTTGGAATCTCTCTAGAGTCTTCCATGGTTTAGACTGGCCCTTTGTTGATCCAAATTGGACCCAACCCAACCCATTTTTTGCTAGTCACATGGGTGTCACATGGCCTGGTCAAAGCTAGCCATGTCCCTCTTGGTGCAACCCATTGTAGGCACCTTGCAGTCGGCTTTTGTTTGGTGTGGTGTAGGTGCAGCTCGACCTTGGCGCAACATGTATTGGTTTAGTCTAGGTTGGTCATGTAACGTAGCTCAACCTCCTTTGGCTTGATCAAATCTTGCTTTGTGGTTGGGTCCTATGTTGGTCCACCCACCTTGGCTCGATCAAGCTCGCCTTACTTGATGCTTGTCTCACTTTGGTTTGTCTTAAACCAGTTGTCTGGCTAGCCCCTTTGACTTGGTTTTAGCTTGATTTGAACTTGATCATGTGTAGCCCATTTGGACTTGAATTGGGCTTGATCATGTGCAACCTGTTTTGGCTTGAGTTAGGCTTGATTTGAGCTTGATCATGTGTAGCCCATTTGGACTTGAATTGGGCTTGATCATGTGCAACCTGTTTTGGCTTGAGTTAGGCTTGATTTGAGTTGGGCTTGACTCATGTGTAGCTTGTCTGGATTTGATTTGGGTTTGCCTCGTGCAATCCATCTTAACTTGATTTTTGGGTTTCATAGTGTACCCATCTTGACTTGAATTGGGTTTGATTATGTGCTCATCTTGACTTGGTTTGATTTGGTTTGGGTTGATTGCATGTGCATCTTGATTTTTTCTTCATCAACTAAGAGTTTGCTTTTTCATCATAGCAAGGATAGCCTCATGAGATTCTGCTCTGCTTGATCCAGTCTCTTTTCAGGTAAGATTTTATTTAATGTTTTCAAATGTTTCCTTTTGATTCTTTAAAATCATTTCTTGTAGGATAATGAAATTTAACAACTGAGTTTCATCCTTAATGTTGTTTGCATGAGTGACTCATTTTCGCTCCGTGAGTTAGTGTTTTATTGTTTTGGCTGCTTTAACCCTTTAATAGGTATAGGGTCTCGAACTGCTTTAACCCTTTGATTGGTATAGGATCTCAGACTGCTTTAACCCTCTGTAGGGTCTCATACCGCTTTAACTCTTGGATGGGTGTAGGGCCTCCTAGTGTAAGACTATCCTCTGGCGAGTCCATCATGTTTTGGACTTGTTTGTTTATCTTTTTGAATTTCAAATGTTTTATAAGTTTGTAAAATGGTCATTTTGCAAACATTTTGCGGGTTTGGTTCCTGATGTCTTATTTTAGCCTTTTCAATTCTTTTTTTGAAGAAAATCATTTGAAACAACAAAATCTCGTTCTTAGGGCAGAGTGGACATTTTTTATTTTTGTCAAAATTTGATTTTTTTCAATTGGGTTTAAAGTACCCTTATTTTGGGGTTCTTACAAAATTTTGGCATAGAAATGGGTTCGTTTAAGGTGTCTTTGTTAAAAAACCTTAAAGGACTCACAATCATAATTTTCCTTAAAAAGGCAAAAATTCTAAAAAAATCTTTTGAATATTTTTGGGTGTTTACATTTGTGAAACTCACTATCACCTAATTCTTCACACTCAAGAGTAAATCAAGTCAAATGCAACCCTAGATATTTACCATCTTGTTTCAAAAATATAGTAAACTTGTCTTTGAAACATCCAGGAATTGGCACAAGCCTATCAACCCATTGAGGGTATAGCTTATGATCAACTTCAGCATCGGGTGTTTCGAGCTCAAAACAAGATGTGCTCTAAACCAAGTCTAAACAGATCATGGTTTATTGGTGCATCTTCTAACTCTAGGGATTGATGTGACATTTGATTGCCAAATGTAAATCGATGGTGTGTTGGTTGGAGCAGTACCTAATAAGGTTGAAATGACGACACTTCAAGTTAATGTGTTGAATGTTGTGGAGAAACCGGTTGCTATGAAGGTGGCAGGAAACCTACCTTTGCTTGGGCAGTCATGAAGCTTGGAGCAGCTGATGGTACCATAGGATAAGATCCTGGATATGTCCCTAGACTTGGTATGTGCCTCCCGGCATACTAACTAGTCTTGAAGTTAACATAAGGCTCGTTAGTGCCTGTAGCTTGAAAAGACAAGATCATAACTGAAAACTCAAGTGATTGCCAAGTGATATCAACTCACCTATATTATAAATCAAGTCCTCAAGCTACAAAAGTTCTTGGGACTTTCTGACTTCCTATATAAGTATCGAACATCAGCCCATGCTCGAATGTCACTTTGGTGGCTACATTTGTAGCCTATCTTTTTTTGTTGGGGAGTATATCTTGATCTCAAATAGTAGACAATTGATTGGTGATCATTATGGACATGGTTTTTATATCATCTTGCGAAACAACACCATTTGAAGATCCCCAAACGGCTCCTACAACCAACCATTAACTGATGATCATACTCTTTTGAGGATAACATTTCATTCAATTAAACATGAGGCGTAGCCAACCCATTCTCTCTTTGTTGGGTTGGTGGATGACCCATTAGATCATTCGAGCCTGGTACTCAAGATTTATGAATGGGTGATGGTGATGAATAATGGTTAGTGTTAGTGCTAGAAGATGTCATCTAGTACACTTTACCATATTGAGTATGCATAAATTGGATAAATTCACATGCAAATGTATGCTCCACCGGGCATGCCAAAAACATGTTTCTATCTTCATACTTAAATGGTAGAGGACATTAAACTCAATTGGAATATCAGAAGATGTAGAAGCGTGCCAAAGACCCTTGTTCTCAAAGAGGGAAAAGACTGGATAAGGTGTTAGGCGATGAAATGATCTTTGAGAATCTAATAGTGAGTATCTCGTTTGTCGATAGGGATTACATAGAAAGGTAAAACACTCGGTGTATTTGAGAAGACAAGGAGACTATGTTTCTACTAGTCCTAAGAAAGAGAGAAAAAGGAATCGCAATTGTATGATTGATTTTTTTGCTTCTCGTCTTTGATTATATATACCTATTTATAGACCTTACAACAAATAGGGTACCAATCTTTTCGAATTATTCTCAATAACTCTCCACTTCCATCTTGTAGTTTAAAGCCCCTCCTTTATCAACAACACTATATATTTTTATTTCTCTCTCTCATGTTTGAATCCCATTCAACGTATCCACGAGAAACTGCCAATATTGGATCTATGCACGGATTCAATTTTTTTGGGCATGGGAGGAGGCTAAAACCTAACACACACATGCACCCTAAGGGAGTTGAACTCCCCACTAGCAGCGATGGTGCTAGAGCCCCCTGAGTTAGCGCTCTAGGTTCTGCAAGGATTCAAATTGATCTAACGACCATGCATGCATTTTTTTAATTAAATTGATGCATGCATAATTAGATTATGGTTTTGATAGTTTTATTCATGCACAAATCCCTATTAAATAATTACTTTGGATTAGTTTCATTTGACTTCGCATCAGGATTAGATTTCCTTCAAGTTTGTTCATATTACGCTTTGTTTATGTTTAATCTTCTATTAAATATCATCGTCGTCCATGTTTAATCGTATTCTCTTTTACCAAATACCACCTAGCCTAATAACACATACAAACCATACCTCATAAAGCCCTAAATTTAGAACCTAAAGCTTTGAGCACCAATACCAAGACCAGAACTGGATACCCACCTCAAAACCAATTGGCGAGCTCCTTAATCGTGTAGAAAAACTCACTTGTTGACCAAGTCCCACCTTCACCAAATGCTTTAGAGACCACTTTTTAGAACATGTTGACCAAATCATGAGTCTACCGACATCCAGTACTTGTTTCCAATTCCTACTTAGTGTCGGCACACCTTGACTCCTACCAAAACCCAATCCTAGCGCCCCCAGGGCCCCTCAGATGTCTCTTAGCATTGGTGGCAAGGCAGAAGCACACACACAAGCACTTAGTCTCACATTGAACCAACTTAGAACAACCACTAGCACGCGATAGTTGATCGAGAAAACTGGTCAGCGAAAACCCTCACCGATCATTCATTCTCTTAGCATCGTGTACTGGAAAACTAACGTTTTTAGTGATCAACAAGCTGCGTGGTTCTTAATGTTGCCGATTTATCTAAGATTCTAAATATCTAAGCTTCTGCCCATTTTTGGTAGATATAACTAATAACTATAACCTCATCTCATCTTGTTCAGCTCGGCAAGCCATTGGACCCTAATGGTAGATCATAGTAAAATCTCCACTTCCTTGTTAATTTTCTTCATTTTTGCAACAATTTGGAATTGCATTCCCAAAAGGAAAGTTTTAAATTCCTAGGGTCAATTTTTCTGAGTTATGAAAGAATTGATGGAGATGATACGCATATAATTAATGCTGATTGGTTAAAAGCATCAGGTATTATTTGTAA
Organism: Brasenia schreberi; assembly: GCA_036023115.1. NCBI lineage: Eukaryota > Viridiplantae > Streptophyta > Magnoliopsida > Nymphaeales > Cabombaceae > Brasenia > Brasenia schreberi. The sequence goes on along the minus strand of JAYKKT010000079.1, from coordinate 9,236,094 downwards.
TAAGAAAATACCATTAAAGTTAAAAGGTAAATATTAGGAGTGACACCAATAGAGGACAAAATGAGAGAATATCGTTTAAGATGGTTTTGACATATAGAAAGAAGATCAAAAGAAGAACCTTTAAGAAAGTGTGAAAAACTAGATTTTGAAAGTATTAAAAGAGGTAGAAGACGATCACAAAAGTATTGAAAAGAAACTATAAAGAATGATCTACCTTATTGTGAGTTAACTGCTAACATGGTATGAGATGATAACATGGTATAAGATAGGACTATATGGGAACAAAGAATCCATCTAACTGACCTCGTCCAGTACGGGAAAATGCTTAATTGTTGTTGTTGCAACAATTTCGAATAAGAAACAGATCACTTTGATAAGCAGAAATAGCCCTCATCTGGAGTGTTTGAAAGCGCTAGTCTATATTCTGTGATTTAATGTTTTTTGTTATCTTACATAAATGTTGATCTTCATTTAGGTTGTGATCACCTTAACTGTACTGATATGAATTATAAAACGTACAACTTTAGAGAGAGGTTTTGATTTAACAAGAAGGATATTTCAGTTCTAAATTTTTATTGATACCCAGTCACAACATTTCATGAAGCTCAAAATTAAGGCCTATTCTCTTAAAGGCACATAACAGATGCCCACATAGTAGTTCCCAAGTAACTTCATTATCCACTTGATTAGAAAGCATAGAGAAGACTTCTAGCATATTACAAATTGGTCAGCATACAGCATTAAAAAAAGAGATTCAATCTCCAAATTGGTCACCCTCTTGTGACGACTATGGGTCCTGTCCAGGAATTGACACCATCAGAGAGGCCGGGTCCGGCGACCATTTGCCCGTCCGCACAAGAGTGCGTTTCTTGGAATGGGATATTCATCTCTCCATGAATTGGCAGGGGAATAAACCCTGAGATAGAATTGTTGTCCCAAGTATTGCCTTGCCCAATTCTCTGATCTTATGTTCCACATACCCACATTGTCTAGTGGCATGTAAACTGCTGTCCATGACTGCGGATATACCTGTAATAAAGGAGACAGTTTCACGAATTAGAAAACAAGAAGCATTTATGTTTTGGCTTTCTAATGGGTTTAACAAAGAATTTCACCTGAGTGGTGCATCTGTAGATGGCATCTCTAAGGTTATATCCTTTCCTGCTTGCTGGAGTCCACTGACCTCCATCCATTCTGATCACATCAGCAGTGGAAGAATTCAGATCCAGTTTTAAACATATAGATGGACAAGTAATCACTAACGTTGCACTAAAAAGAAGAATGATATTCTCATTTGTGGTGGGGTCCGCTTTGACTGGCATTGGACATTGCATCATCTAACAGCACATTTTATTGCAGGGAATGCCGCTTTCTATACACACACACATATATACATATATATATACATATATATACATACATATATATACATATATATACATACATATATATACATATATATACATATGAAAGGAGAGAGAGAGAGAGGAGGGAGAGAGCGGTTGATTGGTTAAAACACAGGCTACAACATTTCATATCGAATAAAGCACAACGGCCACAACTTTTTGTCAAAGAGAAAATTGGAACTCAGGGTTGCTGTGAAGAAACCCTGGCTTGAAACCCAACAAATCCTGGTTTTCCTTTTTAATGCCAATGACCGAGATTTTGTCAGGTCAGTAAAATATGTCAGAATAAAATGAAAGTTATGGGCATTGAAGTTCATTGTCATTCAAATTTTCTTGAATTTCATCAACTTGTTTGTCCCTTTAAACAATTTAAAAATGCTAAGAGAACCAATGGAACTTTGGATTCCCGTCTCACAACAGAGCCTAAAAGCAAACATGAAACAAATACAGCTCATACGTTGAAGAATTCAGAGGGAAGTGGTACTAATCTGACAGTCCATTTCTTGTATAGTGATATGAACATGCAACGCTTTATTGGTGACAGCAATTTGTTCCTGAGAGGACAGGAAATCAAGGCTCCTTTGGAGCAGCAGTGCCCATGTTTGGCCCACTGATATTAAACTATAGAATCCATGTGGTTGTCAGTTGTTGGCCCAAAATTGCCGGGCCACAGTGGTCAGAACTGACCACTTCCATTTTGCAAAATGGTTTGACGTTATTTCAAATACAATATCACCAGCGCATGGCTATTCTTTAAACTAAATAATCTGGTAACTAGGGAGTATGCAGGTAATTACCCAACGACGAAGAAAGAGTAACCATCAATATGCCATGACTGCACCGTGTTCTCATAATTTTGGAATATAATCTCCACATATGCCCGGAAGTCAGCTGCCATCACCGATGTCTGAAGATATCCACCACTTCCACTGGGGTAGTCTGCAACTGAGCCAAGGCTGAAAACTCCAGAAATCTTGTAGAAGTCTGCAATCTTCAGTGGTGTGTCTGTTGGGACAAAGGATACACCATTGACAGCAAATCTCTGCTTGCCATTGATGACGGGAGCTGAGTTTGCCAATTCAATTGTTCGAGTGGTATTAACCAATCCATAGTGGTATGAGCCTTGTGGATTCGGCCTTGCTGCGCTTGCAGTGAGATTCCAGCTGTAGATTCGAAAGCAGAAGAAAAGAATTAGGTAGTTGTATCTGAGCTCTTTCTGAACAACTTCTGAGCTTATCAAGATAAAACTGGAAACAGCACATACATGGAGTACGCAACGTCTCTATTGCAACAAATGGGATTACCATGCCTATGGAAGCCAACTTTAAAATCAAAGGCATGTCCTAGGACGAGGAATGTAAGAGAATATTACAACTCATGCTATCTTCGGACAAGCAAACTTAGGATAATGGCAACTATTTTTATATTTGGATTGCTGAGGGAGCCATTTCTCTATGGAAAATCAAAGGTTTTTAGGATGGATGAATGTTAGCTACCCTCTAGTAAAACTCGTTCATAATTGTCAACGTTCCCAGGAGACAAACTTTAGGATAAAGTGATTTAGACATAAATTGATGTTTTTTATCAGTCACTAAATATTCATAAACTGTAGACCGTTGATTTTGGTCCCTCTTAAACGATTGCTTATACATCAAAATTTGGTGACCTCCAATATGTTTAACCTACAAATATGTAGAAAATGTTAGGATACACGCTGCTTTTGGGGCTATCTTGTAGGGCAATTTATCTCTCCTTAAGATTGAAAAATAGGCCCAAGCGTCTTTCTCTCTCGCGACCCATATGCGCCAACTCAATTTCCTAAGTCTTGGCGAAAAACAAAAAAGAGAATGTATCACAAACGACCGTCTTCCTGAAAAGGAAAAAGCACCAAATTTCTGCTAAAAGATGTTCGCACCATTTATCACAAGAGTATGATAAAATGAAATAAGCAATTTCTCCACCAAGTCGGACCCTTTTTTCAGCCATATCACACATTCCGACAGACAAAATTATTTAAGGGAATAATTTTCTCAAGCTAATCAGCGTGATCTTTCACCCCCACCAAGTTCCCCACAGCAAGATACTCAAAAGCAAAGACAACGGAATATTTAATAAATCGGAAGGAATAATACCGTATGGACCTGGCCTGATTGAGAGACCAATCGATCTGAATGGTGGGGCCCCCAGGAGGTGGGCCAGACGCCTTTCCAACAGAGTTGCTGTAGTGCAGGATGGCGGTGCTCGTAAGGACCGGGTTGGTGAACCTTGTGGACACCACGATGCAGTAGTCCTGCCCGGGCTGGTCCATGGTCACCAGCACCGAGTACGATTGCCCCAGATGGACGTCCAGCGATGAATAGCGGTTCTGAAGCGTGTGCGCACCCTCCACTTCCACCAACGTCATCGAGTGCCCCTGGATCCTGAAGTTGAGCGACGTTGTCAAGCCCACGTTCGAGATCCGGAACCGATATGTTTTCCCTGAATGACGACTAATGCTTCATCATTCTTGTCCAGTATCCCAAAAGAGTAATATATAAGGCTAATAGTATATCGTAAATCCAAAAGAAAAATACCACCTTCTTAAGTTAGTCCCCTGAATTTAGAGTAGCGATCAAATAATAACTGGTTAATATTTCAAACTTGTAGCACTAGGTTGTATACGGAGGAAGTACAAGTAAAGGTGTCAAGTGTAGTTCTCACACAAGCGCGAAAGCCCTGGCGTTAGTCTATGTAACGTAGCCTCCTTAGACATCCTTCTAGTTTGCTCAATGGAATTACGTACACATTTAAGACGGAAAAAGCAACATACGGTTTTACGATTCCTTTCATGTAAATTCATGACCAAGATTATTTTCATTACTGAGAGATTCTACGTTTGATTTGTGGAGAATTCTTATCTAACCAGGTCTTCTGATCATAGAGAACATGGGGAAAGGGCAAGAATGTACATAAATCCATGTTCTGCATCCATGGAACTTATGTGTAATTTTCCCAAGTAAATGAGATAGAAGAAAGTATTAAATAAGCAGTTCAATGGCATCTACAAAGAAATCACCTTGATCAACAGTGAAGGATACACCGTTGGTGCCACGGCCATTGATGAGGATGCCATCAGGGAAGGGTAGGTTCTGTCCATTGTCCAGAATCGCTTTTAGATCCTGGATTTGCCATTACAAAAATCAAAATAAGCGCGAACGCAAAGAAGATGAAAAAGCCCCTTGATCTTCAGGTGAATTCTATGCTCACAGTGTGATTGGCCTTGAACCAGTCCCCGATGAGTACGGTATAATCTGCAACCGGAGAGGGAAAGGGAACCGGGATGAGTGGCCGACTGTAGACTCTGAAGCCACCGAACCCGCCTGCTGCTTTGTGGAAGGCGAGGGAAGGGAAGTAGAAGAAGCTGCCAATCTGATCCTTGGCTTGCAGCACATATGTGAAGTTTCTGCCTGGTGGTATGGGGCAGTTCGTACCATACACTCCGTCTTGCCATGAATTCCTTCTCTGTTGTAGGCCATTCCTAATTCCACAAGGATGAAATAGTCAAAATCACGTCTCTCTGTTTTGTTTTTTTCATTCTTATCGGTAAGCTGGGGTTGGGGCAGATCGATGTGTATCAAACTCAAGACCTTTGAAGTGAAGGCCCTTCAGTCGTGGCTCCGAAAACATTTGGCTAGCAAGCAGGTAAGTTTCAAAAGAGCCTGCTCGTGGTTGTCGGGCACTCGGGTCTTGGCATATGTTGGAAAAGCTCACGATCGAATTCGGTGGGGGGGCGGTGGGGGACCCACCAAACCATGACCTGCATGCAGTGTGTCACGTTCAAAACAACTTGGTCTTGGGAAAAGGGGTGGGTGGATGTGCACCTTGCCGTAGAGTTTGCTCACTATAGATTTTGCCTTCACGTCAAATCTAGATGGGTTGAACTACTTACTCCCTTTAGAAAAATTGGAGTAAGCACGGTGGACCTTCGACTCATAATCAGCTCTTTTGCCAACACAACGGCAATGACGTTTCTCCTTCACAGAAAGAAAACGCTTACATACAATTCGGGAAGCCTCTTTTGCAAATGATGACAGGCAATCGAATCTCCATCATCATAAAGGAGATTCGCCTGACTTGTTCCGCACACATCATGACGATAATTGCGGTGATGGCTAACAACTCAGACTAAGGCCGAGTCGAGTCGGTTCACGCCAATACTCTCCAAAATCGGCTCGAGCCCACCCATAGGAATCACGGAAACCCACGTGGTTAAAAGCTTTTAATCGGAGGCCGTACCACTTCCCAACCCTCAAAGCACAGAAGCATACAAGCAAATGGTAGGAAAAGAGAATTTCTCCAAGGTATTATTTTATAACCAATAAGTAAAGAATGCTGCTGGATGTCTCAGGCCAATCAACCACTTATTGAAGAACCAGGCAACAGTAAAATATGACACTGGAGTTAGCTTTCTTTTTTTGGTACAATGCAGAGGCCTGAGCCATATGCACGCCCCAGGGAATCGATCTCATGACCTTCAACTTGTCAGTTGAAACCCTTAGCCAAGTGAGCTATTATTATTAGCTGTGTGCAGAGTTGCATGTTGTTAACATGACTGACTCCCGTTTTGGTTTTGATTTTCTGAAGAAACTAAACGGTATTGAAATGTAAACAATGAGATTCAAGATACTAAACCCAAATTGGTTATGGGACCAATTTTACTATTATATATGCGTAGTTGTTTTTGCCAAAAGAAAGTATCTGCCCTAGAATTTTGATGTTCACTACTCATTCCCTTCAATTAAATCAGATGTTATGATAATAAGTTGAATCGCAGTGAACTACGGTGTTCAAGTGTAACTGAACCAAACTGAGACCCGTCCAGTGGTTTGGTTTAGTGGTTGTTTTCCCAAAGTTGAGAGCTCATTATATCGCTTCCATTTCAGATTGAGCCAAACTGGACACGAACACCACTAAGCAGACCAACTCTGGTGTCGAACACCTACCTCACTTTCGTGTCACAGTAACAATTTGCCAACATATATTTGAGCCCAAACTGTCCATTTCAACAAACGGACCAGATAAAAGAATGAAATGGCCTTTTTTTCTTTGGGGTTAGGAAGAGCCCTACCAGTTATGCTCCTAATACAATAATTCATTGCAACTCTGAAAGCTAAGAGGGGTTGCGGGTTAGGATCTTTCGCTGCCAAGGTTGGTGGTTGCTGGGAGTTGGGTTGCACGGTAGCGTCATGAAAATCGACAGATCCAGAAAAGTTTGTCCGGTGGAACCATGGGTTCAACGTATTGAGCTATAACCAACCACAAAATAAGTTGGGGTGGGAGGATCTTCGTATTATTATAGCTCACGGATTTAATGGTTCCGCCAGAAGAAAAGAGCGGACGCAATAAAGGGCCCCTTCCAGGCAGCATTTACCACTTCTGATAGGCGTCATTTAGCTAGTTAGGTGTTTCGGCCGGCCCGCGGAAGAAGTGAGTGGCAGGAGAAAGTCATAGACGCAATAAAGGTAAAAGCCAGAAGAAGACCTCCAAACCATAAATGTCCAAATTCCGTAAATGCAAACATCATCTATTACCGATCGCCCAAGATCTACCGTCAGCAAAGTGAAAACCCCGATTTATGACTAAATCGGGTCTGGAAAATTACGGGTATTTCTTCTGCTGCCATCCCTCTCTAGCTAACGAAAATAAAACAGAGAAAAACTTACCAGGAAATCAGAAACGGTTCTGGGAGGCTATTATAGACGTTAATGATGAGATTGTCGTTGGTGACGCACTCGATCTGAGGCCCAGGAAATTGCCCATTTATCAATATCCCCTGCAATCACCAACGTATATACACGTTTTATGATCAATGTCAAATAGAGTACTTTTATTATGATGATGATGTTGATGATTGTTGGTGGAATGATAGACGACGATGCACTGCAAGTGAATCGCGATGTTAAATGACGATGATTTGGTGGTGCTCTTCCTCTCATTATACTCACCTGCTGCTTGACACCAAGCGGCCAGATATCACCATAAGTAATATTCCATGTGTAGAACCTATAAGGATTGTCGCCGTTGACAAAGCTGAGAAGAAAAAGAAGTACCAAAGAGAGAGATCTGCAAACACTGGTGATTCTCATGGTAGTGCTTCCCGAACCCTGAAAGAACATAAAAGAAGGTGCCGAAACGTGAGAATAAACAGTGGCTGATCTACATTTAGACAAAGGTGGGACGTCGCCCCGCCTCAAGACTGAGAAACCAACAAAAGGGTATAGCTCATAGTTTAAGAAGTGGGCTACATCACATAGCTAGAATCAGTCCTCACAGTTGGGCTATTTGCGACACTTTAAAAGAACTTCTAGATCGGCCACTGAAAATAGAAACGTATTCAAGATTTTTCCTGTGCTCAGGGCGCATTTGAACCACCATTAAGGGATCGAAACAGACGGATATGAAACGGCAAGTTTAAAATCTATCACCTCCACAACCAATGCTGCTTGCTAACCATTTAATGAGGAGAAGGAAAGATATATCTGAGTATGAGGCTTGTCAGACCTGATTATATGATTCTGAAGCAATGGTAAATCAAAGAGCCGTGTTCGTCAGTATGAACTTGGCGCCATGTTGAAGAAGAAGAGAGGGGGGAGGACCGGTTTGTTGTTTCTTGGAACTTCCTTCCCGCCTCTTTATGCTAGATTGGAGACTCTCTCTCTTTCTGTTGGAGCCTATTATATTGCTACGGAATGAGCTGTCAAGTCGAATGTGATTGGATGATACTTAAAAACATGGGAACTTATGGTTTTACTGTGTGAAATTACGTTTAACGGCACTCATTTATCACTTAAGGGATCAAAATAGGAGGAACGCGAGGGTGATCACTAACCAAGCACGGAATGCCACGTAGCACACCTTAATTTTCCAAGTTGTCAGTGGCTTGGACACTTGATGTTGTAATTAATACAAGTAATTGTAATCCCTTTAAGTGTTAAAATTGTAAAAATTTGAATTTTTATGAAGAAAATTCCAAAACAAGTTATGTGCTAATAGCCTCCTAACCGCAAACAGTTTGTATTATAAATCAAAAACATGTGCCCTGGTTTTTCTAATTTCCTGATACAGGCTCACGGTCATCGCTACCAAAATTAGACTATTTGTTAGGAGATCTAAATTACACTCAAATGAGAAATCTCCCAAATCCAAATTACATGGAAAGAAGACGAGTTGCTAGACTCCGATTTATGTTCACTACTCGTGTCATTTGAGTCCAATTCAAAAGATGGATTACTTAAATCGGATAAGCAACTTTTCAAATTTGTTTCTCAAGAAACTACAAAGTAGTTCATATACTTTTTATTCTCTTCTTTTATATAGACATAGATCTCCCGGATCTACTGGTTTGGGTTGGCATGACCAGGAGTTTATCAACTCCACTCTTTCTCTCTCTCTCAAACAATCCTCAGAGTTCAAACCAAAACTAAATTGACGGTAGAACTGTTAGCAACCAGAACCTGTCCCAAAACATAAACGGAATCGAGTATATGATTTATACAATCCTCAGAGTTCAAATCATTAGATCCTCCTATTCGGTTATGATTTATAATTTTTGAAAAACTTCCCGAAACCAGCGACTCCAAACCACTACTTATTAAGGTTTTTATATATTTGCTCAATTTATAATCAGAAAAAACTTGATGGCTCAATGGTAGGATGGATTTGAGTGGTAGGTTGGTAGTTCAACTCCCAAGAAGTTTGATTTATATTTTTTATTAAAAAGACCTTTGAACCAATTACAATTTCATAGTAGCTCAATCATTTGTCATGCTAGCAATTAACTCAACATAACCTAGATCATTTTTTATTATTTTTCTTCAACACTTTTGTAGCCTTCCTCTTTTAAGATTTTTCACAATCTAACGTTTCATTCATTCTTACTGAAGTTTCCTTTGGTTGTCATTTGACATATCGAGACCATCTTAAATGATTTTTCTACATTTTATTATCTATTGGTATCACTGTCAATTTGTTTCTACTAATCTCGTTATATACACAGTATTTCTTGTGTAACGACTCATCCATCTCAACGTCTTCATTTATGCTACAAATATCTTTTGTACATGTTGATTAAGTACCCAACACTCGTAACAATAAAATATAGAGAGTCTAATTGTCGCTCTATAATATTTACCTTTCAACTTTCATATTATCTTTTTGTCACATAAAATACTTGATGTATCTCTCTATTTTAATGAACTTCTTTAATTTTATATATAACATTTCTATTAATTTTATATCTTTATAAAAAATAGATCATAGGTATTTATAAGGGATCCAATGTGTATAAATCTTAATTTTTATATCATTTGAAGTAGCCAAATGATGAAATTTTTATTCCATACATATTTTCTATGTTTTACTAAGTCAAAAACCTTTTTTTCTAAGGATATATTTTGTTAACTTATCAATAACCAATAGAAATAAATATGGACTTAAAGTTGATCCATGATGCAATTCAATGTTAACTTTAAGGAAATTTGTCATTCCTTTATGGATCCTCACACATGTTTATGTACTACTATACTTGTCTCTTATATGATTGGTGTATGTTAATGAAACGTCTTCTTTTCAAAAAATTTAAAAGAATATCTCTTAGTACCTTATTATAAGCTTTTTATAGATTAACTTTAAGGCTTATAAAAATATTTTTTCGTCCATTTCTTATATCATCATTTGCTATTAGAATATTTTCATCTTCATCTATAATGCATCTAACAAAAGTAATATTCTTAGTTTTCTTATCTCTATCTTTAACTATCTTAAAATATCTCGTTCACTTTTTCTTGAGTTGAGATTTTAATATAAATCCTTTCAAATTTTAGTTTTTGTATTTACTGATGACTTTTTCATTTTTATTTGATTTCTTATAAGCCTCTAAGTTTAACTAGTCTTGTTGGAATGTATCATCTTCGCCTTAATTTTATCTTACATCAATTTATTCCACCAACAAACTTCTTTTTGTGCTAGTATCCCTTTCCACTTAATATATTTTTTGTCACTTTTGTAATATGTGGTCATATTGTTTCATAAAGGTGTACCTATATAATTCCAAGCATCTCTTTGAAAAACTTTTTGTTTCAACATATTTTATTTCTGTAGTTAAATAGTCCGAGTAGCTCTACATACTTACCCTTTGTCCACTTTCTTACTTGTAAATTCATAACGAAAAGTTGATATTGGATAGTTAAATTTTCTCTTGAAATTACTTTACAATCTTTACAATGTGGTATGTTTTTTTATCTACAATCAAAATAATCACTTTATATTTATGATAAGCTACTCTTATAAGTAATTAAATATTTATCTTATTTTTTGAAAATAGTATTGGTTATAAAGAGATCATATGTCATAGCAAAATTTAAAATTTTCTTACCGTCTTCATTCAAATCCCTAAAACCATGGTTTTTGTGAATTGCTTGATATCTTAATACATGTTTAACAACATATCAATTTAGATCTCCCTCTAAACAAATCATCTCTCTTTGTGGAATCCTTTGAATTATTGTATCGTATCTAATTCCTTATAACAAAATGCTCGTAATGTCTACAGTCCATAGTAGATAAATCCAATAAAGTTTTACATTGGTTGTCGAAAGCCTAACACAATCATCTTCCTTTATCAGAGCTTGGGTCCAACCATGATAGATATATAGAGTGGATTGGTTTACCTTTAAGCTATTGTAGAAAAGATTATGGCAAACTATAGGCAACTTGTCAACTTAATCAAAATAATTATTTAGATTTGCCATATATTGTCTATATCATTCAACCACTCTTATCTATGCTCACTTTTGTCACCTTTTGTCAAAAAGCATTATTTCAATTTATTATATATGGAGGAGGGCAATTGATTTTATCATTTGACTAAATGAAAGCCAACAAGTAACTTTTAGACCAATAGGCCTTTAAGAGTATGTTTGATTCATAATGCGGTGTTTGTTACTAGAACTACTTGCTTATGACCACTTGATATGCAATCATGGTTTTAAGGAACCATAGTTTTTTGTTTGATTATTAATGAAATTTATGCTTAGATTTTTATAATGAATACAAGAGAGAATGACGTACTTGGGTTTTTTTGTGAAACATATTAGTCCAATTCTCATAGTTAACTTCTCTCTTAGTGCCAATTTTTTTACTCAAATCTATTCTATGGTACCCAGTTTCAAATCAACAGTGTGTTTTGTATTTGATGCACAATAGAACATAGAGATGTGAGTACCAAATATCTAAGTCCATTTTTTTTGTAAAACTATGTATCATACTCTAAGGGTACATTTGGAGACCACACTCAAAGACGGTCAAGTGGTAGGAAGCTCCTTCATCCCACTGGCGTGTAGATACATGCGCATCATCCATCATGAGGGAGGAAGTGACCTTGTTACTCTTCATCTAATTGTTTCAAACACGATCCAAAACATTAGTGTTTAGAAAAGTAAGAGGTTTTCTTGTTTAGTATGTAAGCATGTTTGATATTTTTTTATTCTTCCTCTTTCTATATATGTACATGTAAAATTGAAATTTAGGGCACCATAGATGAATAATGTTAACTTTTTTGAAATTAAAAAATATATCTATTTTACTTTTTGATTTAAATATAAAAATCATATTAGCTATATTTAGTGTATTGATGCATCCATTCATATATGATACACGTTTTCATATATATATATATATATATATATTTTGATTGATTGGATGGTGGGTACGAGTGAGGATGTGAAAAGTGTATGGAAACCTGTGGTCTCAGTGCTTTAAATGGTGGCCTTCTTTAACGTACAAGTTTCAGCCACCAGACTCGGTCAAACAAGTACTCATGATCACTTGTCTTGCCTGGTAAATAATCACCTTCCTTTCCTTTTGTGTGTTAAAAATGTACTGTTCCTTTTCTTACTATTTCCTTCCTCACACCATGAGATAATGAGATTGACAGTACTTGAACTTTTCTTTTTATAGGCAACCTCGGTTAGACAGACCCGACTATTATATTTGCACGCAACCCTGGCATCAAACTCATGACCTTAAGTTAAAGGTTCCTTTGAGGTGACCTCCTAACCAACGAGGAGAGTTGTGAATCCTTGTGCACTGCGCTGGTCTCAACTGGCTAGAGGGTTAACTCACAAGTTGAACATCATGAGTTAGATGCCCATGGAGTACATCTAGCTTCAGCTTCCCCACTGCACGAAGAAAATTTACTGGGCACTTAAACCAACCTACCTATCGATTGTCCTAAACGGCAAATTTTTGATGTCGATGCATTTTGTTAGGTTGAATTCGCAATCGTGGCTTTGTTAAGCAACCATGACTGAAAATACGGCCATTAGAATCGCTTGGCAAAGCCATAAACATCCTCTTCTTTTCTGTACAGAATTTCAATCCAACAGGTTATTTATTGAATATACTTATGGATGAAAGCGTACTCTTTGAATAATATCAAACATAAATCAAGTCCTTAATTTGAACTGGACCTAAGCTAGGAAACCTTTGGATCTTGGTCATTTGAATTCATGAACTTGGTTTCCAGCTGAGCAAATGTGTTGTTTCCCTTCAAAACATTTGAAGCGCCTCTTGAAGTGTTTAGTTCATAGGTTTTCCATATAACTTCTCACCACACTCTATGTGTCACTCTTCTAGTCGGTTTACCTACATATTTTTCGTATATTAGCTTAGGAATTCCATACGACCAGCCCTCTGCACACCCAAATTACCGGAATGATAAGCTAAGGAATCATCCCTTGTGTTTTATATTATGCAACGGAAGCCTTACGCAAAGGTCCCGACTACGCAGTCACTAGCTAATCCGAACCAGATCTTAATGAATGGTTGGCGTATATCATCGTTATTCGTTGCCCACCTCTAAATCCCAAACCAACATACTTGCTAAACCCAACTGTGAGTTGGCTTATATATTAGTGTAAACACCCTAAAAATATTTTTCAAAATAAACTGGGTATATTTTAAAAAATTCATGATTTGAACATGTCATAGATATTTCATAAAACCTCAAACATTATTTTCAAAATAAAAAAGTTTTTGAGAAATACTTTGAAACCCGGGATTATAAAATTCAAGTTTGAAACACAAAAGGAAATATTGATTTCCCCAAAATAGAGTGAGGCCCGAATCAACAGGAAACAAAAGTGTCGAGAAGAAGATAAGGGTGGATCTGCAAAGGCAAGTGCATTCAAATAAGGCAAGAAGGCTCAACCCAATCCATACCAGACCCAGGCTCAACCAAACCCCAAGCATGCAAGACTCAATCCAAGGCTCAAATGAAACTTGGCTCACATCTGAATCAAGTAAGGGCTAAAACATGACTTCAAATCATACAAAATGGTTAAGCCCAAGGAGCAGGTGATCATAAAGCCGCTAAAGCACGTGGTTGGGCGATTCAAAATCAAATGGTTTGGCCAAAGTCACCTTGCCTAAGTTCAAGACAATTCAAGCTCAAATAGGACCAAACAAGAGGGCAGGATAGTCATGCCACAACATGACCAAGTCAAAGGAACAAAACTAAGGCAACAAGGGGACAAAATACACCATGGGCTATGCTTAGAACTTGAGTGGCATCAAGCAAAGGGTGAGCCATGTAGATGTAAAAATTTCACTCCAAACCTATGTAGAGACTTGAAGAAAACTTTTCAACATTACTTTGTTGCACGAGCATGGAAGCTAGTTTCCAAAAACTAGTAAAGTTGTAAATCTCACTTTGTGATTGTGGCTAAGTGGGATCTTTTTGCTTTACGCCTTCTTCAACTGATACTCAAAGGTCAGCCTAAGCACTTTAAGGATTTCAAATGTATAGGTAAATGTTCAAATCCAAGTGAAAACAAGGTGTTGACAAGAACAAACTCGTGCACTTTGGTTTCAAGTTTTAAAATAAACAAGTTCTGAAAAACAGAAACTGGTTCTATTTACAGAGCTTATTTCCCGAATTTTTTTGAGTGACTTATAAACCTCCAAAATTCATGAAAATTTTACAGGAAAGAGCCTGGAATGTGGAGATTCTAAGAAATGTTTTGTTTTGAAATTTGGGACTGGGATGATACATAATTAAATTGACAAAGTGCCTCTCCTCAAACACTCAAAACTGTTCTATCAAAGAAATACAGAGACTCAAAGATAGGTCTGTATCTCGGTGCTCAAAGCTCCAATTTTAGTGCACTTGGTTTTGTTGGGAAGCTATGGATATCAATTTCCAATTAATCAAGTTTCACCAAATTTAGACAACTACAGACAGAGTTATGAGATGATTACCTAGGCTCTATTGTAGGGAAACAAGGTTGACAGAAAGTTTCTGAAATTTTCCTGATCTAACAAAACTTTTAATACATGGTTGCATGGCCTAAAATTCTTAAAACTTTTATTACAAGGGAATTATGTCTGTAGATATAGTGTACCAAATTTCAGAGTGTTCGGAGTAACACTTTAACAATTAAAAATAAAGCAATCAACATATGTAGGAATGCTGAAATCCAGAATTTTATTTTTAGAACATACGTGATGCAAACTCACCCAAATTAAAATGCAACAACACAACTTCCCAAAGTAAATTATTGAAGGGAAAGGAATGAAAATATATTTATTAGCTTAAGCATATAGGAGATTAGAAAATATAAAGTATTTATAACATATAGAGAGGTAGAATCAAGAACACAAACATATAGGTGCATAAGCAAGAAATGAAAATTTCAGCACATCTACTTCTTATTACATCATTGGGGAAGACAAAACTCTATTAATACAACCCCTTTTGAATTGAATATGAAGAAGATATAGAGATGAATCAAAGAAGAGGGATACTTACACGAATTCCCCAAGAATCTGCTCCCAACGATGGTGCACGACCCTCACCTTCCCTCTTTTCACTCTCTCTTTTTCTCACTCTCACTCTAACTTTATTGGCATCACTTTGCCTTAATTCCTAGACTCTTTTCTCTTTCTCTCAAGCCTTCCCTAGTAGCTCACGAATTTCCAAAAGGCAGCCCAAGACCCCAAGGTGCAACTCCTTCTCAAATTCTCTCCAATGTGCAAGATGGCTCCAAGATGCAAGATGGAGTTCATGCCCCCCCTTGGCCTCTATTTATAGGCCAAGGGGGATCCTTCTAGGCCTTTCCTTGGGGAGGGTGATCCAAGATCCAAACCCAACCCCAAGGTATCATTCTTCACGTAGATGAGTGGTCCCCCTTGGTCAAATATGGACCAACCCCATGTGGGTTGGTTGTTGTTTTAAACCATATGTACGTAGCCATGGTTGGCTAGGTCCTAGACGTCTCCAAGTGCAATCGGTTGCCTTCAACTTGAGGTGGCTCATTCTACGTTGGCTCGTCCCATGTGATCAAGGCTAGGTAGGGTTTTCAATTATTGTTTTAGCCAAAGGAGGTAGAGTAGACATGGCTAAACTAGCTTCAACTTGGTCGAGTTAAGGCATTTGATTCAAACTAAGTTAGGCTTCATGTTTAATTCAAGTGAATCAAGTCTAGGACTTAGTCGAATTTGGCTGGGTTAGGTTTGGTGAGACTATCTACTTAACTTGATCTTGGATGAAGACGTGCTTTGATTTGACATGATTTACTCCCTTGCTCCATGGCTTGACCTTCGCGAACTCGATCCTAGCTTAAAGTGGGCTCCAACCGTCGCCTGATTCGCTCGAATCTTATGGGCCTTATCCTTTTACCTTTAATTTGAAACATTTTAAAATCTTTATTTTAAAGATTTAAAACTTTCATTTTAAAGTAAAGGTTTTAAAACAAGTCGGCTTTCGAAATTGGGAGTATTTTTAGAAAAATTTATTTAGGGTGTTTACGGATGCCCCACTTTGGCCTTAATCCAAATTCATTCGGATAATGTCAAAGAATAAAACACCCTTTTTGATTTACTTCTCAAATTATCTTGAGAATATAAATCATCCTTCATTTCATAAAACCCTTTTCTTGGATCATAGAGGAGGGGATTTTAGCCAAAAGGGACTTGACCCATACTGAGTGCTAGTCCTAAACATGATCATGCATGGCCGAACTTAAATGTACGCATGCATGGGGTGTGTGATGCAAATGAAGTGTAAGAGTTGAAGACTCTTTTATGAAATGGATGAGCTTGAGGAGGAGCCTATGAAGGTCGACTGCCCCAAGTAAGACAATCCCATGTCATTTGACATTTCGGGTTTTCAAAATTCATTTTCAAAAGGGAGCTCCTTTTAGTTTCTATCAAAAGGACTTCCAATTTTTCATATTTCCCCTCATTTGGGTTTCAATACCTACTACTTAGCAGAGGTTTTGTAGAAAATTTAGGAAGACATTTCAAAATTCTGTTTCTCACATAACAAAGTCTAATTCTCAAACAAAATGAAATCCAAATAAGTAGATTCTATTCCTACTTTAGGATTTTCATGGATAAACCTTTCAACATTAGGATAAGTTGTAGGGATTTGGGAAAGAGTTACTAAGGTCCCTTCTGAAGCATCCCGTGGTTTAAGGCAAAGAGATGGAAAATTGCTCTTTTTGAGCTTTGGCTTTTTCTTTTATATCTTTTTCTTCATTCAAAGAGAAGACCTCTTTTGGATTAATTTTTATATTTCCTCTTTCTATTTGAAGGGAAGACCTCTTTATAGAGGAGTTTTTGAATTCTCTTTTTCTTTCTTTCTTTTTTTCACTCAAAGAGAAGACTTCTTTCGAAGGAATTTTTGTATTTTCCTCTTTCTATTTGAAGGGAAAACCTCTTTATGGAGGAGTTTTTGTATTCTCTTTTTCTTTTGATTTTTACCAATTTTCCTTTTAGAGGAAGAAAAATGGGGGGAAAACTTATCCCTTTGGCTACTCGATTCAACCAAGATCATCCCATTTCCTAATAGCAACTACCATTTGAAAATATTTTGCTATATTGAACTAGGCTTCATTTTGTAAGCCAAAGATTTTTGAAATGTTACCGAATGATTTTGAAAACTCTACTTTTCATAAAGCATCGATTTCCTTATTTAGGGCCATACAATCCATTTTGATCCTTCTTTCAAGAAATTCAAAGGAGACCCACTTTAAAATCTTTTCGAAAGAATTTTACATAAGCCCTATACATAATATTTTTTCAAGTATTGGACATTTATAGGGTCTACTAAATTCCTGCCCTCAATATCAATCAACCAATATGCATTATTCGTGGTTGTTCCCCTTACAACATAGGGACCATCCCACTTGGGCCACCACTTTCCAAGTGTATGTGGGCCACGATGGTGTATGATTTTCAATATAAGGTCTTGCACTTTGAAGTGGCGAACCTTCATATGCTTTTCATAATGTCGGGCTATCCTTTGCCAATATGCATGCATGATCCATGGCAAGGAGCCTCTTCTCAGCTAATAGATCAAGCTCAGCTATTCTAGCATATTGTAAAGTCTCTATGGGTAGGTCGAGTGCAAGTGATGTATGAAATGAATGCAATTTGGTATAAATGGGGAGGATAACATTTGTACCATAGACCAACTCAAATGGTGTGGCATTTGTGGGTGTTCAGATGGAAGTCCTATAAGCCCATAAGGCTTCATCAAGCTTCTCATGCCATCTCCAACCCTTCTCTAAGGTTTTCTCAATGATGCTTATAAGAATCTTGTTTGTGGCTTCGGCTTGGCCGTTGCCTTGAGGGTAGTAAGGCGATGAGAAGTGTTGAGTTATGCCATAGGTATTACATAACTTTTCCATCTTCTCATTCTTAAAAGGGGTGCCATTATCCGACACTAGGTCTCTTGGAACTCCAAATCGAGCCAAGATATTTTTCTTAATGAATGCCACTACATGTTGTCCTTGGACATTAGCGAAGGAGGTAGCTTCAACCCATTTAGAAAAATATTTGATGGCTCCTAAGATGAACCTATGTCTATTCGATGTAATTGGAGAGATGGGTCCTATGATGTCAAATGCTCACATGGTGAAGGGCCATGGGCTCACAATGGAATGCAAGGTGGACGATGGGATATGAATGGCATGTCCATGCACTTGACATTGATGACATTTCCTAACATGATTATGACAATCTTGCTTAAGGGTGGACCAAAAATAACCGGCCCTAAGTATTTTCATGGCCATCATATTTGCATTGACATAACCTCCACATTCTCCATCATGGAATTCATGCATTATAGTTCTAGTCTCATCAAGGTTCATACATCTCAACAAGATGTCGGTAAAACTCTTTTTGTAGAAAACCCCTTGTAGACACGCGGAAATGTCCGACCCCGGGCTTCTTAGGGCCTAGAGCGAACCTTTTCGTATGTCTAAGTCACTTAAAGGATGTGCCAACTAGCTTACTCAAGCTAGCAAAGTAAGTTTTGAAAATATCTGACTTGTTTGAGGCGACTGTGGACAAGTGGGTTCTTTTCGTCGCCGACCTTCTTGCACCGATGTGCAAGGGTCAGTCTGTACGCTTTTAAAAAAAATGATTTTGAGAAAACATAAACTTTTTGAAAAGTATGCAAAGTGTTTGATCGATTTTGCTTGTCTTGTTGCAGATTTTATCAACGTAGGATTTGCACGTTTCCTATGTCTCGGGTTTTAGCCAATTTTTAGGTGTGTGATGTGTGTGCATCAAGTGCCTAAGTATGGGCGATTTTTGCATGGGTGTATGGGGTTTGCTTTAATGCAAGTATGCATAATCCTAACTCATGGTATGGCGAATATGCAATGCAAACTCACACAACTGAACGGGAAAACCCAGAATTGAAAGACAATGCTTAAGAGAAATTGCGTAAGGGAAATTGCAAAAGGGAAATATGGCTATATCTTAAGAGCGGAAAGGCTCAATTGTGTAAGTGTATGCCGTGTATAAATTGAAATGCAACTCACATAGCTAAACCTTAAAACCTGAAATTTAAAGACATAGCGGAAGGGAAATACAACTATATATATGGGCCCGAAGGTCGCCAACGTGCACGCGTTATGTTGGTGTGTAAATGGAAAGACAAACACACGCAGCTGAACCGGGAAAACGCAACGGAAAGTATAGAAATATGACTATATCTTAGCGGCTGCCAAGGCCAAAATGGTGCGTGAGGTGCACAAGCAAGCACTCGGGTGTTCTTTGTGTGTGAATGCGTAAATGAAAGACAAACTCACACGACTTAATGTAACAACCCAGCTGAATTGAAATACATATATAGAATAAGAGCGAAGGCTCAATGCACGCGTGTGTGAGTATATAAAATTAAAGACAAACTCACGCAGCTCTTACTAGAGTCTTAGGAGTAAGAGCGAAGGCTCAATGGTGCATGTGGGTGCTTGTGTACGAGTAAGAGCTAAGGCTCAAGTGCTCGTGTGTGCTTCGTGTAGCAAACCAAGTTATTACAATCGGGGGGAGACAAGGCTCCGTTAATACAACCTCATATTCAAATTGAATCAAAGCGTAGAAAGGAGATATGAAATACCGAATTAAAATACTTACGTGATTTAGATGTTTGTCCACTCCAATCTTCGCAAGTTTGCTTAGCTTCACACTATAGACGCAAAAAATTCCCGCTCCTAGTTCTTAGGCCTGAAGCGAACCTTTTCGTGTGCCTAAGTCCTATTAAACAAACAAGGCATGCCAGCTAGCTTACTTAAGCTAGCGAAGATATATTTTAAAACCTGACTCCTAACGTGGTGATTATGAGCAAGCAAGCTCTTGTCGTCGCAGACCTTCATGCACCGATGCGTAAGGGTCAGTCTGTACGCTTTTAAAATCGAGTTTTTGAGTGTAAGAACCTACAAAAGCGGTTTGAGGTGTTTGATTCGGGTTTGTTTGTATGACTTTCAGATTTTAGTTCACGTGGATTTGCACGTGCCTAAGTCTTTCTTTTTATCCCTTTTTGGGCCACCTAGGTGTGTGTTATGAACACTCCACTAAGATGTGGCGACTTTGAGCGGGAGTATGGGGTTTGCTTTGATGCAATATGCATCCTAACTCGTGGTATGGCATACATGCAATGCAAACTCACGCTACTCCAAAGGGAAAACCCGAATTTAAAAGACAATGCCGAAGGGAAATGACTTGTAATGTAAAATGCCGAAGGGAAATTGCAAAAGGGAAATATGACTATATCTTAAGAGAGGAAAGGCTCAATAGTGCAAGTGTGTGCCGTGTATATATTGAAAAGACTACGCACACTGCTGAACTTTAAAACCCAAATTGAAAAGACATAGCCAAAAGGGAAATACGTACATAGTATATATGAGCCCTTACTTGGGTCTTGCAAATAAGAGCGAAGGCTCAATGTGGGTGCGTGTGAAAATGTAAAGACAACACACACGACTTCAAATAAAACCCAAATATAAATTGCAATATGGCCTTAACTAAGGTCTTGGGAATAAGAGCGAAAGCTCAATGTGTGTGAGTGCTAGAATTGAAGTACTACGCACACAACATGAAGTTAAACCCAAATATAAATTGCAATATGGCCTTAACTAAGGTCTTGGGAATAAGAGCGAAAGCTCAATGTGTGTGAGTGCTAGAATTGAAGTACTACGCACACAACATGAAATTAAACCCAAATATAAATTGCAATATGGCCTTAACTAAGGTCTTGGGAGTAAGAGCGAAAGCTCAATGTGTGTGAGTGTATAATTGAAATACTACGCACACAACATGAAATTAAA
Source organism: Brasenia schreberi (assembly GCA_036023115.1). Lineage (NCBI taxonomy): Eukaryota > Viridiplantae > Streptophyta > Magnoliopsida > Nymphaeales > Cabombaceae > Brasenia > Brasenia schreberi. The sequence continues at coordinate 9,215,033 of JAYKKT010000079.1, read as the reverse complement.
CCCAAATATAAATTACAATATGGCCTTAACTAAGGTCTTGGGAGTAAGAGTGAAAGCTCAATGTGTGTGAGTGTATAATTGAAATACTACACACACGACATGAAATTAAACCCAAGGATAGTATAACACGGCCCTTACTTGGGTCTTGCAAATAAGAGCGAAGGCTCAATGTGTGTGAGTGCGAGAATTTAAAGACAACACACACAACTCAAGCAAAACCCTACGCAACTTAAAGTATATACATAAACTGATATCTAAGGGGCTGATTAGGCCGGTGTGTGTTCAAAATCGTGCACAACTAAGAGCGAGGTAGGCTCAAGTGCACGTGTGTGTGGGTGTGCCAAACCATGTTATTACAAGCGGGGGGAGACTATGCTCCGTTATTACAACCCCGTATCAAATTTAATTTAACTTAAGCAAGTCTACAACTAAGGACCGAGTTAGGCACTTACTTATAGCCGGTCCGGAGGTGACTTGCTTGAGCGTGGGCTTGGGCTTCGCCTTGGGCTGCAAGAGGGAGCTCCTCGAAATGGAACGGCAAGGATGTGTGGCCGGGTGACAAAAGGGGCGCGGGTGTGGCACCTTGGTGCTTGCCGGCTACTAGGGGGTGCTGTCGTGACGTCTAGGGATAAGATGTTTAAGGAGGGTCACTAAGGGATAGGGTTGATGCTAGGGAAGGTGGCGCTAAAGGGGAGCCTAAAGGGAATGTCTAAGGAGAAGGGTGTGGCTGGCCGGGGGACTTGGGTGCAGTTGGCTGGGGGTGACCGACTAGGGATGGTTTAGTGGTGGCCGGCTGGGGTAGCTAGGGGATGTCAAGGATGGGAAGGGAGCTAGCTAGGGTGCTGTGGAAGGTGGGGTCAATGGGTTGGTTAAAAGTGGAAGGGGCAGGTCCTAGGGAGCAAGATAGGGCGGCCGGGTATTACTAAAGGGAGAGTATAGGATCGGGTGATGTAAAGGGTTAGGTCTGGCCGAATGGGTAAGGTTGGCAAGAAGGTGGTGTTGGCGAGGTGGAGTGGTGGTATGGGCGGTTGAGAGTGGAGGGGGAGTGAAGAGAAGATGGAGTTAGGTGTAAGGTACTAACCGAATGGATGAAGAAGGTCCGTGGATGGAAGAAAAGGCAACCGGGTGATGAAGGTGGGTGGAGCCGGGTTATGAAGGTGGCAGCGTGGAGTGGAGCAGGCCGGATGGAAGTGGTGGTGCGAGGTGGAGCTGGCCGGGTTGTGGTGGTGCAGGTGGAAGAAGGGCAAGGTGGAAGTTCGGCTGGCCCAAGGGTGGGCTGGAAGAGGATGGGAGAGGATCGGCTGGGAGAAGATGGAAGACCCGCCCATTAGGGGGGCTTTATATAGGTTTTTGAAGGGCGGTTGGGGCTGGTTTTTGGAGGGTGGTAAGGTGGTTTAGGTGGTGGTGGTGTGGTGATAAGGTGGGCTGGTTTTGAGGAGGGGCCAGATATTTTGCTTTAAGGGGTTTTAGGGATATGGTGTGCTAGGCTTAGGTGGGGTGGTTTAGGGGTTTAGGGCTTAGCTAGGTGGGTTGGTTTTGGGGTGAGGTTTAGTGAGGTGGGTTAGGTGATTAGGTTAGGATTAGGTTAAGTTTAAGGAAATTAGGCTAGGTTTAGGGAAGGATTAGGGAGGTGGGTTAGGTGATTAGGTTGGGATTAGGCCGGGATTAGGGAAGTGGGTTAGGTGATTAGGCTAGGATTAGGTCGGGATTAGGGTAAAAGGCTAGGATTAGGGGTTTTGGCTTAGGATTGGGTTAGGGAGCTCCCTTTGCATAACCCATTGACCTTATTGCATCATGTTAGTGCAGCTCTAGGTTAGGTTTCGGCTAATACAAGCTTAAACCCATACTAATTAGGCTAACCCACATGATTAACCCCAAACTTGACACACAAGTCATGCTTAATTACAATTCCCCTCAAATCTTATCCTCCCCATTCTCTCTCATGCCCATAATCCCACGTGAATTTCAAGTGGGCCCCACCTCCATTTATGAGAAGGTGATGTGGGCCATGGACGTGGATATTGGATTGGATCTTTGGATCCAAATCCAAATCCAAATCCACACATAGGTTTGGATTGGGATCTGGATATATATGGTCCAGATCCAATCCAAACTGAATTCTGACTCCTTCAGGTTGTGTTTGAAACAAACGATTTGTGTGGGGTTTGACAGTATCAGTACTCCATCTGCGTTGGGTCTTCACCAACATGATCGTCCGCTTCTGTTTTCACCTTCCGGAGATGACTTCAAAGGATTTCTGATTATAACAGGGTCTTGGACGTTCGAGATCCTGGGGGGGTTTCAATATGAGAGTTGCTGTGCCGGGCTCGACATGTGCTCCAGTTTCGGGCTCTCTTTGGCTCTTTTGGTCCTGCTTTCATCAGGCCAAGCTGCTTCGTGGGGTTTCAAAACATATTTAAAAGGTTTTAAAACACATTATACATATTTTAAAGCATATACAGTTTTAAACATATGTACAGGGTTGCCTGGAAGGCTCTTGGGTTTGCAGACTTAAAATAGCTCTTTGGGGCTACTTTTACAAAACCATGTTGATTTGAGAAGTTCGTGGGATTTCGGGTTGTTTACAGATGCCCCTCTTTAGCATTGTCCAAATCGATTTAGATAATGGCAAAGATGATAAACACCCCTTTTAATGTCTCCCTAGATCTAACCATGAAGAATACGGGATCGTCCCAATCTTTAGCAAAATCTCAGTTTTAAAACCCTCGTAGGAGGAGATATCACGCCAAAGGGATATGTAAGGAATCTGGTCCTAAAATGGGATCATGTTTATGCAAGTGCTATGCGTGGAATGTAGATGCATGACAAGGGTATGGTGCCAGGAGTGGCCACCTCCCAGAGACCAGATATGGTCGAACTTTCGAGACTTTCAAGGCCTACTGCTCCAAGTGAGCAAATCCTATGCTGTTCGATGTTCGATTTTTCAAAATCTATTTACAAAAGCTATTTACAAAAGGGACAACTGTCTTGAGTCTCAATCCTAAGGATCTCGAGCTCTTCGTATTTGCCCTTGCTTGAGTCTTGACACTCGCTTTATCTAGCGAAGGTTTTATAAGAAAACAAGCTATATTTCAAATTCCTACGTCTTACTCGAAACATCGAATTCTCAAACAAGATGAAATTCAAGTAAGTAAATCCTATTTTTACTTTAGGATTCCTCGAAATGAACCATGCTTTAGCTTGGGATAAGCCAGGGATGGGAAAGAGATACCATGGTCCCTTCTGAAGCGTCCCGTGGTTTAAGGTATAGAAGGCAGAAAACTGCTCTTTTTGAACTTTTTGGCCTCTTTTTCCTTTTTTTTCGTAGAGGGTCTTCCTATGGGAGTATTTTTTCTTTAATCGCTCTTTTTTTCATAAGAGAATTGATTTTTCCTTTTGAATTCTGGTTTCTTTCTTTTGGAAAGAGACTTTGGATGGGAAATTCCCTTTATTTGGGCTTTTGTTTTCCTTTTTGAAGTTGAAGAGAAAAGGGAAGGACTTATCCCAAGCTCACACTCGATCCATTCCAGATCAGCCTATTTAGAAATAGCACGTACTACTTGCAAGTATCTTTCTATGTTGAACTAGGCCTTTCTTTGTAAGAAGAAGGATTTTGAAATGTAACCACGATTTTGAAGACTCCACTCTTTCATAAGTGCGAATTCTCTCACTTAGGGTCACACGACTTTGCCTTTGCACCTTATTTTCAGGTCTCAGAGCAGCTATCCCTAAAATTTTTGAAAATTAGAATTTAACCCAAATCCTACACATAATACTTCTTTATGTATTGAATATTGATAGGATCTGCTAAATTCCTACCTTCTACATCGATCAACCAATATGAGTTGTTCGTGGTGGTTGCACGTACAACATAGGGTCCATCCCACTTGGGACGCCACTTTCCAAGGGGATGTGGGCCATGATAATGGATGATTTTCAAAACCAGATCTCCCACTTCAAAGTGGCGAGGTCTCATGTGTTTGCCATAGTGTCGGGCTATCCTTTGCCGGTATGCACGAGTATGATCCATGGCAAGGAGTCGCCTCTCATCTAGCAAATCTAGTTCAGCCATCCTAGCATGCTGAAGCGTCTCTAGGAGGAGGTCGAGTGCTATGGATGTATGGAATGAATGCAGTTGAGTATGAATGGGAAGAATGGCGTTTGTGCCATAGACCAATTCGAATGGTGTGGCATTCGTGGGAGTCCGGATGGAAGACCTATAAGCCCATAAGGCTTCATCCAACTTCTCGTGCCACGTCCTACCCTTCTCTAAAGTCTTCTCAATTATGCTAATGAGAGTCTTGTTTGTGGCTTCAGCTTGGCCGTTGCCTTGAGGGTAGTAGGGCGAAGAGAAGTGGTGAGTTATGCCATACGCGTTGCACAACTTAACCATCCGCTCGTTCTTGAATGGGGTGCCATTATCAGACACAAGGTCTCGTGGAACCCCAAATCGAGCCAGGATATTCCTCCTAATGAAAGCCACCACATGTTGCCCTAGCACGTTGGTTAGGAAAATGGCTTCCACCCACTTGGAGAAATACTCGATGGCTGCTAAAATGAATCGTTGCTCATTCGAGGCTTTTGGAAATATGGGCCTACGATGTCAAACGCCCACATGGTTAATGGACAGGGGCTGACCATGAAATACAATGCAGATGAGGGGATATGAATGGCGTGCCCATGCACTTGACATGGATGACACTTCCTAACATGATCGTGACAATCCCTTTTTAGGGTGGACCAAAAATAGCCCCCTCTAAGTATTTTCATTGCCATCATGTTGGCATTAACATGACCTCCACATTCTCCGTCGTGGAATTCATGCATCACTATCCTAGCCTCCTTTAGATCGATACACCTAAGTAGGATGCCGGTAAAACTTTTCTTGTATAAAACCCCACCCAGAATGGTGTATCGGGTCGAAATCTTACGGATGAATGCCTTATCTTTGGATGTGGCATCCTCGGCGAATCCCCCATTTTCTAGAAATTGTTTGATGTCATAAAACTAGGGTTTTTCAATAGAGTCTGTGTTATTTTGGCAAATATCCAAATCGTGTGTAGATGGGTTGGGCGCATGCCATATTTCTAAAGATCGGGTCCCTGAGATGGGATCGACCTTTAGGGCTGAACCCAAGGAGGAGAGGGCATCGGCAATGCCATTGTCCTCTCTTCCCACGTGTGTGTGTTTACACGATTGGAACGAATTAACCAATCGAGTGGCCAACTCGTGATATGGAAGTAGTTTTTCGTTACGTACTTGCCAAATTTTCAAAACCTGGTTTATAACAAGGAGTGAATCTCTAAAGACCTCGATGCATGATGCCCCTAGAGTTTTCGAAACCCTTAAACCTTGTATGAGTGCTTCATACTCAGCTATGTTGTTGGAACATTCGAAATCTAGGCGGATTGCTATGGGAATCACGCCCTTTTCAGGGGAGATGAGGATGACCCCAGCACCAGCCCCTCGTTGGTTTCGTGCCCCATCGAAGTGCATCTTCCACACTTGGTTTTCGAAAGAGTTTGCCAAAATGTGGTTTTGAAATTGGTTTTGCAATATGCCTTCGTCGAACAAGTGTGGTCTTTGCCATTTAATGGAGTTTTTTGAAATATCAAGTGTGGGATATGCATCTTCCAGGGGGAACTCATCCACGTAATCTGCTAGGGCTTGCCCCCTAATGGAGATCTGGTGATGGTATTTCAGGTCATACTCCATTAGAAGGAGTTGCCATTTACCCAATCTACCCGTGAGAATGGGTGTTTCGAACAAGTGCTTGATTGGATCGAGCTTGGACACTATCCAGATCTCATGATCTAGGAAATAGTGTCTGAATTTCTCGCAGGCCCAGACTAGGGCCAAGCACGTCTTCTCCATGGCTTGATAATTTCGTTCATAGGCCAAGAGAGTTTTCGAAATATAGTAGATGACATACTCCTTGTGGGTGTCATCCTCGTATTGAGCCAATAGGGCTCCTAAAGCATTCGCATGCACAAAGATGTAGAGTAAAAGTGGTTTTCCTTGCTTTGGAGGATTCAAAAAGGGGGGATTAACCAGGTATGCCTTTAGTCTCTCAAAGGACCTTTTGCATTCGTCATCCGATAAGAATTTCGTGCCCTTCCTCAACAGCTTGTTGAAGGGTTCGCATCTAGTTGCTAGATTCGATATAAATCGGCGAACGGACTGTAATCAACCCTGGAGGCTATGAATTTGAGTGAGATTGGAGGGTGGAGCCATGTCTATGATGGCTCGACACTTAGAGGGGTCGACTTCTATACCCCTTTGGGTTACCATAAAGCCTAGAAGCTTCCCAGATTCTACCCCGAATACACATTTCTGAGGGTTTAGCTTTACCTTGTAAAGCCTAAGCCTTTCGAAAATCTTTTGCAAACATTCAATATGAGTGCATGGGGTTTTGGATTTCGCCAAGAGATCATCTACATACACTTCTACGAGCTCATGAATTTGATCATGGAAGATCGTGGTCATGGCTCTTTGGTATGTTGCGCCAACATTTTTCAAACCAAAGGGCATGACTGTATAGCAGTACGTGCCCCATGGGGTTGTGAAGGCGGTCTTACCCTAATCTCGTGGACTTAGTTTGATTTGATGATAGCCTGAATAGCCATCCATAAACGAAAACATTTCATGATTTGCAGTACTATCGACTATCAAATCTATGTTTGGTAAAGGATAATTATCCTTTGGAGTGGCTTTATTCAGGTTTCTGAAATCGATGCATATTCGAATTTTCCCATTAGTTTTTCAAATTACAACGATGTTTGACAACCAATCAGAATACGCAATGGGTTTTATAAATCCGGCTTTTAACAGATCTTCTAAACCCTCTTTGACTTGCGTGTGTACATTCGGGTGTATTTTCCTAAGCTTCTGCTTTATGGGCTTCACATCCGCATCTAAGGGAAGACAATGTTCGACAATGCTGGGGTCTATGCCCGGCATGTCTTCATACGTCCATGCAAACACATCTAAATAGGTTCGTAGAAATGCAATGAATGCTGATCTTTCATTTTCATGCTAACATGCGCCTATCTTGATGGTTTTGGGATTGGAATCACTCCCTAGGTTCACCTCTATGAAATCTCCTCCTACTGAATTGGAAGGTCTTTCAAAATCGAGAATTTTATGAAATTCTGGGAGCTCAGAAGTGGGATCTTCCTCAAGGGGATCCGCTTCTGGGCTTCGATCATTCTCGTGGGTTATAGACGCGAGGGAATTTGATGCTTGATTTTTCAAAAGACCTAGTTTTGTACTTGGATTTTCAACCGATTTCAAAATTTTTGGTCTGGCTATGCAGACGACGTACTTTCGAAATCTTTTCCCAAAGTCCTACCAGGAGCAGCTATATACAAAATCTTTTTGGTATTTTCTAGATTTTCGATTTTTTTGGGTTTTTGTAAAACAAGAACTTTATGAACTATACAAAGCACTCTATTTTTGAGTTTTTGATTTTCCATTGTTTTTGGTTTTTCCTCTTTTTCGATTTTTTTGATTTTAAGTTTTCCAAATGTTTTTGTATTTTTATGAAAGGGATCTTCCATCATACCTACAAAGGAAAAACACTACGGGTTAGACTCGGAATAGGAGGTCTAAATCGTAGGTCTCTTCTAGGGTAGGTTCTAGGGCACCCTTGACCCAGGTGGTCACAGGGGGTGGCTCTAGCGGTATTTTGGGAGTGTATCCGATCCTGTATCGGCTTGGGTTGGCCCTAGGAAGGATGGGCTCTAGGAGACCCTGGTTCTGTGCCCCTAGACTTCTATAGGGCGTGTAGCCCATGTTTAACAACATGTTCCATGATTTTTTGTTTTTTGAAAATACAGAGTATAAATCGTGGTCCTGGAACTTGCTGTCGTCCATATCGTGCTCGTATGACTTTTTGTCCTGGGGTTTTGGAAATAGGGGATGCTTGGGTCTTCCTAGAAGGGTTAGAATCGGGAGGGGGCCTGCTTTGGGCGGCCCCTTCACATACACAACCTTCCTAGGGTTGTTTAACATGAGCCTTGGTGGCTCAATCACAGTCTGCCCCAAGTTAGCCTCATGGGCCTGAGAACTCGACAAATAGGGGGAGTTTATGATCCCCTGAAGCTGAGGGTGACTCTCACCTAGGATCACTATGACTTGGTCCCTGAAAGGGATCTTTACACACCTGTGGAAGGTGGATGGCACAGCGCACAAGCTGTGTATCTAGGGCCTTCCCAGCAACAGGTTATAATGGGGGTGGATGTCCAAGACATGAAACACCCCCGTGTATGTGATCCCTCCCGTTTCCATCGGGAGTTCGATCGATCCTAAAGGCCTAGACGCATTCCATCGTATCAAGTGATAATGATGGGGCTTGGGTTTACAGAAGTCAAGGTGACTCCGATTTGATACGCCACATGAAGTGGAAGGATGTTGAGCCCTCCTCCCCCATCGACTAGGCACCTGTCCAGAGAGTGGTTATTCAGAACCACCTCGATATGCAGGGCCTGGTTATGGGACTCGTAGGGTCTATTTACATAATCTTTCGAGAAAGTGATGGGCGATTTTGCTCCTATTAATGCCACTTGGTCAGGCAGGGATTCCGGACTTATGTTCGAGCTAACCTTGGCTCTTTCTAGAATTTTCTCTAGCACGAGTCTATGCCTAGGCGAAGTTTGTATAAGCTCTAGGATGGACATGTGGATAGGAATCTTTGAAAGATAGTTTTCGAAATCATAAGGATTTAGGACGACTTTCCCATTGTCTTCTTTTGGTAGAACTCCAGGAATACATGCTTTTGAGGGGCCAAGCACACTGACCACCTTTTTAGCACTTTGTAGGTGCGGGGGTTGATAGATCCTCCCGGATCTAGTCACTTCCCCCACGACCAGTCTAGGGTTCACACTAGAATTGGCTATAATTATGAGTTGAGGAGCAGCTTGAAGTTTCAAAACTGGTTTAGCCGGAGATTTAGCTCTTCGTGGTCCCCGGATGACGACTTGGGCGGGCTTCTTGTAAAGCACATGAGTGGGCGCACAAGTGGGTCAACCAGACTCAGATTTTTGCACTAGTTCTTTTGAAAAGATGAGGGTACATACCTCCTTTCCTTTCCCATTGCTACTGGCGTGCTTGGGAAAGGGTTCTTTGAAGATAGCTTGAGTTGGCTCAGGTTCCGCAATGACCTAGAGCCGGCCCTCCGCTATCAAGTTCTCGATTTTGTTTAAAAGGGAGAAACAACATTTTGTATCATGGCCTTTGAGCCGATGATACTTGCAAAAACGGTTTAAATATCCCCCTTTGGGAGTGACTCCTTCGGGGATTTCGGGAAGTTCTATCATGCCTTGGGCAAGTAGGAGGTCTAGGACCTCCGACACAGGTTGCCCCAGCGGAGTGTACTCCCGTTTTTCAATCGGCTTTTGGAAATTTCTCTTCCTTTTGTTTTCTGATTTTTCAAAATTTTTGGAAGTGCCTGCCATGCTTGGATCCACCCGGACATTGGCGATTTTTTGGGGCTTTGCCCCTTTGTCCATCGTGGGTAGCCCATAAGTGATGGGCTTTTCCAAGTGGGTTTTAGAAACGACACTTCCTTTCCATAAGTGATCGTATATCCCCTTTTTCAAGTTTGTTTTGAAAAGGGACACTTTTTTGATCAACTTATGGAAAGTTGAGATCTCATGGAGTGAGAGAAGGGTCTTTAACTCGCTTTTAAAATTATCCAGGATGAGCATGACTACGCATCCTTTGGATATGGGCTCTCGCACTTGGCCCAAAAGTGACCTCCATCAAATAATGAAGGCATGTACGTCTTCGTTCATGCCTTGCTTCGTATCCCTTAAAGTGTTTAAAGTCGGCGTGACTTCTACGTTATGTGCAAATCTTTGCATGAAGCAGTTCGCTAACTCTTCAAAAGTAGCGAACTGGCTTAAATCGTAGGAAGCCAGCCATTTGGTAGTTGTGCCTTTAAGGGATAAAGGGAACCAATACACCCACTTCATCGAGTCCTTTTTCTTCTTATGGGCTCGACACGAGAAAAGTTGCAAGTGAGACCTAGGGTCTCTCATGCCATCATACCGATGGAAGTTTGGTATTTCATCGTCACTGTCTGTTTCGTAATCCATAGGAAGGAAATCAGACAGGGCGTAACTCCTTTTCTCTTTATTTTGCCCTTTCAGCAGTTGCTGTAGGGCTTTATGGTCCTTTTGTGTGAGGGACTCGTGGTATTGGTTGCCTTCCATTACGGAGGCCTCTTTGTGCTTGCGAGGTTTTTCAGATTTTTTCTTGGCCCTTTGTTCACCATTCGATGAACATGAATCACCTACTTCAGCCTCTTGGCTGAGAGCATCGATTTTGGCCTCAAATTCCCTTCTCAAGTCCTCTATCTCGTCTAGTTTGATCTTATTTTTCAAAACCCTCCTAGAGTGAGAACTTGATGCGCATGAGCCTTGGCTCGACACTTCACTTGGGTTGGATTTTGACATGCTTTCAAGCCTTTTTCAAAATTCCTAAGTACAAGTAAAGAAAAAAGAGTTAAAACAACACCTCTTTGAAAATCTTTTCGCAAGTTTCCTAGAGTGACTCGACTTTAAAAGACTCACGTCCCATCGGGCGTGCCAAATAACTGTAGATGCAGAAAATTCCCGCTGCTGGTGCTTAGGCCTGAAGCGAACCTTTTCGTGTGCCTAAGTCTTATTAAACAAATAGGGCATGCCAGCTAGCTTACTTAAGCTAGCGAAGATATATTTTAAAACCTGACTCCTAACGTGGTGACTGTGAGTAAGCAAACTCTTGTCATCACAGACCTTCTTGCACCGATGCACAAGGGTCAGTCTGTACGCTTTTAAAATCGAGTTTTTGAGTGTAAGAACCTACGAACCAAACGAGTCAGATATTAAAAAACGAGTCAGATATTTAAAAACTTACTTCGCTAGGTTGAGTATGCTAGTTGGCACGCCCTTTTTATAAAAATGACTTAGACATACGAAAATGTTCACTTCAGGCCTAAGAATCATAAGTGAGAATTTTCCGTGTCTACATGGGTTTCCCCAATCTGTATCGTCCGGACTCCTTTTCGCCTTTTCGGACTCCGTTTCTGCTCATTTTCAGTCTTCCTAGTTCAGATTCAGGATGCTTGAGTGAGAATGGTTGATCTGGCTTTCTGGTGCTTCGGGCTTGCCATCTGCTTCGTGCTTGGGCCTTCCTTTTGCCTTTCAAACCTGGCTTTTATCGGCCCATGTTGCTCTTCTAGGCTTCAGAACAGACTTTTGAAGCTGCTTTTGGTATTGGCCTTCGTGACCAGCTTGGTGGGTTGTTTCTGGATTAGGTGTTATCTTCGCATGCTCCACCTGTTCGCCTTTGGTTTTTGGGAAAATGGGGCTTAGCCCGGGTTTCAAAACTCTTATTTGATAAAGGGCTTCAAAATACTATTTATAGGCTTAAAAGCAATATGTGCAGAGTTTAAAACAATATGTATATGTTTTCAAATATGTACAGGGTTTCTGGAAGGCTCCTGGGTTTCCAAACTCAAAATGGCCCTTTGGGGCTGCTTTTGTAAAACCATGTATGTTTTTAGAAAGTCGTGGGATTTTGGGGTGTTTACACCCCTCCCAAAATCACATATCGGGTTGAAATTTTTCGAATGAAAGCTTTATCTTTAGAAGATGAAAATTCAGGAAATCCTCCATTTTCTAAAAAGTTTTTAATATCTTGAAACCAAGGTTTTTCAATGGAATTTTGGCAAATCTCTAAATCGTGGGTGGATGGAGTGGGTGAATGCCAAATTTCTATGGATCAAGTTTCCATGATGGGGTCGACTCTTAGAGATGAGCCTAGGGATGAGAGGGCATCTGCTATGGTATTGTCCTCTCTACCTATATGGGTGAGTGTGCATGACTTGAGGGAATCAACCAATTGAGTGGCCAATTTGTGGTATGGTATGAGTTTTTTATTTTTCACTTGCCAAATTTTCGAAACTTGGTTTATAACAAGCATAGAATCTTCAAAGACTTCAAAACATGATTATAAACACCCCGAAATCCCACGAACTTCTCAAAACAGCCTGGTTTTGTAAAAAGCAGCCCTAAAGGGCCATTTTGAGTCTGGAAACCCAGGAGCCTTCCAGACAACCCTGTACATATGTTTTAAACTTTATATATTTCAAAAATGTATAATATGGTTTTAAAAACCTTTTAAAACACATTTTGAAGCCCCGAAGCAGCTTGGCCTAAGCAAGACAGGACCAGAAAAGCTAAGGAGAGCCCGGAACCGGAGCACAAGTCAAGCCCGGCACAGCAACTCTCGTATTGAATCCACCCTCAGGATCTCGAACGTCCAAGACCCTGTTAGCATCAAAACATTACTTGAAATCAGCTTTGGAAGGCGAAAACAGAAGCGGACGATCATGTTGGCAAAGACCCAACGCAGACGGAGTATTGATGCTGTCAGACCCCGCACAAACCGTTTATTTCGAACACAGCCCGAAGGAGTCAGAATTCAGTTTGGATTGGATCTGGACCATATATATCCAGATCCCAATCCAAACCCATGTGTGGACTTGGATTTGGATTTGGATCCAGAGATCCAATCCAATATCCATATCCATGGCCCACATCACCTTCTCATAAATAGAGGTGGGGCCCACTTGAATTTCACGTGGGATTATGGGCATGAGAGAGAGTGGGGGAGGATAAGATTAGAGTGTGTTTGTAATTAAGCTTGACTTGTGTGTCAAGTTTGGGGTTAATCATGTGGGTTAGCCTAATTGGCATGGGTTTAAGCTTGTATTTGCCAAAACCTAACCTAGGGCTGCACCAACATGATGTAATTAAGGTCTATGGGTCATGCAAAGGGAGCTCCTTAATCCAACCCTAACCAAAAACCACTAATCCTTGCCTTTTACCCTAATCCTATCCTAATCCTAACCTAATCACCTAACCCACTTCCCTAATCTCGGCCTAATCCCAACCTAATCACCTAACCCACTTCCCTAATCCTTCCCTAAACCTAGGTTAATTTCCCTAAACCTAACCTAATCCTAGCCTAATCACCTAACCCACCTCACTAAACCTCACCCCAAAATCAACCCACCTAGCTAAACCCTAAACCCCTAAACCACCCCACCTAAACCTAGCACACCATCTACCCAAAACCCCTTGTATCAAAATATCTGGCCCCTCCCCAAAACCAGCCCACCTTATCACCACACCACCACCCCTAGACCACCTTACCTCCCTCCTAATACCAGCCCCAACCGCCCTCTTCAGCCCTATATAAACCCCCCCCCCCAAGGGGCGGGTTTTCCATCTTCTTCGATCTTCTTCCATCCTCTTTCCAGCCCAGCCGATCCCAGCCACCTTCCAACCGAGTCTTCTACCTGCACCACCACCACTCACCACCTTGCTCCACTTGCACCACCACACCCCAGCCGGCCAGCCACCCATCGCCACCATTTCCATCCGACCGAACCATCCACTTCAACCACCCGGTTGCTCCTCTTTCATCCACCGCCTCTTCATTCGGTTAGTACCCCATCCTTCACTCTACCGCTTCTTCACTCCCCCTCCACTCTCAGCCACCTACACCACCACCACCTCACCTCAACACCACCTACCCGTCATCCAACCCATTCGGCCCAACCTCAGCCACCTCAATCCCCGCCTAGAACTACTTCCCGTAGCAACACCCGGCCACTCCACCTAGCTCCCTAGGATCTGTCCCATATCACTTAATAACAACCCCTAACTCCACCTTATCCCATACCCTAGCTAGCTCCCTTCCCATCTTCCACATCCTTAACCACCCTAGTAGTCGGCCACCACCAAGTCTCCCTTAGTCGGCCACTCCAACCATACACATCCACTCGGCCAGCCACCCGCCAACCTTAGGCACTCCCTTAGACACTCCCTTAGGCTCCCACTTAGTGCCATCTTTCCTAATACTACACCCTCCCTTAGTGTCCCTACTTAGTCACTTTAGCCCAACACGCCAAGGCAACCCCCTTCACAACAGCCAGCCACCTTCAAGGCGCCCTTCCCGTGCACCCAAGGCATTCGGCCAGCAGCCCCCCTTGCCGTTCAAACTTCGAGGAGCTCCCTCTTGCAACCCAAGGCGAAGGCCAAGCCCACGCTCAAGCAAGGCATCTTCGGACCAGCTATAAGTAAGTGCCTAACTCGGTCCTTAGTTGTAGACTTGCTTAAATTCAATTTGATACGGGGTTGTAATAATGGAGCATAGTCTCCCCCCGCTTGTAATAACGTGGTTTGGCACGGCACACCCACACACACGTGCACTCTCTTAGTCGTGCATGATTTTGAACACACACGGGCCTAATCAGTCCCTAATATATAAATATATGTATATACTTTAAATTACGTAGGGTTTTGCTTAAGTTGGGTGTGTTGTCTTTCAATTCAAGCACGCACACACATTGAGCCTTCGCACTTATTTGTAAGACCCAAGTAAGGGCCGTGTTATACTATTTGGGTTTCATTTCATGTTGTGTGCGTAGTACTTCAATTCAAGCACTCACACACATTGAGCCTTCGCTCTTATTTGTAAGACTCAAGTAAGGGTCGTGTTATACTATTTGGGTTTCATTTCATGTTGTGTGCGTAGTACTTCAATTCAAGCACTCACACACATTGAGCCTTCACTCTTATTTGTAAGACCCAAGTAAGGGTCGTGTTATACTATTTGGGTTTAATTTCATGTTGTGTGCGTAGTCCTTCTATTCAAGCACTCACACACATTGAGCTTTCGCTCTTATTCCCAAGACCTTAATCAAGGCCATATTGCAAGTTATATTTGGGTTTTATTTCATGTCGTGTGTGTAAGTCTTTCAATTCAAGCATGCACCCACATTGAGCCTTCGCTCTTATTTGCAAGACCCGAGTAAGGGCCCATATATACCTTATATACGTATCTCCCTTCGGCAATTTCCCTTCAGTTATTTCCCTTCGGCATTTACATTTCAAGTCATTTCCCTTCAGTATTGTCTTTACATTCGGGTTTTCCCTTTGGAGTAGCGTGAGTTTGCATTGCATCTACGCCATATCACGAGTTAGGGCGCATATTGCATCAAAGCAAACCCCATACTCCTGCTCAAATTCGCCCCATGTAGTGGAGTGTTCATAACACACACCTAGGTGGCCCATAAAGGGATAAAAAGAAAGACTTAGGCACATGCAAATCCACGTTATCTAAAATCTGCAATCGCACTAAAAAGACCCGAATCAAACACCTCAAACCGCTTTCGTAAGCTTTTTCTACCCTAAAACTCGATTTTTAAAGTGTACAGACTGACCCTTGCGCATCGGTGCAAGAAGGACTGCGACGACAAGAGCTCACTTGCTCACAGTCGCCATGTTAGAAGTCAGGTTAAAATATATCTTCGCTAGCTTAGGTAAGCTAGCTGGCACGCCCTGTTTATACAAATAGGACTTAGACACACGAAAAGGTTCGCCCCAAGCCTAAGAAACCAAGGGAGGCAGAGGTTTTCCGTGTCTGCAGACTTTGGCACGCCCTGTGGGACGTAAGTCTTTCATAAATCGAGTTAGTCTAGAAGCTTGCGAAAAATTTTCAAAGAGGTGTTATTGTTTTTAACCTTGTTTTCTTTACTTGTACTTAGGAAATTTTGAAGAAGCTTGAAAAGCATGTCAAAATCCAACCCAAGTGAAGTGTCGAGCCAAGGCTCATGCGCGTCAAGTTCTCACTCTAGGAGGATTTTCAAAAACAAAATCAAACTAGACGAGATAGAGGACCTGAGAAGGGAGTTTGAGGCCAAAATCGATGCTCTCAGCCAAGAGGCTGAAGTAGGCGATTCCTGTTCATCAAACGGTGAACAAAGGCCCAAGAAAAAATCTGAAAAACCTCGCAAGCACAAAGAGGCCTCCGTAATGGAAGGCAACCAATACCACGAGTCCTTCACACAAAAGGACCGTAAAGCCCTACAGCAGCTACTGAAAGGGCAAAACAAAGAGAAAAGAAACTACGCCCTGTCTGATTTCCTTCCTATGGATTACGAAACATACAGTGACGATGAAATACCGAACTTCCATCGATATGACGGCATGGGAGACCCTAGGTCTCACTTGCAACTTTTCTCGCGTCGAGCCCATAAGAAGAAAAAGGACTCGATGAAATGGGTGTATTGGTTTCCTTTATCCCTTAAAGGCACAACTGCCAAATGGCTGGCTTTCTGCGACTTAAGCCAGTTCGCTACTTTTGAAGATTTGTACACAACGTAGAAGTTACGCCGACTCTGAATACCTTAAGGGATACAAAGCAAGGCATGAACGAAGACGTACATGCCTTCATTATACGATGGGGGTCACTTTTGGGCCAAGTGCGAGAGCCCATATCCGAAGGATGCGCAGTCATGCTCATCCTGGATAACTTTAAAAGTGAGTTAAAAACCCTTCTCTCGCTCCATGAGATCTCAACTTTCCATAAGTTGATCGAAAAGGCCTCCCTTTTTGAAACGAATTTGAGAAAAGGGACATACGATCACTTATGGAAAGGAAGTGCCGTTTCTAAAACCCGCTTGGAAAAGCCCATCACTTATGGGCTACCCACGATGGACAAAGGGGCAAAACCCCATAAAATCGCCAGTATCTGGGTGGATCCAGGCGTGGCAGGCACTTCCAAAAATTTTGAAAAACTAGAAAACAAAAGGGAGTGAACCTTTCAAAAACCGGTTGAAAAACGGGAGTACACTCCGCTGGGGCAACCTGTGTTGGAGGTCCTAGACCTCCTACTTGCCCAAGGCATGATAGAACTCCCCGAAATCCCTGAAGGAGTCACTTCCAAAGGGGGGTATTTAAATCGATTTTGTAAGTATCATCGGCTCAAAGGCCATGATACCAAACGCTGTTTCTCCCTTTTAAATAAAATGGAGAACTTGATAGCGGAGGGACGACTCTAGGTCACTGCGGAACCTGAGCCACCTCAAGCTATCTTCAAAGAACCCTTTCCCAAGCACGCCAGTGGCAGTGGGAAAGGAAAGGAGGTATGTACCCTCACCTTTTCTAAGGAACTAGTACAAAAACCTGAGTCTGGTCGACCCACTTGTGTGCCCATTCTTGTACTATACAAGAAGCTCACTCAAGTTGTCATCCGGGGACCACCAAAGGCTGAATCCCCGGCCAAACCTGTTTTGAAACTTGAAGGTGCTCCTCAACTCATCCTTAGAGCCAAATTTAGCGTGAACCCTAGGCTGGTCGTGTGGGAAGTGACTAGATCCGGGAGGATCTATCAACCCCCGCACCTACAAAGTGCTAAAAAGGTGGTTAGTGTGCCTGGCCCCTCAAAAGCATGTATCCCTGGAGTTTTGCCAAAAGCAGATAAAGTCATCCTAAATCCTTATGACTTCGAAAACCACCTTTCAAAGATTCCTATCCACATGTCTATCCTAGAGCTTATACAAACCTCGCCTAGGCATAGACTCGTGCTAGAGAAAATTCTAGAAAGAGCCAAGGTTGATTCGAACATAAGTCCGAAATCCCTATCTTCCCAAGTGGCTTTATTAGGAGCAAAATCACCCATCACTTTTTCAGAAGATGATGTAGATAGACCCTACGAGTCCCATAACGAGGCCCTACATATCGAGGTGGTTCTGAATAACCACTCTCTAGACAGGTGCCTAGTCGATAGGGGAGGAGGGTTCAACATCCTTCCACTTCATGTGGCGTATAAAATCGGAGTCACCTTGACTTCAGTGAACCCAAGCCCCATCATTATCACTGGATACGATGGGAATGCGTTGTAGACGCGCGAAAATCCCCGCCTCTTCATCCTTTTCAGGGCTTGGAGCGGATCCTCTCGTGTGTCTAAGGCCTATGTATGCAAACAGGGCGTGCCAGCTAGCTTACTTAAGCTAGCGAAGATATTTTTAACACTGACTTCTAAACTTGGCGACTGTGAGCAAGTAAGCTCTTGTCGTCGCAGACCTTCTTGCACCGATGCGCAAGGGTCAGTCTGTATGCTTTGCAAAAATCGAGTTTTGGGAGAGAAAGTCTATGAAGCGGTTCGAGGTGTCTATTTCGGGTCTTTAAGATGCGATTGCATATTTTAGATCGCGTGGATTTGCACGTGCCTAAGTCTTTTCTTTTATCCCTTTTCGGAACACCTAGTTTGTGTGTTATGAACACTCCACTACATGGGCGAATTTGAGCGGGGCTTGCTTCGATGCAATATGCGTCCTACCTCGTGGTATGGCGTAGATGCAATGCAAACTCACGCTACTCCAAAGGGAAAAACCGAAATGTAAAGACAATACTGAAGGGAAATGACTGAAGGGAAATAATCGAAGGGAAATAACCGAAGGGAAATAACCGAAGGGAGATATGTATATAGATTATGTATAGGAGCCCTTACTCGGGTCTTGCAAATAAGAGCGAAGGCTCAATGTGGGTGCGTGCTTGAATTGAAAGACTTACACACCCAACTTAAACAAAACCCTTCGAAAATGAAAGTATATATATACACTTATGTATTAGGGGCTGATTAGGCCCGTGTGTGTTCAAAATCGTGCACGACTAAGAGAGTGCACGTGTGTGGTTGTGCCAAGCCACGTTATTACAAGCGGGGGGAGACTATGCTCCGTTATTACAACCCCGTATCAAATTGAATCTCAAGCAAGTATACAACTGAAGACTGAGTTTAGACACTTACGAGTAGCTGGTCCGTAGAGGTCTTGCTTGAGCGTGGGCTTGGCCTTCACCTTGGGCTGCAAACGGGAGCTCCGCGAAGATAGGTGATTAAAGGTGCTGGCCGGCTGCAAGTGGGGCGCGGGATAGGCGCCTCAAAGGTGGCCGGTTGCAAGTGGATGTCGCCTCGAGGTGGGGGGGTTAAAGGGGCTGAACAAGTGAGTTTTTAAGGTCACTAGGGGAGTTGAGTGTTTAGGGAAACTGGACCTAAAGGAGAGTTTGTGGGAAGGCCGAATGGGACACTTAGGGGAAGGTAGTGGCCGGTCGTTTGAGTTGTGCTAGGTTCGGCTAAGTTAAAGTGGTGGTGGCGGGCTGCTAGGGTGACTAATGCTGGAGTATGGGCCGGTAGCTAGCTAGGGGATGGGGCTAGGTGATAGTGGGAATAGTAGGTTTAAGGGAGTGTCACGGGCAAGTCTTAGGAAATCTAATAGGGTGGCCGGGTATGGTTGAGGTGAGTTAGGTAGGGAGCAAACGGTTGGGGCGGCTAAGGTTGGGCCGAGTGGGAGTGATGGCGGCGAGGGGCTGTTGGGTGGGTAAGGTGATGGTATGGTGGTGAGTAGAGAAGGGGCTAGGTAAGGTGCAGGGTACTTACCGAATGGGGAGAGGCGGTGGAAGGCAAGGAGAAGCCGGGTGTGGATGGGAGCTCGGCTGGTTCGATTGGGTGAAGGTGGTGGCGTCCGGCTGGGGAATGGTGGTGGATGGAAGAGGGAAGGTGGCGGTGCAGGTAGAGCTGGTGGAGCAGGTGGAGAGTGGAGCAGGTGGAGAGTGGAACAGGCGGGCAGGTGGAGAGTGGAATCGGCTGGGCTGATGTGAGGGCCTTCTAGCTTCAAAACCCGCCCCCAAAGGGGAGGGGTTTAAATAGGGGATGGGTAGGTCGGTTAGGGCTGGGCTTGGGGTAGTGGTTAGGTGGTTTAGGTAGGGTGGTATGTAGATAAGGTGGGTTGGAAAGGGTTGGGCCAGATATTTTGAAACTAGGGGTTTGGGTAGATTGTGGGCTAAGGGTGGTTTAGGGGTTTAGGGCTAGGTTAGGTGGTTGGGTTTTAGGGTTAGGTTTAGTGAGCTAGGTTAGGTGATTAGGCTAGGTTTAGGCTAGGATTAGGGAAATTAATCTAGGTTTAGGGAAGGATTAGGGAAGTGGGTTAGGTGATTAGGTTGGGATTAGGCCAGGATTAGGGAAGTGGGTTAGGTGATTAGGTCCAGATTAGGGGTGGATTAGGGGTTTAGGCTAGGATTAGGCGTTTTGGGTTAGGTTTAGGTGAGGGAGCTCCCTTAGCATGGCCCATAGACCTTGATCACCTCATGTTGGTTGTAGACGCGCGAAAATCCCCGCCTCTTCGCCTCTTTCGTGGCTTGGAGTGGATCTTATCGTGCGTCTAAGGCCTATATATACAAATAGGGCGTGCCAGCTAGCTTACTTAAGCTAGCGAAGATATATTAACACTGACTTCTAAACGTGGCGACTGTGAGCAAGTGAGCTCTTGTCGTCGCAGACCTTCTTGCACCGATGCGCAAGGGTCAGTCTGTACGCTTTTGCAAAAATCGAGTTTTTGGGGAGAAAGTCTACGAAACGGTTCGAGGTGTCTATTTCGGGTTTTTAAGATGCGATTGCATGTTTTAGATCACGTGGATTTGCACGTGCCTAAGTCTTTTCTTTTATCCCTTTTTGGGTCGCCTAGTTTGTGTGTTATGAACACTCCACTACATGGGCGAATTCGAGCGGGGGTTGCTTCGATGCAATATGCGTCCTACCTCGTGGTATGGCGTAGATGCAATGCAAACTCACGCTACTCCGAAGGGAAAACCCGAAATGTAAAGACAATGCTGAAGGGAAATAACAGAAGGGAAATAACCGAAGGGAAATAACCGAAGGGAAATAACCGAAGGGAGATACGTATATATCTTATGTATATGAGCCCTTACTCGGGTCTTGCAAATAAGAGCGAAGGCTCAATGTGGGTGCGTGTTTGAATTGAAAGACTTACACACACGACATGAAATTAAACCCAAATATAAATTGCAGTATGGCCTTGACTAAGGTCTTGGGAGTAAGAGCGAAGGCTCAATGTGTGTGAGAGTGCTTGAATTGAAGTACTACACACACGACATAAATGAAACCCAAATATAACTGCAATATGGCCTTGACTAAGGTCTTGGGAGTAAGAGCGAAGGCTCAATGTGTGTGAAAGTGCTTGAATTGAAAGACTTACTCACACGACATGAAATGAAACCCAAATAGTATAGGTCGGCCCTTACTTGGGTCTTTCAAATAAGAGCGAAAGCTCAATGTGTGTGAGAGTGTTCGAATTGAAAGACTTACTCACACGACATGAAATGAAACCCAAATAGTATAGGTCGGCCCTTACTTGGGTCTTTCAAATAAGAGCGAAAGCTCAATGTGTGTGAGAGTGTTCGAATTGAAAGACTTACTCACACGACATGAAATGAAACCCAAATAGTATAGGTCGGCCCTTACTTGGGTCTTTCAAATAAGAGCGAAAGCTCAATGTGTGTGAGAGTGTTCGAATTGAAAGACAACGCACCCAACTTAAACAAAACCCTTCGGAAATGAAATATATACGTACACTTATATATTAGGGGCTGATTAGTTCCGTGTGTGTTCAAAATTGTGCACGACTAAGAGAGTGCACGTGTGTGGTTGTGCCAAGCCACGTTATTACAAGCGGGGGGAGACTATGCTCCGTTATTACAACCCCGTATCAAATTGAATTTCAAGCAAGTGTACGACTAAAGACCGAGTTTAGACACTTACGAGTAGCTGGTCCGTAGAGGTCTTGCTTGAGCGTGGCCTTGGCTTTGGGCTGCAAACGGGAGCTCCGCGAAGGTATGTGCTCAAGGGTGCTGGCCGGCTGCAAATGGGGCGCGGGATGGACGCCTCGAAGGGGACCGGTGGCAAGTGGGCGGCGCCTCCAAGTAGGGAGTTTAGAGTGGCTGAGCAAGTGGGTCTTAGGGTCACTAGGGAAGTTAGGTACTTAGGGAAACTGGACCTAAAAGGTGAGCTAGTGGGAAGGCCAAAGAAGACACCTAGGGGGGGGGGGGTTGGCCGAATGGGAGATGGTGGCTGAGTAGTGGCCAGCCACTTGGGTTATCCTAGGTTCGGCTAGGCTTAGATGGTGGCGGCAAAGAGGTGGAGCTAAGGGGAAGATGGGTGGCTAAGAGTGGAGAGGTGGTAGAGAGTGGTTTTGAGGGAGTTAGGGGGACTTACCGAATGGGAAGGAGTGGCGGATGGAGTGGGAGAGTGGCGGGCAGGTGGCTGTCGGCTGGTGGAGTTGGGGGAAGATGGTGGCGTCCAGCTGGGGGGCAGTGGTGGTGGACGGAAGAGGGAAGGTGGCGGAGCAGGTGGCGGCTGGTGGAGGAGCTGGAGCGGCTAGGGAGTGGTCACGGCTGGATGGAAGATGGAAGAAGGAGAGGGCCCGGCTGGGAGTGGAGAGTGGTTCCCACTTGGAAAACCCGCCCACAATGAGGGGGGTTTAAATAGGGGATGGGTAGGTCGGTTAGGGTTGGGTTGTGGGTAGTGGTTAGGTGGTTTAGGTAGGGTAGTATGTAGATAAGGTGGGCTGGATGGGGTTGGGCCAGGTATTTTAAAACTAGGTGTTTGGGAAAATCGTGGGCTAAGGGTGGTTTAGGACTAGGTTAGGTGGTTGGGTTTTAGGGTGAGGTTTAGTGAGCTAGGTTAGGTGGTTTAGGCTAGGTTTAGGCTAGGATTAGGGAAATTAATCTAGGTTTAGGGAAGGATTAGGGAAGTGGGTTAGGTGATTAGGTTGGGATTAGGCCGGGATTAGGGAAGTGGGTTAGGTGATTAGGTTCAGATTAGGGGTGGATTAGGGGTTTAGGCTAGGTTTAGGCATTTTGGGTTAGGTTTAGGTGAAGGAGCTCCCTTAGCATGGCCCATAGACCTTGATCACCCCATGTTGGTGCAGCCCTAGGTTAGGTTTTAGCTAATTACAAGCTTAAACCCACTCAATTAGGCTAACCCACAAGATTAAACCCAAACTTGACACACAAGTCAAGCTTAATACAACACTCTTGATATTTTTCACCCCCACTCTCTCTCATGCCCAATATCCCACGTGAATTTCAAGTGGGCCCCACCTCCATTTATGAGAAGGTGATGTGGGCCATGGATATGGATATTGGATTGGATCTCTGGATCCAAATCCAAATCCAAGTCCACATATGGGTTTGGATTGGAATCTGGATATATATGGTCCAGATCCAATCCAAACTGAACTCTGACTCCTTCGAGCTGGGTTCGAAACGGACGATTCGTGCGGGGCCTGACAGCATCAGTACTCCGTCTGCGTTGGGTCTTCGCCAACATAGTCGTCCGCCTCCGTTTCTGCCTTCCGGAGATGACTTCAAATGCTATTTTGATAAGAACAGGGTCTTGGACGTTCGAGATCCTGGGGTGTGAATCAGATACAAGAGTTGCTGCGCCGGGCTCGACAGGTGCTCCGGTTCCGGGCTCTTCTTGGCTCTCCTGGTCCTGTCTTGATCGGGCCAAGCCACTTCGGGGTTTCAAAACATGTTTTAAAAGGGTTTTCAAAAGCTATATCATATGTTTTTGAAAGATAAAGTTTAAAACATATACACAGGGTTGTTTGGAAGGCTCCTGGGTTTCCAAACTCAAAATGGCCCTTTGGGGCTGCTTGTATAAAACCAGATGGATTTTGAGAAATTCGTGGGATTTCGGGGTGTTTACAGATGCCCCTCTTTGGCCTTGTCCAAATAGATTTGGATAAGGGCAAAGATGACAAACACCCCTTTTAATGTCTCCCTAGATCTAGCCACGAAGAATATGGGATCGCCCCATTTTAGCAAAAATCTCAATTTTACAAACTCTGGTAGGAGGAGATATCACGCCAAAGGGTTTACTTATGGAATCTGGTCCTAAATGGGATCATGTTCATGCAAGTACCATGCGTGGAATGCAGATGACATGGGTGTGGCGCCAAAAGTGGCGACCTCCCAGAGACCAGGTGTGGTCGAACTCTAGAGACTTACAAGGCCTACTGCTCCAAGTGAGCAAAAACCCTATGCTGATCGATGTTCGGTTTTTAAAACTTATTTACAAAAGCTATTTACAAAAGGGACAACTGTCTTGAGCCTCGATCCTAAGGATCTCGAGCTCTCCGTGCTTGCCCTTGTTTGAGTCTTAACACTCGCTTATCTAGCGGAGGTTTTATAAGAAAACAAGCTTCATTTCAAATTCCTACGACTTACTCGAAACGTCGAATTCTCAAACAAGATGAAATTCAAGTAAGTAAATCCTATTTTTACTTTAGGATTCCTTGAAATGAACCATGCTTTAGCTTGGGATAAGCCAGGGATGGGAAAGAGATACCACAGTCCCTTCTGAAGCGTCCCGTGGTTTGAGGCATAGAAGGCGGAAAACTGCTCTTTTTGAGCTTTTTGGCCTCTTTTTCCTTTTTTCCCTAGAGGGTCTCCCTTTGGGAGTATTTTATTTTTTTTTTAATCCCTCTTTTTTTATAAGAGAATCGATTTTTCTTTTTGAAGTCTGGTTTCTTTCTTTTGGAAAGAGACTCTAAATGGGAAATTCCCTTTTGTTTTGGGCCTTTGTTTTCCTTTTGGAAGGAGAAGAGAAGAGGAGAGGACTTATCCCAAGCCTACACTCGATCCATTCCAGATCAGCCTATTTAGAAATAGCACGTACTACTTGCAAGTATCTTGCTATGTTGAACTAGGCCCTTCTTTGTAAGATGAAGGATTTTGAAATGCAACCACGATTTTGAAAACTCCACTCTTTCACAAGTGTGAATTCTCTCACTTAGGGTCACACGAGTTCGCCTTTGCACCTTATTCACATGTCTCAGGGCAGCTATCCCTAAAATTTTCGAAAACTGGAATTTAATCCAGATCCTACACATGATACTTCTTTAAGTATTGAATATTGATAGGATCTGCTAAATTCCTACCTTCTATATCGATCAACCAATACGAATTGTTCGTAGTGGTTGCTCGTACAACATAAGGTCCATCCCAATTGGGGCGCCACTTGCCTAGGGGGTGTGGGCCACGATGGTGGATGGTTTTCAAGACCAGATCTCCCACTTCAAAGTGGCGAGGTCTCATGTGTTTGCTATAATGTCGGGCTATCCTTTGCCGGTATGCACGAGCATGATCCATGGCAAGGAGTCGCCTCTCATCTAGCAAATCTAGTTCGGCCATCCTAGCATGCTGAAGCGTCTCTAGGGGGAGGTCGAGTGCAATGGATGTATGGAATGAATGCAGTTGGGTATGAATGGGAAGAATGGCGTTTGTGCCATAGACCAATTCGAATGGCGTGGCATTCGTGGGAGCTCGGATGGAAGTCCTATAAGCCCATAAGGCTTCATCCAGCTTCTCATGCCACCTCCTACCCTTCTCTAAGGTCTTCTCAATGATACCAATGAGAGTCTTGTTTGTGGCTTCGGCTTGGCCGTTGCCTTGAGGGTAGTAGGGCGAGGAGAAGTGGTGAGTTATGCCATACGTGTTGCACAACTTAACCATCCGCTCGTTCTTGAATGGGGTACCATTATCAGACACAAGGTCTCGTGGAACCCCAAATCGAGCCAAGATATTCCTCCGGATGAAAGCCACCACATGTTGCCCCATTACATTCGTTAGGGAAATGGCTTCCACCCACTTGGAGAAATACTCCGTGGCTGCTAAAATAAAACGATGCCCATTCGAGGCCTTCGGAAATATGGGGCCTACAATGTCAAACGCCCACATGGTAAATGGCCAGGGGCTGACCACGGAATGCAATGCAGATGAAGGGATATGAATGGCGTGCCCATGCACTTGACATGGATGACACTTTCTAACATGATCGTGACAATCCTTTTTCAGGGTGGACCAAAAATAGCCCCCTCTAAGTATTTTCATCGCCATCATGTTGGCATTAACATGACCTCCACATTCTCCATCGTGGAACTCGTGCATCACTATCCTAGCCTCCTCTAGGTCGATACACCTAAGCAGAATGCCGGTAAAACTCTTTTTGTATAAGACCCCACCCAGAATGGTGTATCGGGTCGAAATCTTACGAATGAATGCCCTATCTTTGGATGTGGCATCCTCGGTGAATCCCCCATTTTCTAAAAATTGTTTTATGTCATAGAACCAGGGTTTTTCAATAGACTCTGGGTTGTTTTGGCAAATATCCAAGTCGTGTGTGGATGGATGGGGCGCATGCCATATTTCCAAAGATCTGGTCCCTGAAATGGGATCGACCTTCAGGGCTGAACCCAAGGAAGAGAGGGCATCGGCGATGCCATTGTCCTCTCTTCCCACGTGTGTGAGCTTACACGACTGGAAGGAGTGGACCAATCGAGTGGCCAACTCGTGATATGGAAGTAGTTTCTCATTACGTACTTGCCAAATTTTTAACACCTGGTTTATGACAAGGAGCGAATCTCCAAAGACCTCGATGCATGATGCCCCTAGAGTTTTCGAAATCCTTAAGCCTTGTATGAGTGCTTCATACTCAGCTACGTTGTTGGAACATTCGAAATCTAAGCGGACTGCTATGGGAATCTCGCCCTTTTCAGGGGAGATTAGGATGATCCCGGCACCAGCCCCTCGTTGGTTTCGTGCCCCGTCGAAGTGCATCTTCCACACTTGGTTTTCGAAAGAATTTGCCAAAATGTGGTTTTGAAAATGGTTTTGCAATATGCCTTCATCAGGCATTTCGACAAGAGTGGGATATGCGTCCTCCAAGGGGAAGTCAGCCACGTAATCTGCTAGGGCTTGCCCCTTAACGGAGATCTGGTGATGGTATTTCAGATCATACTCCATTAGAAGGAGTTGCCATTTGCCCAATCTACCCGTGAGAATGGGTTTTTCGAACAAGTGCTTGATTGGATCAAGCTTGGACACTATCCAGATCTCATGATCTAGGAAGTAGTGTCTGAATTTCTGGCAGGCCCAGACTAGGGCCAAGCACGTCTTCTCCATGGCTTAAGCCAAGAGAGTTTTCGAAATATAGTAGATGGCATACTCCTTATGGGTGTCATCCTCGTATTGAGCCAACAGGGCTCCTAAAGCGTTTACATGCACGGAGATGTATAATAAAAGCGGTTTTCCTTGTTTTGGAGGATTCAAAACGGGGGGATTAACCAAGTATGCTTTTAGTCTCTCGAAGGACTTTTGGCATTCGTCATCCCATAAGAATTTCGTGTCCTTCCTCAACAGTTTGTTGAAGGGTTCGCATCTAGTTGCCAGATTCGATATGAATCGGCGCACAGATTGCAATCGACCCTGGAGGCTACGGACTTGGGTGAGATTGGAGGGTGGAGCCATGTCTATGATGGCTCGACACTTAGAGGGGTCAACTTCTATTCCCCTTTGGCTCACCATAAAGCCTAGAAGCTTTCCTGATTCTACCCCGAACACACATTTCTGAGGGTTTAGCTTTACTTTGTAAAGCCTAAGCCTTTCGAAAATTTTTTGTAAACATTCGATATGGGTGCATCGGGTTTTGGATTTCGCCAAGAGATCATCTACATACACTTCTACAAGCTCGTGAATTTGATCATGGAAGATCGTGTTCATGGCTCGTTGGTATGTTGCGCCGGCATTTTTCAAACCAAAGGGCATGACTGTATAGCAGTACGTGCCCCATGGGGTTGTGAAGGCGGTCTTACCCTGATCTCGTGGGCTTAGTTTGATTTGATTATAGCCTGAATAGACATCCATAAATGAAAACATTTCATGATTTGCAGTACTATCGACTATCAAATCTATGTTTGGTAAAGGATAATTATCCTTTGGAGTGGCTTTATTCAGGTTTCTGAAATCGATGCATATTCGAATTTTCCCATTGGTTTTTCGAACTACAACGATATTTGACAACCAATCAGAATACGCAATGGGTTTTATAAATCCGGCTTTTAGCAGATCTTCTAAACCCTCTTTGACTTGCGTGTGTACATTCGGGTGTATTTTCCTAAGCTTCTGCTTTATTGGTTTTACACCTATATCTAAGGGAAGACGATGCTCGACTATGCTGGGATCTATGCCCGGCATGTCTTCATACGTCCATGCAAACACATCTAAATAGGTTCGTAGAAATGTAATGAATGCTAACTTTTCAGTTTCATGCAAGCATGCGCCTATTTTGATGGTTTTGGGATTGGAATCATCCCCTAGGTTCACCTCTACGAAATCTCCTCCTACTGATTGGGAAGGTCTTTCAAAATCGAGAATTCTATGAAATTCTGGGAGCTCAGAAGTGGGATCTTCCTCAAGGGGATCCACTTCTGGGCTTTGATCATTCTCGTGGGCTTTAGACCCGAGGGAACTTGATGCGTGGTTTTCAAAATAACCTGGTTTTGTACTTGGATTTTCAAGTGATTTCGAAATTTTTGGTCTGGCTATGCAGACAACGTTTCTTTCGAAATCCTTTTCTTTCGCCAAAGTCATACCAGGAGCAGCTATGTACAAAATCTTTTTGGTATTTTCCAAATTTTCGATTTTTTTGGGTTTTTGTAAAACAAGAACTTTGGGAACTATACAAAGCACATTTTTTTCGAGTTTTTGTTTTTCCATTGTTTTTGGTTTTTCTTGTTTTTCGATTTTTTTGATTTTAAGTTTTCAAATGTTTTTGGTATTTTTAGAAAAAGGGATCTTCCGTCATACCTACAAAGGGAAAACACTATGGGTTAGACTCGGAATAGGAGATCTAAACCATAGGTTTCTTCTAAGACAGGCTCCGGGGCACCCTTGACCCAGGTGGTCACAGGGGGTGGTTCCGGCGGTATTTGGGGAGTATAGCCGATCCCATATCGGCTTGGGTTGGCCCTAGGCAGGATGGGCTCTAGGAGACCCTGGTTTTGTGCCCCCAGACTTTTGTAGGGCGTGTAGCCCATGTTCAATAACATGTTCCACGACCTTTTGTTTTTTGAAAAGATGGGATATAAGTCGTGGTCCTGGAACATGCTATCGTCCATATTAGGCTCGTAGGGCCTTTTGTCCAGGGGTTTTGGAAATAGGGAACGTTTGGGTTTTCCTAGGAGGATTAGAGTCGGGAGGGGGCCTACTTTGGGCGGCCCCTTCACACATACAACCTTCCTAGGGTTGTTCAACACGAGCCGAGGTGGCTCAACCATAATTTGCCCCAGGTTAGCCTCATAGGCCTGGGAGCTCGATAAACAAGGGGAGTTTATGATCCCCTGAAGTTGTGGGTGACTCTCACCTAGGATCACTACGACTTGGTCCCTAAAAGGGATCTTAACACACTTGTGGAAGGTGGATGGCACAGCGCACAAACTGTGTATCCAGGGTCTTCCCAGCAACAGGTTATAATGGGGGTGGATGTCCAAGACATGGAACACCCCCGTGTGTTCGATCCCTCCCGTTTCCATTGGGAGTTCGATGGATCCTAAAGGCCTAGACGCATTCCCATCGTATCCAGTGACAACGATGGGGCTTGGGTTCACTGAAGTCAAGGTGACTCCGATTTTGTACGCCACGTGAAGTGGAAGGATGTTGAGCCCTCCTCCACCATCGACTAGGCACCTGTCCAGAGAGTGGTTGTTTAGAACCACCTCGATATGCAGGGCCTGGTTATGGGTTTCGTAGGGTCTATCTACATCATCTTCCGAAAAGGTGATGGGCGATTTTGCTCCTAATAAAGCCACTTGGGCAGACAAGGACTCCGGACTTATGTTCGAATCAACCTTGGCCCTTTCTAGAATTTTCTCTAAGACAAGTCTATGCCTAGGCGAGGTTTTGATAAGCTCTAGGATAGACATGTGAATAGGAATCTTTGAAAGGTGGTTTTCAAAGTCATAAGGATTTAGGATGATTTTGTCCTTATCTGCTTTTGGCAGACCACTAGGGATACATGCTTTTGAGGGGCCAGGCACACTGACCACCTTTTGAGCACCTTGAAGGTGCGGGGGTTGGTAGACCCTCCCGGATCTAGTGACTTCCCCCACGACCAGCCTAGGGTTCGCGCTAAACTTGGCTCTAAGGATGAGCTGAGGAGAACCTTGGATTTTCAAAACTGGTTTTGTCGGGGTTTCCACTTTTGGTGGTCCCCGGATGACGACGTGGGCGGGCCTCTTGTATAGTACAAGGATGGGCGCACAAGTAGGTCGACCAGGTTCGGGCTTTCGCGCTAGTTCCTTGGAAATGGTGAGGGTACATACCTCCTTTCCTTTCCCACTGCCACTGGCGTGTTTGGGAAAGGGTTCCTTGAAGATAGCTTGAGGTGGCTCAGATTCCGCAGTGACCTGGAGCCGGCCCTCCGCTATCAAGTTCTCAATTTTATTTAGAAGAGAGAAGCACCGTTTGGTATCATGGCCTTTGAGCCGATGATACTTGCAAAACCAGTTTAAATACCCCCCTTTGGACGTGACTCCTTCGGGGATTTCAGGGAGTTCGATCATGCCCTGGGCAAGTAGGAGGTCTAGGACCTCCGACACAGGTTGCCCCAGCGGAGTGTACTCCCGTTTTTCAATTGGTTTTGAAAAATTGCGTTCTCTCTTATTTTCTATTTTTTCAAAATTTTTAGAAGTGCCTGCCATGCCTGGATCCACCCGGACATTGGCGATTTTATGGGGCTTTGCCCCTTTGTCCGTTGTGGGCATCCCATAGGCGATGGGCTTTTCCACACGTGTTTTGGGAATGGCACTTCCTTTCCATAAGTGGTCGTATGTCCCTTTTCGCAAGTTGGTTTCGAAAAGGGAGGCCTTTTTGATCAACTTATGGAAAATTGAAATCTCATGGAGCGAGAGAAGGGCTTTTTAACTCGCTTTTGAAATTATCCAGGATGAGCATCACTGCACATCCTTCGGATATAGGCTCTCGCACTTGGCCTAAAAGAGACCTCCATCTTATAATGAAGGCATGCACGTCTTCGTTCATGCCTTGCTTTGTATCCCTTAAGGTATTCAGGGTTGGTGTGACTTCCACGTTGTGTGCAAATCTTTGCATGAAGCAGTTCGCTAACTCTTCAAAAGTAGCGAACTGGCTTAAGTCGTAGGAAGCCAGCCATTTGGCAGCTGTGCCTTTAAGGGATAGGGGGAACCAATACACCCATTTCATCGAGTCCTTTTTCTTCTTATGGTCCAGATCTAATCCAAACTGAGCTCTGACTCCTTCGAGCTGGGTTCGAAACGGACGATTCGTGCGGGGCCTGACAGCATTAGTACTCCGTCTGCGTTGGGTCTTCGCCAACATAGTCGTCCGCCTCCGTTTCTGCCTTACGGAGATGACTTCAAATGCTATTTTGATAAGAACAGGGTCTTGGACGTTCGAGATCCTGGGATGTGAATCAGATACAAGAGTTGCTGTGCCGGGCTTGACATGTGCTCCGGTTCCGGGCTCTTCTTAGCTCTCCTGGTCCTGTCTTGATCGGGCCAAGCCACTTCGGGGTTTCAAAACATGTTTTAAAAAGTTTTCAAAAGCCATATCATATGTTTTTGAAAGATAAAGTTTAAAACATATATACAGGGTTGTCTGGAAGGCTCCTGGGTTTCCAAACTCAAAAATGGCCCTTTGGGGCTGCTTTTACAAAACCAGGTTTGTTTTAAGGAATTCGTGGGATTTCGGGGTGTTTACATGCGTCTAGGCCATTAGGATCAATCGAACTCCTAATGGAAACGGGAGGGATCACACACATGGGGGTGTTTCATGTCTTGGACATCCACCCCCATTATAACTTGTTGTTGGGGAGGCCCTAGATACACAGCTTGTGCGTTGTGCCATCTACCTTCCACAGGTGTGTCAAGATCCCTTTCAGGGACCAAGTTGTAGTGATCCTAGGTGAGAGTCACCCACAGCTTCAGGAGATCATAAACTCCCCTTGTTTATCGAGCTCCCAGGCCCATGAGGCTAACCTGGGGCAGATTGTGATTGAGCCGCCAAGGCTCATGTTAAACAACCCTAGGAAGGTTGTATGTGTGAAGGGGCCGCCCAAAGTAGGCCCCCTCTCGATTCTAACTCTTCTAGGAAAACCCAAACATTCCCTATTTTCAAAGCCCCTGGACAAGAAGCCATATGAGCACAATATGGACTACAGCAAGTTCTAGGACCACGATCTTTACCAAAACTTTTCAAAAAACAAGAAATCATGGAACATGTTGAACATGGGCTACACGCCCTACAAGAGTCTAGGGGCGCAGAACCAGGGTCTCCTAGAGCCCATCCTTCCTAGGGCCAATCCAAGCCGATATGGGATCGGCTATACTCCTAGAATACCGCCAGAGCCACCCCCTATGACCACTTGGGTCAAGGGTGCCCTGTAACCTGCCTTAGAAGAAACCAACGATTTAGATCTCCTATTCCGAGTCTAATCCGTAGTGTTTTCCCTTTGTAGGTATGATGGAAGATCCCTTTTATAAAAATACAAAAACATTTGGAAAACTTAAAATAAAAAAAATCGAAAAGGAAGAAAAACCAAAAACAATGGAAAAACAAAAATTCGAAAATAGAGTGCTTTGTATAGTTCCTAAAGTTCTTGTTTTACAAAACCCAAAAAAATCGAAAATTTGGAAAATACCAAAAAGATTTTGTATATAGCTGCTCCTGGTAGGACGTTGGCAAAAGCAAAAGATTTCGAAAGAAGCGTCGTCTGCTTAGCCAAACCAAAAATTTCGAAATCAATTGAAAATCCGAGTACAAAACCAGGTTCTTTTGAAAATCCCTGCCTCTTTGCCTCTTTCGGGGCTTGGAGTGGATCTTATCGTGTGTCTAAGGCCTATGTATACAAATAGGGCGTGCCAGCTAGCTTACTTAAGCTAGCGAAGATATATTTAACACTGACTTCTAAACGTGGCGACTGTGAGCAAGTAAGCTCTTGTCGTCGCAGACCTTCTTGCACCGATGCGCAAGGGTCAGTCTGTACGCTTTTGCAAAAATCGAGTTTTGGGGAGAAAGTCTACGAAACGGTTCGAGGTATCTATTTTGGGTCTTTAAGATGCGATTGCATGTTTTAGATCACGTGGATTTGCACGTGCCTAAGTCTTTTCTTTTATCCCTTTTTGGGTCGCCTAGTTTGTGTGTTATGAACACTCCACTACATGGGCGAATTCGAGCGGGGCTTGCTTCGATGCAATATGCGTCCTACCTCGTGGTATGGCGTAGATGCAATGCAAACTCACGCTACTCCAAAGGGAAAACCCGAAACGTAAAGACAATGCTGAAGGGAAATAACCGAAGGGAAATAACCGAAGGGAAATAACCGAAGGGAAATAAGTATATATCTTATGTATATGAGCCCTTACTCGGGTCTTGCAAATAAGAGCGAAGGCTCAATGTGGGTGCGTGCTTGAATTGAAAGACTTACACACACGACATGAATTTAAACCCAAATATAAATTGCAGTATGGCCTTGACTAAGGTCTTGGGAATAAGAGCGAAGGCTCAATGTGTGTGAGAGTGCTTGAATCGAAAGACTTACTCACACGACATGAAATGAAACCCAAATAGTATAGGTCGGCCCTTACTTGGGTCTTTCAAATAAGAGCGAAAGCTCAATGTGTGTGAGAGTGCTTGAATTGAAAGACTTACTCACACGACAAGAAATGAAACCCAAATAGTATAGGTCGGCCCTTACTTGGGTCTTTCAAATAAGAGCGAAAGCTCAATGTGTGTGAGAGTGCTTGAATTGAAAGACTTACTCACACGACAAGAAATGAAACCCAAATAGTATAGGTCGGCCCTTACTTGGGTCTTTCAAATAAGAGCGAAAGCTCAATGTGTGTGAGAGTGCTTGAATTGAAAGACAACGCACCCAACTTAAACAAAACCCTTCGAAAATGAAAGTATATATACACTTATATATTAGGGGCTGATTAGGCCCGTGTGTGTTCAAAATTGTGCACGACTAAGAAAGTGCACGTGTGTGGTTGTGCCAAGCCACGTTATTACAAGCGGGGGGAGACTATGCTCCGTTATTACAACCCCGTATCAAATTGAATTTCAAGCAAGTGTACGACTAAAGACCGAGTTTAGACACTTACGAGTAGCTGGTCCGTAGAGGTCTTGCTTGAACGTCGGCTTGGCCTTGGGCTGCAAGTGGGAGCTCCGCGAAGGTAGGTGATCAAGGGTGCTGGCCGGCTACAAGTGGGGCGCGGGATAGGCGCCTCGAAGGTGGCCGGTGGCTAGTAGATGGCGCCTCAAGGTAAGGGGTTTAAATGGCTGAATGAGTGGGTTCTTAGGGTCACTAGGGGAGTTGGGAGTTTAGGGAAACTGGACCTAAGAGGTGAGCTGGTGGGAGGGCCGAGTAGGACACCTAGGGGAAAGCCGAATGGGACATGATAGCTAGGTAGTGGCCGGCAGCTTGGGTTATACTAGGTTCGACTAGGTTTAGGTGGTGGCGGCAAAAGGGCTGAGATGAAGGTAGGATGGGTGGCTAAGAGTGGAGAGGTGGTAGAGAGGGGGGCCAGGTAAGGTGCAGGGTACTTACCGAATGGGGAGAGGTGGCGGATGAAGTGGGAAGGTGGCGGGCAGGCGGCTGTCGGCTGGTTCGGTTGGGTGAAGATGATGGTGTCCGGCTAAGGGGTGGTGGTGGTGGATGGAAGAGGGAAGGTGGCGGAGCAGGTGGCGGCTGGTGGAGCAGCTGGAGCAGGCCAAGGTGGGGAGTCGTCCCGGCTGGGTGAGAGAAGGGAGAAGGAGAGGGCCCGGCTGGGTGAGGTAGTGGTTCCCACTTGGAAAACCCGCCCACAAGGAGGGGGGTTTAAATAGGGGATGGCTAGGTCGGTTAGGGCTGGGCTGTGGGTAGTGGTTAGGTGGTTTAGGTAGGGTGGTATGTAGATAAGGTGGGCTGGAAGGGGTTGGGCCAGATATTTTAAAACTAGGGGTTTGGGTAAATCGTGTGCTAAGGGTGGTTTAGGGGTTTAGGGCTAGGTTAGGTGGTTGGGTTTTAGGGTGAGGTTTAGTGAGCTAGGTTAGGTGATTTGGCTAGGTTTAGGCTAGGATTAGGGAAATTAGTCTAGGTTTAGGGAAGGATTAGGGAAGTGGGTTAGGTGATTAGGTTGGGATTAGGCCGGGATTAGGGAAGTGGGTTAGGTGATTAGGCTCAGATTAGGGGTGGATTAGGGGTTTAGGCTAGGATTAGTCATTTTGGGTTAGGTTTAGGTGAAGGAGCTCCCTTAGCATGGCCCATAGACCTTGATCACCCCATGTTGGTGCAGCCCTAGGTTAGGTTTTAGCTAATTACAAGCTTAAACCCACTCAATTAGGCTAACCCACAAGATTAAACCCAAACTTGACACACAAGTCAAGCTTAATACAACACTCTTGATATTTTTCACCCCCACTCTCTCTCATGCCCAATATCCCACGTGAATTTCAAGTGGGCCCCACCTCCATTTATGAGAAGGTGATGTGGGCCATGGATATGGATATTGGATTGGATCTCTGGATCCAAATCCAAATCCAAGTCCACATATGGGTTTGGATTGGAATCTGGATATATATGGTCCAGATCCAATCCAAACTGAACTCTGACTCCTTCGAGCTGGATTCGAAACGGACGATTCGTGCGGGGTCTGACAGCATCAGTACTCCGTCTGCGTTGGGTCTTCGCCAACATAGTCGTCCGCCTCCGTTTCTGCCTTACGGAGATGACTTCAAATGCTATTTTGATAAGAACAGGGTCTTGGACGTTCGAGATCCTGGGATGTGAATCAGATACAAGAGTTGCTGCGCCGGGCTCGACGGTGGCTCTGGTTCCGGGCTCTTCTTGGCTCTCCTGGTCCTGTCTTGATCGGGCCAAGCCACTTCGGGGTTTCAAAACATGTTTTAAAAAGGTTTTAAAAGCCATATTGTATGTTTTCGAAATATAGAGTTCAAAACATATGTACAGGGTTGTCTGGAAGGCTCCTGGGTTTCCAGACTCAAAATAGCCCTTTGGGGCTGCTTTTACAAAACCAGATGAATTTGAGAAATTCGTGGGATTTCGGGGTGTTTACAGCCAATCCAAGCCGATATGGGATCGGCTATACTCCCAGAATACTGCCAGAGCCACCCCCTGTGACCACTTGGGTCAAGGGTGCCCTGTAACCTGCCTTAGAAGAAACCAACGATTTAGATCTCCTATTCCGAGTCTAATCCGTAGTGTTTTCCCTTTGTAGGTATGATGGAAGATCCCTTTTATAAAAATACAAAAACATTTGGAAAACTTAAAATAAAAAAAATCGAAAAGGAAGAAAAACCAAAAACAATGGAAAAACAAAAATTCGAAAATAGAGTGCTTTGTATAGTTCCTAAAGTTCTTGTTTTACAAAACCCAAAAAAATCGAAAATTTGGAAAATACCAAAAAGATTTTGTATATAGCTGCTCCTGGTAGGACGTTGGCAAAAGGAAAAGATTTCGAAAGAAGCGTCGTCTGCTTAGCCAAACCAAAAATTTCGAAATCAATTGAAAATCCGAGTACAAAACCAGGTTCTTTTGAAAATCACACATCAAATGTAAAACCCATTGCGGATGTAAAACCCATAAAGCAGAAGCTTAGGAAAATACACCCGAATGTACACACGCAAGTCAAAGAGGGTTTAGAAGATCTGCTAAAAGCCGGATTTATAAAACCCATTGCGTATTCTGATTGGTTGTCAAACATCGGTGTAGTTCGAAAAACCAATGGGAAAATTCGAATATGCATCGATTTCAGAAACCTGAATAAAGCCACTCCAAAGGATAATTATCCTTTACCAAACATAGATTTGATAGTCGATAGTACTGCAAATCATGAAATGTTTTCATTTATGGATGGCTATTCAGGCTATAATCAAATCAAACTAAGACCACGAGATCAGGGTAAGACCGCCTTCACAACCCCATGGGGCACGTACTGCTATACAGTCATGCTCTTTGGTTTGAAAAATGCCGGCACAACATACCAACGAGCCATGACCACGATCTTCCATGATCAAATTCATGAGCTCGTAGAAGTGTATGTAGATGATCTCTTGGCGAAATCCAAAACCCGATGCACTCATATCAAATGTTTGCAAAAGATTTTCGAAAGGCTTAGGCTTTACAAAGTAAAGCTAAACCCTCAAAAATGTGTATTCGGGGTAGAATCAGGGAAGCTTCTAGGCTTTATGGTGAGCCAAAGGGGTATAGAAGTCGACCCCTCTAAGTGTCGAGCCATCATAGACATGGCTCCACCCTCCAATCTCACCCAAATCCGTAGCCTCCAGGGTCGTTTACAATTCATTCGCCGATTCATATAGAATCTGGCAACTAGATGCGAACCCTTCAACAAGTTGTTGAGGAAGGGAACGAAATTCTTATGGGATGACGAATGCCAGAAGTCCTTCGAGAGACTAAAGGCATACTTGGTTAATCCCCCCATTTTGAATCCTCCGAAGCAAGGAAAACCGCTTTTACTCTACATCTCCGTGCATGCGAATGCTTTAGGAGCTCTGTTGGCTCAATACGAGGATGACACCCATAAGGAGTATGCATCTACTATATTTCGAAAACTCTCTTGGCTTATGAATGAAATTATCAAGCCATGGAGAAGACGTGCTTGGCCCTAGTCTGGGCCTGCCAGAAATTCAGACACTATTTCCTAGATCACGAGATCTGGATAGTGTCCAAGCTTGATCCAATCAAGGACTTGTTGAAAAAACCCATTCTCACAGGTAGGTTGGGCAAATGGCAACTCCTTCTAATGGAGTATGACCTGAAATACCATCACCAGATCTCCATTAAGGGGCAAGCCCTAGCAGATTACGTGGCTGAGTTCCCCTTGGAGGACGCCTATCCCACACTTGTTGAAATGCCTGATGAAGGCATATTACAAAACCATTTTCAAAACCACATTTTGGCAAACTCTTTCGAAAACCAAGTGTGGATGATGCACTTCGATGAGGCACGAAACCAACGAGGGGCTGGTGCTGGGGTCATCCTCATCTCCCCTGAAAAGGGTGTGATTCCCATAGCAGTCCGCCTAGATTTCGAATGTTCCAACAACATAGCTGAGTATGAAGCTCTCATACAAGGCTTAAGAATTTCGAAAACTCTAGGGGCATCAAGCATTGAGGTCTTTGGAGATTCGCTCCTTGTCATAAACCAGGTTTTGAAAATTTGGCAAGTACGTAATGAGAAACTACTTCCATATCACGAGTTGGCCACTCAACTGGTACAATCCTTCCAGTCGTGTAAACTTACACACATAGGAAGAGAGGACAATGGCATCGCCGTTGCCCTCTCCTCCTTGGGTTCAGCCCTAAAGGTCGATCCCATTTCAGGGACCAAATCTTTGGAAATATGGCATGCGCCCAACCCATCCACGCACGACTTGGATATTTGCCAAAATAACCCAGATTCTATTGAAAAACCCTGGTATCATGACATCAAACAATTTTTAGAAAATGGGGGATTCGCCGAGGATGCCACATCCAAAGGTAAGGCATTCATCCGTAAGATTTCAACCCGATACACCATTCTGGGTGGGGTTCTATAGAAAAAGAGCTTTACCGGCATTTTGCTTAGGTGTATCGATCTAGAGGAGGCTAGGATAGTGATGCATGAATTCCACGACGGAGAATGTGGAGGTCATGTTAATGCCAACATGATGGCAATGAAAATACTTAGAGGGAGCTATTTTTGGTCCACCTTGAAAAAGGATTGTCACGATCATGTTAGGAAGTGTCATCCATGTCAAGTGCATGGGCACACCATTCATATCCCATCATCTGCATTGCATTCCGTGGTCAGCCCCTGGCCATTTACCATGTGGGCATTTGACATCATAGGCCCAATATTTCCAAAAGCCTCGAATGGGCATCGATTTATTTTAGCAGCCACGGAGTATTTCTCCAAGTGGGTGGAAGCCATTTCCCTAACCAACATGCTAGGGCAACATGTGGTGGCTTTCATTCGGAGGAATATCCTGGCTCGATTTGGGGTTCCACGAGACCTTATGTCTGATAATGGCACCACATTCAAGAACGAGCGGATGGTTAAGTTGTGCAACACGTATGGCATAACTCACCACTTCTCCTGGCCCTACTACCCTCAAGGCAACAGCCAAGCCGAAGCCCCAAACAAGACTCTCATTAGTATAATTGAGAAAACCTTAGAGAAGGGTAGGACATGGCACGAGAAGCTGGATGAAGCCTTATGGGCTTATAGGACTTCCATCCGGACTCCCACGAATGCAACACCATTCGAATTGGTCTATGGCACAAATGCCATTCTTCCCATTCATACTCAACTGCATTCATTCCATACATCCATAGCACTCGACCTCCCCCAAGAGACGCTTCAGCATGCTAGGATGGCCAAATTAGATTTGCTAAATGAGAGGCGACTCCTTGCTATGGATCATGCTCGTGCATACCGGCAAAGGGTAGCCCAACACTATGGCAAACACATGAGACCTCGCCACTTTGAAGTGGGAGATCTGGTTTTGAAAATCATCCATTATCGTGGCCCACATCCTCTTGGAAAGTGGCACCCCAAGTGGGATGGACCCTATGTTGTACGAGCAACCATCACGAACAATTTGTATTGGTTGATCGATGTAGAAGGTAGGAATTTAGCAGATCCTATCAATATTTAATACTTAAAGAAGTATTATGTGTAGGATTTGGATTAAATTCCAGTTTTCGAAAATTTTAGGGATAGCTGCCCTGAGACATGAGAATAAGGTGCAAAGGCAAAGTCATGTGACCTTGAGTGAGAGAATTCGCACTTGTGAAAGAGTGGAGTCTTCAAAATCGTGGTTACATTTCAAAATCCTTCTTCTTACAAAGAAAGGCCTAGTTCAACATAGCGAGATACTTGCAAGTAGTACGTGCTATTTCTAAAAAGGTTGATCTGGAACGGATCGAGTGTAGGCTTGGGATAAGTTCTCCCCTCTTCTCTTCTCCTTCCAAAAGGAAAACACGGCCCAAACAAAGGGAATTTCCCATTCAAAGTCTCTTTCCAAAAGAAAGAAACCAGAATTCAAAAGAAAAATCGATTCTTTTGTGAAAAAGAGGGATTAAAGAAAAAATAATCCCAAAGGGAGACCCTCGATGAAAAAAAAAGGAAAAAGAGGCCAAAAAGCTCAAAAAGAGCAGTTTTCCGCCTTTTGTGCCTCAAACCACGGGACGCTTCAGAAGGGACCGTGGTATCTCTTTCCCATCCCTGGCTTATCCCAAGCTAAAGCATGGTTCATTTCGAGGAATCCTAAAGTAAAAATAGGATTTACTTACTTGAATTTTGTCTTGTTTGAGAATTCGACGTTTCGAGTAAGACGTAGAAATTTGAAATATAACTTGTTTTCTTATAAAACCTCCGCTAGATAAGCGAGTGTTAAGACTCAAACAAGGGCAAACACGAAGAGCTCGAGATCCTTAGGATCGAGACTCAAGACAGTTGTCCCTTTTGTAAATAGTTTTGTAAATAGATTTTGAAAAGTCGAACATCGAACAGTATAGGATCTGCTCACTTGGAGCAACAGGCCTTGTAAGTCTCTAGAGTTCGACCACATCTGGTCTCTGGGAGGTCGCCACTCTTGGCACCACACCCATGTCATCTGCATTCCACGCATGGTACTTGCATAAACATGATCCCATTTAGGACCAGAAACCTTTCGTATATCCCTTTGGCGTGATATCTCCTCCTACCAGGGTTTTTAAAACTGAGATTTTGCTAAAAGATTGGGATGATCCCATATTCTTCGTGGCTAGATCTAGGGAGACATTGAAAGGGGTGTTTGTCATCTTTGCCCTTATCCAAATCGATTTGGACAAGGCCAAAGAGGGGCATCTGTAAACACCCCGAAATCCCACGAACTTCTCAAAACAACTTGGTTTTGTAAAAAGCAGCCCCAAAGGGCCATTTTGAGTCTGGAAACCTAGGAGCCTTCCAGACAACCCTGTACATATGTTTTAAACTTTATATATTTCAAAAATGTATAATATGGTTTTAAAAACCTTTTAAAACACATTTTGAAACCCCGAAGCAGCTTGGCCTAAGCAAGACAGGACCAGAAAAGCTAAGGAGAGCCCGGAACCGGAGCACAGGTCAAGCTCGGCACAGCAACTCTCGTATTGAATCTACACCCAGGATCTCGAACGTCCAAGACCCTGTTATCATAAAAACATTACTTGAAATCAGCTTCGGAGGCGAAAATAGAAGCGGACGATCATGTTGGCGAAGACCCAACACAGACGGAATACTGATGCTGTCAGACCCTGCACAAACCGTTCGTTTCAAACACAACCCGAAGGAGTCAGAATTCAGTTTGGATTGGA
Source organism: Brasenia schreberi (assembly GCA_036023115.1). Taxonomy (NCBI): domain Eukaryota; kingdom Viridiplantae; phylum Streptophyta; class Magnoliopsida; order Nymphaeales; family Cabombaceae; genus Brasenia; species Brasenia schreberi. Next base: position 9,174,126 of record JAYKKT010000079.1, on the reverse strand, counting down.
TCTGGACCATATATATCCAGATCCCAATCCAAACCCATGTGTGGACTTGGATTTGGATTTGGATCCAGAGATCCAATCTAATATCCATATCCATGGCCCACATCACCTTCTCATAAATGGAGGTGGGGCCCACATGAATTTCACGTGGGATTATGGGCATCAGAGAGAGTGGGGGAGGATAAGATTAGAGTGTGTTTGTAATTAAGCTTGACTTGTGTGTCAAGTTTGGGGTTAATCATGTGGGTTAGCCTAATTGGCATGGGTTTAAGCTTATATTAGCCAAAACCTAACCTAGGGCTGCACCAACATGATGTAATTAAGGTCTATGGGTCATGCAAAGGGAGCTCCTTAATCCAACCCTAACCAAAAACCACTAATCCTTGCCTTTTACCCTAATCCTATCCTAATCCTAACCTAATCACCTAACCCACTTCCCTAATCTCGGCCTAATCCCAACCTAATCACCTAACCCACTTCCCTAATCCTTCCCTAAACCTAGGTTAATTTCCCTAAACCTAACCTAATCCTAGCCTAATCACCTGACCCACCTCACTAAACCTCACCCCAAAACCAACCCACCTAGCTAAACCCTAAACCCTGTAAACACCCCGAAATCCCACGAATTTCTCAAATCCATCTGGTTTTGTAAAAGCAGCCCGAAAGGGCCATTTTGAGTCTGGAAACCCAGGAGCCTTCCAAACAACCCTGTACATATGTTTTGAACTCTGTATTTCAAAAATATACAATATGGTTTTTGAAAACCTTTTAAAACATGTTTTGGAACCCCGAAGCAGCTTGGCCTAAACCAGACAGGACCAGGAGAGCTAAGGAGAGCCCGGAACCGGAGCACATGTCGAGCCCGGCACAGCAACTCTTGTATCAAATCCACACCCCCAGGATCTCGAACGTCCAAGACCCTGTTATCATCAAAAAATTGTTTGAAGTCATCTTCGAAAGGCGAAAACAGAGGCGGACGATCATGTTGGCCAAGACCCAACGCAGATGGAGCACTGATGCTGTCAGGCCCCGCACAAACCGTTAGTTTCGAACATAGCTCGAAGGAGTCAGAGTTCAGTTTGGATCGGATCTGGACCATATATATCCAGATCCCAATCCAAACCCATGTATGGACTTGGATTTGGATTTGGATTCAAAAACCCAATCTAATATCCATATCCATGGCCCAGATCACCTTCTCATAAATGGAGGTGGGGCCCACTTGAATTTGACATGGGATTATGGGCATGAGAGAGAGTGGGGGTGGATAAGATCAAGTGTGTGTTGTAATTAAGCTTGACTTGTGTGTCAAGTTTGGGGTTAATCATGTGGGTTAGCCTAATTAAGTAGGTTTAAGCTTGTAATTAGCCAAAAACCTAACCTAGGGCTGCACCAACATGATGTGGTTAAGGTCCATGGGCCATGCAAAGGGAGCTCCTTCACCTAAACCTAACCAAAAATACCTAATCCTAGTCTTCTACCCTAATCCGCCCCTAATCTGAGCCTAATCACCTAACCTACTTCCCTAATCCCGGCCTAATCCCAACCTAATCACCTAACCCACCTCCCTAATCCTTCCCTAAACCTAGGTTAATTTCCCTAAACCTAGCCTAGTCCTAGCCTAATCACCTAACCTAGCTCACTAAACCTCACCCTAGAACCAACCCACCTAACCAAACCCTAAACCCCTAAACCACCCCTAGCCCACAACCTACCCAAACTGCTTGTATTTAAAATATCTGGCCCTCCCCTTTCTAGCACACCTTATCATCATACCACCCTACCTAAACCACCTAACCACTACCCCAAACCCAGCCCTAACCGACCTAATCCAACCCTATATAAACCCCCCCCCCCCTTTGGGGCGGGTTTCATCACCTAACAGCCCCATCTTCCCAGCCGGGTCCTCCACCTCCCCAGCTCAGCCGAATCACCACCTGCTCCACATTCCGCCCCCACCAGCTCCACATCCTGCCACCACCTGCTCCACATCCCGCCACCACCACCACCATCATCCGGCTGACTCCTTACTACCCGCCACCATCTCTTCACCCGGTAAGTCCCCTACATCTTACCTTACTACTTCTTCACTCCCTCTCCACTCTCAGCCACCTAATCCACTCCCATACCACCCTAACACCAGCCCTTCCACTTGCTGCCATCAGCCCCACTCAGCCAAACCCGTAGCCACCCTAACTACCCGCCACCACTAAACTCCCCTAGTCGGCCACTCCAACCGACTGTTGCCCCTTCACTCGGCCAGCAACCCGCCAACCTTAGGTGCCCCATTAGATCTTCCCTTGAGCTTCCCTTAGTGCCATACTCCCTTAGTGACCCTACTTAGGTCCTTTAACCCAACACACCAAAAATAGCCCTTTGCTAGCAGCCGACCACCTTTAAGGCGCCTCTTCCGCGCGCCAAGGACACTCGGCCAGCACCTCTTGCCGTTCAACCTCGCGGAGCTCCCTTTTGCAGCCCAAGGCGAAGGCCAAGCCCACGCTCAAGCAAGGCATCTTCGGACCAGCTATTAGTAAGTGCCTAACTCAGTCTTTAGTTGTATACTTGCTTGAGATTCAATTCGATACAGGGTTGTAATAACGGAGCATAGTCTCCCCCCGCTTGTAATAACATGGCTTGGCACACCCACACACGTGCACTCTCTTAGTTGTGCACGATTTTGAACACACACGGGCCTAATCAGCCCCTAATACATAAATATATACATATACTTTAATTTTGTAGGGTTTTGCTTAAGTTAGGTGTGTTATCTTTCAATTCAAGCACTCACACACATTGAGCCTTCGCTCTTTTTTGAAAGACCCAAGTAAGGGCCGACCTATACTATTTGGGTTTTCATTTCATGTCGTGTGTGTAAGTCTTTCAATTCAAGCACTCATACATATTGAGCCTTCACTCTTATTTGAAAGACCCAAGTAAGGGCCGACCTATACTATTTGGATTTTCATTTCATGTCGTGTGTGTAAGTCTTTCAATTCAAGCACTCACACACATTGAGCCTTCGCTCTTAGTTGAAAGACCCAAGTAAGGGCCGACCTATACTATTTGGGTTTTCATTTCTGTAAACACCCCGAAATCCCACGAATTTCTCAAATCCATCTAGTTTTGTAATAGCAGCCCTAAAGGGCCATTTTGAGTCTGGAAACCCAGGAGCCTTCCAGACAACCCTGTATATATGTTTTAAACTTTATATTTCAAAAATACATAATATGGATTTCGAAAACCCTTTTAAAACATGTTTTGGAAACCCCGAAGCAATTTGGCCTGATCAAGACAGGACCAGAAAAGCAAAGGAGAGCCCGGAAACGGAGCACATGTCGAGCCTGGCACAGCAACTCTCGTATCAAATCCATACCCCCAGGATCTTGAACGTCTAAGACCCTGTTATCATCAAAACATCATTTGAAGTCATCTCCGGAAGGCGAAAACAGAGGCGGACGATCATGTTGGCGAAGACCCAACGCAGACGGAGCACTGATGCTGTTAGGCCCCGCACAAACCGTTCGTTTCGAACACAGCTCGCAGGAGTCAGAGTTCAGTTTGGATCGGATCTGGACCATATATATCTAGATCCCAATCCAAACCCATGTATGGACTTGGATTTGGATTTGGATCCAGAGATCCAATCCAATATCCATATCCATGGCCCACATCACCTTCTCATAAATGGAGGTGGGGCCCACTTGAATTTCACGTGGGATTATGGGCATGAGAGAGAGTGGGGATGGATATGATCAAGTGTGTGTTGTAATTAAGCTTGACTTGTGTGTCAAGTTTGGGGTTAATCATGTGGGTTAGCCTAATTAAGTGGGTTTAAGCTTGTAATTAGCCAAAACCTAACCTAGGGTAGCACCAACATGATGTGGTTAAGGTCCATGGGCCATGCAAAGGGAGCTCCTTCACCTAAACCTAACCCAAAACACCTAATCCTAGCCTTCCACCCTAATCCGGCCCTAATCTGAACCTAATCACCTAACCCACTTCCCTAATCCCGGCCTAATCCCAACCTAATCACCTAACCCACTTCCCTAATCCTTCCCTAAACTTAGGTTAATTACCCTAAACCTAGCCCAATCCTAGCCTAATCACCTAACCTAGTTCACTAAACCTCACCCTAGAACCAACCCACCTAACTAAACCCTAAACCTCTAAACCACCCCTAGCCCACAACCTACCCAAACCACTTGTATCTAAAATATCTGGCCCTACCCCTTTCTAGCCCACCTTATCGTCATACCACCCTACCTAAACCACATAACCACTACCCCAAACCCAGCACTAACCGACCTACCCAGCCCTATATAAACCCCCCCCCTTGGGGCCGGGTTTGATCACCAAGGACCTCCGGCCAGCACCTCTTGCCATTCAACCTCGCGGAGCTCCCTTTTGCAGCCCAAGGCGAAGGCCAAGCCCACACTCAAGCAAGGCATATTCGGACCAGCTACTAGTAAGTGCCTAACTCGGTCTTTAGTTGTATACTTGCTTGAGATTCAATTCGATACGGGGTTGTAATAACGGAGCATAGTCTCCCCCCGCTTGTAATAACGTGGCTTGGCACACCCACACACGTGCACTCTCTTAGTTGTAAACGATTTTGAACACACACGGGCCTAATCAACCCCTAATACATAAGTATATACATATTGTAAACACCCCGAAATCCCACGAATTTGTCAAAATTCGCCTGGTTTTGTAAAAACAGCCCCAAAGGGCCATTTTTGAGTCTGGAAACCCAGGGGCCTTCCAGACAACCCTGTATATATGTTTTAAACTCTATATTTCGAAAACATACAATATAGCTTTTAAAACCCTTTTAAAACATGTTTTGAAACCCCGAAGAGGCTTGGCCCGATCAAGACAGGACCAGGAGAGCTAAGAAGAGCCCGGAACCGGAGCACATGTCGAGCCCGGCACAGCAACTCTTGTATCTGATTCACACCCCCAGGATCTCGAACGTCCAAGACCCTGTTCTTATCAAAATAGCATTTAAAGTCATCTCCGGAAGGCAGAAACGGAGGCAGACGACTATGTTGGCGAAGACCCAACGTAGACGGAGTACTGATGCTATCAGGCCCCGCATGAATCGTTCGTTTCGAACCCAGCTCGAGGGAGTCAGAGTTCAGTTTGGATTGGATCTGGACCATATATATCCAGATCCCAATCCAAACCCATATGTGGACTTGGATTTGGATTTGGATCCAGAAATCCAATCCAATATCCATATCCATGGCCCACATCACCTTCTCATAAATGGAGGTGGGGCCCACTTGAAATTCACGTGGGATATTGGGCATGAGAGAGAGTGGGGATGGAAAATATCAAGAGTGTTGTAATTAAGCTTGACTTGTGTGTCAAGTTTGGGTTTAATCATGTGGGTTAGCCTAATTGAGTGGGTTTAAGCTTGTAATTAGCTAAAACCTAACCTAGGGCTGCACCAACATGAGGTGATAAAGGTCTATGGGCCATGCTAAGGGAGCTCCTTCACCTAAACTTAACCCAAAATGCCTAATCCTAGCCTAAACCCCTAATCCACCCCTAATCTGAATCTAATCACCTAACCCACTTCCCTAATCCCGTCCTAATCCCAACCTAATCACCTAACCCACTTCCCTAATCCTTCCCTAAACCTAGATTAATTTCCCTAATCCTAGCCTAAACCTAGCCTAATCACCTAACCTAGCTCACTAAAGCTCACCCTAAAACCCAACCACCTAACCTAGCCCTAAACCCCTAAACCACCCCTAGCCCACAATCTACCCAAACCCCAAGTTTTCAAAATATCTGGCCCAACCCTTTCCAGCCCACCTTATCTACATACCACCCTACCTAAACCACTACCCCAAGCCCAGCCCTAACCGACCTACCCATCCCCTATTTAAACCCCCCTCCTTGGGGGCGGGTTTTAAAAAAAAAAAGCGGGAACCCTCACCTCACCCAGCAGAATAAAGAGAAAAGAAGCTACGCCCTGTCTGATTTCCTTCCTATGAACTACGAAACAGACAGTGACGATGAAATACCGAACTTCCATCGGTATGATGGCATGGGAGACCCTAGGTCTCACTTGCAGGTTTTCTCACGTCGAGCCCATAAGAAGAAAAAGGACTCGATGAAATGGGTGTATTGGTTCCCTTTATCCCTTAAAGGCACAGCTGCCAAATGGCTGGCTTCCTACGACTTAAGCCAGTTCGCTACTTTTGAAGAGTTAGCGAACTGCTTCATGCAAAGATTTGCACACAACGTAGAAGTCACGCCAACCCTGAATACCTTAAGGGATACAAAGCAAGGCATGAACGAAGACGTGCATGCCTTCATTATAAGATGGAGGTCGCTTTTGGGCCAAGTGCGAGAGCCCATATCTGAAGGATGCGCAGTAATGCTCATCCTGGATAATTTCAAAAGCGAGTTAAAAACCCTTCTCTCGCTCCATGAGATTTCAACTTTCCATAAGTTGATCAAAAAGGCCTCCCTTTTCGAAACCAACTTGCGAAAAGGGACATATGACCACTTATAGAAAGGAAGTGCCATTCCAAAAACCCGTTTGGAAAAGCCCATCGCATATGGGTTGCCCACGACGGACAAAGGGGCAAAGCCCCATAAAATCGCCAATGTCCGTGTGGATCCAGGCATGGCGGGCACTTCCAAAAATTTTGAAAAATTAGAAAATAAGAGAGAACGCAATTTTCAAAAACCGGTTGAAAAACGGGAGTATACTCCGCTGGGGCAACCTGTGTCGGAGGTCCTAGACCTCTTACTTGCCCAGGGCATGATCGAACTCCCTGAAATCCCCGAAGGAGTCACGTCCAAAGGGGGGTATTTTAACCGATTTTGTAAGTATCATCGGCTCAAAGGCCATGATACCAAACGCTGCTTCTCTCTTTTAAATAAAATGGAGAACTTGATAGCAGAAGGCCGGCTCTAGGTCACTGCGGAACCTGAGCCACCTCAAGCTATCTTCAAGGAACCCTTTCCCAAACACGCCAGTGGCAGTGGGAAAGGAAAGGAGGTATGTACCCTCACCATTTCCAAGGAACTAGCGCAAAAGCCAGAACCTGGTCGACCTACTTGTGCGCCCATCCTTGTACTATACAAGAGGCCCGCCCAAGTCGTCATTCGGGGACCACCAAAAGTGAAAACCCCGGTAAAACCAGTTTTGAAAATCCAAGGTTCTCCTCAGCTCATCCTTAGAGCCAAGTTTAGCGCGAACCCTAGGCTGGTCGTGGGGGAAGTCACTAGATCCGGGAGGATCTATCAACCCCAACACCTTCAAGGTGCTCAAAAGGTGGTCAGTGTGCCTGGCCCCTCAAAAGCATGTATCCCTAGTGGTCTGCCAAAAGCAGATAAGGACAAAGTCATCCTAAAACCTTATGATTTCGAAAACCATCTTTCAAAGATTCCTATTCACATGTCTATCCTAGAGCTTATAAAAACCTCGCCTAGGCATAGACTTGTCTTAGAGAAAATTCTAGAAAGGGCCAAGGTTGATTCGAACATAAGTCCGGAATCCTTGTCTGCCCAAGTGGCTTTATTAGGAGCAAAATCGCCCATCACCTTTTCGAAAGATGATGTAGATAGACCCTACGAGACCCATAACCAGGCCCTGCATATCGAGGTGGTTCTAAACAACCACTCTCTAGACAGGTGCCTAGTCGATGGTGGAGGAGGGCTCAACATCCTTCCACTTCATGTGGCGTACAAAATCGGAGTCACCTTGACTTCAGTGAACCTAAGCCCCATCGTTATCACTGGATACGATGGGAATACGTCTAGACCTTTAGGATCCATCGAACTCCCAATGGAAACGGGAGGGATCGAACACACGGGGGTGTTTCATGTCTTGGACATCCACCCCCATTATAACCTGTTGCTGGGAAGGCCCTGGATACACAGTTTGTGCGTTGTGCCATCCACCTTCCACAAGTGTGTCAAGATCCCTTTTAGGGACCAGGTCGTAGTGATCCTAGGTGAGAGTCACCCACAGCTTCAGGGGATCATAAACTCCCCTTGTTTATCAAGCTCCCAGGCCCATGAGGCTAACCTGGGGCAAATTATGGTTGAGCCACCTCGGCTCGTGTTGAACAACCCTAGGAAGGTTGTATGTGTGAAGGGGCCGCCCAAAGCAGGCCCCCTCCCGACTCTAATCCTCCTAGGAAAACCCAAGCGTTCCCTATTTCCAAAACCCTGGACAAGAGGCCATACGAGCCTAATATGGACGATAGCGTGTTCCAGGACCACGACTTGTATCCCATCTTTTCAAAAAACAAAAGGTCGTGGAACATAATATTGAACATGGGCTACACGCCCTACAAGAGTCTAGGGGCACAAAACCAGGGTATCCTAGAGCCCATCCTGCCTAGGGCCAACCCAAGCCGATATGGGATCGGCTATACTCCCCGAATACCGCCGGAGCCACCCCCTCTGACCACCTGGGTCAAGGGTGCCCCGTAACCTGTCTTAGAAGAAACCTACGATTTAGACCCCCTATTCCGAGTCTAACCCATAGTGTTTTCCCTTTGTAGGTATGACGGAAGATCCCTTTTTCTAAAAATACCAAAAACATCTGAAAAACTTAAAATAAAAAAAAATCGAAAAACAAGAAAAACCAAAAACAATGGAAAAACAAAAACTCGAAAAAAGAGTGCTTTGTATAGTTCCCAAAGTTCTTGTTTTACAAAAGCCAAAAAAAATCGAAAATTTGGAAAATACCAAAAAGATTTTATACATAGCTGCTCCTGGTAGGACTTTGGCAAAAGAAAAGGATTTCGAAAGAAACGTCGTCTGCATAGCCAGACCGAAAATTTCGAAATCACTTGAAAATCCAAGTACAAAACCAGGACATTTTGAAAACCACGCATCAAGTTCCCTCGGGTCTATAGCCCACGAGAATGATCAAAGCCCAGAAGTGGATCCCCTTGAGGAAGATCCCACTTCTGAGCTCCCAGAATTTCATAGAATTCTCGATTTTGAAAGACCTTCCCAATCAGTAGGAGGAGATTTTGTAGAGGTGAACCTAGGGGATGATTCCAATCCCAAAACCATCAAAATAGGCGCATGCTTGCATGAAACTGAAAAGTTAGCATTCATTGCATTTCTACAAACCTATTTAGATGTGTTTGCATGGACGTATGAAGACATGCCGGGCATAGATCCCAGCATAGTCGAGCATCGTCTTCCCTTAGATGCAGGTGTAAAACCCATAAAGCAGAAGCTTAGGAAAATACACCTGAATGTACACACGCAAGTCAAAGAGGGTTTAGAAGATCTGCTAAAAGCTGGATTTATAAAACCCATTGCGTATTCTGATTGGTTGTCAAATATCGTTGTAGTTCGAAAAACTAGTGGGAAAATTCGAATATGCATCGATTTCAGAAACCTGAATAAAGCCACTCCAAAGGATAATTATCCTTTACCCAACATAGATTTGATAGTCGATAGTACTGCGAATCATGAAATGTTTTCATTCATGGATGGCTATTCAGGTTATAATCAAATCAAACTAAGTCCACGAGATCAGGGTAAGACCGCCTTCACAACCCCATGGGGCACGTACTGCTATACAGTCATGCCCTTTGGTTTGAAAAATGCCGGCGCAACATACCAACGAGCCATGAACATGATCTTCCATGATCAAATTCATGAGCTTGTAGAAGTGTATGTAGATGATCTCTTGGCGAAATCCAAAACCCGATGCACCCATATCGAATGTTTACAAAAGATTTTTGAAAGGCTTAGGCTTTACAAAGTAAAGCTAAACCCTCAAAAATGTGTGTTCGGGGTAGAATCAGGGAAGCTTCTAGGCTTTATGGTGAGCCAAAGGGGAATAGAAGTCGACCCCTCTAAGTGTCGAGCCATCATAGACATGGCTCCACCCTCCAATCTCACCCAAATCCGTAGCCTCCAGGGTCAATTACAATCCGTGTGCCGATTCATATCAAATCTGGCAACTAGATGCGAACCCTTCAACAAACTGTTGAGGAAGGGTATGAAATTCTTATGGGATGACGAATGCCAAAAGTCCTTCGAGAGACTAAAGGCATACTTGGTTAATCCCCCCGTTTTGAATCCTCCAAAACAAGGAAAACCGCTTTTATTATACATCTCCGTGCATGTAAACGCTTTAGGAGCCCTGTTGGCTCAGTACGAGGATGACACCCATAAGGAGTATGCCATCTACTATATTTCGAAAACTCTCTTGGCTTTTGAACAAAATTATCAAGCCATGGAGAAGACGTGCTTGGCCCTAGTCTGGGCCTGCCAGAAGTTCAGACACTATTTCCTAGATCATGAGATCTGGATAGTGTCCAAGCTTGATCCAATCAAGCACTTGTTCGAAAAACCCATTCTCACGGGTAGATTGGGCAAATGGCAACTCCTTCTAATGGAGTATGACCTAAAATACCATCACCAGATCTCCATTAAGGAGCAAGCCCTAGCAGATTACGTGGCTGAATTCCCCTTAGAGGACGCATATCCCACTCTTGTCAACATGCCTGATGAAGGCATATTGCAAAACCATTTTCAAAACCACATTTTGGCAAATTCTTTCGAAAACCAAGTGTGGAAGATGCACTTCGATGGGGCACGAAACCAACGAGGGGCTGGTGCCGGGATTATCCTAATCTCCCCTGAAAAAGGCGAGATTCCCATAGCAGTCCGCTTAGATTTCGAATGTTCCAACAACGTAGCTGAGTATGAAGCACTCATACAAGGCTTAAGGATTTAGAAAACTCTAGGGGCATCATGCATCGAGGTCTTTGGAGATTCGCTCCTTGTCATGAACCAGGTTTTAAAAATTTGGCAAGTACGTAATGAGAAACAACTTTCATATCATGAGTTGGCCACTCGATTGGTCCAATCCTTCCAGTCGTGTAAACTCACACACGTAGGAAGAGAGGACAATGGCATCGCCGATGCCCTCTCCTCCTTGGGTTCAGCCCTGAAGGTCGATCCCATTTCAGGGACCAGATCTTTGGAAATATGGCATGCGCCCCATCCATCCACACACGACTTGGATATTTGCCAAAACAACCCAGAGTCTATTGAAAAACCCTGGTTCTATGAGATAAAACAATTTTTAGAAAATGGGGGATTTACCGAGGATGCCACATCCAAAGATAAGGCATTCATTCGTAAGATTTCGACCCGATACACCATTCTGGGTGGGGTCTTATACAAAAAGAGTTTTACCGGCATTCTGCTTAGGTGTATCAACCTAGAGGAGGCTAGGATAGTGATGCATGAGTTCCACGATGGAGAATGTGGAGGTCATGTTAATGCCAACATGATGGCGATGAAAATACTTAGAGGGGGCTATTTTTGGTCCACCCTGAAAAAGGATTGTCACGATCATGTTAGGAAGTGTCATCCGTGTCAAGTGCATGGGCACGCCATTCATATCCCTTCATCTGCATTGCATTCTGTGGTCAGCCCCTGGCCATTTACCATGTGGGCGTTTGACATTGTAGGCCCAATATTTCCAAAGGCCTCGAGTGGGCATCGTTTTATTTTAGCAGCCACGGAGTATTTCTCCAAGTGGGTGGAAGCCATTTCCCTAACCAATGTAATGGGGCAACATGTGGTGGCTTTCATCCGGAGGAATATCTTGGCTTGATTTGGGGTTCCACGAGACCTTGTGTCTGATAATGGTACCCCATTCAAGAATGAGCGGATGTTTAAGTTGTGCAACACGTATGGCATAACTCACCACTTCTCCTCGCCCTACTACCCTCAAGGCAACGGCCAAGCCGAAGCCACAAACAAGACTCTCATTAGTATTATTGAGAAAACCTTAGAGAAGGGTAGGATGTGGCACGAGAAGCTGGATGAAGCCTTATGGGCTTATAGGACTTCCATCCGGACTCCCACGAATGCCACACCATTCGAGTTGGTCTATGGCACAAACGCCATTCTTCCCATTCATACTCAACTGCATTCATTTCATACATCCATAGCACTCGACCTCCCCCTAGAGACTCTTCAGCATGCTAGGATGGCCGAACTAGATTTGCTAGATGAAAGGCGACTCCTTGCCATGGATCATGCTCGTGCATACCGGCAAAGGATAGCCCGACATTATAGCAAACACATGAGACCTCACCACTTTGAAGTGGGAGATCTGGTCTTAAAAACCATCCACCATCGTGGCCCCCACCCCCAAGGCAAGTGGCGCCCCAACTGGGATGGACCCTATGTTGTACGAGCAACCACTACGAACAATTCGTATTGGTTGATCGATGTAGAAGGTAGGAATTTAGCAGATCCTATCAATATTCAATACTTAAAGAAGTATCATGTGTAGGATCTGGGTTAAATTCCAGTTTTTCGAAAATTTTAAAGGGATAGCTGCCCTGAGACATGTGAATAAGGTGCAAAGGCAACTCGTGTGACCCTAAGTGAAGAGAATTCACACTTGTGAAAGAGTGGAGTTTTCAAAATCGTGGTTACATTTCAAAATCCTTCATCTTACAAAGAAAGGCCTAGTTCAACATAGCAAGATACTTGCAAGTGGTACGTGCTATTTCTAAATAGGCTGATCTGGAATGGATCGAGTGTAGGCTTGGGATAAGTCCTCCCCTCTTCTCTTCTCCTTCCAAAAGGAAAACAAAGGCCCAAAACAAAAGAGAATTTCCCATTCAAAGTCTCTTTCCGAAAGAAAGAAACCAAAATTTAAAAGAAAAATCGATTCTCTTATGAAAAAGAGGGATTAAAGAAAAAATACTCCCAAAGGGAGACCCTCTATGAAAAAAAGGAAAAAGAGGCCAAAAAACTCAAAAAGAGCAGTTTTCCGCCTTCTGTGCCTCAAACCACGGGACGCTTCAGAAGGGACCGTGGTATCTCTTTCCCATCCCTGGCTTATCCCAAGCTAAAGCATGGTTCGTTTCGAGGGATCCTAAAGTAAAAATAGGATTTACTTACTTGAATTTCATCTTGTTTGAGAATTCGACGTTTCGAGTAAGGCGTAGGAATTCGAAATGAAGCTTGTTTTCTTATAAAACCTCCGCTAGATAAGCGAGTGTTAAGACTCAATCAAGGGCAAGCACGAAGAGCTCGAGATCCTTAGGATCGAGGCTCAAGACAGTTGTCCCTTTTGTAAATAGCTTTTGTAAATAAGTTTTGAAAACCGAACATCGAACAGCATAGGATTTGCTCACTTTGAGTAATAGACCTTGTAAGTCTCTAGAGTTCGACCACATCTGGTCTCTAGGAGGTCGCCACTCTTGGCACCACACCCATGTCATCTGCATTCCACGCATGGTACTTGCATGAACATGATTCCATTCAGGACCAGATTCCATAGTAAAAACCCTTTGGCATGATATCTCCTCCTACAAGAGTTTGTAAATTGAGATCTTGCTAAAATGGGACGATCCCATATTCTTCGTGGCTAGATCTAGGGAGACATTAAAAGGGGTGTTTGTCATCTTTGCCCTTATCCAAATCTATTTGGACAAGGCCAAAGAGGGGCATCTGTAAACACCCCGAAATCCCACGAATTTGTCAAAATTCGCCTGGTTTTGTAAAAACAGCCCCAAAGGGCCATTTTTGAGTCTGGAAACCCAGGGGCCTTCCAGACAACCTTGTATATATGTTTTAAACTCTATATTTCGAAAACATATAATATAGCTTTTAAAACCCTTTTAAAACATGTTTTGAAACCCCGAAGTGGCTTGGCCCGATCAAGACAGGACTAGGAGAGCTAAGAAGAGCCCGGAACCGGAGCACATGTCGAGCCCGGCACAGCAACTCTTGTATCTGATTCACACCCCCAGGATCTCGAACGTCCAAGACCCTGTTCTTATCAAAATAGCATTTAAAGTCATCTCCGGAAGGCAGAAACGGAGGCGGACGACTATGTTGGCGAAGACCCAACGCAGACGGAGTACTGATGCTATCAGGCCCCGCACGAATCGTCCGTTTCGAACCCAGCTCGAAGGAGTTAGAGTTCAGTTTGGATTGGATCTGGACCATATATATCCAGATCCCAATCCAAACCCATATGTGGACTTGGATTTGGATTTGGTTCCAGAAATCCAATCCAATATCCATATCCATGGCCCACATCACCTTCTCATAAATGGAGGTGGGGCCCACTTGAAATTCACGTGGGATATTGGGCATGAGAGAGAGTGGGGATGGAAAATATCAAGAGTGTTGTAATTAAGCTTGACTTGTGTGTCAAGTTTGGGTTTAATCATGTGGGTTAGCCTAATTGAGTGGGTTTAAGCTTGTAATTAGCTAAAACCTAACCTAGGGCTGCACCAACATGAGGTGATCAAGGTCTATGGGCCATGCTAAGGGAGCTCCTTCACCTAAACTTAACCCAAAATGCCTAATACTAGCCTAAACCCCTAATCCACCCCTAATCTGAACCTAATCACCTAACCCACTTCCCTAATCCCGTCCTAATCCCAACCTAATCACCTAACCCACTTCCCTAATCCTTCCCTAAACCTAGATTAATTTCCCTAATCCTAGCCTAAACCTAGCCTAATCACCTAACCTAGCTCACTAAACCTCACCCTAAAACCCAACCACCTAACCTAGCCCTAAACCCCTAAACCACCCCTAGCCCACAATCTACCCAAACCCCAAGTTTTCAAAATATCTGGCCCAACCCTTTCCAGCCCACCTTATCTACATACCACCCTACCTAAACCACCTAATCACTACCCCAAGCCCAGCCCTAACCGACCTACCCATCCCCTATTTAAACCCCCCCCCTTGGGGGCGGGTTTTAAAAAAAAAAAGTGGGAACCCTCACCTCACCCAGCCAGGACCACTCTCCACCTGCCCGCCTGCTCCACTTGCTCCACCAGCTCTACCTGCACCGCCACCTTCCCTCTTCCACTCTCCATCACCTCACCCAGCAGGACGTCACCACCTACACCCAACCGAACCAGCCGAGCTCCCATCCACACCCGGCTTCTCTCTTCCATCCGCCACCTCTCCCCATCCGGTAAGCACTCTCTAACTCTACCAAAACCCTTCTCTACTACCTCTCCACTCCTAGCCACCCACCCTATCATCATCTCAGCCTTTGCCACCACCCTTTTCACTTAGCCGAACCTAGCATAACCCAAACTACCGGCCACTACCTAACCCTCCTATCCCATTCGGCCTTCCCCTAGGTGTCCCATTCGGCCTTCCCATAAACTCCCCTTTAGGTCCACCTTCCCTAAACACCCGACTATCCTAGTGACCCTAAGCACTCACTTGGTCCAGCCCCTTTAACCCCCCACATCGAGGCTACACCCATTTGCAGCCGGCCACCTTCGAGGCGCCTATCCCGCGCCCCACTTGCAGCCGGCCAGCACCTTTGGTCACCTATCCTCGCGGAGCTCCCGTTTGCAGCCCAAGGCGAAGCCCAAGCCCACGCTCAAGCAAGGCCTCTACGGACCAGCTACTCGTAAGTGCCTAAACTCGGTCCTTAGTTGTATACTTGCTTGAGATTCAATTTGATACGGGGTTGTAATAACGGAGCATAGTCTCCCCCCGCTTGTAATAACGTGGCTTGGCACAACCACACACGTGCACTCTCTTAGTCGTGCACGATTTTGAACACACACGGGCCTAATCAGCCCCTAATACATAAGTGTATTTATATACTTTCATTTTCGAAGGGTTTTTGCTTAAGTTGGGTGCGTTGTCTTTCAATTCAAGCACTCTCACACACATTGAGCTTTCGCTCTTATTTGAAAGACCCAAGTAAGGGCCGACCTATACTATTTGGGTTTCATTTCATGTCGTGTGAGTAAGTCTTTCAATTCAAGCACTTTCACACACATTGAGCCTTCGCTCTTATTCCCAAGACCTTAGTAAAGGCCTTATTGCAGTTATATTTGGGTTTCATTTATGTCGTGTGTGTAGTACTTCAATTTAAGCACTCTCACACACATTGAGCCTTCGCTCTTACTCCCAAGACCTTAGTCAAGGCCATACTGCAATTTATATTTGGGTTTAATTTTAATGTCGTGTGTGTAAGTCTTTCAATTCAAGCATGCACCCACATTGAGCCTTCGCTCTTATTTGTAAGACCCGAGTAAGGGCTCATATACATAACCTATATACATATCTCCCTTTGGTTATTTCCCTTTGGTTATTTCCCTTCAGTTATTTCCCTTCAGTATTGTCTTTACATTTCGGGTTTTCCCTTTGGAGTAGCGTGAGTTTGCATTGCATCTACGCCATACCACAAGGTAGGACGCATATTGCATCGAAGCAAGCCCCGCTCGAATTCGCCCATGTAGTGGAGTGTTCATAACACACAAACTAGGTGGCCCGAAAAGGGATAAAAGAAAAGACTTAGGCACGTGCAAATCCACGTGATCTAAAATATGCAATCGCATTTTAAAAACCCGAAATAGACACCTCGAACCGCTTCGTAGACTTTCTCTCCAAAAACTCGATTTTTGCAAAGCGTACAGACTGACCCTTGCGCATCGGTGCAAGAAGGTCTGCGACGACAAGAGCTTACTTGCTCACAGTCGCCACGTTTAGAAGTCAGTGTTAAAAATATCTTTGCTAGCTTAAGTAAGCTAGCTGGCACGCCCTATTTGCATACATAGGCCTTAGACACACGAGAGGATCCGCTCCAAGCCCTGAAAAAGGCGAAGAGGCGGGGATTTTCGCGCGTCTACACATATACTTTCATTTTTATAGGGTTTTGCTTAAGTTGGGTGTGTTGTCTTTCAATTCAAACTCTCACACACATTGAGCCTTCGCTCTTATTTGAAAGACCCAAGTAAGGGCCGACCTATACTATTTGGGTTTTCATTCCATGTCGTGTGTGTAAGTCTTTCAATTCAAGCACTCTCACACACATTGAGCCTTCGCTCTTATTTGAAAGACCCAAGTAAGGGCCGACCTATACTATTTGGGTTTCATTTCATGTCGCGTGTGTAAGTCTTTCAATTCAAGCACTCACACACATTGAGCCTTCGCTCTTATTTGAAAGACCCAAGTAAGGGCCGACCTATACTATTTGGGTTTTCATTCCATGTCGTGTGTGTAAGTCTTTCAATTCAAGCACTCTCACACACATTGAGCCATCGCTTTTATTTGAAAGACCCAAGTAAGGGCCGACCTATACTATTTGGGTTTCATTTCATGTCGTGTGTGTAATTCTTTCAATTCAAGCACTCACATACATTGAGCCTTCGCTCTTATTTGAAAGACCCAAGTAAGGGCCGACCTATACTATTTGGGTTTTCATTCCATGTCGTGTGTGTAAGTCTTTCAATTCAAGCACTCTCACACACATTGAGCCATCGCTCTTATTTGAAAGACCCAAGTAAGGGCCGACCTATACTATTTGGGTTTCATTTCATGTCGTGTGTGTAAATCTTTCAATTCAAGCACGCACCCACATTGAGCCTTCGCTCTTATTTGCAAGACCCGAGTAAGGGCCCAAATACATACTCTATATACATATCTCCCTTCGGCATTTACATTTCAAGTCATTTCCCTTAGGCTATTTCCCTTCGGTTATTTACCTTCGGTTATTTACCTTCGGTTATTTCCCTTCGGCATTGTCTTTACATTTCGGGTTTTCCCTTTGGAGTAGCGTGAGTTTGCATTACATCTACGTCATACCACGAGGTAGGACGCATATTGCATCAAAGCAAGCCCCGCTCGAATTCGCCAATGTAGTGGAGTGTTCATAACACACAAACTAGGTGGCCCGAAAAGGGATAAAAGGAAATACTTAGGCACGTGCAAATCCACGTGATCTAAAATATGCAACCGCATCTAAAAGACCCAAATTAGACACCTCGAACCGCTTCGTAGACTTTCTATCCCAAAACTCGATTTTTGCAAAGCGTACAGACTGACCCTTGCGCATTAGTGAAAGAAGGTCTGCGACGACAAGAGCTCACTTGCTCACAGTCGCCCCGATTAGAAGTCAGTTTTAATATATCTTCGCTAGCTTAGGTAAGCTAGCTGGCACGCCCTGTTTACATAAATAGGCCTTAGACATACGAGAGGATCCGCTCCAAGCCCTAAAAAGGTGAGAAGCAGTGATTTTTCGTGCATCTACAGAGATTGGCATGCCCGGTGGGACATGAGCCATTCAAAAATCGAGTTTTAAGTAGAGGTCTTGCGAAAATTTTGTAAAAGGTGTCATTTTAACTTGTTTTTCTTTGTTTGTACTTAGGACATTTTGAAAAAAGCTTGAAAAGCATGTCAAAATCCAATCCAAGTGAAGTGTTGAGCCAAGGCTCATGCGCATCAAGTTCTCACTCTAGGAGGATTTTCAAAAACAAAATAAAACTAGATGAAATCGAGGACTTGAGAAGGGAGTTTGAGGCCAAAATCGATGCTCTCAGCCAAGAGGCTGAAGTAGGCGATTCATGTTCATCAAACGGTGAACAAAGGCCTAAGAAAAAATCTGAAAAACCTCGCAAGCATAAAGAGGCCTCCGTAATGGAAGGCAACCAATACCACGAGTCATTCACACAAAAGGACCGTAAAGCCCTACAGCAGTTGCTGAAAGGGCAGAATAAAGAGAAAAGAAGCTACGCCCTGTCTGATTTCCTTCCTATGGATTACGAAACAAATAGTGACGATGAAATACCGAACTTCCATCGGTATGATGGCATGGGAGACCCTATGTCTCACTTGCAGCTTTTCTCATGTCGAGCCCATAAGAAGAAAAAGGACTCGATGAAATGGGTGTATTGGTTCCCTTTATCCCTTAAAGGCACAGCTGCCAAATGGCTGGCTTCCTACGACTTAAGCCAGTTCGCTACTTTTGAAGAGTTAGCGAACTGCTTCATGCAAAGATTTGCACACAACGTAGAAGTCACGCCAACTCTGAATACCTTAAGGGATACAAAGCAAGGCATGAACGAAGACGTGCATGCCTTCATTATAAGATGGAGGTCGCTTTTGGGCCAAGTGTGAGAGCCCATTTCCGAAGGATGCACAGTAATGCTCATCCTGGATAATTTTAAAAGCGAGTTAAAAACACTTCTCTCGCTCCATGAGATCTCGACTTTCCATAAGTTGATCAAAAAAGCCTCCCTTTTCGAAACCAACTTGCGAAAAGGGACATACGATCACTTGTGGAAAGGAAGTGCCATTCCAAAAACCCGCTTGGAAAAGCCCATCACATACGGGCTACCCACGATGGACAAAGGGGCAAAGCCCCATAAAATCGCCAATGTCCGGGTGGATCCAGGCGTGGCGGGCACTTCCAAAAATTTTGAAAAGATAGAAAATAAGAGGGAGCGAAATTTTCAAAAACCGGTTGAAAAACGGGAGTACACTCCACTGGGGCAACCTGTGTCGGAGGTCCTAGACCTCCTACTTGCCCAGGGCATGATAGAACTCCCTGAAATCCCCGAAGGAGTCACTTCCAAAGGGGGGTATTTAAACCGATTTTGTAAGTATCATCGGCTCAAAGGCCATGATACCAAACGCTGCTTCTCCCTCTTAAATAAAATTGAGAACTTGATAGCAGAAGGCCGGCTCAAGGTCACTGCAGAACCTGAGCCACCTCAAGCTATCTTCAAGGAACCCTTTCCCAAACACGCCAGTGGCAGTGGGAAAGGAAAGGAAGTAGCGCAAAAACCAGAACCTGGTCGACCCACTTGCGCGCCCATTCTTGTACTATACAAGAAGCCCGCCCAAGTCGTCACTCGGGGACCACCAAAAGTGGAATCTCCGGTAAAACCAGTTTTGAAAACCCATGGTTCTCCTCAGCTCATTCTTAGAGCCAAAATTAACGCGAACCCTAGGCTGGTCGTGGGGGAAGTCACTAGAACCGGGGGGATCTATCAACCCCCGCACCTTCAAGGTGCTCAAAAGGTGGTCAGTGTGCCTGGCCCCTCAAAAGCATGTATCCCTAGTGTTTTGCCAAAAGCAGATAAGGACAAAGTCATCCTAAATCCTTATGACTTCGAAAACCACCTTTCAAAAATTCCTATTCACATGTCTATCTTAGAGCTTATAAAAACCTCGCCTAGGCATAGACTTGTATTAGAGAAAATTCTAGAAAGGGCCAAGGTTGATTCGAACATAAGTCCGGAATCCTTGTCTGCCCAAGTGGCTTTATTAGGAGCAAAATCACCCATCACTTTTTCGGAAGATGATGTAGATAGACCCTACGAAACCCATAACCAAGCCCTACATATCGAGGTGGTTCTAAACAACCACTCTCTAGACAGGTGCCTAGTCGATGGTGGAGGAGGGCTCAACATCCTTCCACTTCATGTGGCGTACAAAATCGGAGTCACCTTGACTTCAGTGAACCCAAGCCCCATCGTTATCACTGGATACGATGGGAATGCGTCTAGACCTTTAGGATCCATCGAACTCCCAATGGAAACGGGAGGGATCGAACACACGGGGGTGTTCCATGTCTTGGACATCCACCCCCATTATAACCTGTTGTTGGGAAGGCCCTGGATACACAGTTTGTGTGCTGTGCCATCCACCTTCCACAGGTGTGTCAAGATCCCTTTTAGGGACCAGGTCGTAGTGATCCTAGGTGAGAGTCACCCACAGCTTCAGGGGATCATAAACTCCCCTTGTTTATCAAACTCCCAGGCCCATGAGGCTAACCTGGGACAAATTATGGTTGAGCCACCGTGGCTCGTATTAAACAACCCTAGGAAGGTTGTATATGTGAAGGGGCCGCCCAAAGCAGGCCCCCTCCCGATTCTAACCCTTCTAGGAAAACCCAAGCGTTCCCTATTTCCAAAGCCCCTGGACAAGAGGCCATATGAGCACAATATGGACGATAGCATGTTCCAGGACCACGACTTGTATCAAACTTTTTCAAAAAACAAAAAGTCGTGGAACATGTTGTTGAACATGGGCTACAGGCCCTACAAGAGTCTAGGGGCACAGAACCAGGGTCTCCTAGAGCCCGTCGTTCCTAGGGCCAATCCAAGCCGATATGGGATCGGCTATACTCCCCGAATACCGCCGGAGCCACCCCCTCTGACCACCTGGGTCAAGGGTGCCCCGGAACCTGCCTTAGAAGAGACCTACGATTTAGATCTCCTATTCCGAGTCTAACCCATAGTGTTTTACCTTTGTAGGTATGACGGAAGATCCCTTTATCTAAAAATACAAAAACATTTGAAAAGCTTAAAATAAAAAAAAATCGAAAAACAAGAAAAACCAAAACAATGGAAAAACAAAAACTCGAAAATAGAGTGCTTTGTATAGTTGCCAAAGTTCTTGTTTTACAAAAAACCAAAAAAATCGAAAATTTGGAAAATACCAAAAAGATTTTGTACATAGCTGCTCCTGGTAGGACTTTGGCAAAGGAAAAGGATTTCGAAAAAAACGTCGTCTACATAGCCAGACCAAAAGTTTCGAAATCACTTGAAAATCCAAGTACAAAACCAGGTCGTTTTGAAAATCACGCATCAAATTCCCTCGGGTCTATGACCCACGAGAATGATCAAAGCCCGGAAGTGGATCCCCTTGAGGAAGATCCCACTTTTGAGCTCTCAGAATTTCATAAGATTCTCGATTTTGAAAGACCTTCCCAATTCAGTAGGAGGAAATTTCATAGAGGTGAACCTAGGGGATGATTCCAATCCCAAAACCATCAAAATAGGCGCATGCTTGCATGAAACTGAAAGGTTAGCATTCATTGCATTTCTACGAACCTATTTAGATGTTTTTGCATGGATGTATGAAGACATGCCGGGCATAGACCCTAGCATTGTCGAGCATCGTCTTCCCTTAGATGCAGGTGTAAAACCCATAAAGCAGAAGCTTAGGAAAATACACCCGAATGTACACACGCAAGTCAAAGAGGGTTTAGAAGATCTTCTAAAAGCCGGATTTATAAAACCCATTGCGTATTCTGATTGGTTATCAAATATCGTTGTAGTTCGAAAAACCAATGGGAAAATTCGAATATGCATCGATTTCAGAAACCTGAATAAAGCCACTCCAAAGGATAATTATCCTTTACCAAACATAGATTTGATAGTCGATAGTACTGCAAATCATGAAATGTTTTCATTTATGGATGGCTATTCAGGCTATAATCAAATCAAACTAAGTCCACGAGATCAGGGTAAGACCGCCTTCACAACCCCATGGGGCACGTACTGCTATACAGTTGTAAACACCCCGAAATCCCACGAATTTCTCAAAATCCATCTGGTTTTATACAAGCAGCCCCAAAGGGCCATTTTGAGTTTGGAAACCCAGGAGCCTTCCAAACAACCCTGTATATATGTTTTAAACTATATCTTTCAAAAACATATGATATAGCTTTTGAAAACCCTTTTAAAACATGTTTTGAAACCCCAAAGTGGCTTGGCCCGATCAAGACAGGACCAGGAGAGCCAAGAAGAGCCCGGAACAGGAGCACCTGTCAAGCCCGGCACAACAACTCTTGTATCTGATTCACACCCCAGGATCTCGAACGTCCAAGACCCTGTTCTTATCAAAATAGCATCTGAAGTCATCTCCGGAAGGCAGAAACGGAGGCGGACGACTATGTTGGCGAAGACCCAACGCAGACGGAGTACTGATGCTATCAGGCCCCGCACGAATCGTCCGTTTCGAACCCAGCTCGAAGGAGTCAGAGTTCAGTTTGGATTGGATCTGGACCATATATATCCAGATTCCAATCCAAACCCATATGTGGACTTGGATTTGGATTTGGATCCAGAGATCCAATCCAATATCCATATCCATGGCCCACATCACCTTCTCATAAATGGAGGTGGGGCCCACTTGAAATTCATGTGGGATATTGGGCATGAGAGAGAGTGGGGGTGAAAAATATCAAGAGTGTTGTATTAAGCTTGACTTGTGTGTCAAGTTTGGGTTAATCATGTGGGTTAGCCTAATTGAGTGGGTTTAAGCTTGTAATTAGCTAAAACCTAACCTAGGGCTGCACCAACATGGGGTGATCAAGGTCTATGGGCCATGCTAAGGGAGCTCCCTCACCTAAACCTAGCCAAAAATGCCTAAACCTAGCCTAAACCCCTAATCCACCCCTAATCCGAACCTAATCACCTAACCCACTTCCCTAATCCCGTCCTAATCCCAACCTAATCACCTAACCCACTTCCCTAATCCTTCCCTAAACCTAGATTAATTTCCCTAATCCTAGCCTAAACCTAGCCTAATCACCTAACCTAGTTCACTAAACCTCACCCTAAAACCCAACCACCTAACCTAGCCCTAAACCCCTAAACCACCCTTAGCCCACGATTTACCCAAACCCCTAGTTTTAAAATATCTGGCCCAACCCCTTCCAGCCCACCTTATCTACATACCACCCTACCTAAACCACCTAACCACTACCCACAGCCCAGCCCTAACCGACCTACCCATCCCCTATTTAAACCCCCCTCCTTGTGGGCGGGTTTTCCAAGTGGGAACCACTACCTCACCTAGTCGGGCCCTCTCCTTCTCCCTTCTCTCACCCAGCCGGGACGACTCCCCACCGTGGCCTGCTCCAGCTGCTCCACCAGCCGCCACCTGCTCCGCCACCTTCCCTCTTCCATCCACCACCACCACCCCTCAGCCGGACGCCATCATCTTCACCCAACCAAACCAGCCAACAGCCACCTGCCCGCCACCTTCCCACTTCATCCGCCACCTCTCCCCATTCGGTAAGTACCCTGCACCTTACCTAGCCCCCTTCTCTACCACCACTCCACTCTTAGCCACCCATCCTCCCTTCAGCTCAGCCCCTTTGCCACCACCATTTTAACCTAGCCGAACCTAGTATAACCCAAGCTGCCGGCCACTACCTAGCTATCATGTCCCATTCAGCTTTCCCCTAGGTGTCCTACTCGGCCCTCCCACCAGCTCACCTTTTAGGTCCAGTTTCCCTAAACTCCCAACTCCCCTAGTGACCCTAAGAACCCACTCATTCAGCCATTTAAACCCCTTACCTTGAGGCGCCATCTACTTGCCACCGGCCACCTCCGAGGCGCCTATCCCGCGCCCCACTTGCAGCCGGCCAGCACCCTTGATCACCTACCTCCGCGGAGCTCCCACTTGCAGCCCAAGGCCAAGCCCACGCTCAAGCAAGACCTCTACGGACCAGCTACTCGTAAGTGTCTAAACTCGGTCTTTAGTCGTACACTTGCTTGAAATTCAATTTGATACGGGGTTGTAATAACGAAGCATAGTCTCCCCCCGCTTGTAATAACGTGGCTTGGCACAACCACACACGTGCACTCTCTTAGTCGTGCACAATTTTGAACACACACGGGCCTAATCAGCCCCTAATATATAAGTGTACATATATATTTCATTTTCGAAGGGTTTTGTTTAAGTTGGGTGCGTTGTCTTTCAATTCAAACACTCTCACACACATTGAGCTTTCGCTCTTATTTGAAAGACCCAAGTAAGGGCCGACCTATACTATTTGGGTTTCATTTCTTGTCGTGTGAGTAAGTCTTTCAATTCAAGCACTCTCACACACATTGAGCTTTTGCTCTTATTTGAAAGACCCAAGTAAGGGCCGACCTATACTATTTGGGTTTCATTTCATGTCGTGTGAGTAAGTCTTTCAATTCAAGCACTTTCACACACATTGAGCCTTCGCTCTTACTCCCAAGACCTTAGTAAAGGCCTTATTGCAGTTATATTTGGGTTTCATTTATGTTGTGTTGGTAGTCTTTCAATTCAAGCACTCTCACACACATTGAGCCTTCGCTCTTATTCCCAAGACCTTAGTCAAGGCCATACTGCAATTTATATTTGGGTTTAAATTCATGTCGTGTGTGTAAGTCTTTCAATTCAAGCACGCACCCACATTGAGCCTTCGCTCTTATTTGCAAGACCCGAGTAAGGGCTCATATACATAAGATATATACATATTTCCCTTCGGTTATTTCCCTTCAGTTATTTCCCTTCGGTTATTTCCCTTCGGTTATTTCCCTTCAGTTATTTCCCTTCAGTATTGTCTTTACATTTCGGGTTTTCCCTTTGGAGTAGCGTGAGTTTGCATTGCATCTACGCCATACCACGAGGTAGGACGCATATTGCATCGAAGCAAGCCCCCCTCGAATTCGCCCATGTAGTGGAGTGTTCATAACACACAAACTAGGCGACCCAAAAAGGGATAAAAGAAAAGACTTAGGCACGTGCAAATCCACGTGATCTAAAACATGCAATCGCATCTTAAAGACCCGAAATAGACACCTCGAACCGCTTCGTAGACTTTCTCCCCAAAACTTGATTTTTGCAAAAGCGTACAGACTGACCCTTGCGCATCGGTGCAAGAAGGTCTGCGACGACAAGAGCTTACTTGCTCACAGTCGCCACGTTTAGAAGTCAGTGATAAAAATATCTTCGCTAGCTTAAGTAAGCTAGCTGGCACGCCCTATTTGTATACATAGGCCTTAGACGCACGAGAAGATCCACTCCAAACCCCGGAAGGGACGAAGAGGCGGGGATTTTCGCGCGTCTACAACAGTCATGCCCTTTGGTTTGAAAAATGCCAGCGCAACATACCAACGAGCGATGACCACGATCTTCCATGATCAAATTCATGAGCTTGTAGAAGTGTATGTCGATGATCTCTTGGCAAAATCCAAAACCCGATGCACTCACATCGAATGTTTACAAAAGATTTTCGAAAGGCTTAGGCTTTACAAAGTAAAGCTAAACCCTCAAAAATTGTGTTCGGGGTAGAATCAGGGAAGCTTCTAGGCTTTTTGGTGAGCCAAAGGGGAATAGAAGTTGACCCCTCTAAGTGTCGAGCCATCATAGACATGGCTCCACCCTCCAATCTCACCCAAATCCGTAGCCTCCAAGGTCGTTTACAATCCGTTCGTCAATTCATATCGAATCTAGCCACTAGATGCGAACCCTTCAACAAACTGTTGAGGAAGGGCACAAAATTCTTATGGGATGACGAATGCCAGAAGTCCTTCGAGAGACTGCATACTTGGTTAATACCCCCGTTTTGAACCCTCCAAAGCAAGGAAAACCGCTTTTATTATACATCTCCATGCATGCGAATGCTTTAGGAGCCCTGTTGGCTCAATACGAGGATGACACCCATAAGGAGTATGCCATCTACTACATTTCGAAAACTCTCTTGGCTTATGAACGAAATTATCAAGCCATGGAGAAGACGTGCTTGGCCGTTGTCTGGGCCTGCCAGAAATTCAGACACTATTTCCTAGATCATGAGATCTGGATAGTGTCCAAACTTGATCCAATCAAGCACTTGTTCGAAAAACCTATTCTCACGGGTAGATTGGGCAAATGGCAACTCCTTCTAATGGAGCATGATCTGAAATACCATCACCAGATCTCCATTAAGGGGCAAGCCCTAGCAGATTACGTGGCTGAGTTTCCCTTAGAAGACTCATATCCCATTCTTGTTGAAATGCCTGATGAAGGCATATTGCAAAACCATTTTCAAAACCACATTTTGGCAAATTCTTTCAAAAACCAAGTGTGGAAGATGCACTTCGATGGGGCACTGTAGACGCGCGAAAATCCCCGCCTCTTCGTCCCTTCCGGGGGCTTGGAGTGGATCTTCCCGTGCGTCTAAGGCCTATGTATACAAATAGGGCGGGCCAGCTAGCTTACTTAAGCTAGCGAAGATATTTTTATCACTGACTTCTAAACGTGGCGACTGTGAGCAAGTAAGCTCTTGTCGTCGCAGACCTTCTTGCATCGATGCGCAAGGGTCAGTCTTGACGCTTTTGCAAAAATCGAGTTTTGGAGAGAAAGTCCACGAAGCGGTTCGAGGTGTCTATTTCGGGTCTTTAAGATGCAATTGCATATTTTAGATCACGTGGATTTGCACGTGCCTAAGTCTTTTCTTTTATCCCTTTTCGGGCCACCTAGTTTGTGTGTTATGAACACTCCACTACATGGGCGAATTCGAGCGGGGCTTGCTTTGATGCAATATGCGTCCTACCTCGTGGTATGGCGTAGATGCAATGCAAACTCACGCTACTCCAAAGGGAAAACCCGAAATGTAAAGACAATGCTGAAGGGGAAATAACAGAAGGGAAATAACCGATGGGAAATAACCGAAGGGAAATATGTATATATCTTATGTATATGAGCCCTTACTCGGGTCTTACAAATAAGAGCGAAGGCTCAATGTGGGTGCGTGCTTGAATTGAAAGACTTAAACACATGACATGAAATTAAACCCAAATATAAATTGCAGTATGGCCTTGACTAAGGTCTTGGGAATAAGAGCGAAGGCTCAATGTGTGTGAGAGTGCTTGAATTGAAAGACTACCCACACGACATAAATGAAACCCAAATATAACTGCAATAAGGCCTTTACTAAGGTCTTGGGAGTAAGAGCGAAGGCTCAATGTGTGTGAAAGTGCTTGAATTGAAAGACTTACTCACACGACATGAAATGAAACCCAAATAGTATAGGTCGGCCCTTACTTGGGTCTTTCAAATAAGAGCGAAAGCTCAATGTGTGTGAGAGTGCTTGAATTGAAAGACTTACTCACACGACATGAAATGAAACCCAAATAGTATAGGTCGGCCCTTACTTGGGTCTTTCAAATAAGAGCGAAAGCTCAATGTGTGTGAGAGTGCTTGAATTGAAAGACTTACTCACACGACATGAAATGAAACCCAAATAGTATAGGTCGGCCCTTACTTGGGTCTTTCAAATAAGAGCGAAAGCTCAATGTGTGTGAGAGTGCTTGAATTGAAAGACAACGCACCCAACTTAAACAAAAACCCTTCGAAAATGAAAGTATATGTACACTTATATATTAGGGGCTGATTAGGCCCGTGTGTGTTCAAAATCGTGCACGACTAAGAGAGTGCACGTGTGTGGTTGTGCCAAGCCATGTTATTACAAGCGGGGGGAGACTATGCTCCGTTATTACAACCCCGTATCAAATTGAATCTCAAGCAAGTATACAACTAAGGACCGAGTTTAGACACTTACGAGTAGCTGGTCCGTAGAGGTCTTGCTTGGGCGTGGACTTGGCTTTGGGCTGCAAACGGGAGCTCCGCGAAGGTAGGTGATCAAAGGTGCTGGCCGGCTGCAAGTGGGGCGCGGGATAGGTGCCTCGGAGGTGGCCGGTGGCAAGTAGATGGCGCCTCAAAGTAGGGGGTTTAAAGGGGCTGAATGAGTGGGTTCTTAGGGTCACTAGGGAGTTTTGAGTTTAGGGAAACTGGACCTAAAAGGTGAGCTGGTGGGAAAGGCCGAATGGGACACCTAGGGGAAGGCCGAATGGGAGATGATGGCTAGGTAGTGGCCGGCAGCTTGGGTTATACTAGGTTCGGCTAGGTTAAAATGGTGGTGGCAAGGGGGCTGAGATGAAGGTAGGATGGGTGGCCAAGAGTGGAGAGGTGGAAGAGAGGGGCTTTGAGGGAGTTTGGGGCACTTACCGAATGGGGAGAGGTGGCGGATGAAATGGGAAGCAGGCGGGCAGGTGACTGTTGGCTGGTTCGGTTGGGTGGAGGTGGTGGCGTCCGGCTGAGGGATGGTGGTGGTGGAGGGAAGAGGGAAGGTGGCGGTGCAGGTGGTGGCTGGTGGAGCAGGTGGAGCTGTTGGGGAGTGGTCCCGGCTGGGTGAGAGATGGGAGAAGGAGAGGGCCCGGCTGGGTGGAATGGTGGTTCCCCCTTGGAAAACCCGCCCACAAGGAGGGGGGCTTAAATAGGGGATGGGTAGGTCGGTTAGGGCTGGGTTGTGGGTAGTGGTTAGGTGGTTTAGGTAGGGTGGTATGTAGATAAGGTGGGCTGGAAGGGGTTAGGCCAGATATTTTAAAACTAGGGGTTTGGGTAAATCGTGGGCTAAGGGTGGTTTAGGGGTTTAGGGCTAGGTTAGGTGGTTGGGTTTTAGGGTGAGGTTTAGTGAGCTAGGTTAGGTGATTAGGCTAGGTTTAGGCTAGGATTAGGGAAATTAATCTAGGTTTAGGGAAGGATTAGGGAAGTGGGTTAGGTGATTAGGTTGGGATTAGGCCGGGATTAGGGAAGTGGGTTAGGTGATTAGGTTCAGATTAGGGGGGGATTAGGGGTTTAGGCTAGGATTAGGCATTTTGGGTTAGGTTTAGGTGAGGGAGCTCCCTTAGCATGGCCCATAGACCTTGATCACCCCATGTTGGTGCAGCCCTAGGTTAGGTTTTAGCTAATTACAAGCTTAAACCCACTCAATTAGGCTAACCCACATGATTAACCCAAACTTGACACACAAGTCAAGCTTAATACAACACTCTTGATATTTTTCAACCCCACTCTCTCTCATGCCCAATATCCCACGTGAAACTCAAGTGGGCCCCACCTCCATTTTATGAGAAGGTGATGTGGGCCATGGATATAGATATTGGATTGGATCTCTGGATCCAAATCCAAATCCAAGTCCACATATGGGTTTGGATTGGAATCTGGATATATATGGTCCAGATCCAATCCAAACTGAACTCTGACTCCTTCGAGCTGGGTTCGAAACGGACGATTCGTGCGGGGCCTGACAGCATCAGTACTCCGTCTGCGTTGGGTCTTCGCCAACATAGTCGTCCGCCTCCGTTTCTGCCTTCCGGAGATGACTTCAAATGCTATTTTGATAAGAACAGGGTCTTGGATGTTCGAGATCTTGGGGTGTGAATCAGATACAAGAGTTGCTGCACCGGGCTCGACAAGTGCTCCGGTTCCGGGCTCTTCTTGGCTCTCCTGGTCCTGTCTTGATCGGGCCAAGCCACTTTGGGGTTTCAAAACATGTTTTAAAAGGGTTTTCAAAAGCCATATCGTATGTTTTTGAAAGATATAGTTTAAAACATATGTACAGGGTTGTCTGGAAGGCTCCTGGGTTTCCAGACTCAAAAATGGCCCTTTGGGGCTGCTTTTGCAAAACCAGATGAATTTGAGAAATTCGTGGGATTTCGGGGTGTTTACAGGCACGAAACCAACGAGGGGCTGGTGCTGGGGTCATCCTAATCTCCCCTGAAAAGGGCGAGATTCCCATAGCAGTCCGCTTAGATTTCGAATGTTCTAACAACGTAGCTGAGTATGAAGCACTCATACATGGCTTAAGGATTTCGAAAACTCTAGGGGCATCATGCATCGAGGTCTTTGGAGATTCGCTCCTTGTCATAAACCAGGTTTTAAAAATTTGGCAAGTACGTAATGAGAAACTACTTCCATATCACGAGTTGGCCACTCGATTCGTCCAGTCCTTCCAATCGTGTAAACTCACACACATAGGAAGAGAGGACAATAGCATCGCCGATGCCCTCTCCTCTTTGGGTTCAACCCTGAAGGTCGATCCCATTTCAGGGACCAGATCTTTGGAAATATAGCATGCGCCCCACCCATCCACACACGACTTGGATATTTGCCAAAATAACCTAGAGTCTATTGAAAAACCCTGGTTTTATGACATCAAACAGTTTTTAGAAAATGGGGGATTCGCCGAGGATGCCACATCCAAAGATAAGGCATTCATTCGTAAGATTTCGACCCGATACACCATTCTGGGTGGGGTCTTATACAAAAAAAGTTTTACCAGCATTTTGCTTAGTTGTATCGACCTAGAGGAGGCTAGGATAGTGATGCACGAGTTCCACGATGGAGAATGTGGAGGCCATGTTAATGCCAACATGATGGCAATGAAA
The DNA here is from genome assembly GCA_036023115.1 of Brasenia schreberi. NCBI lineage: Eukaryota > Viridiplantae > Streptophyta > Magnoliopsida > Nymphaeales > Cabombaceae > Brasenia > Brasenia schreberi. The sequence goes on along the minus strand of JAYKKT010000079.1, from coordinate 9,143,563 downwards.
ATACTTAGAGGGGGCTATTTTTGGTCCACCCTTAAAAAGGATTGCCATGATCATGTTAGGAAGTGTCATCCATGTCAGGTGCATGCGCATGCCATCCATATCCCTTCATCTGCGTTGCATTCTGTGGTCAGCCCCTGGCCATTTACCATGTGGGCGTTTGACATCGTAGGCCCAATATTTCCAAAGGCCTCGAATGGGCATCGATTTATTTTAGCAGCCACGGAGTATTTTTCCAAGTGGGTGGAAGCCATTTCCCTAACCAACGTGATGGGGCAACATGTGGTGGCTTTCATCCGGAGGAACATCTTGGCTCGATTTGGGGTTCCACGAGACCTTGTGTCTGATAATGGTACCCCATTCAAAAATGAGCGGATGGTTAAGTTGTGCAACACGTATGGCATAACTCACCACTTCTCCTCGCCCTACTACCCTCAAGGCAACGGCCAAGCCGAAGCCACAAACAAGACTCTCATTAGCATAATTGAGAAAACCTTAGAGAAGGGTAGGACGTGGCACGAGAAGCTGGATGAAGCCTTATGGACTTATAGGACTTCCATCCGGACTCCCATGAATGCGACAACATTCGAATTGGTCTATGGCACAAATGCCATTCTTCCCATTCATACCCAACTGCATTCATTCCATACATCCATAGCACTCGACCTCCCCCTAGAGACGCTTTAGCATGCTAGGATGGCCGAACTAGACTTGCTAGATGTGAGGCGACTCCTTGCCATGGATCATGCTCGCGCATACCGGCAAAGGATAGACTGACATTATAGGAAACACATGAGACCTCGCCACTTCGAAGTGGGAGATCTGGTCTTGAAAACCATCCACCATCGTGGCCCACACCCCCTAGGAAAGTGGCGCCCCAACTGGGATGGACCCTATGTTGTACGAGCAACCACTACGAACAATTCGTATTGGTTGATTGATGTAGAAGGAAGGAATTTAGCAGATCCTATAAATATTCAATACTTAAAGAAGTATCATGTGTAGGATCTGGATTAAATTCCAAATTTTGAAAATTTTAGGGATAGCTGCCCTAAGACATGTGAATAAGGTGCAAAGGCAAAGTCGTGTGACCCTGAGTGAGAGAATTCGCACTTGTGAAAGAGTGGAGTCTTCAAAATCGTGGTTACATTTCAAAATCCTTCTTCTTACAAAGAAAGGCCTAATTCAATATAGCAAGATACTTGCAAGTAGTACGTGCTATTTCTAAATAGGCTGATCTGGAATGGATCGAGTGTAGGCTTGGGATAAGTCCTCCCCTATGCTCTTCTACTTCCAAAAGGAAAACAAAGGCCCAAACAAAGGGAATTTCCCATTCAAAGCGTCTTTCTAAAAGAAAGAAACCAGAATTCAAAAGAAAAATCGATTCTCTTATGAAAAAGAGGGATTAAAGAAAAAATACTCCCAAAGGGATACCCTCTATGAAAAAAAGGAAAAAGAGGCCAAAAAGCTCAAAAAGAGCAGTTTTCCGCCTTCTATGCCTTAAACCACGGGACGCTTCAGAAGGGACCGTGGTATCTCTTTCCCATCCCTAGCTTATCTCAAGCTAAAGCATGGTTTATTTCGGGGAATCCTAAAGTAAAAATAGGATTTACTTACTTGAATTTTGTCTTGTTTGAGAATTCGACGTTTCGAGTAAGGCGTAGGAATTTGAAATATGCCTTGTTTTCTTATAAAACCTCCGCTAGATAAGCGAGTGTTAAGACTCAAACAAGGGCAAACACGAAGAGCTCGAGATCCTTTGGATCGAGACTCAAGACAGTTGTCCCTTTTGTAAATAAATTTTTGTAAATAAATTTCAAAAACCGAACATCGAACAACATAGGATTTTGCTCACTTGGAGCAGTAGGCCTTATAAGTCTCTAGAGTTCGACCACATCTGGTCTCTGGGAGGTCGCCAGTCTTGGCACCACACCCATGTCATCTGCATTCCACGCATGGCACTTGCATAAACATGATCCCATTTAGGACCAGATTCCATAGAATAACCCTTTGGCGTGATATCTCCTCCTACCAGAGTTTTAAATTGAGATTTTAAAAGATTGGGGCGATCCCATGTTCTTCGTGGATAGATCTAGGGAGACATTGAAAGGGGTGTTTGTCATCTTTGCCCTTATCCAAATCGATTTGGACAAGGCCAAAGAGGGGCATCTGTAAACACCCCGAAATCCCACGAATTTCTCAAATCCATATGGTTTTGTAAAAGCAGCCCCAGGGCCATTTTGAGTCTGGAAACCCAGGAGCCTTCCAGACAACCCTGTATATATGTTTTAAACTTTATATTTCAAAAATACATAATATGGCTTTCGAAAACCCTTTTAAAACATGTTTTGGAAACCCCGAAGCAACTTGGCCTGATCAAGACAGAACCAGAAAAGCAAAGGATAGCCCGGAACCGGAGCACATGTCGAGCCCGGCACAACAACTCTCGTATCAAATCCATACCCCCAGGATCTCGAACGTCCAAGACCCTGTTATCATCTAAAAAACATTTGAAGTCATCTTCGGAAGGCAAAAACAGAGGCGGACGATCATGTTGGCGAAGACCCAATGCAGACGGAGCATTGATGCTGTCAGGCCCCGCACAAACCGTTCGTTTCGAACACAGCTCGAAGGAGTCAGAGTTCAGTTTGGATCGGATCTGGACCATATATATCCAGATCCCAATCCAAACCCATGTATGGACTTGGATTTGGATTTGGATCTAGAGATCCAATCCAAGATCCATATCCATGGCCCACATCACCTTCTCATAAATGGAGGTGGGGCCCACTTGAATTTCACGTTTTATTATGGGCATGAGAGAGAGTGGGGATGGATAAGATCAAGTGTGTGTTGTAATTAAGCTTGACTTGTGTGTCAAGTTTGGGGTTAATCATGTGGGTTAGCCTAATTAAGTGGGTTTAAGCTTGTAATTAGCCAAAACCTAACCTAGGGTTGCACCAACATGATGTGGTTAAGGCCCATGGGCCATGCAAAGGGAGCTCCTTCACCTAAACCTAACCCAAAACACCTAATCCTAGCCTTCCACCCTAATCCGGCCCTAATCTGAACCTAATCACCTAACCCACTTCCCTAATCCTGGCCTAATCCCAACCTAATCACCTAACCCACTTCCCTAATCCTTCCCTAAACCTAGGTTAATTACCCTAAACCTAGCCTAATCCTAGCCTAATCACCTAACCTAGTTCACTAAACCTCACCCTAGAACCAACCCACCTAACTAAACCCTAAACCTCTAAACCACCCCTAGCCCACAACCTACCCAAACCACTTGTATCTAAAATATCTAGCCCTACCCCTTTCCAGCCCACCTTATCATCATACCACCCTACCTAAACCACCTAACCTCTACCCCAAACCCAGCCCTAACCGACGTACCCAGCCCTATATAAACCCCCCCCCCCTTGGGGGCGGGTTTGATCACCAAGTCGCCTTCCCCAAGCCCAGCCGGGTCCTCCACTTCCCCAAGCTCAGCCGCCTGCTCCACCTGCTCCACCTGCTCCACATCCCACCACCACCTGCACCACCACCTACACCACCACCTTCCAACCGAACGCCACCGCCTGCCCAACTTCCTTCCAACCGAGCGCCACCCTCTTCACTCCCTCTCCACTCTAAACCACCTAATCCACTCCCCTACCACCCTAACATCAGCCCTTCCACTCGCCGCCACCCTTCTCACTTAGCCGAACCCATAGCTCCCTAACTACCCGCCACCACCTAGCCCTTTTAGTCCCATTCTGCTAGCCATCCGCCAGCCATCACCCTCTCCTTGCTAGCTCCTTCCATTAGTGCCATCTTCCCTTAGTGACCCTTGTAAACACCTTAAATCTTCTATTTTTCAAAAAACTCTCGAAACACCAAAAAGCTCATTTGAGCCAAAACGACGACCTGTTTTGAAATGTGAAAACAGGTACAGAAGGCAAAAGAAGACCCTAGGCCCGAAGAGGATTCAAGCCCAGAGCTTCAGAAGCCACTCCCTGATAAAAAAACAAAAGAAAGCAGAGCCCATTTGATGAAAAGCTCAACGGAGTCCAGAACGGCAAAACGGAGTCCGAACGACAAAGTTGGGGAAAACCCAGCACCAGACGGAGTGCCGATGAAGCCAGTGCCCGCACAGATCGTTCGCCTCGAGAAGCCAAGAAGGACTGTCCGAAGAAATTCTGATTTGGATCTGGACCATATATATCCAGATCCAAATCCATGTAATGAATAGTGTTTGGATTTGGGCCAATCCAAATAGTGTTTGGGTCGATCCAAATAGTGTTTGGATTTGGATTGGATCCAAATAGTGTTTGGATTGGATCGGATCTGGATCAAAATATCCATATCCGTATCCATAAAAATATTGGGTTTGGATCGGATACAGATCTCAAAATATCCGAGATCCAATATCCAGATCCAAATAGTGTTTGGATTTGGGTATGGATCCAAACCCCAAACCCAAACCCAAATCCAAGACCCACCTCAAATCTCTATAAATAGAGGTGAGGGGGTCCATGTAAAGGGTTCATGAAAATACTTGGGAGGAGAGAGAGGGAGTGATAAACCTAGCCATGTGGGCTCATGAGTGAAGTGGGCTTGAGCCATGTTGGCCAAGGCTAGATCAAGGGGGCTGCACCAACTCGAGCTTAGCTGCACCAAGAGGTGGACCGTGGGCGTGGAAGTGGGCTGGACCGATTGGAGGTGGCTGGACCTAGTGGGCTGCACCTAAGGTAAGCCTCAAACTAAACCTAGCCCTCCTCTCTACCCTTCTAAACCTAACCCATATGAACCCACCTACACCTAACTGACCCTAAACCGCCCCAAGTAAGTCCAGCCAAGTGCTGGCCGAACTTCACAAAACCCCTTTCCCAACCGACCTGCCCTAGCTGGCCGAACCCCACCTTGCCACCAACCAACATCCCTTAGTCGCCGCCCCCACCACCGGCCGCAGCCTGGCCGAACCTACCTATCACCGCCTCAACCAAACCCCGCCTTGACCCAACTCCACCTGCACCTTACCTGCCCCGACTAACCTACCACCACCTAAAAACCGCCACCATCCCTCGCCCCAAACCACACCTAATGGCCTGCTCCTTGGCAGACCATTCTCTTTAGTAAACCCACGGCCTGCTGGTGCAGGCCGTGCCTCATCAAAGCCTAGCCAAGGCCTGCCACTCGGCAGGCCCTCTCCCTACAAGCCCACGGCCTGCTAGTGCAGGCCAGGCTTCCCCTCCTTTACCAAGGGCAGGGCCTGCCACTCGGCAGGCCACCTCTCCCTAGAAACCCCACGGCCTGCTAGTGCAGGCCGTATCCCTTCCTTCACCCCCAAGCCCACGGCCTGCTGGTGCAGGCCGCGCATCATCCACACCACTAAAGCCCCGGCCTGCCACAAGGCTGGCCGTTTCCTTGGGCCACTCACATCTGGCCGTGATTCCCCTTCAGCCAGCCCGCCCCCAAGACAACATACCTGGCCGACTTAACCTGGCTTCACCCTAGACCTACCTCGACCAAAATTCGACCAGCACCCAGCCAGGCCGAGCCCTAGCTCAGCCCTGACCGACCTGCCTTGGCCTTGATTGACTGAACCTAACCTAGTTAGGGTTTCCCCTAAAAACCTAACTCGAACCACTTTGGCTCGAGTCATCCTAAGGCACCCCCTTGCAAGGCAAAACCCCGGGCTGCACCAAGATAGCCCGAGTTGCCCCAAGCTCCCCTAGAACCCAACTCGAGTTATCCCAAACCAGGCCCATACAAAGCCTACTAAAACACCTCTCCCAAGTCCTCAAAGGTTCTCAAACACCTCCAAGCTAGCCGGTTCCACTTCCATGTGATCCGGGCTCCACACGCAAGGCGTACGCGTCCTAGACACACCCCACATAGCGGGCTAGGTGAGTTGTAAGTCCTTACATTTGGTGTTTTATTAAATTTTGATACGGGGTTGTAGTAAAGGAGCTTCGTCTCCCCCCGATTGTAATAACGTGGTTTGACACACCCACACACACACGCACTTGAGCCTTTCCGCTCTTAGTCGTACACTTTTTGCACACACACGGGCCTAACAAGCCCTTAATATATAGTTATATTTATATATTTTAAATCAAGGGGGTTTTTAATTAAGTCGTGTGTGTTGTCTTTCCATTTTCCACACGCACACACATTGAGCCTTCGCTCTTACTCCCAAGACCTTAGTAAAGGCCTTATTGCAGTTATATTTGGGTTTCATTTATGTCGTGTGTGTAGTACTTCAATTCTACACTCACACACATTGAGCTTTCGCTCTTACTCCCAAGACCTTAGTCAAGGCATACTGCAATTTATATTTGGGTTTCATTTCATGTCGTGTGTGTAAGTCTTTCAATTCAAGCACGCACACACATTGAGCCTTCGCTCTTATTTACAAGACCCAAGTAAGGGCCCCTACATATACTCTATATAAAGTATTTCTTTCGGCTACGTCTTTAAGATTCGGGTTTTAAGGTTCAAGTCGTGTGCGTTGTCTTTCAATATATACACGACACACACTTACACAATTGAGCCTTTCCGCTCTTAAGATATAGCCATATTTCCCCTTCCGCTATTTACTTTACAAGTCATTTCCCTTCGGTTATTTCCCTTCGGCAATTTCCCTTCGGCATTGTCTTTTAATTTCGGGTTTTCCCTTTGGAGTAGCGTGAGTTTGCATTGCATCTACGCCATACCACGAGGTAGGACGCATATTGCATCGAAGCAAGCCCCGTACTCCCGCTCAAATTCGCCCCATGTAGTGGAGTGTTCATAACACACACCTAGGTGGCCCATAAAGGGATAAAAAGAAAGACTTAGGCACGTGCAAATCCACGTGATCTAAAATCTGAGAATCGTACAAACCCGAATCAAATCGTGCAAGACTTAGGGTCGTCCAACCCTTACAAAGTCAAAATCGCCCAAATGCATGGTTTTCAAAAGGTTTTAAAACACTTCTTCATTCAAAATATATTTTGAGTTAAACTTGTTTCAAAACGAAGTCTCTAAGCGTACAGACTGACCCTTGCGCATCGGTGCAAGAAGGTCTGCGACGTAAAAATCCCGCTTGCCTACAATCGCCTTTCAAAAGTCAGATTGTTTTCAAAACATACTTTGCTAGTTAAAGTAAACTAGCTGGCACGCCCATAAAGCGAAGTAGATTGCGAAAAGGTTCACTTCAGGCCTAAGAACCCGCAAGTGAAAATTTTCGGTGTCTACAACCCTACTTAGGTCCTTTAACCCAATACACCAAAGACAACCCTTTGCTAGCAGCCGACCACCTTCAAGGCGCCTCTTCCGCGCACCAAGGACCTCCAGCCAACACCTCTTGCCATTCAACCTCGCGGAGCTCCCTTTTGCAGCCCAAGGCGAAGGCCAAGCCCACACTCAAGCAAGGCATCTTCGGACCAGCTACTAGTAAGTGCCTAACTCGGTCTTTAGTTGTATACTTGCTTGAGATTCAATTCGATACGGGGTTGTAATAACGGAGCATAGTCTCCCCCCGCTTGTAATAACGTGGCTTGACACACCCACACACGTGCACTCTCTTAGTTGTGCACGATTTTGAACACACACGGGCCTAATCAGCCCCTAATACATAAGTATATACATATACTTTCATTTTTGTAGGGTTTTGCTTAAGTTGGGTGTGTTGTCTTTCAATTCAAACTCTCACACACATTGAGCCTTCGCTCTTATTTGAAAGACCCAAGTAAGGGCCGACCTATACTATTTGGGTTTTCATTCCATGTCGTGTGTGCAAGTCTTTCAATTCAAGCACTCTCACACACATTGAGCCTTCGCTCTTATTTGAAAGACCCAAGTAAGGGCCGACCTATACTATTTGGGTTTCATTTCATGTCGTGTGTGTAAGTCTTTCAATTCAAGCACTCACACACATTGAGCCTTCGCTCTTATTTGAAAGACCCAAGTAAGGGCTGACCTATACTATTTGGGTTTTCATTCCATGTCGTGTGTGTAAGTCTTTCAATTCAAGCACTCTCACACACATTGAGCGTTCGCTCTTATTTGAAAGACCCAAGTAAGGGCCAACCTATACTATTTGGGTTTCATTTCATGTCGTGTGTGTAAGTCTTTCAATTCAAGCACTCACACACAATGAGCCTTCGCTCTTATTTGAAAGACCCAAGTAAGGGCCGACCTATACTATTAGGCTTTTCATTCCATGTCGTGTGTGTAAGTCTTTCAATTCAAGCACTCTCACACACATTGAGCCTTCGCTCTTATTTGAAAGACCCAAGTAAGGGCCGACCTATACTATTTGGGTTTCATTTCATGTCGTGTGTGTAAGTCTTTCAATTCAAGCACGCACCCACATTGAGCCTTCACTCTTATTTGCAAGACCCGAGTAAGGGCCCATATACATACTCTATATACATATCTCCCTTCGGCATTTACATTTCAAGTCATTTCCCTTCCGTTATTTCCCTTCGGCATTGTCTTTACATTTCGGGTTTTCCCTTTGGAGTAGCGTGAGTTTGCATTGCATCTACGCCATACCACGAGGTAGGACGCATATTGCATCAAAGCAAGCCCCACTCGAATTCGCCCATGTAGTGGAGTGTTCATAACACACAAACTAGGTGGCCCGAAAAGGGATAAAAAGAAAGACTTAGGCACGTGCAAATCCACGTGATCTAAAATATGCAACCGCATCTAAAAGACCCGAATTAGACACCTCGAACCGCTTCGTAGACTTTCTATCCCAAAACTCGATTTTTGTAAAGCGTACAGACTGACCCTTGCGCATCGGTGCAAGAAGGTCTGCGACGACAAGAGCTCACTTGCTTACAGTCGCCACGATTAGAAGTCAGTTTTAATATATCTTCGCTAGCTTAGGTAAGCTAGCTGGCACGCCCTGTTTACATAAATAGGCCTTAGACATACGAGAGGATCCGCTCCAAGCCCTGAAAAGGTGAGAAGCGGTGATTTTTCGCGCGTCTACAATTTCATGTCGTGTGTGTAAGTCTTTCAATTCAAGCACTCACACACATTGCGCCTTCGCTCTTATTTGAAAGACCCAAGTAAGGGCCATGTTATACTATTTGGGCTTTCATTTCATGTCGTGTGTGTTGTCTTTCAATTCAAGCACTCACACACATTGAGCCTTCGCTCTTATTTGAAGGACCCAAGTATGGGCCGACCTATACTATTTGGGTTTAATTTCATGTTGTGTGCGTAGTACTTCAATTCAAGCACACTCACACACATTGAGCTTTCGCACTTATTCCCAAGACCTTAGTCAAGGCCATACTGCAAGTTATATTTGGGTTTAATTTCATGTCGTGTGTGTAAGTCTTTCAATTCAAGCACGCACCCACATTGAGCCTTCGCTCTTATTTTGCAAGACCCGAGTAAGGGCCCATATACCTACTCTATATACATATCTCCCTTCGGCATTTACTTTACAAGTCATTTCCCTTCGGTTATTTCCCTTCGGCATTGTCTTTACATTCGGGTTTTCCCTTTGGAGTAGCGTGAGTTTGCATTGCATCTATGCCATACCACGAGGTAGGACGCATATTGCATCAAAGCAAGCCCCGCTCGAATTCGCCCATGTAGTGGAGTGTTCATAACACACAAACTAGGCGGCCCACAAAGGGATAAAAGAAAAGACTTAGGCACGTGCAAATCCACGTGATCTAAAAATTGCAATCGCATCTAAAAGACCCGAATTAGACACCTCGAACTGCTTCGTAGACTTTCTATCTCCAAAACTCGATTTTGCAAAGCGTACAGACTGACCCTTGCGCATTGGTGCAAGAAGGTCTGCGATGACAAGAGCTCACTTACTCACAGTCGCCATGATTAGAAGTCAGTTTAAATATATCTTCGCTAGCTTAGGTAAGCTAGCTGGCACGCCCTGTTTACATAAATAGGCCTTAGACGCACGAGAGGATCCACTCCAAGCCCAGGAAAGGCGGGGAGGCGTGGGGATTTTTCGCGCGTCTACAGTGATTGGCACTCCCGGTGGGACGTGAACCTTTCAAAAGTCGAGTTTTTAAGTTAGGAGCTTACAAAAATTTTCAAAGAGGTGTCGTTTTAACTTATTTTCTTTGCTTGTACTTAGGATATTTTGAAAAAGCTTGAAAAGCATGTCAAAATCCAATCCAAGTGAAGTGTCGAGCCAAGGCTCATGCGCATCAAGTTCTCACTCTAGGAGGATTTTCAAAAACAAAATAAAACTAGATGAAATCGAGGACCTGAGAAGGGAGTTTGAGGCCAAAATCGATGCTCTCAGCCAAGAGGCTGAAGTAGGCGATTCGTGTTCATCAAACGGTGAACAAAGGCCTAAGAAAAAATCTGAAAAACCTCGTTGTAGACGCGCGAAAAATCCCCGCCTCTTCGCCTCTTTCGTGGCTTGGAGTGGCTCTTTATCGTGCGTCTAAGGCCTATGTATACAAATAGGGCGTGCCAGCTAGCTTACTTAAGCTAGCGAAGATATATCAACACTGACTTCTAAACGTGGCGACTGTGAGCAAGTGAGCTCTTGTCGTCGCAGACCTTCTTGCACCGATGCGCAAGGGTCAGTCTGTACGCTTTTGCAAAAATCGAGTTTTAGGGAGAAAGTCTACGAAACGGTTCGAGGTGTCTATTTCGGGTCTTTAAGATGCGATTGCATGTTTTAGATCACGTGGATTTGCACGTGCCTAAGTCTTTTCTTTTATCCCTTTTTGGGTCGCCTAGTTTGTGTGTTATGAACACTCCACTACATGGGCGAATTCGAGCGGGGGTTGCTTCGATGCAATATGCGTCCTACCTCGTGGTATGGCGTAGATGCAATGCAAACTCACGCTACCCCAAAGGGAAAACCCGAAATGTAAAGACAATGCTGAAGGGAAATAACAGAAGGGAAATAACCGAAGGGAAATAACCGAAGGGAAATAACCGAAGGGAAATAACCGAAGGGAAATATGTATATATCTTATGTATATGAGCCCTTACTCGGGTCTTGCAAATAAGAGCGAAGGCTCAATGTGAGTGCGTGCCTGAATTGAAAGACTTACACACACGACATGAAATTAAACCCAAATATAAATTGCAGTATGGCCTTGACTAAGGTCTTGGGAGTAAGAGCGAAGGCTCAATGTGTGTGAGAGTGCTTGAATTGAAGTACTACACACACGACATAAATGAAACCCAAATATAACTGCAATAAGGCCTTTACTAAGGTCTTGGGAGTAAGAGCGAAGGCTCAATGTGTGTGAAAGTGCTTGAATTGAAAGACTTACTCACACGACAAGAAATAAAACCCAAATAGTATAGGTCGGCCCTTACTTGGGTCTTTCAAATAAGAGCGAAAGCTCAATGTGTGTGAGAGTGTTTAAATTGAAAGACTTACTCACACGACATGAAATGAAACCCAAATAGTATAGGTCGGCCCTTACTTGGGTCTTTCAAATAAGAGCGGAAGCTCAATGTGTGTGAGAGTGTTTAACCGAAAGACAACGCACCCAACTTAAACAAAACCCTTCGGAAATGAAATATATACGTACACTTATATATTACGGGCTGATTAGGCCCGTGTGTGTTCGAAATTGTGCACGACTAAGAGAGTGCACGTGTGTGGTTGTGCCAAGCCACGTTATTACAAGCGGGGGGAGACTATGCTCCGTTATTACAACCCCGTATCAAATTGAATTTCAAGCAAGTGTATGATTAAAGACCGAGTTTAGAAACTTACAAGTAGCTGGTCCGTAGAGGTCTTGCTTGAGCGTGGCCTTGGCTTTGGGCTGCAAACGGGAGCTCCGCGAAGGTATGTGACCAAGAGTGCTGGTCGACTGCAAATGGGCGCGGGATGGACGCCTCGAAGGGGACCGGTGGCAAGTGGGCGGCGCCTCCAAGTAGGGAGTTTAGAGTGGCTGACTAAGTGGGTCTTAGGGTCACTAGGGAAGTTAGGGACTTAGGGAAACTGAACCTAAAAGGTGAGCTAGTGGGACGGCCAAATAGGACACCTAGGGGGGATCGGCCGAATGGGAGATGGTGGCTAAGCAGTGGCCAGCCACTTGGGTTATCCTAGGTTCGGCTAGGCTTAGATGGTGGCGGCAAAGAGGTGGAGCTAAGGGGAAGATGGGTGGCTAAGAGTGGAGAGGTGGTAGAGAGTGGTTTTGAGGGAGTTAGGAGGACTTACCGAATGGGAAGGAGTGGCGGCAAAGGTGGCTGTCGGCTGGTAGAGTTGGGAAGATATGGTGGCATCCGGCTGGGGGGAGTGGTGGTGGACGGAAGAGGGAAGGTGGCGGAGCAGGTGGCGGCTGGTGGAGGAGCTGGAGTTGCTGGGAAGTGGCCACGGCTGGGTGAGAGATGGGAGAAGGAGAGGGCCCGGCTGGGGGTGGAGAGTGGTTCCCACTTGGAAAACCCGCCCACAATGAGGGGGGTTTAAATAGGGGATGGGTAGGTCGGTTAGGGTTGGGTTGTGGGTAGTGGTTAGGTGGTTTAGGTAGGGTAGTATGTAGATAAGGTGGGCTGGATGGGGCTGGGCCAGATATTTTAAAACTAGGGGTTTGGGAAAATCGTGGGCTAAGGGTGGTTTAGGGGTTTAGGGCTAGGGTAGGTGGTTGGGTTTTAGGGTGAGGTTTAGTGAGCTAGGTTAGGTGGTTTAAGCTAGGTTTAGGCTAGGATTAGGGAAATTAATCTAGGTTTAGGGAAGGATTAGGGGAGTGGGTTAGGTGATTAGGTTGGGATTAGGCCGGGATTAGGGAAGTGGGTTAGGTGATTAGGTTCAGATTAGGGGTGGATTAGGGGTTTAGGCTAGGTTTAGGCATTTTGGGTTAGGTTTAGGTGAGGGAGCTCCCTTAGCATGGCCCATAGACCTTGATCACCCCATGTTGGTGCAGCCCTAGGTTAGGTTTTAGCTAATTACAAGCTTAAATCCACTCAATTAGGCTAACCCACATGATTAACCCAAACTTGACACACAAGTCAAGCTTAATACAACACTCTTGATATTTTTCACCCCCACTCTCTCTCATGCCCAATATCCCACGTGAATTTCAAGTGGGCCCCACCTCCATTTATGAGAAGGTGATGTGGGCCATGGATATGGATATTGGATTGGATCTCTGGATCCAAATCCAAACCCAAATCCACATATGGGTTTGGATTGGAATCTGGATATATATGGTCCAGATCCAATCCAAACTGAACTCTGACTCCTTCGGGCTGGGTTCGAGACGGACGATTCGTGCGGGGCCTGACAGCATCAGTGCTCCGTCTGCGTTGGGTCTTCGCCAACATGGTCGCCCGCCTCCGTTTCTGCCTTCCGGAGATGACTTCAAATGATATTTTGGTAAGAACAGGGTCTTGGACGTTCGAGATCCTGGGATGTGAATTAGATGCAAGAGTTGCTGCGCCGGGCTCGACAGGTGCTCCGGTTCCGGGCTCTTCTTGGCTCTCCTGGTCCTGTCTTGATCGGGCCAAGCCACTTCGGGGTTTCAAAACAGGTTCTAAAAAGGGTTTTCAAAAGCTATATCATATGTTTTTGAAAGATAAAGTTTTAAACATATATACAGGGTTTGTTTGGAAGGCTCCTGGGTTTCCAAACTCAAAATGGCCCTTTGGGGCTGCTTGTGTAAAACCAGATTCGTTTTAAGAAATTCGTGGGATTTCGGGGTGTTTACACTCGCAAGCACAAAGAGGCCTCTGTAATGGAAGGCAACCAATACCACGAGTCCTTCACACAAAAGGACCATAAAGCCCTACAACAGTTGCTGAAAGGGCAGAATAAAGAGAAAAAAAACTACGCCCTATCTGATTTCCTTCCTATGGATTACGAAACAGATAGTGACGATGAAATACCGAACTTCCATCGGTATGATGGCATGGGAGACCCTAGGTCTCACTTGCAGCTTTTCTCGCGTCGAGCCCATAAGAAGAAAAAGGACTCGATGAAATGGGTGTATTGGTTTCCTTTATCCCTTAAAGGCACAACTGCCAAATGGCTGGCTTCCTACGACTTAAGCTAGTTCGCTACTTTTGAAGAGTTAGCGAACTGCTTCATGCAAAGATTTGCACACAGCGTAGAAGTCACGCCGACTCTGAATACCTTAAGGGATACAAAGCAAAGCATGAACGAAGACGTACATGCCTTCATTATAAGATGGAGGTCGCTTTTGGGCCAAGTGCGAGAGCCCATATCCGAAGGATGCGCAGTAATGCTCATCCTAGATAACTTTAAAAGCGAGTTAAACACCCTTCACTCGCTCCATGAGATCTCAACTTTCCACAAGTTGATCAAAAAGGCCTCCCTTTTCGAAACCAACTTGCGAAAAGGGACATATGATCACTTGTGGAAAGGAAGTGCCGTTTTAAAAACTCGCTTGGAAAAGCCCATCACATATGGGCTACCCACGATGGACAAAGGGGCAAAGCCCCATAAAATCGCCAATGTTCGGGTGGATCCAGGCGTGGCGGGCACTTCCAAAATTTTTGAAAAGTTAGAAAATAAGAGAGAGCAAAACTTTCAAAAACCAGTTGAAAAACGGGAGTACACTCCGCTGGGGCAACCTGTGTTAGAGGTCCTAGACCTCCTCCTTGCCCAGGGCATGATAGAACTCCCTGAAATCCCCGAAGGAGTCACTTCCAAAGGGGGGTATTTAAACCGATTTTGTAAGTATCATCGGCTCAAAGGCCATGACACCAAACGCTGCTTCTCCCTCTCAAATAAAATTGAGAACTTGATAGCAGAAGGCCGACTCCAGGTCACTGCGGAACCTGAGCCACCTCAAGCTATCTTCAAAGAACCCTTTCCCAAGCACGCCAGTGGTAGTGGGAAAGGAAAGGAGGTATGTACCCTCACCATTTCTAAGGAACTAGCACAAAAACCAGAGTCTGGTCGACCCACTTGTGTGCCCATTCTTGTACTATACAAGAAGCCCGCCCAAGTCATCATTCGGGGACCACCAAAAGTGGAATCCCCGGTAAAACCAGTTTTGAAAACCCAAGGTTCTCCTCAGCTCATCCTTCGAGCCAAAATTAGCACGAACCCTAGGCTGGTCGTGGGGGAAGTCACTAGATCCGGGAGGATCTATCAACCCTCGCACCTTCAAGGTGCTCAACATCCTTCCACTTCATGTGGCGTACAAAATCGGAGTCACCTTGACTTCAGTGAACCCAAGCCCCATCGTTATCACTGGATATGATGGGAATGCGTCTAGACCTTTAGGATCCATCGAACTCCCAATGGAAACGGGAGGGATCAAACACACGGGGGTGTTCCATGTCTTGGACATCCACCCCCATTATAACCTGTTATTGGGAAGGCCCTGGATACACAGTTTGTGCGCTGTGCCATCCACCTTCCACAGGTGTGTTAAGATCCCTTTTAGGGACCAGGTCATTGTAATCCTAGGTGAGAGTCACCCACAGCTTCAAGGGATCATAAACTCACCTTGTTTATCAAGCTCCCAGGCCCATGAGGCTAACCTGAGGCAAATTTAGGTCGAGCCACCTCGGCTCATGTTGAACAACCCTAGGAAGGTTGTATATGTGAAGGGGCCGCCCAAAGCAGGCCCCCTCCCGATTCTAAGCCTTCTAGGACGACCCAAGCGTTCCCTATTTCCAAAGCCCCTGGACAAGAGGCCATATGAGCACAATATGGACAATAGCATGTTCCAGGACCACGACTTGTATCAAACTTTTTCGAAAAACAAAAAGTCGTGGAACATGTTGTTGAACATGGGCTACACGCCCTACAAGAGTCTAGGGGCGCAGAACCAGGGTCTCCTAGAGCCCATCCTTCCTAGGGCCAATCCAAGCCGATATGGGATCGGCTATACTCCCCGAATACCGCCGGAGCCACCCCCTGTGACCACCTGGGTCAAGGGTGCCCCGGAACCTGCCTTAGAAGAGACCTACGATTTAGATCTCCTATTCCGAGTCTAACCCGTAGTGTTTTCCCTTTGTAGGTATGATGGAAGATCCCTTTTCTAAAAATACAAAAACATTTGAAAAGCTTAAAATCAAAAAAATCGAAAAACAAGAAAAACCAAAAACAATAGAAAAACAAAAACTCGAAAATAGAGTACTTTGTATAGTTCCCAAGATTCTTGTTTTACAAAAAACCAAAAAAAATCAAAAATTTGGAAAATACCAAAAAGATTTTGTACATAGCTGCTCCTGGTAGGACTTTGGCAAAAGAAAAGGATTTCGAAAGAAACGTCGTCTGCATAGCCAGACCAAAAGTTTCAAAATCACTTGAAAATCCAAATACAAAACCAGGTCATTTTGAAAACCATGCATCAAATTCCCTCGGGTCTATAGCCCACGAGAATGATCAAAGCCCAGAAGTGGATCCCCTTGAGGAAGATCCCACTTCTGAGCTCCTAGAATTTCATAAAATTCTCGATTTTGAAAGACCTTCAAATTCAGTAGGAGGAGATTTCATAGAGGTGAACTTAGGGGATGATTCCAATCCCAAATCCATCAAAATAGGCGCATGCTTGCATAAAACTGAAAGATTAGCATTCACTGCATTTCTACGAACCTATTTAGATGTGTTTGCCTGGATGTATGAAGACATGCCGGGCATAGACCCCAGCATTATTGAGCATCGTCTTCCCTTAGATGCGGATGTAAAACCCATAAAGCAGAAGCTTAGGAAAATACACCCGAATGTACACACGCAAGTCAAAGAGGGTTTAGAAGATCTGCTAAAAGCCGGATTTATAAAACCCATTGCATATTCTGATTGGTTGTCAAACATCGGTGTAGTTCGAAAAACCAATGGGAAAATTCGAATATGCATCGATTTCAGAAACCTGAATAAAGCCACACCAAAGGATAATTATCCTTTACCAAACATAGATTTGATAGTCGATAGTACTGCAAATCATGAAATGTTTTCATTCATGGATGGTTATTCAGGCTATAATCAAATCAAACTAAGCCCATGAGATCAGGGTAAGACCGCCTTAACAACCCCATGGGGCACGTACTGCTATACAGTCATGCCCTTTGGTTTGAAAAATGCCGGCGCAACATACCAACGAGCCATGACCACGGTCTTCCATGATCAAATTCATGAGCTTGTAGAAGTGTATGTAGATGATCTCTTGGCAAAATCCAAAACCCGATGCACCCATATCGAATGTTTACAAAAGATTTTCGAAAGGCTTAGGCTTTACAAAGTAAAGCTAAACCCTCAAAAATGTGTGTTCGGGGTAGAATCAGGGAAGCTTCTAGGCTTTATGGTGAGCCAAAGGGGAATAGAAGTCGACCCCTCTAAGTGTCGAGCCATCATAGACATGGCTCCACCCTCTAATCTCACCCAAATCCGTAGCCTCCAGGGTCGTTTACAATCCGTTCACCGATTCATATCGAATCTGGCAACTAGATGCGAACCCTTCAACAAACTGTTGAGGAAGGGCACGAAATTCTTATGGGATGACGAATGCAAAAAGTCCTTCGAGAGACTGAAGGCATACTTGGATAATCCCCCCGTTTTGAATCCTCCAAAGCAAGGAAAACCACTTTTATTATACATCTCCATGCATACGAATGCTTTAGGAGCCCTGTTGGCTCAATACGAGGATAACACCCATAAGGAGTATGCCATCTACTATATTTCGAAAACTCTCTTGGCTTATGAACGAAATTATCAAGCCATGGAGAAGACGTGCTTGGCCCTAGTCTGGGCCTGCCAGAAATTCAGACACTATTTCCTAGATCATGAGATCTGGATAGTGTCCAAGCTTGATCCAATCAAGCACTTATTTGAAAAACCCATTCTCACGGGTAGATTGGGCAAATGGCAACTCCTTTTAATGGAGTATGATCTGAAATACCATCACCAGATCTCCATTAAGGGGCAAGCCCTAGCAGATTACGTGGCTGAGTTCCCATTAGAGGACGCATATCCCACTCTTGTCGAAATGCCTGATGAAGGCATATTGCAAAACCATTTTCAAAACCACATTTTGGCAAATTCTTTCGAAAACCAAGTGTGGATGATGCACTTCGATGGGGCACGAAACCAACGAGGGGCTGGTGCTGGGGTCATCCTAATCTCCCCTGAAAAGGGTGAGATTCCCATAGCAGACCGCTTAGATTTCGAATGTTCCAACAACGTAGCTGAGTATGAAGCACTCATACAAGGCTTAAGGATTTCGAAAACTCTAGGGGCATCATGCATCGAGGTCTTTGGAGATTCGCTCCTTGTCATAAACTAGGTTTTGAAAATTTGGCAAGTACGTAATGAGAAACTACTTCCATATCACGAGTTGGCTACTCGATTGGTCCAGTCCTTCCAATCGTGTAAACTCACACACATAGGAAGAGAGGACAATGGTATCGCCGATGCCCTCTCCTCCTTGGGTTCAGCCCTGAAGGTCGATCCCATTTCAGGGACCAGATCTTTGGAAATGCGCCCCACCCATCCACACACGACTTGGATATTTGCCAAAATAACCCAAAGTCTATTGAAAAACCCTGGTTTTATGACATCAAACAATTTTTAGAAAATGGGGGATTCACCGAGGATGCCACATCCAAATATAAGGCATTCATTCGTAAGATTTCAACCCGATACACCATTCTGGGTGGGGTTTTGTACAAAAAAAGTTTTACCGGCATTCTGCTTAGGTGTATCGACCTAGAGGAGGCTAGGATAGTGATGCACGAGTTCCACGATGGAGAATGTGGAGGTCATGTTAATGCCAACATGATGGCAATGAAAATACTTAGAGGGGGTTATTTTTGGTCCACCCTGAAAAAGGATTGTCACGATCATGTTAGGAAGTGTCATCCATGTCAAGTGCATGGGCACGCCATTCATATCCCTTCATCTACATTGCATTCCGTGGTCAGCCCCTGGCCATTTACCATGTGGGCGTTTGACATAGTAGGCCCAATATTTCCAAAGGCCTCGAATGGGCATCGTTTTATTTTAGCAGCCACGGAGTATTTCTCCAAGTGGGTGGAAGCCATTTCCCTAACGAATGTAATGGGGCAACATGTGGTGGCTTTCATCCGGAGGAATATCTTGGCTCGATTTGGGGTTCCACGAGACCTTGTGTCTGATAATGGTACCCCATTCAAGAATGAGCGGATGGTTAAGTTGTGCAACATGTATGGCATAACTCACCACTTCTCCTCGCCCTACTACCCTCAAGGCAACGGCCAAGCCGAAGCTACAAACAAGACTCTCATTGGTATCATTGAGAAAACCTTAGAGAAGGGTAGGATGTGGCACGAGAAGCTGGATGAAGCCTTATGGGCTTATAGGACTTCCATCCGGACTCCCACGAATGCCACACCATTCGAGTTGGTCTATGGCACAAACGCCATTCTTCCCATTCATACCCAACTGCATTCATTCCATACATCCAATGCACTCGACCTCCCCCTAGAGACGCTTCAGCATGCTAGGATGGCCGAACTAGATTTGCTAGATGAGAGGCGACTCCTTGCCATGGATCATGCTCGCGCATACCGGCAAAGGATAGCCCGACATTATAGCAAACACATGAGACCTCGTCACTTTGAAGTGGGAGATCTGGTCTTGAAAACCATCCACCATCGTGGCCCACACCCCCTAGGCAAGTGGCGCCCCAACTGGGATGGACCCTATATTGTACGAGCAACGACTACGAACAATTCGTATTGGTTGATCGATGTAGAAGGTAGGAATTTAGCAGATCCTATCAATATTCAATACTTAAAGAAGTATCATGTGTAGGATCTGGATTAAATTCTAGTTTTCGAAAATTTTAGAGGGATAGCTGCCCTGAGACATGTGAATAAGGTGCAAAGGCAACTCGTGTGACCCTGAGCGAGAGAATTCGCACTTGTGAAAGAGTGGAGTTTTCAAAATCGTGGTTCCATTTCAAAATCCTTCTCCTTACAAAGAAAGGCCTAGTTCAACATAGCAAGATACTTGCAAGTAGTACGTGCTATTTCTAAATAGGCTAATCTGGAATGGATCGAGTGTAGGCTTGGGATAAGTCCTCCCCTCTTCTCTTCTATTTCCAAAAGGAAAACAAAGGCCCAAAACAAAAGGGAATTTCCCATTCAAAGTATCTTTCCAAAAGAAAGAAACCAGAATTCAAAAGAAAAATTGATTCTCTTGTGAAAAAGAGGGATTAAAGAAAAAATACTCCCAAAGGGAGACCCTCGATGAAAAAAAGGAAAAAAGAGGCCAAAAAGCTCAAAAAGAGCAGTTTTCCGCCTTCTATGCCTCAAACCACGGGACGCTTCAGAAGGGACCGTGGTATCTCTTTCCCATCCCTGGCTTATCCAAAGCTAAAGCATGGTTCATTTCAAGGAATCCTAAAGTAAAAATAGGATTTACTTACTTGAATTTCATCTTGTTTGAGAATTCGACGTTTCGAGTAAGGTGTAGGAATTTGAAATACAACTTGTTTTCTCATAAAACCTCCACTAGATAAGCGAGTGTTAAGACTCAAACAAGGGCAAGCACAGAGAGCTCGAGATCCTTAGGATCGAGACTCAAGACAGTTGTCCCTTTTGTAAATAGTTTTGTAAATAAGTTTTGAAAATCGAACATCGAACAGCATAGGATCTGCTCACTTGGAGCAACAGGCCTTGTAAGTCTCTAGAGTTCGACCACATCTGGTCTTTGGGAGGTCGCCACTCTTGGCACCACACTCATGTCATGCATCTGCATTCCACGCATGGCACTTGCATAAACATGATCCCATTTTAGGACCAGATTCCATAGCAAACCCTTTGGTGTGATATCTCCTCCTACCAGAGTTTATAAATTGAGATTTTTGCTAAAAATTGGGACGATCCCATATTCTTCGTGGCTAGATCTAGGGAGACATTGAAAGGGGTGTTTGTCATCTTTACCCTTATCCAAATCGATTTGGACAAGGCCAAAGAGGGGCATCTGTAAACACCCCGAAATCCCACGAATTTCTCAAATCCATCTGGTTTTGTAAAAGCAGCCCCAAAGGGCCATTTTGAGTCTGGAAACCCAGGAGCCTTCCAGACAACCCTGTATATATGTTTTGAACTCTGTATTTCAAAAATATACAATATGGTTTTTGAAAACCTTTTAAAACATGTTTTGGAACCCCGAAGCAGCTTGGCCTAAACCAGACAGGACTAGGAGAGCTAAGGAGAGCCCGGAACTAGAGCACATGTCGAGCCCGGCACAACAACTCTTGTATCAAATCCACACCCCCAGGATCTCGAACGTCCAAGACCCTGTTATCATCGAAACATTGTTTGAAGTCATCTCCGGAAGGTGAAAATAGAGGCGGACGATCATGTTGGCGAAGACCCAACACAGACGGAGCACTGATGCTGTCAGGCCCCGCACAAACCGTTCATTTCGAACACAGCACGAAGGAGTCAGAGTTCAGTTTGGATCGGATCTGGACCATATATATCTAGATCCCAATCCAAACCCATGTATGGACTTGGATTTGGATTTGGATTCAAAAATCCAATCCAATATCCATATCCATGGCCCACATCACCTTCTCATAAATGGAGGTGGGGCCCACTTGAATTTCACATGGGATTATGGGCATGAGAGAGAGTGAGGGTGGATAAGATCAAGTGTGTGTTGTAATTAAGCTTGACTTGTGTGTCAAGTTTGGGGTTAATCATGTGGGTTAGCCTAATTAAGTAGGTTTAAGCTTGTAATTAGCCAAAAACCTAACCTAGGGCTGCACCAACATGATGTGGTTGAGGTCCATGGGCCATGCAAAGGGAGCTCCTTCACCTAAACCTAACCAAAAATACCTAATCCTAGCCTTCCACCCTAATCCGCCCCTAATCTGAGCCTAATCACCTAACCTACTTCCCTAATCCCAACCTAATCACCTAACCCACTTCCCTAATCCTTCCCTAAACCTAGGTTAATTTCCCTAAACCTAGCCTAATCCTAGCCTAATCACCTAACCTAGCTCACTAAACCTCACCCTAGAAGCAACCCACCTAACCAAACCCTAAACCCCTAAACCACCCCTAGCCTACAACCTACCCAAACCACTTGTATTTAAAATATCTGGCCCTCCCCTTTCCAGCCCACCTTATCATCATACCACCCTACCTAAACCACCTAACCACTACCCCAAACCCAGCCCTAACCGACCTAACCCAACCCTATATAACCCCCCCCCCCTTTTGGGGCGGGTTTCATCACCTAACAGCCCCATCTTCCCAGCCGGGTCCTCCACCTCCCCACCTCAGCCGAATCACCACCTGCTCCACATCCTGCCACCACCTGCTCCACATCCCGCCACCACCACCACCATCATCCGGCTGACTCCTTACTACCCGCCACCATCTCTTCACCCGGTAAGTCCCCTACATCTTACCTTACTACTTCTTCACTCCCTCTCCACTCTCAGCCACCTAATCCACTCCCATACCACCCTAACACCAGCCCTTCCACTTGCTGCCATCAGCCCCACTCAGCCAAACCCGTAGCCACCCTAACTACCCGCCACCACTAAACTCCCCTAGTCGGCCACTCCAACCGACTGTTGCCCCTTCACTCGGCCAGCAACCCGCCAACCTTAGGTGCCCCATTAGATCTTCCCTTGAGCTTCCCTTAGTGCCATACTCCCTTAGTGACCCTACTTAGGTCCTTTAACCCAACACACCAAAAATAGCCCTTTGCTAGCAGCCGACCACCTTTAAGGCGCCTCTTCCGCGCGCCAAGGACACTCGGCCAGCACCTCTTGCCGTTCAACCTCGCGGAGCTCCCTTTTGCAGCCCAAGGCGAAGGCCAAGCCCACGCTCAAGCAAGGCATCTTCGGACCAGCTATTAGTAAGTGCCTAACTCGGTCTTTAGTTGTATACTTGCTTGAGATTCAATTCGATACGGGGTTGTAATAACGGAGCATAGTCTCCCCCTGCTTGTAATAACGTGGCTTGGCACACCCACACACGTGCACTCTCTTAGTTGTGCACGATTTTGAACACACACGGGCCTAATCAGCCCCTAATACATAAATATATACATATACTTTAATTTTGTAGGGTTTTGCTTAAGTTGGGTGTGTTGTCTTTCAATTCAAGCACTCACACACATTGAGCCTTCGCTCTTATTTGAAAGACCCAAGTAAGGGCCGACCTATACTATTTGGGTTTTCATTTCATGTCGTGTGTGTAAGTCTTTCAATTCAAGCACTCACACACATTGAGCGTTTGCTCTTATTTGAAAGACCCAAGTAAGGGCCGACCTATACTATTTGGGTTTTCATTTCATGTCGTGTGTGTAAGTCTTTCAATTCAAGCACTCACACACATTGAGCCTTCGCTCTTAGTTGAAAGACCCAAGTAAGGGCCGACCTATACTATTTGGGTTTTCATTTCATGTCGTGTGTGTAAGTCTTTCAATTCAAGCACTCACACACATTGAGCCTTCGCTCTTATTTGAAAGACCCAAGTAAGGGCCGTGTTATACTATTTGGGCTTTCATTTCATGTCGTGTGTGTTGTCTTTCAATTCAAGCACTCACACACATTGAGCCTTCGCTCTTATTTGAAGGACCCAAGTATGGGCCGACCTATACTATTTGGGTTTAATTTCATGTTGTGTGCGTAGTACTTCAATTCAAGCACACTCACACACAGTGAGCTTTCGCTCTTATTCCCAAGACCTTAGTCAAGGCCATACTGTAAGTTATATTTGGGTTTAATTTCATGTCGTGTGTGTAAGTCTTTCAATTCAAGCACGCACCCACATTGAGCCTTCGCTCTTATTTTGCAAGACCCAAGTAAGGGCCCATATACCTACTCTATATCTCCCTTCGGCATTTACTTTACAAGTCATTTCCCTTCAGTTATTTTCCTTCGGTTATTTCCCTTCAGTTATTTCCCTTCGGTTATTTCCCTTCGGCATTGTCTTTACATTCGGGTTTTCCCTTTGGAGTAGCGTGAGTTTGCATTGCATCTACGCCATACCACGAGGTAGGACGCATATTGCATCAAAGCAAGCCCCGCTCGAATTCTCCCATGTAGTGGAGTGTTCATAACACACAAACTAGGAGGCCCACAAAGGGATAAAAGAAAAGACTTAGGCACGTGCAAATCCACGTGATCTAAAAATTGCAATCGCATCTAAAAGACCCGAATTAGACACCTCGAACTGCTTCGTAGACTTTCTATCCCCAAAACTCGATTTTTGCAAAGCGTACAGACTGACCCTTGCGCATTGGTGCAAGAAGGTCTGCGACGACAAGAGCTCACTTGCTCACAGTCGCCACGATTAGAAGTCAGTTTAAATATATCTTCGCTAGCTTAGGTAAGCTAGCTGGCACGCCCTGTTTACATAAATAGGCCTTAGACGCACGAGAGGATCCACTCCAAGCCCAAGAAAGGTGGGGAGGCGTGGGGATTTTTCGTGCGTCTACAACCCCTAAACCACCCCACCTAAACCTAGCACACCATCTACCCAAAACCCCTTGTATCAAAATATCTGGCCCCTCCTCAAAACCAGCCCACCTTATCACCACACCACCACCCCTATACCACCTTACCACCCTCCTAATACCAGCCCCAACCGCCCTCTTCAGCCCTATATAAACCCCCCCCAAGGGGCGGGTTTTCCATCTTCTTCGATCTTCTTCCATCCTCTTTCCAGCCCAGCCGATCCCAGCCACCTTCCAGCCGAGTCTTCTACCTGCACCACCGCCACTCACCACCTTGCTCCACCTGCACCACCACACCCCAGCCGGCCAGCCACCCATCGCTACCATTTCCATCCGACCGAACCATCCACTTCAACCACCCGACTGCTTCTCTTTCATCCACCGCCTCTTCATTCGGTTAGTACCCCATCCTTCACTCTACCACTTCTTCACTCCCCCTCCACTCTTAGCCACCTACACCACCACCACCTCACCTCAACACCACCTACCTGCCATCCAACCCATTCGGCCCAACCTCAGCCACCTCAATCCCCGCCTAGAACTACTTCCCCTAGCAACACCCGGCCACTCCACCTAGCTCCCTAGGATCTGTCCCATATCACTTCACAACAGCCCCTAAGTCCACCTTATCCCATACCCTAGCTAGCTCCCTTCCCATCTACCACATCCTTAACCACCCTAGCAGCCGGCCACCACCAAGTCTCCCTTAGTCGGCCACTCCAACCGACTGTACACATCCACTCGGCCAGCCACCCGCCAACCTTAGGCACTCCCTTAGACACTCCCTTAAGCTCCCACTTACTGCCATCTTTCCTACTACTACACCCTCCCTTAGTGACCCTACTTAGTCACTTTAGCCCAACACGCCAAGGCAGCCCCCTTCACAACAGCCGACCACCTTCAAGGCGCCCTTCCCGCGCACCCAAGGCATCCGGCCAGCAGCCCCCCTTGCCATTCAAACTCCGAGGAGTTCCATCTTGCAGCCCAAGGCGAAGGCCAAGCCCACGCTCAAGCAAGGCATCTTCGGACCAGCTATAAGTAAGTGCCTAACTCGGTCCTTAGTTGTAGACTTGCTTAAATTCAATTTGATACGGGGTTGTAATAACGGATCATAGTCTTCCCCCGCTTGTAATAACGTGGTTTGGCACGGCACACCCACACACACGTGCACTCTCTTAGTCGTGCACGATTTCGAACACACACGGGCCTAATCAGCCCCTAATATATAAATATATGTATATACTTTAAATTACGTAGGGTTTTGCTTAAGTTGGGTGTGTTGTCTTTCAATTCAAGCATGCACACACATTGAGCCTTCACTCTTATTTGTAAGACCCAAGTAAGGGCCGTGTTATACTATTTGGGTATCATTTCATGTTGTGTGCGTAGTACTTCAATTCAAGCACTCACACACATTGAGCCTTCGCTCTTATTTGTAAGACCCAAGTAAGGGCCGTGTTATACTATTTGGGTTTAATTTCATGTTGTGTGCGTAGTCCTTCAATTCAAGCACTCACACACATTGAGCTTTCGCTCTTATTCCCAAGACCTTAATCAAGGCATATTGCAAGTTATATTTGGGTTTTATTTCATGTCGTGTGTGTAAGTCTTTCAATTCAAGCACGCACCCACATTGAGCCTTTGCTCTTATTTGCAAGACCCGAGTAAGGGCCCATATATACCTTATATACGTATATCCCTTCGGCAATTTCCCTTCGGTTATTTCCCTTCGGCATTTACATTTCAAGTCATTTCCCTTCAGTATTGTCTTTACATTCGGGTTTTCCCTTTGGAGTAGCGTGAGTTTGCATTGCATCTACGCCATACCACGAGTTAGGGCGCATATTGCATCAAAGCAAACCCCATACTCCTGCTCAAATTCGCCCCATGTAGTGGAGTGTTCATAACACACACCTAGGTGCCCCATAAAGGGATAAAAAGAAAGACTTAGGCACGTGCAAATCCATGTGATCTAAAATCTGCAATCGCACTAAAAAGACCTGAATCAAACACCTCAAACCGCTTTCGTAGGCTTTTTGTACCCTAAAACTTGATTTTTAAAGCGTACAGACTGACCCTTGCGCATCGGTGCAAGAAGGTCTGCGACGACAAGAGCTCACTTGCTCACAGTCGCCACGTTAGAAGTCAGGTTAAAATATATCTTCGCTAGCTTAGGTAAGCTAGCTGGCACGCCCTGTTTATACAAATAGGACTTAGACACATGAAAAGGTTCGCCCCAGGCCTAAGAAACCAAGGGAGGTGGAGGTTTTTCGTGTCTACAATGATGCCCCTAGATTTTTCAAAATTTTTTGGCCTTGTATGAGTGCTTCATATTCAACCATATTATTTGAGCATGAAAAATCTAGTTGAATGACAATTGGGATTTCTTCCTTTTAAGGAGATATGAGGATGATTCCCACACCTACCCTTTGTTGATTCTTTGCCCCATCAAAATACATTCTCCGTACTTGATCTTCATTAAAACAATTTGCCAAAACATGGTTTTGAAATTCATTGGCAAATATGCCTTAATCGGGCATTTCATCAAGTATGGGATATGTATCTTCAAGAGGCAATTCAGCTATATGATCGGCTAGGGCTTGTCCCTTAATAGAGGTTTGATGATAAAACTTTAAATCATTCTCCATTAAGAGGAGTTGCCATTTACCTAGCTTACCTATTAGGATAGGTTTTTCAAATAAGTGCTTGATGGGATCAAGCTTAGACACTATCCAAATCTCATGATCTAGGAAATAATGTCTAAACTTTTGGCAAGCCCACACCAAGGCCAAGCACGTTTTCTCTATGGCTTGATAATTTCTTTCATACCCTAATAGAGTTTTCGAAATATAGTAAATAACATACTCCTTAAGACTATCATCTTCATATTGAGCAAGCAAAGCACCCAATAGCATACTCCTTAAGAGTTTCAATCTTTCAAAAGCTTTTTGACAATCGACATCCCATTCAAATTTAATCCCTTTTCTCAAAACCTATTGAAAGGTTCGCATCTTGTTGCTAAATTGGAGATGAATCTCCTAATTGCTTGGAGTCAACCTTGGAGGCTTCGGATTTGGGTCAAGTTGGAGGGTGGAGGCATGTCTATGATGGCTCAACACTTAGAAGGGTTGACTTCTATGCCCCTTTGGCTTACCATTGTAAACAACCCGAAATCCCACGAATAACTTAAAACAAACTTGGTTTTGTAAAAGCAGCCCCAAAGGGTCATTTTTGAGTTTGGAAACCCAAGAGCCTTCCAGACAACCCTGTATATATGTTTTAAACTTCATATTTCAAAAATATATAATATAGCTTTTAAAACCTTGCTAAAACACGTTTTTGAAACCCCGAAGCAGCTTGGCCCGATCAAGACAGGACCAGGAGAGCTAAGAAGAGCCCGGAACCGGAGCACATGTCGAGCCCGGCACAACAACTCTTGTATCTGATTCACACCCCCAGGATCTCGAACGTCCAAGACCCTGTTCTTATCAAAATATCCTTTGAAGTCATCTCCGGAAGGCAGAAACGGAGGCGGACGACCATGATGGCAAAGACCCAACGCAGACGGAGTACTGATGCTGTCAGGCCCCGCACGAATCATCCGTTTCAAACCCAGCTCGAAGGAGTCAGAGTTCAGTTTGGATTGGATCTGGACCATATATATCCAGATTCCAATCCAAACCCATATGTGGACTTGGATTTGGATTTGGATCCAAAGATCCAATCCAATATCCATATCCATGGCCCACATCAGCTTCTCATAAATGGAGGTGGGGCCCACTTGAAATTCACGTGGGATATTGGGCATGAGAGAGAGTGGGGGGGGTGAAAAATATCAAGAGTGTTGTATTAAGCTTGACTTGTGTGTCAAGTTTGGGTTTAATCATGTGGGTTAGCCTAATTGAGTGGGTTTAAGCTTGTAATTAGCTAAAACCTAACCTAGGGCTGCACCAACATGGGGTGATCAAGGTCTATGGGCCATGCTAAGGGAGCTCCTTCACCTAAACCTAACCCAAAATGCCTAAACCTAGCCTAAACCCCTAATCCACCCCTAATCTGAACCTAATCACCTAACCCACTTCCCTAATCCCGTCCTAATCCCAACCTAATCACCTAACCCACTTCCCTAATCCTTCCCTAAACCTAGATTAATTTTCCTAATCCTAGCCTAAACCTAGCCTAATCACCTAACCTAGCTCACAAAACCTCACCCTAAAACCCAACCACCTAACCTAGCCCTAAACCCCTAAACCACCCTTAGCCCACAATCTACCCAAACCCCTAGTTTTAAAATATCTGGCCCAACCCTTTCCAGCCCACCTTATCTACATACCACCCTACCTAAACCACCTAACCACTACCCTCAGCCCAACCCTAACCGACCTACCCTTCCCCTATTTAAACCCCCTCCCTTGGGGGCGGGTTTTGGAAGGGGGAACCACCATCTCACCCAGCCGGGCCCTCTCCTTCCCCCACTTCCTCACCTAGCCAGGACCACTCTCCATCACCTTCGCCTGCTCCACCTGCTCCATCAGCTCCACCTGCACCGCCACCATCCCTCTTCCATCCACCACCATCTCACCCAGCCGGACGCCACCATCTTCATCCAACCGAACCAGCCAAGAGCCTACCGGCCCGCCTGCTTCTCCTTGCCTTCCACCGCCTCTCCCCATTCGGTAAGTACCCTGCACCTTACCTAGCCCCCTTCTCTACTCCCTCTCCACTCCCAGCCACCCACCACACCATCACCCTAGTCAACCTAGCACAAACCGTCGGCCACTACCTAGCCATCATATCCCATTCGGCCTTCCCCTAGGTGTCCCATTCGGCCTTCCCATAAATTCTCCTTTACGTCCAGCTTTCCCTAAACTCTCAACTCCCCTAGTGACCCTAAGAACCCACTTATTCAGCCCCTTTAAATCCCCACCTTGAGGCGACACCTACTTGCCACCGGCCACCTTCGAGGCGCCTATCCCGCGCCCCACTTGTAGCCGGCCAGCACCTTTGATCACCTATCTTCGCGAAGCTCCCGTTTGCAGCCCAAGGCCAAGCCCACGCTCAAGCAAGACCTCTACGGACCAGCTACTCGTAAGTGTCTAAACTCGGTTTTTAGTTGTACACTTGCTTGAGATTCAATTTGATACGGGGTTGTAATAACGGAGCATAGTCTCCCCCCGCTTGTAATAACGTGGCTTGGCACAACCACACACGTGCACTCTCTTAGTCGTGCACGATTTTGAACACACACGGGCCTAATCAGCCCCTAATATATAAGTGTACATATACTTTCATTTTCGAAGGGTTTTTGTTTAAGTTGGGTGCGTTGTCTTTCAATTCTAGCACTCACACACATTGAGCTTTCGCTCTTATTTGAAAGACCCAAGTAAGGGCCGACCTATACTATTTGGGTTTCATTTCATGTCGTGTGAGTAAGTCTCTCAATTCAAGCACTCTCACACACATTGAGCTTTTGCTCTTATTTGAAAGACCCAAGTAAGGGCCGACCTATACTATTTGGGTTTCATTTCATGTCGTGTGAGTAAGTATTTCAATTCAAGCACTTTCACACACATTGAGCCTTCGCTCTTACTCCCAAGACCTTAGTAAAGGCCTTATTGCAGTTATATTTGGGTTTCATTTATATCGTGTGTGTAGTACTTCAATTCAAGCACTCTCACACACATTGAGCCTTCGCTCTTACTCCCAAGACCTTAGTCAAGGCCATACTGCAATTTATATTTGGGTTTAAATTTCATGTCGTGTGTGTAAGTCTTTCAATTCAAGCACGCACCCACATTGAGCCTTCGCTCTTATTTGCAAGACCCGAGTAAGGGCTCATATACATAAGATATATACATATCTCCCTTCGGTTATTTCCCTTCGGTTATTTCCCTTCGGTTATTTCCCTTCTGTTATTTCCCTTCAGTATTGTCTTTACATTTCGGGTTTTCCCTTTGGAGTAGCGTGAGTTTGCATTGCATCTACGCCATACCACGAGGTAGGACGCATATTGCATCAAAGCAAGCCCCGCTCGAATTCGCCCATGTAGTGGAGTGTTCATAACACACAAACTAGGTGGCCCGAAAAGGGATAAAAGAAAAGACTTAGGCACGTGCAAATCCACGTGATCTAAAATATGCAAATCGCATCTTAAAAACCCGAAATAGACACCTCGAATCGCTTCGTAGACTTTCTCCCCAAAACTCGATTTTTGCAAAGCGTACAGACTGACCCTTGCGCATCGGTGCAAGAAGGTCTGCGACGACAAGAGCTTACTTGCTCACAGTCGCCACGTTTACAAGTCAGTGTTCAAAATATCTTCGCTAGTTTAAGTAAGCTAGCTGGCACGCCCTATTTGTATACATAGGCCTTAGACACACGAGAAGATCCACTCCAAGCCCCCGAAAGAGGCGCAGAGGCGGGGATTTTCGCGCGTCTACAGGGATTGGCACGCCCGGTGGGACGTGAGCCTTTTCAAAAATCGAGTTTACTTGTAGAAATCTTGCGAAAATTTTGTAAAAAGGTGTCGTTTTAACTTGTTTTCTTTGCTTGTACTTAGGAAATTTTGAAAAAGCTTGAAAAGCATGTCAAAATCCAATCCAAGTGAAGTGTCGAGCCAAGGCTCATGTGCATCAAGTTCTCACTCTAGGAGGATTTTCAAAAACAAAATAAAACTAGATGAAATCGAGGACTTGAGAAGGGAGTTTGAGGCCAAAATCGATGCTCTCAGCCAAGAGGCTGAAGTAGGCGATTCATGTTCATCAAACGGTGAACAAAGGCCTAAAAAGAAATATGAAAAAACTCGCAAGCAAAAAGAGGCCTCCGTAATGGAAGGCAACCAATACCACGAGTCCTTCACACAAAAGGACCGTAAAGCCCTACAGCAGCTGCTGAAAGGGCAGAATAAAGAGAAAAGAAGCTACGCCCTGTCTGATTTCCTTCCTATGGATTACGAAACAGACAGTGACGATGAAATACCGAACTTCCATCGGTATGATGGCATGGGAGACCCTAGGTCTCACTTGCAGCTTTTCTCACGTCGAGCCCATAAGAAGAAAAAGGACTCGATGAAATGGGTGTATTGGTTCCCTCTATCCCTTAAAGGCACAGCTGCCAAATGGCTGGCTTCCTACGACTTAAGCCAGTTCGCTACTTTTGAAGAGTTAGCGAACTGCTTCATGCAAAGATTTGCACACAACGTGGAAGTCACGCCAACCCTGAATACCTGAAGGGATACAAAGCAAGGCATGAACGAAGACGTGCATGCCTTCATTATAAGATGGAGGTCGCTTTTAGGCCAAGTGCGAGAGCCTATATCCGAAGGATGCGCAGTAATGCTCATCCTGGACAATTTTAAAAGCGAGTTAAAAACCCTTCTCTCGCTCCATGAGATTTCAACTTTCCATAAGTTGATCAAAAAGGCCTCCCTTTTCGAAACCAATTTGCGAAAAAGGACGTACGACCACTTATGGAAAGGAAGTGCCATTCCAAAAACCCGTTTGGAAAAGCCCATCGTATATGGGCTGCCCACGACGGACAAAGGGGCAAAGCCCCATAAAATCGCCAATGTCCGGGTGGATCCAGGCATGGCGGGCACTTCTAAAAATTTTGAAAAATTAGAAAATAAGAGAGAACGTAATTTTCAAAAATCGGTTGAAAAACGGGAGTACACTCCGCTGGGGCAACCTGTGTCGGAGGTCCTAGACCTCTTACTTGCCCAGAGCATGATCGAACTCCCTGAAATCCCCGAAGGAGTCACTTCCAAAGGGGTGTATTTAAATCGATTTTGCAAGTATCATCGGCTTAAAGGCCATGATACTAAACGCTGCTTCTCTCTTCTAAATAAAATTGAGAACTTGATAGCAGAAGGCCGGCTCCAGGTCACTGCGGAACCTGAGCCACCTCAAGCTATCTTCAAGGAACCCTTTCCCAAACACGCCAGTGGCAGTGGGAAAGGAAAGGAGGTATGTACCCTCACCATTTCCAAGGAACTAGCGCAAAAGCCAGAACCTGGTCGACCTACTTGCGCGCCCATCCTTGTATTATACAAGAGGCCCGCCCAAGTCGTCATTCGGGTACCACCAAAAGTGGAAACCCCGGTAAAACCAGTTTTAAAAATCCAAGGTTCTCCTCAGCTCATCCTTAGAGCCAAGTCTAGCACGAACCCTAGGCTGGTCGTGGGGGAAGTCACTAGATCCGGGAGGATCTATCAACCCCCGCACCTTCAAGGTGCTCAAAAGGTGGTCAGTGTGCCTGGCCCCTCAAAAGCATGTATCCCTAGTGGTCTGCCAAAAGCAGATAAGGACAAAGTCATCCTAAATCCTTATGATTTCGAAAACCACCTTTCAAAGATTCCTATTCACATGTCTATCCTAGAGCTTATCAAAACCTCGCCTAGGCATAGACTTGTATTAGAGAAAATTCTCGAAAGGGCCAAGGTTGATTCGAACATAAGTCCGGAATCCTTGTCTGCCCAAGTGGCTTTATTAGGAGCAAAATCGCCCATCACCTTTTCGGAAGATGATATAGATAGACCCTACGAAACCCATAACCAGGCCCTGCATATCGAGGTGGTTCTAAACAACCACTCTCTGGACAGGTGCCTAGTCGATGGTGGAGGAGGGCTCAACATCCTTCCACTTCACGTGGCGTACAAAATCGGAGTCACCTTGACTTCAGTGAACCCAAGCCCCATCGTTATCACTGGATACGATGAGAATGCGTCTAGGCCTTTAGGATCCATCGAACTCCCAATGGAAACGGGAGGGATCGAACACACGGGGGTGTTCCATGTCTTGGACATCCACCTCCATTATAACCTGTTGCTGGGAAGACCCTGGATACACAGTTTGTGCGCTGTGTCATCCACCTTCCACAGGTGTGTCAAGATCCCTTTTAGGGACCAGGTCGTAGTGATCCTAGGTGAGAGTCACCCACAGCTTCAGGGGATCATAAACTCCCCTTGTTTATCAAGCTCCTAGGCCCATGAGGCTAACCTGGGGCAAATTATGGTTGAGCCACCTTGGCTCGTGTTGAACAACCCTAGGAAGGTTGTATGCGTGAAGGGGTCGCCCAAAGCAGGTCCCCTCCCGACTCTAATCCTCCTAGGAAAACCCAAACGTTCCCTATTTCCAAAACCCCTGGACAAAAGGCCATACGAGCCTAATATGGACGATAGCATGTTCCAGGACCACGACTTATATCCCATCTTTTCAAAAAACAAAAGGTCGTGGAACATGTTATTGAACATGGGCTACACGCCCTACAAAAGTCTAGGGGCACAAAACCAGGGTCTCCTAGAGCCCATCCTTCCTAGGGCCAACCCAAGCCGATATGGGATCGGCTATACTCCCCGAATACCGCCAGAGCCACCCCTTGCGACCACCTGGGTCAAGGGTGCCCCGGAGCCTGTCTTAGAAGAGACCTACGATTTAGACCTCCTATTCCGAGTCTAACCCGTAGTGTTTTCCCTTTGTAGGTATGACGGAAGATCCCTTTTTCTAAAAATACCAAAAACATTTGAAAACTTAAAATCAAAAAAATCGATAAACAAGAAAACCAAAAACAATGGAAAAACAAAAACTCGAAAAAAGAGTGCTTTATATAGTCCCCAAAGTTCTTGTTTTACAAAAACCCAAAAAAATCGAAAATTTGGAAAATACCAAAAAGATTTTGTACATAGCTGCTCCTGGTAGGACTTTGGCAAAAGAAAAGGATTTCGAAAGAAACGTCGTCTGCATAGCCAGACCAAAAATTTCGAAATCACTTGAAAATCCAAGTACAAAACCAGGTCATTTTGAAAACCACGCATCAAGTTCCCTCGGGTCTATAGCCCACGAGAATGATCAAAGCCCAGAAGTGGATCCCCTTGAGGAAGATCCCACTTCTGAGCTCCCAGAATTTCATAGAATTCTTGATTTTGAAAGACCTTCCCAATCAGTAGGAGGAGATCTCATAGAGGTAAACCAAGGGGATGATTCCAATCCCAAAACCATCAAAATAGGCGCATGCTTGCATGAAACTGAAAAGTTTGCATTCATTGCATTTCTACGAACCTATTTAGATGTGTTTGCATGGACGTATGAAGACATGCCGGGCATAGATCCCAGCATAGTCGAGCATCGTCTTCCCTTAGATGCAGGTGTAAAACCCATAAAGCAGAAGCTTAGGAAAATACACCCGAATGTACACACGCAAGTCAAAGAGGGTTTAGAAGATCTGCTAAAAGCCGGATTTATAAAACCCATTGCGTATTCTGATTGGTTGTCAAATATCGTTGTGGTTCGAAAAACCAATGGGAAAATTCGAATATGCATCAATTTTAGAAACCTGAATAAAGCCACTCCAAAGGATAATTATCCTTTACAAAACATAGATTTGATAGTCGATAGTACTGCAAATCATGAAATGTTTTCATTCATGGATGGCTATTCAGGCTATAATCAAATCAAACTAAGTCCACGAGATCAGGGTAAGACCGCCTTCACAACTCCATGGGGCACGTACTGCTATACAGTCATGCCCTTTGGTTTGAAAAATGTTGGCGCAACATACCAACGAGCCATGAACACGATCTTCCATGATCAAATTCATGAGCTTGTAGAAGTGTATGTAGATGATCTCTTGGCAAAATCCAAAACCCGATGCACCCATATCGAATGTTTACAAAAGATTTTCGAAAGGCTTAGGCTTTACAAAGTAAAGCTAAACCCTCAAAAATGTGTGTTCGGGATAGAATCAGGGAAGCTTCTAGGCTTTATGGTGAGCCAAAGGGGAATAGAAGTCGATCCCTCTAAGTGTCGAGCCATCATAGACATGGCTCCACCCTCCAATCTCACCCAAATCCGTAGCCTCCAGGGTCGATTACAATCGGTGCGCCGATTCATATCGAATCTGGCAACTAGATGCGAACCCTTCAACAAACTGTTGAGGAAGGGTACGAAATTCTTATGGGATGACGAATGCCAAAAGTCCTTCGAGAGACTGAAGGCATACTTGGTTAATCCCCCCGTTTTGAATCCTCCAAAACAAGGAAAACCGCTTTTATTATACATCTCCGTGCATATGAATGCTTTAGGAGCCCTGTTGGCTCAATACGAGGATGACACCCATAAGGAGTATGCCATCTACTATATTTCGAAAACTCTCTTGGCTTATGAACGAAATTATCAAGCCATGGAGAAGACGTGCTTGGCCCTAGTCTGGGCCTGCCAGAAGTTCAGACACTATTTCCTAGATCATGAGATCTGGATAGTGTCCAAGCTTGATCAAATCAAGCACTTGTTCGAAAAAACCATTCTCACGGGAAGATGGGGCAAATGGCAACTCCTTCTAATGGAGTATGATCTGAAATACCATCACCAGATCTCCATTAAGGGGCAAGCCCTAGCAGATTACGTGGCTGAATTCCCCTTAGAGGACGCATATCCCACTCTTGCCGAAATGCCTGATGAAGGCATATTGCAAAACCATTTTCAAAACCACATTTTGGCAAATTCTTTCGAAAACCAAGTGTGGAAGATGCACTTCGACGGGGCACGAAACCAACGAGGGGCTGGTGCCGGGAACATCCTAATCTCCCCTGAAAAGGGCGAGATTCCCATAGCAGTCCGCTTAGATTTCGAATGTTCCAACAACGTAGCTGAGTATGAAGCACTCATACAAGGCTTAAGGATTTCAAAAACTCTAGGGGCATCATGCATCGAGGTCTTTGGAGATTCGCTCCTTGTCATAAACCAGGTTTTAAAAATTTGGCAAGTACGTAATGAGAAACTACTTCCATATCACGAGTTGGCCACTCGATTGGTCCAATCCTTCCAGTCGTGTAAGCTCACACACGTGGGAAGAGAGGACAATGGCATCGCCGATGCCCTCTCCTCCTTGGGCTCAGCCCTGAAGGTCGATCCCATTTCAAGGACCAGATCTTTGGAAATATGGCATGCGCCCCATCCATCCACACACGACTTGGATATTTGCCAAAACAACCCAGAGTCTATTGAAAAACCCTGGTTCTATGACATAAAACAATTTTTAAAAAATGGGGGATTCACCGAGGATCCCACATCCAAAGATAAGGCATTCATTCGTAAGATTTCGACCCGATACACCATTCTGGGTGGGGTCTTATACAAAAAGAGTTTTACCGGCATTCTGCTTAGGTGTATCGACCTAGAGGAGGCTAGGATAGTGATGCACGAGTTCCACGATGGAGAATGTGGAGGTCATGTTAATGCCAACATGATGGCAATGAAAATACTTAGAGGGGGTTATTTTTGGTCCACCCTGAAAAAGGATTGTCACGATCATGTTAGGAAGTGTCATCCATGTCAAGTGCATGGGCACGCCATTCATATCCCTTCATCTACATTGCATTCCGTGGTCAGCCCCTGGCCATTTACCATGTGGGCGTTTGACATAGTAGGCCCAATATTTCCAAAGGCCTCGAATGGGCATCGTTTTATTTTAGCAGCCACGGAGTATTTCTCCAAGTGGGTGGAAGCCATTTCCCTAACGAATGTAATGGGGCAACATGTGGTGGCTTTCATCCGGAGGAATATCTTGGCTCGATTTGGGGTTCCACGAGACCTTGTGTCTGATAATGGTACCCCATTCAAGAATGAGCGGATGGTTAAGTTGTGCAACACGTATGGCATAACTCACCACTTCTCCTCGCCCTACTACCCTCAAGGCAACGGCCAAGCCGAAGCTACAAACAAGACTCTCATTGGTATCGTTGAGAAAACCTTAGAGAAGGGTAGGATATGGCACGAGAAGCTGGATGAAGCCTTATGGGCTTATAGGACTTCCATCCGGACTCCCACGAATGCCACACCATTCGAGTTGGTCTATGGCACAAACGCCATTCTTCCCATTCATACCCAACTGCATTCATTCCATACATCCAATGCACTCGACCTCCCCCTAAAGACGCTTCAGCATGCTAGGATGGCCGAACTAGATTTGCTAGATGAGAGGCGACTCCTTGCCATGGATCATGCTCGCGCATACCGGCAAAGGATAGCCCGACATTATAGCAAACACATGAGACCTCGTCACTTTGAAGTGGGAGATCTGGTCTTGAAAACCATCCACCATCGTGGCCCACACCCCCTAGGCAAGTGGCGCCCCAACTGGGATGGACCCTATGTTGTACGAGCAACCACTACGAACAATTCGTATTGGTTGATCGATGTAGAAGGTAGGAATTTAGCAGATCCTATCAATATTCAATACTTAAAGAAGTATCATGTGTAGGATCTGGATTAAATTCTAGTTTTCGAAAATTTTAGAGGGATAGCTGCCCTGAGACATGTGAATAAGGTGCAAAGGCAACTCGTGTGACCCTGAGCGAGAGAATTCGCACTTGTGAAAGAGTGGAGTTTTCAAAATCGTGGTTCCATTTCAAAATGCTTCTCCTTACAAAGAAAGGCCTAGTTCAACATAGCAAGATACTTGCAAGTAGTACGTGCTATTTCTAAATAGGCTAATCTGGAATGGATCGAGTGTAGGCTTGGGATAAGTCCTCCCCTCTTCTCTTCTATTTCCAAAAGGAAAACAAAGTTCCAAAACAAAAGGGAATTTCCCATTCAAAGTCTCTTTCCAAAAGAAAGAAACCAGAATTCAAAAAGAAAATCGATTCTCTTATGAAAAAGAGGGATTAAAGAAAAAATACTCCCAAAGGGGGACCCTCTATGATAAAAAAAGGAAAAAGAGGCCAAAAGCTCAAAAAGAGCAGTTTTCCGCCTTCTATGCCTTAAACCACGGGACGCTTCAGAAGGGACCGTGGTATCTCTTTCCCATCCCTGGCTTATCCCAAGCTAAAGCATGGTTCATTTCGAGGAATCCTAAAGTAAAAATAGGATTTACTTACTTGAATTTCATCTTGTTTGAGAATTCGACGTTTCGAGTAAGGCGTAGGAATTTGAAATGAAGCTTGTTTTCTTATAAAACCTCCGCTAGATAAGCGAGTGTTAAGACTCAAACAAGGGAAAGCACGAAGAGCTTGAGATCCTTAGGATCGAGACTCAAGACAGTTGTCCCTTTTGTAAATAGTTTTTGTAAATAAGTTTTGAAAACCGAACATCGAACAGCATAAGATTTGCTCACTTGGAGCAATAGACCTTGTAAGTCTCTAGAGTTCGACCACATCTAGTCTCTGGGAGGTCGCCACTCTTGGCACCACACCCATGTCATCTGCATTCCACGCATGGTACTTGCATGAACATGATCCCATTTAGGACCAGATTCCATAAGTAAACCCTTTGGCGTGAAATCTCCTCCTACCAGAGTTTGTAAATTGAGATTTTGCTAAAATTGGGACGATCCCATGTTCTTCGTGGATAGATCTAGGGAGACATTAAAAGGGGTGTTTGTCATCTTTGCCCTTATCCAAATCTATTTGGACAAGGCCAAAGAGGGGCATCTGTAAACACCCCGAAATCCCACGAATTCCTTAAAACAAACTTGGTTTTGTAAAAGCAGCCCCAAAGGGCCATTTTTGAGTCTGGAAACCCAAGAGCCTTCCAGACAACCCTGTATATATGTTTTAAACTTCATATTTCAAAAATATATAATACAGCTTTTAAAACCTTGCTAAAACACGTTTTTGAAACCCCGAAGCAGCTTGGCCCGATCAAGACAGGACCAGGAGAGCTAAGAAGAGCCCGGAACTGGAACACATGTCGAGCCCGGCACAACAACTCTTGTATCTGATTCACACCCCCAGGATCTCGAACGTCCAAGACCCTATTCTTATCAAAATATCCTTTGAAGTCATCTCCGGAAGGCAGAAACGGAGGCGGACGACCATGTTGGCAAAGACCCAACGCAGACGGAGTACTGATGCTGTCAGGCCCCGCACGAATCGTCCATTTCGAACCCAGCTCGAAGGAGTCAGAGTTCAGTTTGGATTGGATCTGGACCATATATATCCAGATTCCAATCCAAACCCATATGTGGACTTGGATTTGGATTTGGATCCAAAGATCCAATCCAATATCCATATCCATGGCCCACATCACCTTCTCATAAATGGAGGTGGGGCCCACTTGAAATTCACGTGGGATATTGGGCATGAGAGAGAGTGGGGGGGGTGAAAAATATCAAGAGTGTTGTATTAAGCTTGACTTGTGTGTCAAGTTTGGGTTTAATCATGTGGGTTAGCCTAATTGAGTGGGTTTAAGCTTGTAATTAGCTAAAACCTAACCTAGGGCTGCACCAACATGGGGTGATCATGGTCTATGGGCCATGCTAAGGGAGCTCCTTCACCTAAACCTAACCCAAAATGCCTAAACCTAGCCTAAACCCCTAATCCACCCCTAATCTGAACCTAATCACCTAACCCACTTCCCTAATCCCGTCCTAATCCCAACCTAATCACCTAACCCACTTCCCTAATCCTTCCCTAAACCTAGATTAATTTTCCTAATCCTAGCCTAAACCTAGCCTAATCACCTAACCTAGCTCACTAAACCTCACCCTAAAACCCAACCACCTAACCTAGCCCTAAACCCCTAAACCACCCTTAGCCCACAATCTACCCAAACCCCTAGTTTTAAAATATCTGGCCCAACCCTTTCCAGCCCACCTTATCTACATACCACCCTACCTAAACCACCTAACCACTACCCTCAGCCCAGCCCTAACCGACCTACCCTTCCCTTATTTAAACCCCCTCCCTTGGTGGCGGGTTTTGGAAGGGGGAACCACCATCTCACCCAGCCGGGCCCTCTCCTTCCCCCACTTCCTCACCTAGCCGGGACCACTCTCCATCACCTTCGCCTGCTCCACCTGCTCCATCAGCTCCACCTGCACCGCCACCTTCCCTCTTCCATCCACCACCATCTCACCCAGCCGGACGCCCCCATCTTCACCCAACCGAACCAGCCAAGAGCCTACCGGCCCGCCTGCTTCTCCTTGCCTTCCACCGCCTCTCCCCATTCGGTAAGTACCCTGCACCTTACCTAGCCCCCTTCTCTACTCCCTCTCCACTCCCAGCCACCCACCACACCATCACCCTAGTCAACCTAGCACAAACCGTCGGCCACTACCTAGCCATCATATCCCATTCGGCCTTCCCCTAGGTGTCCCATTCGGCCTTCCCATAAATTCTCCTTTACGTCCAGCTTTCCCTAAACTCTCAACTCCCCTAGTGACCCTAAGAACCCACTTATTCAGCCCCTTTAAATCCCCACCTTGAGGCGACACCTACTTGCCACCGGCCACCTTCGAGGCGCCTATCCCGCGCCCCACTTGCAGTCGGCCAGCACCTTTGATCACCTATCTTCGCGGAGCTCCCGTTTGCTGCCCAAGGCCAAGCCCACGCTCAAGCAAGACCTCTACGGACCAGCTACTCGTAAGTGTCTAAACTCGGTTTTTAGTTGTACACTTGCTTGAGATTCAATTTGATACGGGGTTGTAATAACGGAGCATAGTCTCCCCCCGCTTGTAATAACGTGGCTTGGCACAACCACACACGTGCACTCTCTTAGTCGTGCACGATTTTGAACACACACGGGCCTAATCAGCCCCTAATATATAAGTGTACATATACTTTCATTTTCGAAAGGTTTTTGTTTAAGTTGGGTGCGTTGTCTTTCAATTCTAGCACTCACACACATTGAGCTTTCGCTCTTATTTGAAAGACCCAAGTAAGGGCCGACCTATACTATTTGGGTTTCATTTCATGTCGTGTGAGTAAGTCTTTCAATTCAAGCACTCTCACACACATTGAGCTTTCGCTCTTATTTGAAAGACCCAAGTAAGGGCCGACCTATACTATTTGGGTTTCATTTCATGTCGTGTGAGTAAGTATTTCAATTCAAGCACTTTCACACACATTGAGCCTTCGCTCTTACTTCCAAGACCTTAGTAAAGGCCTTATTGCAGTTATATTTGGGTTTCATTTATATCGTGTGTGTAGTACTTCAATTCAAGCACTCTCACACACATTGAGCCTTCGCTCTTACTCCCAAGACCTTAGTCAAGGCCATACTGCAATTTATATTTGGGTTTAAATTTCATGTCGTGTGTGTAAGTCTTTCAATTCAAGCACGCACCCACATTGAGCCTTCGCTCTTATTTGCAAGACCCGAGAGGGGCTCATATACATAAGATATATACATATCTCCCTTCGGTTATTTCCCTTCGGTTATTTCCCTTCGGTTATTTCCCTTCGGTTATTTCCCTTCTGTTATTTCCCTTCAGCATTGTCTTTACATTTCGGGTTTTCCCTTTGGAGTAGCGTGAGTTTGCATTGCATCTACGCCATACCACGAGGTAGGACGCATATTGCATCAAAGCAAGCCCCGCTCGAATTCGCCCATGTAGTGGAGTGTTCATAACACACAAACTAGGTGGCCCGAAAAGGGATAAAAGAAAAGACTTAGGCACGTGCAAATCCACGTGATCTAAAATATGCAAATCGCATCTTAAAAACCCGAAATAGACACCTCGAATCGCTTCGTAGACTTTCTCCCCAAAACTCAATTTTTGCAAAGCGTACAGACTGACCCTTGCGCATCGGTGCAAGAAGGTCTGCGACGACAAGAGCTTACTTGCTCACAGTCGCCACGTTTACAAGTCAGTGTTCAAAATATCTTCGCTAGTTTAAGTAAGCTAGCTGGCACGCCCTATTTGTATACATAGGCCTTAGACACACGAGAAGATCCACTCCAAGCCCCCGAAAGAGGCGCAGAGGCGGGGATTTTCGCGCGTCTACAACCATGAACCCTAAGAGTTTGCCCGATTCCACTCCAAAAACACATTTTTGAGAGTTTAGCTTCACTTTATAAAGCCTAAGTCTTTCGAAAACCTTTTGCAAAGATTCTATGTGTGTGCATCGAGTTTTTGATTTTACCAAAAGATCATCCACATATACTTCCAAAAGCTCATGGATTTGATCATAGAAAATAGTGGTCATGGCTCTTTGGTATGTGGCACCAGCAATTTTCAAACCAAATGGCATAACTGTGTAGCAGTATGTGCCCCAAGGTATTGTAAAATCAATTTTTTCCTGATCTTTTGATACTAACTTGATTTGATTATAACCCAAATAGCCATCCATGAAAGAAAACATTTCATGATTGGCAGTGCTATCCACTATCAAATCAATGTTTGGAAGAGGAAAATTATCTTTTGGAGTGGCTTTGTTCAAAATTTTAAAATCAATGCAAATTCAAATTTTCCCATTGGATTTTCGAACCACAACAATATTTGAAAGCCATTCCGAATAAGCAATGGGTTTTATAAATCCGACTTTTAAAAGGTCTTCTAAACCCTCTTTCAGTTGGGAGTGGACATTGGAATGGATTTTCCTAAGCTTTTACTTAACGGGTTTCGTATTGAGTTTTAAGGATAGATGATGTTCTATGATCTTAGGGTCTAGACCCGACTTGT
This sequence comes from Brasenia schreberi, assembly GCA_036023115.1. Taxonomy (NCBI): domain Eukaryota; kingdom Viridiplantae; phylum Streptophyta; class Magnoliopsida; order Nymphaeales; family Cabombaceae; genus Brasenia; species Brasenia schreberi. Next base: position 9,100,794 of record JAYKKT010000079.1, on the reverse strand, counting down.
CTTCATAGGTCCATGCAAATACATCCACATATGAATTCAAAAATGCAATGAATGATGCGTTTTCATGCTCATGCAAACATGTACCTATTTTGACACACTTTGGGTTAGGCTCATTCCCTAGATTGATTTTTACAAAATTCCCTCCTACGAAATTTGAAGGTTTTTCTAAGTCAAGGATTCTATGAAATTTGGGAAGCTCGGAGGCTTGATCTTCCTTATGGATGAGGTGATCTTCCTCCTTGCTTTGATCACTCTCAAGTGCTTTAATTTCTAGGAAAGTGTTAGGCACGAGAGTGGAGTTGTGAATGATGGGATTGGACAATTTTGGTTTTGATATATACATGGGTTTTTGTAAACACCCCAAAATCCCATGATTTTCCCAAATCACCTGGTTTTGCAAAAGTTGCCCCAAAGGGCTATTTTGAGTTTGGAAACCCAGGAGCCTTCCAGGCAACCCTTACATATGTTTAAACTATATATGTTTTAAAATATGTATAATATAGTTTTAAAACCTTTAAAAAGGTATTTTGAAACCCTGGAAAGCGACTTGGCAATCAACTCTTGTATCAGATTCATCCCTAGAATCTTGAACATCCAAGCCCCTATTATCAGCAAATCCATCGAAATGATCTTCGGAAGGTGAAAACAGAAGCGGACGACCATGTTGGCGAAGACCCAATGCAAGACGGAGTACTGATGTTGTCAGGCCCTGCTGTAAACACCCCGAAATCCCACGAATTTCTTAAACAAATCTGGTTTTGTAAAAACAGCCCCAAAGGGCCATTTTGAGTTTGGAAACCCAGGAGCCTTCCAAACAACCCTATATATATGTTGTAAACTTTATCTTTCAAAAACATATGATATAGCTTTTGAAAACCCTTTTAAAACATGTTTTGAAACCCCGAAGTGGCTTGGCCCGATCAAGACAGGACCAGGAGAGCCAAGAAGAGCCCAGAACCGGAGCACCTCTCGAGCCCGACACAGCAACTCTTGCATCTGATTCACACCCCAGGATCTCGAACGTCCAAGACCCTGTTCTTACCAAAATATCATTTGAAGTCATCTCCGGAAGGCAGAAACGGAGGCGGACGACTATGTTGGCGAAGACCCAACGCAGACGGAGTACTGATGCTGTCAGGCCCCGCACAAATCGTCCGTCTCGAACCCAGCTCGAAGGAGTCAGAGTTCAGTTTGGATTGGATCTGGACCATATATATCCAGATCCCAATCCAAACCCATATGTGGACTTGGATTTGGATTTGGATCCAGAGATCCAATCCAATATCCATATCCATGGCCCACATCACCTTCTCATAAATGGAGGTGGGGCCCACTTGAAATTCACGTGGGATATTGGGCATGAAAGAGAGTGGGGTTGAAAAATATCAAGAGTGTTGTATTAAGCTTGACTTGTGTGTCAAGTTTGGGTTAATCATGTGGGTTAGCCTAATTGAGTGGGTTTAAGCTTGTAATTAGCTAAAACCTAACCTAGGGCTGCACCAACATGGAGTGATCAAGGTCTATGGGCCATGCTAAGAGAGCTCCTTCACCTAAACCTAACCCAAAATGCCTAAACCTAGCCTAAACCCCTAATCCACCCCTAATCTGAACCTAATCACCTAACCCACTTCCCTAATCCCGTCCTAATCCTAACCTAATCACCTAACCCACTTCCCTAATCCTTCCCTAAACCTAGATTAATTTCCCTAATCCTAGCCTAAACCTAGCCTAATCACCTAACCTAGCTCACTAAACCTCACCCTAAAACCCAACCACCTAACCTAGCCCTAAACCCCTAAACCACCCTTAGCCCACGATTTACCCAAACCCCTAGTTTTAAAATATCTGGCCCAACCCCATCCAGCCCACCTTATCTACATACCACCCTACCTAAACCACCTAACCACTACCCACAGCCCAACCCTAACCGACCTACCCATCCCCTATTTAAACCCCCCTCCTTGTGGGCGGGTTTTCCAAGTGGGAACCACCCTTCCACCCAGCCGGGCCCTCTCCTTCTCCCTTCTCTCACCCAGCCGAGACCACTCCCCACCTCCGCCTGCTCCATTTGCTCCACCAGCCACCACCTGCCCGCAACCTTCCCTCTTCCATCCACCACCACCATTTGCCCAGCCGGACGCCACCACCTTCAACCCAACCGAACCAGCCGACAGCCACCTGCCCGCCACCTTCCCGCTTCATCCGCCACCTCTCCCCATTCGGTAAGTATCCTGCACCTTACCTAGTCCCCTTCTCTACCACCTCTCCACTCTTAGCCACCCATCCTACCTTCATCTCAGCCCCTTTGCCGCCACCACCTAAACCTAGCCGAACCTAGCATAACCCAAGTTGCTGACCACCACCTAGCCATCATCTCCTATTCGGCCAACTCCCCTAGGTGTCCTCTTCGGCCTTCCCACTAGCTCACCTTCTAGGTCCAGCTTCCCTAAACTCCCAACTCCCCTAGTGACCCTAAGAACCCACTCATTCAGCCATTTAAACCCCTTACCTTGAGGCGCCATCTACTTGCCGCCGGCCACCTCCGAGGCGCCTATCCCGCGCCCCACTTGCAGCCGGCCAGCACTCTTGATCACCTACCTTCGCGGAGCTCCCGTTTGCAGCCCAAGGCCAAGGCCACGCTCAAGCAAGACCTCTACGGACCAGCTACTCGTAAGTGTCTAAACTCGGTCTTTAGTCGTACACTTGCTTGAAATTCAATTTGATACGGGGTTGTAATAACGGAGCATAGTCTCCCCCCGCTTGTAATAACGTGGCTTGGCACAACCACACACGTGCACACTCTTAGTCGTGCACAATTTTGAACACACACGGGCCTAATCAGCCCCTAATATATAAGTGTATATATACTTTCATTTTCGAAGGGTTTTGTTTAAGTTGGGTGCGTTGTCTTTCGATTCAAGCACTCTCACACACATTGAGCTTTCGCTCTTATTTGAAAGACCCAAGTAAGGGCCGACCTATACTATTTGGGTTTCATTTCTTGTCGTGTGAGTAAGTCCTTCAATTCAAGCACTTTCACACACATTGAGCCTTCGCTCTTACTCCCAAGACCTTAGTAAAGGCCTTATTGCAGTTATATTTGGGTTTCATTTATGTCGTGTGTGTAGTACTTCAATTCAAGCACTCTCACACACATTGAGCCTTCGCTCTTATTCCCAAGACCTTAGTCAAGGCCATACTGCAATTTATATTTGGGTTTAAATTCATGTCGTGTGTGTAAGTCTTTCAATTCAAACACGCACCCACATTGAGCCTTCGCTCTTATTTGCAAGACCCGAGTAAGGGCTCATATACATAAGATATATACATACTTCCCTTCGGTTATTTCCCTTCGGTTATTTCCCTTCTGTTATTTCCCTTCAGTATTGTCTTTACATTTCGGGTTTTCCCTTCGGAGTAGCGTGAGTTTGCATTGCATCTACGCCATACCACGAGGTAGGACGCATATTGCATCGAAGCAAGCCCCGCTCGAATTCGCCCATGTAGTGGAGTGTTCATAACACACAAACTAGGCGACCCAAAAAGGGATAAAAGAAAAGACTTAGGCACGTGCAAATCCACGTGATCTAAAACATGCAATCGCATCTTAAAGACCCGAAATAGACACCTCAAACCGTTTCGTAGACTTTCTCCCCAAAACTCGATTTTTGCAAAAGCGTACAGACTGACCCTTGCGCATCGGTGCAAGAAGGTCTGCGACGACAAGAGCTTACTTGCTCACAGTCGCCACGTTTAGAAGTCAGTGTTAAATATATCTTCGCTAGCTTAAGTAAGCTAGCTGGCACGCCCTATTTGTATACATAGGCCTTAGACACACGAGAAGATCCACTCCAAGCCCCGAAAGAGGCAAAAGAGGCGGGGATTTTCGCGCGTCTACAGAGATTGGCACGCCCGGTGGGACCCGGGACTTAAGCAGACTTCAAACAAACGAGTTATACTCAAATTTTCGAAAAAAAGTGTTTTTTTCAAAAATCGTGCATACTTAGTAAAATTGCATGAAAATGGATAGAAAGCTACAAAAATCTTCGTTGAGTAAACTAAAAGAGGCTTTCAAATCAGATAAAGCCCAAAGAGAGCTCGATGAGATTGAAAAAATATTTCAAAAGATGGATGCTTTAAGCAAGGAGCTTAAAGCCCATCGAACACATAGCAGCTCTTCGAGGGCACATACAGATCGTGAATTGAAAACCGATCTCAAACTCAACGAAGGATTGGAGATTAGAGACAAATCCCGGCAAAGGGATAAGTCATCCACTCCTACAACTTCAAGCTTTTCAAAATCCATAGAAAAACCAAAAAAAGATTTTTCTATTTCAAAAAACCAAAAAAATCTTGAAAATTTGGAAAAAGACCAAAAAATTGAAAAACAAAATTTCGGAATTTCGAAAACTTCAAGTCCTAAGTCTAGGCACACACATACAGTGGGACATGGAGTCCACACCCTACAAAGGAACGAGAGTGAAAAACAGGAAGGTTTTGAAAGGAAACGCCTCGTTAAACCCCGGGGGCTCAAAACAGAGTTACCCGGGAAATCGGCTTGCTCTCACCCTGAAAAGGTAGACAAGCCATAAAGAGGTATGCCTGAAACCCATCCTTCTCAAGACTCTCTTCTTCATGTAGGGTCATCAGATGCATTGGATAACCCCTTTGCACACACAAACCCACAAACTGTGCCAAAACTTGAGGATTTTCAAGGTGCGCCAACTGTCGTGCACCATTCAAAGGTATTTCAAAAACAAAAAGAAGTTCCGAAAATGGTAGACATGGAGACCCCTAATGCATGCATCGACATCTTAGGAGCTCATAACCCTACCATAGAAAAACCCACTTCTTCGAGCCTAGTCTTGTGCCCTGGACCCAAGGCTATGGCTTTAAAACAAAAAAATCAATCCCTAGGGGCACCACGAGTTGAACCTAGGGACCAAGTCAAAAACTTCAAGGGACCTTGCATGGCTCCCCTTGAAGTAAATTTTTCCCAAAATGGGGTATGGAACCATAAGTTTTCCATAACCCTGCTATGTCCAAAACTCCTCAAGGAACCAAGCTTGGCTTTCCTTGAGGGCAAAGTCTCCCAAACCAGGTTTGTATGGAAGCCCAAGTCTTCCATCACCCCGGAATCCAAACTCCCGATATCCAAAAGAGTATATATCCCCAACATGGACGATTCCATGTTCCAAGACCATGATTTATACCAAAACTTTTCGAAAAGCAAAAAGTCTTGGAACATGATTCTGAATATGGGATATAAACCCTACGCGGGCCTGGGAACCCGAAACCAAGGTAGGCTTGAGCCTGTCCTACCTAAAACCAATAGGGAACGATATGGACTGGGCTACAGCCCACCCATACCACCAGAGCCGCCACCTAAGACCATCTGGGTCAAGGGTGCCTTGTAGAACCTCTAAAACCGAAACCCATGTCTTAGACCTATCTGATTAGAGTCTGATTCATGAATGTTTTCTTTGAAGGTTCAATGGAAGATCCCTACTTTTGAAAAAGACAAAAAAAGTTGAAAACTCTCAAAATCTCAAAAACATTTGGAAAAACGAAAATTACAAAAGAAATTTATTTCCAAAAGCCTTTGGCCATGTACAAAGCCCATTTTCGAAAAATTGTAAAAATGCTTTCGAAAATTGTATATACTCCCTGAAACCAAGTGTGCAAAAAGCTGGTCCTATCTACCCTTTTGCCTAGAGCTTTTTCAAAAATGAAAAGCTCGAGAATCACCAAAGCAAGGAGGAATAAACACCTCCAAGCTTCCTGAACTTCGCAAAAATCCTTAACTTATGGAAAATTGGGGATTTTTAGAAATAAGTTAACCCATAGTGTGTGCATAAGCATCATGCATTACACTTTGAAATCATTCATATGCATCGAGTCTAGACATCATTCTAGAAATCGAATTCAGGGTTTTGCAAAATCAAAGGGGCAATAAGAGTCGACCCCCTAAGTATCGAGCCTTCATAGGCATGTCTCCATACAAATCAAAACCAACACCTTCGAGGCAAATTTTAAAAAAGGAAATGAGAATCTTGAAAAAGGGTTACACATTTCACAAAAACCTTTCATGGCTTTGAAAAGAAAGATTTTCTTCAACTTCTGGTTTATATAAAAACCTTGATTGTGTTAGGATAAAGAACATGAATCTCACGATGAAATATGGAGACCATGTCAAAACTAAAACCTGATGGCCATGACGATCACTTAGGGCTGGTTATGTTTCCCATCCTTGAGCAAAAAGTATCATGATCATGTTAGAAAAACCATGGAAGTGCATGGACATGAACATACCATTGTCCATCCAAAATCCCTTTGAAAAACCATGGCCCTTCACCATATGGCCATGCGAAATTCCCATCAAGCTAGGGGCATTTTTAAACACAGCCCCTAGACACTTTCCATGGATAAGTGAACGCATCTCCTTCATGATTTGTGAGATACATTTCATGTGTTCATCATTGCATAAAAACATGTATTTCCATTTTAAATCACATGGAGTGCATAGCATGCATCATATCACCCCGAAGAAAGCCCAAAAGGGTGGCAAACTCGAGTAGAAATGTCCCCATGTCTTCGAAAGGGCAACAAAAATTAGAAATTTGTTGATATTGTGGATAGAAATTAACAAAACCCCGAAAATGCCCGAATATTCAAAAGGGTTTATGCTGAATTCTTTTTCAAAAAGATTTTGAAAAATCGAACTCCTTTGAAACTTCTTGAAAGAAGGATCGAAGTAGATTGTATAACCCCGAATGGAGGAATCTATACTTTTCGAAAAGTAGAGTCTTCCAAAAATGAATTGGCTATATTTCAAAGAACCCTGGCTTACAAGATTAAGCCTTGTTCAAAATATCAAAATATTTTCGAATAGCAGATGCTATTAAGAAATAGGACGATCTCGTTTGAATCGAGTAACCAAAGGGATAAGCCCTCCCCCATCCTACTTTCTCTCCAAAAAGGAAAATTGGCTATTTTCAAAAGAAAGAAAAAAAAAAAAATCGAGAATACAAAAACTCCTCCGAAAGTGGTCTTCCCTTCATAAACAGGGAATACAAAAACTCCTCCGAAAGAGGTCTTCTCGTTTCAAAAGAAAAAGGAGATATAAAAACACTCCTCCCAAAGAGGTCTTCCCTTCATAAACAGGGAATACAAAAACTCCTCCAAAGAGCTGCTCTCCTTTAAAGAAAAGAGGGATTAATGAAAAAATACTCCCAAAGGGAGACCCTCTATAAAAAAGAAACAAAAAGCCAAAGCCCCAAAGAGCGATTTTCCGATTCTTTGCCTAAAACCACGGGACGCTTCAGAAGGGACCGTGGTATCTCTTTCCCATATCCCTACGGCTTATCCCCGAAGAAAAAGATTCAAATTTCCGAAAATCCTAAAGTACGAATAAAATCGGCTTATTTGGATTTCATTTTGTTTGAGAACTCGACTCTGTTTTGTAGGAAATGGAACTTTGAAATGTTTTCTAAGTTTTCCTACCCAAAAACCTCTACTGAGTAGCAGGTATTGAAACCCGAATGAAGGGAAGTATGAAAAATGGAAGTCCTTTTCGATACAAGTTAAAAGGAGTTCCTTTTCAAAAAGAAATTTTCGAAAAACCCACGAATGTCAAAAAGACATGGGTGAAAACCTGCTCGGAGCAACCAGCCTCAAAAGGCTCTCTTCGGGCTCAAAAACCAAAAATAAAATTTTTCTCATGCATGCATTCAAAGAGTCGTTCGTGCATGATCATACATATAGGGAAATAGCTAGGAAAAGCCCCCTTTTGCTAAAAATCCCCACCTGTGGAAAAAGAAAACAGGGTTTTTGCGAAATAAATGGTGTATTCTCGAGAAAATTTGAGGGAAAAACCAAAATGGGGTGTTTCTTCTTTGCCATTATCCAAATACATTTGGATAATGCCAAAGAGGGGCATCTGTAAACACCCCAAATCTTCTATTTTTCAAAAACTCTCAAAACACCAAAAAGCTCGTTTGAGCCAAAACGACGACCTGTTTTGAAATGTGAAAACAGGTACAGAAGGCAAAAGAAGACTCTAGGCCCGAAGAGGATTGAAGCCCAGAGCTTCAGAAGCCACTCCCTGATAAAAAAACAAAAGAAAGCAAAGCCCATTTGATGAAAAGCTCAACGGAGTCCAGAACGGCAAAACGGAGTCCGAACGACAAAGTTGGGGAAAACCCAACACCAGACGGAGCGCTGATGAAGCCAGTGCCCGCACAGATCGTTCGCCTCAAGAAGCCAAGAAGGACTGTCCGAAGAAATTTTGATTTGGATCTGGACCATATATATCCAGATCCAAATCCATGTAATGAATAGTGTTTGGATTTGGGCCAATCCAAATAGTGTTTGGGTCGATCCAAATAGTGTTTGGATTTGGATTGGATCCAAATAGTGTTTGGATTGGATCAGATCTGGATCAAAATATCCAGATCCGTATCCATAAAAATATTGGGTTTGGATCGGATACAGATCTCAAAATATCCGAGATCCAATATCCAGATCCAAATAGTGTTTGGATTTGGGTATGGATCCAAACCCCAAACCCAAACCCAAATCCAAGACCCACCTCAAATCTCTATAAATAGAGGTGAGGGGGTCCATGTAAAGGGTTCATGCAAATATTTGGGAGGAGAGAGAGGGAGTGATAGACCTAGCCATGTGGGCTCATTGGGTGAGGTGGGTTCAAGCCATGTGGGCTAAGTGGGTCTAGACCAAGGGGCTGCAACCAAGGTGGGCTGGACCAAGTGGCTGCAACCGTGGAGACGTGGGCTCAAGCCAAGAAGGACCGGCTCCAAGAGGTAAGCCTAACCTAACCTAGCCATTCTCTCTACACCCCTCTAAACCTAACCCCAACCTAGCCTAGGTTCGAACCTACCTAACCCCAACTGAACCTAACCCTAACTAAACCTAGCCCTAACCCAACCTAGGTTCGACCAAACCTAACCCTAGACTTGAACCAACCTAAACCTAACCGGACCGTGCCTGCCGTGCGCACCCTGACGCTGTCCGCGCGCCCTGACGCTATCCCGCGCCCTGACGCCATCCTGCTTCCTGCCGCGCGCCCCCTCTGTCGCCTGCACGCCCCGTGCCGCAGCCGTCCCGCGCTACTGCGCGCCCTGCGCCCCAGCGCGCCCAGCGCCAGGCGCCCGTCTGCTGCGCCAGGCGCCAGACGCCTCCCTGCCGACCCGACTGCCTCCCTGCCGCCCTGTCCACCTTCCTGCCGACCCAACCTGCACCCTGGCCGTGACCTGTACCCTAGGACAGACCCTAGGACATACCTTACACAGCCCCCGTCTTGGCCGAACCTTAGTTCCCCTAAGACCCTAATCGTGCCCCATAGAACCTCCCTCAAAGCCCCCTAGGATAACCCCCTCTTGGCTGCCCAAGGTGAACCGTGAGCCCACGTGCAAGCAAGTTGAACATGGACCAGCTATTTGTAAGTGTCTAAACTTGGTCTATTACATTAACTTGCTTTATATTCAATTAAATTTTGATACGGGGTTGTAGTAAAGGAGCTTCGTCTCCCCCCGATTGTAATAACGTGGTTTGACACACCCACACACACGCGCACTTGAGCCTTTCCGCTCTTAGTCGTACACTTTTTGCACACACACGGGCCTAACCAGCCCTTAATATATAGTTATATTTATATATTTTAAGTCAAGGGGGTTTTTATTAAGTCGTGTGTGTTGTCTTTCCATTTTCCACACGCACACACATTGAGCCTTCGCTCTTACTCCCAAGACCTTAGTAAAGGCCTTATTGCAGTTATATTTGGGTTTCATTTATGTCGTGTGCGTAGTACTTCAATTCTACACTCACACACATTGAGCTTTCGCTCTTACTCCCAAGACCTTAGTCAAGGCATACTGCAATTTATATTTGGGTTTCATTTCATGTCGTGTGTGTAAGTCTTTCAATTCAAGCACGCACACACATTGAGCCTTCGCTCTTATTTACAAGACCCAAGTAAGGGCCCCTACATATACTCTATATAAAGTATTTCTTTCGGCTACGTCTTTATGATTCGGGTTTTAAGGTTCAAGTTGTGTGCGTTGTCTTTCAATATATACACGACACACACTTACACAATTGAGCCTTTCCGCTCTTAAGATATAGCCATATTTCCCCTTCCGCTATTTACTTTACAAGTCATTTCCCTTCGGCTATTTACTTTACAAGTCATTTCCCTTCGGCATTGTCTTTTAATTTCGGGTTTTCCCTTTGGAGTAGCGTGAGTTTGCATTGCATCTACGCCATACCACGAGGTAGGACGCATATTGCATCGAAGCAAGCCCCGTACTCCCGCTCAAATTCGCCCCATGTAGTGGAGTGTTCATAACACACACCTAGGTGGCCCATAAAGGGATAAAAAGAAAGACTTAGGCACGTGCAAATCCACGTGATCTAAAATCTGAGAATCGTACAAACCCGAATCAAATCGTGCAAGACTTAGGGTCGTCCAACCCTTACAAAGTCAAAATCGCCCAAATGCATGGTTTTCAAAAGGTTTTAAAACACTTCTTCATTCAAAATATATTTTGAGTTAAACTTGTTTCAAAACGAAGTCTCTAAGCGTACAGACTGACCCTTGCGCATCGGTGCAAGAAGGTCTGCGACGTAAAAATCCCGCTTGCCTACAATCGCCTTTCAAAAGTCAGATTATTTTCAAAACATACTTTGCTAGTTAAAGTAAACTAGCTGGCACGCCCATAAAGCGAAGTAGATTGCGAAAAGGTTCACTTCAGGCCTAAAAACCCGTAAGTGAAAATTTTCGGTGTCTACACCTGCACAAACCGTTCGTTTCGAACATACCCTAAAGGAGTCAGAAATCAGATTTGGATTGGATCTGGACCATATATATCCAGATCTAAATCCAAACATACATGTGGATTTGGATTTAGATTTGGATCTAAAGATCTAATCCAATATCCACATCCATGGCCCACATCACCTTCTCATAAATGTAGGTGGGGCCCACAAAAAAATCACGTGGAAAGCTTGGGCATGAGAGAGCATGGGAGAATTAAATATGAGTGAACATGTATTAAGCTTGACTTGTGTGTCAAGTTTTGGGTTAATCATGTGGGTTAGCCTAATGAGTGTGGGTTTAAGCTTGTATGCACCTCCACTCCACGCCACCTCCATCCCCCGGCCAGCTCCACTCCTCAACCGGTTGCACCTGCCACCTTCCCTCAACCAGCTGCACCTTGACACCTGCCACCTTGACCCTTCGGCCAGCCTTCCACTCCGGTTAGTACCCTGTAGACGCGCGAAAATCCTCGCCTCTTCGCCTTTTTCAAGGCTTGGAGCGGATCCTCTCGTGTGTCTAAGGCCTATGTATGCAAATAGGGCGTGCCAGCTAGCTTACCTAAGCTAGCGAAGATATTTTTAACACTGACTTCTAAACGTGGCGACTGTGAGCAAGTAAGCTCTTGTCGTCGCAGACCTTCTTGCACCGATGCGCAAGGGTCAGTCTGTACGCTTTGCGAAAATCGAGTTTTTTGGAGAGAAAGTCTACGAAGCGGTTCGAGGTGTCTATTTCGGGTCTTTAAGATGCGATTGCATGTTTTAGATCACGTGGATTTGCACGTGCCTAAGTCTTTTCTTTTATCCCTTTTCGGGCCACCTAGTTTGTGTGTTATGAACACTCCACTACATGGGAGCGGGGCTTGCTTCGATGCAATATGCGTCCTACCTCGTGGTATGGCGTAGATGCAATGCAAACTCACGCTACTCCAAAGGGAAAACCCGAAATGTAAAGACAATACTGAAGGGAAATGACTGAAGGGAAATAACCGAAGGGAAATAACCGAAGGGAAATAACCGAAGGGAAATAACCGAAGGGAGATATATATATATATATATATAGATTATGTATATGAGCCCTTACTCGGGTCTTGCAAATAAGAGCGAAGGCTCAATGTGGGTGCGTGCTTGAATTGAAAGACTTACACACACGACATGAAATTAAACCCAAATATAAATTGCAGTATGGCCTTGACTAAGGTCTTGGGAGTAAGAGCGAAGGCTCAATGTGTGTGAGAGTGCTTGAATTGAAGTACTACACACACGACATAAATGAAACCCAAATATAACTGCAATAAGGCCTTTATTAAGGTCTTGGGAGTAAGAGCGAAGGCTCAATGTGTGTGAAAGTGCTTGAATTGAAAGACTTACTCACACGACATGAAATGAAACCCAAATAGTATAGGTCGGCCCTTACTTGGGTCTTTCAAATAAGAGCGAAAGCTCAATGTGTGTGAGAGTGCTTGAATTGAAAGACTTACTCACACGACATGAAATAAAACCCAAATAGTATAGGTCGGCCCTTACTTGGGTCTTTCAAATAAGAGCGAAAGCTCAATGTGTGTGAGAGTGCTTGAATTGAAAGAGAACGCACCCAACTTAAACAAAAACCCTTCGAAAATGAAAGTATATATATACACTTATGTATTAGGGGCTGATTAGGCCCGTGTGTGTTCAAAATCGTGCACGACTAAGAGAGTGCACGTGTGTGGTTGTGCCAAGCCATGTTATTACAAGCGGGGGGAGACTATGCTCCGTTATTACAACCCCATATCAAATTGAATCTCAAGCAAGTATACAACTAAAACCAAGTTTAGACACTTACGAGTAGCTGGTCCGTAGAGGTCTTGCTTGAGCGTGGGCTTGGCTTCGCCTTGGGCTGCAAACGGGAGCTCCGCGAGGATAGGTGACCAAAGGTGCTGGCCGGCTGCAAGTAGGGCGCGGGATAGGCGCCTCAAAGGTGGCCGGTTGCAAGTGGATGTCGCCTCGAGGTGGGGGGTTAGAGGGGTTGAACGAGTGAGTTTTTAGGGTCACTAGGGGAGTTGAGTGTTTAGGGAAACTGGACCTAAAGGAGAGTTTGTGGGAAGGCCGAATGGGACACCTAGGGGAAGGCCGAATGGGATAGGAGGGTTAGGTAGTGGCCGGTAATTTGGGTTATGCTAGGTTCGGCTAAGTGAAAAGGGTAGTGGAAAAGGGCTGAGATGATGATAGGGTGGGTGGCTAGGAGTGGAGAGGTAGTAGAGAAGGGTTTTGGGTAGAGTTAGAGAGTGCTTACCGGATGGGGAGAGGTGGTGGATGAAGTGGGAAACCGGGTGTGGATGGGAGCTTGGCTGGTTCGGTTGGATGAAGGTGGTGGCGTCCGGTTGGGTGAGGTGATGGATGGAAGAGGGAAGGTGGCGGTGCAGGTAGTGCTGGTGGAGAGTGGTCCCGGCTGGCAGGCAGAGAGTGGAGCAGGCGGGCAGGTGGAGAGTGGAGCCGGCTGGGCTAAGATGAGGGCCTTAACTTCCCAAAACCCGCCCCCAAAGGGGGGGGTTTAAATAGGGGATGGGTAGGTCGGTTAGGGCTGGGCTTGGGGTAGTGGTTAGGTGGTTTAGGTAGGGTGGTATGTAGATAAGGTGGGCTGGAAAGGGTTGGGCCAGATATTTTGAAAACTAGGGGTTTGGGTAGATTGTGGGCTAGGGGTGGTTTAGGGGTTTAGGGCTAGGTTAGGTGGTTGGGTTTTAGGGTGAGGTTTAGTGAGCTAGGTTAGGTGATTAGGCTAGGATTAGGGAAATTAATCTAGGTTTAGGGAAGGATTAGGGAAGTGGGTTAGGTGATTAGGTTGGGATTAGGACGGGATTAGGGAAGTGGGTTAGGTGATTAGGTTCAGATTAGGGGTGGATTAGGGGTTTAGGCTAGGATTAGGCATTTTGGGTTAGGTTTAGGTGAAGGAGCTCCCTTAGCATGGCCCATAGACCTTGATCACCTCATGTTGGTGTAGCCCTAGGTTAGGTTTTAGCTAATTACAAGCTTAAACCCACTCAATTAGGCTAACCCACATGATTAAACCCAAACTTGACACACAAGTCAAGCTTAATACAACACTCTTGATATTTTCCATCCCCACTCTCTCTCATGCCCAATATCCCACGTGAATTTCAAGTGGGCCCCCACCTCCATTTATGAGAAGGTGATGTGGGCCATGGATATGGATATTGGATTGGATCTCTGGATCCAAATCCAAATCCAAGTCCACATATGGGTTTGGATTGGAATCTGGATATATATGGTCCAGATCCAATCCAAACTGAACTCTGACTCCTTCGAGCTGGGTTCGAAACGGACGATTCGTGCGGGGTCTGACAGCATCAGTACTCCGTCTGCGTTGGGTCTTCGCCAACATAGTCGTCCGTCTCCGTTTCTGCCTTCCGGAGATGACTTCAAATGATATTTTGATAAGAACAGGGTCTTGGACGTTCGAGATCCTGGGGGTGTGAATCAGATACAAGAGTTGTTGTGCCGGGCTCGACGTGTGCTCCGGTTCCGGGCTCTTCTTAGCTTTCCTGGTCCTGTCTTGATCGGGCCAAGCCACTTCGGGGTTTCAAAACATGTTTTAAAAAGGTTTTAAAAGCTATATTGTATGTTTTCGAAATATAGAGTTCAAAACGTATGTACAGGGTTGTTCTGGAAGGCTCCTGGGTTTCCAGACTCAAAATGGCCCTTTGGGGCTGCTTGTATAAAACCAGGTTGTTTTTGGAGAAATTCGTGGGATTTCGGGGTGTTTACAGATGCCCCTCTTTGGCCTTGTCCAAATAGATTTGGATAAGGGCAAAGATGACAAACACCCCTTTTAATGTCTCCCTAGATCTAGCCACGAAGAATATGGGATTGTCCCATTTTTAGCAAAATCTCAATTTAAAAACTCTGGTAGGAGGAGATATCATGCCAAAGGGTGTTCTATAGAATCTGGTCCTAAAATGGGATCATGTTCATGCAAGTACCATGCATGGAATGAAGATGACATGGGTGTGGTGCCAAGAGTGGCGACCTCCCAGAGACCAGATGTGGTCGAACTCTAGAGACTTACAAGGTATATTGCTCCAAGTGAGCAAATCCTATGCTGTTCGATGTTCGGTTTTCAAAACTTATTTACAAAAGCTATTTACAAAAGGGACAACTGTCTTGAGCCTCGATCCTAAGGATCTCGAGCTCTTCGTGCTTGCCCTTGTTTGAGTCTTAACACTCGCTTATCTAGCGGAGGTTTTATAAGAAAACAAGCTTCATTTCAAATTCCTACGTCTTACTCGAAACGTCGAATTCTCAAACAAGATGAAATTCAAGTAAGTAAATCCTATTTTTACTTTAGGATTCCTCGAAATGAACCATGCTTTAGCTTGGGATAAGCCAGGGATGGGAAAGAGATACCACGGTCCCTTCTGAAGCGTCCCGTGGTTTGAGGCATAGAAGGCGGAAAACTGCTCTTTTTGAGCTTTTTGACCTCTTTTCCTTTTTTTCATAGAGGGTCTCCCTTTGGGAGTATTTTTTCTTTAATCCCTCTTTTTCATAAGAGAATCGATTTTTCTTTTTGAAGTCTGGTTTCTTTCTTTTGGAAAGAGACTTTGAATGGGAAATTCCCTTTTGTTTTGGGCCTTTGTTTTCCTTTTGGAAATAGAAGAGAAGAGGGGAGGACTTATCCCAAGCCTACACTCGATCCATCCCAGATCAGCCTATTTAGAAATAGCACGTACTACTTGCAAGTATCTTGCTATGTTGAACTAGGCCTTTCTTTGTAAGAAGAAGGATTTTGAAATGTAACCACGATTTTGAAAACTCCACTCTTTCACAAGTGTGAATTCTCTTACTTGGGTTCACACGAGTTTGCCTTTGCACCTTATTCACATGTCTCAGGGCAGCTATCCCTTGAAATTTTCAAAACTGGAATTTAATCCAGATCCTACACATGATACTTCTTTAAGTATTGAATATTGATAGGATCTGATAAATTCCTACCTTCTACATCGATCAACCAATACGAATTGTTCGTAGTGGTTGCTCGTACAACATAGGGTCCATCCCAGTTGGGGCGCCACTTGCCTAGGGGGTGTGGGCCACGATGGTGGATGGTTTTTAAGACCAGATCTCCCACTTCAAAGTGGCGAGGTCTCATGTGTTTGCTATAATGTCGGGCTATCCTTTGCCGGTATGCACGAGCATGATCCATGGCAAGGAGTCGCCTCTCATCTAGCAAATCTAGTTCGGCCATTCTAGCATGCTGAAGCGTCTCTAGGGGGAGGTCGAGTGCTATGGATGTATGAAATGAATGCAGCTGAGTATGAATGGGAAGAATGGCGTTTGTGCCATAGACCAATTCGAATGGTGTGGCATTCGTGGGAGTCTGGATGGAAGTCCTATAAGCCCACAAGGCTTCATCCAGCTTCTCGTGCCACGTCCTACCCTTCTCTAAGGTTTTCTCAATAATACTAATGAGAGTCTTGTTTGTGGCTTCGGCTTGGCCATTGCCTTGAGGGTAGTAGGGCGAGGAGAAGTGGTGAGTTATGCCATACGTGTTGCACAACTTGACCATCCACTCATTCTTGAATGGGGTACCATTATTAGACACAAGGTCTCGTGGAACCCCAAATCGAGCCAAGATATTCCTCCGGATGAAAGCCACCACATGTTGCCCCATTACATTCGTTAGGGAAATGGCTTCCACCCACTTGGAGAAATGCTCCGTGGCTGCTAAAATAAAACGATGCCCATTCGAGGCCTTTGGAAATATTGGGCCTACAATGTCAAACGCCCACATGGTAAATGGCCAGAGGCTGACCACGGAATGCAATGCAGATGAAGGGATATGAATGGCGTGCCCATGCACTTGACACGGATGACACTTCCTAACATGATCGTGACAATCCTTTTTCAGGGTGGACCAAAAATAGCCCCCTCTAAGTATTTTCATTTTCATCATGTTGGCATTAACATGACCTCCACATTCTCCATTGTGGAACTCATGCATCACTATCCTAGCCTCCTCTAGGTCGATACACCTAAGCAGAATGCCGGTAAAACTCTTTTTGTATAAGACCCCACCCAGAATGGTGTATCGGGTCGAAATCTTACGAATGAATGCCTTATCTTTGGACGTGGCATCCTCGGTAAATCCCCCATTTTCTAAAAATTGTTTTATGTCATAGAACCAGGGTTTTTTAATAGACTCTGGGTTGTTTTGGCAAATATCCAAGTCGTGTGTGGATGGATGGGGCGCATGCCATATTTCCAAAGATCTGGTCCCTGAAATGGGATCGACCTTCAGGGCTGAACCCAAGGAGGAGAGGGCATCGCCGATGCCATTGTCCTCTCTTCCTACGTGTGTGAGCTTACACGACTGGAAGGATTGGACCAATCGAGTGGCTAACTCGTGATATGGAAGTAGTTTCTCATTACGTACTTGCCAAATTTTTAAAACCTGGTTTATGACAAGGAGCGAATCTCCAAAGACCTCAATGCATGATGCCCCTAGAGTTTTCGAAATCCTTAAGCCTTGTATGAGTGCTTCATACTCAGCTACGTTGTTGGAACATTCGAAATCTAAGCGGACTGCTATGGGAATCTCGCCCTTTTCAGGGGAGATTAGGATGATCCCGGCACCAGCCCCTCGTTGGTTTCGTGCCCCATCGAAGTGCATCTTCCACACTTGGTTTTCGAAAGAATTTGCCAAAATGTGGTTTTGAAAATGGTTTTGCAATATGCCTTCATCAGGCATTTCGACAAGAGTGGGATATGCGTCCTCTAAGGGGAATTCAGCCACGTGATCCGCTAGGGCTTGCCCCTTAATGGAGATCTGGTGATGGTATTTCAGATCATACTCCATTAGAAGGAGTTGCCATTTGCCCAATCTACCCGTGAGAATGGGTTTTTCGAACAAGTGCTTGATTGGATCAAGCTTGGACACTATCCATATCTCATGATCTAGGAAATAGTGTCTGAACTTCTGGCAGGCCCAGACTAGGGCCAAGCACGTCTTCTCCATGGCTTGATAATTTCGTTCATAAGCCAAGAGAGTTTTCGAAATATAGTAGATGGCATACTCCTTATGGGTGTCATCCTCGTATTGAGCCAACAGGGCTCCTAAAGCGTTTACATGCACGGAGATGTATAATAAAAGTGGTTTTCCTTGTTTTGGAGGATTCAAAACGGGGGGATTAACCAAGTATGCCTTCAGTCTCTCGAAGGACTTTTGGCATTCGTCATCCCATAAGAATTTCGTACCCTTCCTCAACAGTTTGTTGAAGGGTTCGCATCTAGTTGCCAGATTCGATATGAATCGGCGCACGGATTGTAAGCGACCCTGGAGGCTACAGATTTGGGTGAGATTGGAGGGTGGAGCCATGTCTATGATGGCTCGACACTTAGAGGGGTCGACTTCTATTCCCCTTTGGCTTACCATAAAGCCTAGAAGCTTCCCTGATTCTACCCCGAACACACATTTTTGAGGGTTTAGCTTTACTTTGTAAAGCCAAAGCCTTTCGAAAATCTTTTGTAAACATTCGATATGGGTGCATCGGGTTTTGGATTTCGCCAAGAGATCATCTACATACACTTCTACAAGCTCAAGAATTTGATCATGGAAGATCGTGTTCATGGCTCGTTGGTATGTTGCGCCGGCATTTTTCAAACCAAAGGGCATGACTGTATAGCAGTACGTGCCCCATGGGGTTGTGAAGGCGGTCTTACCTTGATCTCGTGGACTTAGTTTGATTCGATTATAGCCTGAATAACCATCCATGAATGAAAACATTTCATGATTTGCAGTACTATCGACTATCAAATCTATGTTTGGTAAAGGATAATTATCCTTTGGAGTGGCTTTATTCAGGTTTCTGAAATCGATGCATATTCGAATTTTCCCATTGGTTTTTCGAACTACAACGATATTTGATAACCAATCAGAATACGCAATGGGTTTTATAAATCCGGCTTTTAGCAGATCTTCTAAACCCTCTTTGACTTGCGTGTGTACATTCGGGTGTATTTTCCTAAGCTTCTGCTTTATGGGTTTTACACCTGCATCTAAGGGAAGACGATGCTCGACTATGCTGGGATCTATGCCCGGCATGTCTTCATACGTCCATGCAAACACATCTAAATAGGTTCGTAGAAATGCAATGAATGCTAACTTTTCAGTTTCATGCAAGCATGCGCCTATTTTGATGGTTTTGGGATTGGAATCATCCCCTAGGTTCACCTCTATGAAATCTCCTCCTACTGCTTGGGAAGGTCTTTCAAAATCGAGAATTCTATGAAATTCTGGGAGCTCAGAAGTGGGATCTTTCTCAAAGGGATCCACTTCTGGGCTTTGATCATTCTCGTGTGCTATAGACCCGAGGGAACTTGACGCGTAGTTTTCAAAATAACTTGGTTTTGTACTTGGATTTTCAAGTGATTTTGAAATTTTTGGTCTGGCTATGCAGACGACGCTTCTTTCAAAATCATTTTCTTTTGCCAAAGTCCTACCAGGAGCAGCTATGTATAAAATCTTTTTGGTATTTTCCAAATTTTTGATTTTTTTGGGTTTTTGTAAAACAAGAACTTTGGGAACTATACAAAGCACTCTTTTTTCAAGTTTTTGTTTTTCCATTGTTTTTGTTTTTTCTTGTTTTTCGATTTTTTTGATTTTAAGTTTTTCAAATGTTTTTGGTATTTTTAGAAAAAGGGATCTTCCGTCATACCTACAAAGGGAAAACACTACGGGTTAGACTCGGAATAAGAGGTCTAAATCGTAGGTTTCTTCTAAGACAGGCTCCGGGGCACCCTTGACCCAGGTGGTCACAGGGGGTGGCTCCGGCGGTATTCGGGGAGTATAGCTGATCCCATATCGGCTTGGGTTGGCCCTAGGCAGGATGGGTTCTAGGAGACCCTGGTTTTGTGCCCCTAGACTCTTGTAGGGCGTGTAGCCCATGTTCAATAACATGTTCCACGACCTTTTGTTTTTTGAAAAGATGGGATACAAGTCGTGGTCCTGGAACATGCTATCGTCCATATTAGGCTCGTATGGCCTTTTGTCCAGGGGCTTTGATAACAGGGAACGCTTGGGTTTTCCTAGGAGGATTAGAGTCGGGAGGGGGCCTTCTTTGGGCGGCCCCTTCACATATACAACCTTCCTAGGGTTGTTCAACACTAGCCGAGGTGGCTCAACCATAATTTGCCCCAGGTTAGCCTCATGGGCCTGGGAGCTTGATAAATAAGGGGAGTTTATGATCCCCTGAAGCTGTGGGTGACTCTCACCTAGGATCACTACGACCTGGTCCCTAAAAGGGATCTTGACACACCTATGGAAGGTGGATGGCACAGCACACAAACTGTGTATCCAGGGCCTTCCCAGCAATAGGTTATAATGGGGGTGGATGTCCAAGACATGGAACACCCCCATGTGTTCGATCCCTCCTGTTTCCATTGGGAGTTCGATGGATCCTAAAGGTCTAGACGCATTCCCATCGTATCCAGTGATAACGATGGGGCTTGGGTTCACTGAAGTCAAGGTGACTCCGATTTTGTACGCCACGTGAGGTGGAAGGATGTTGAGCCCTCCTCCACCATCGACTAGGCACCTGTCCAGAGAGTGGTTGTTTAGAACCACCTCGATATGTAGGGCCTGGTTATGGGTTTCGTAGGGTCTATCTACATCATCTTCCGAAAAGGTGATGGGCGATTTTGCTCCTAATAAAGCCACTTGGGCAGACAAGGATTCCGGACTTATGTTCAAATCAACCTTGGCCCTTTCTAGAATTTTCTCTAATACAAGTCTATGCCTAGGTGTAGACGCGCGAAAATCCCCGCCTCTTTGCCTCTTTCGTGGCTTGGAGTGGATCTTATCGTGCGTCTAAAGGCCTATGTATACAAACAGGGCGTGCCAGCTAGCTTACTTAAGCTAGCGAAGATATATTTAACACTGACTTCTAAACGTGGCGACTGTGAGCAAGTGAGCTCTTGTCGTCGCAGACCTTCTTGCACCGATGCGCAAGGGTCAGTCTGTACGCTTTTGCAAAAAATCGAGTTTTTTTGGGGAGAAAGTCTACGAAACGGTTCGAGGTGTCTATTTCGGGTCTTTAAGATGCGATTGCATGTTTTAGATCACGTGGATTTGCACGTGCCTAAGTCTTTTCTTTTATCCCTTTTTGGGTCGCCTAGTTTGTGTGTTATGAACACTCCACTACATGGGCGAATTCGAGCGGGGGTTGCTTCGATGCAATATGCGTCCTACCTCGTGGTATGGCGTAGATGCAATGCAAACTCACGCTACTCCAAAGGGAAAACCCGAAATATAAAGACAATACTGAAGGGAAATAACAGAAGGGAAATAACTGAAGGGAAATAACCGAAGGGAAATAACCGAAGGGAAATAACCGAAGGGAGATATGTATATATCTTATGTATATGAGCCCTTACTCGGGTCTTGCAAATAAGAGCGAAGGCTCAATGTGGGTGCGTGCTTGAATTGAAAGACTTTACACACACGACATGAAATTAAACCCAAATATAAATTGCAGTATGGCCTTGACTAAGGTCTTGGGAGTAAGAGCGAAGGCTCAATGTGTGTGAGAGTGCTTGAATTGAAAGACTTACTCACACGACATAAATGAAACCCAAATATAACTGCAATAAGGCCTTTACTAAGGTCTTGGGAGTAAGAGCGAAGGCTCAATGTGTGTGAAAGTGCTTGAATTGAAAGACTTACTCACACGACAAGAAATGAAACCCAAATAGTATAGGTCGGCCCTTACTTGGGTCTTTCAAATAAGAGCGAAAGCTCAATGTGTGTGAGAGTGTTTAAATTGAAAGACTTACTCACACGACATGAAATGAAACCCAAATAGTATAGGTCGGCCCTTACTTGGGTCTTTCAAATAAGAGCGAAAGCTCAATGTGTGTGAGAGTGATTGAATTGAAAGACAACGCACCCAACTTAAATAAAACCCTTCGGAAATGAAATATATACGTACACTTATATATATTAGGGGCTGATTAGGCCCGTGTGTGTTCAAAATTGTGCACGACTAAGAGAGTGCACGTGTGTGGTTGTGCCAAGCCACGTTATTACAAGCGGGGGAGACTATGCTCCGTTATTACAACCCCGTATCAAATTGAATTTCAAGCAAGTGTATGACTAAAGACCGAGTTTAGACACTTACGAGCAGCTGGTCCGTAGAGGTCTTGCTTGAGCGTGGCTTTGGCTTTGGGCTGCAAGTGGGAGCTCCGCGAAGGTATGTGCTCAAGGGTGCTGGCCGGCTGCAAGTGGGGCGCGGGATAGACGCCTCGAAGGGGGCCGGTGGCAAGTAGGCGGCGCCTCCAAGTAGGGAGTTTGGAGTGGCTGAATAAGTGGGTCTTAGGGTCACTAGGGAAGTTAGGTACTTAGGGAAACTGGACCTAAAAGGTGAGCTAGTGGGAAGGCCAAATAGGACACCTAGGGGGGTCGGCCGAATGGGAGATGGTGGCTAAGTAGTGGCCAGCCACTTGGGTTATCCTAGGTTCGGCTAGGCTTAGGTGGTGGCGGCAAAGGGGCTGAGCTGAAGGGAAGATGGGTGGCTAAGAGTGGAGAGGTGGTAGAGAGTGGCTTTGAGGGAGTTAGGGGGACTTACCGAATGGGGAGGAGTGGCGGATGGAGTGGGAGAGTGGCGGGCAGGTAGCTGTCGGCTGGTGGAGTTGGGAGAAGGAGAGGGCCCGGCTGGTGGTAGAGTCCGGCTGGGGGGGCAGTGATGGTGGACGGAAGAGGGAAGGTGGCGGCTGGTGGAGCGGGTGGCGGCTGGTGGAGCAGTCACGGCTGGATGGAAGATAGGAGAAGGAGAGGGCCCGGCTGGGGGTGGAGAGTGGTTCCCACTTGGAAAACCCGCCACAATGAGGGGGGTTTAAATAGGGGATGGGTAGGTCGGTTAGGGCTGGGCTGTGGGTAGTGGTTAGGTGGTTTAGGTAGGGTAGTATGTAGATAAGGTGGGCTGGATGGGGTTGGGCCAGATATTTTAAAACTAGGGGTTTGGGTAAATCGTGGGCTAAGGGTGGTTTGGGGGTTTAGGGCTAGGTTAGGTGGTTGGGTTTTAGGGTGAGGTTTAGTGAGCTAGGTTAGGTGGTTTAGGCTAGGTTTAGGCTAGGATTAGGGAAATTAATCTAGGTTTAGGGAAGGATTAGGGAAGTGGGTTAGGTGATTAGGTTGGGATTAGGCCGGGATTAGGGAAGTGGGTTAGGTGATGAGTGTTCAGATTAGGGGTGGATTAGGGGTTTAGGCTAGGTTTAGGCATTTTGGGTTAGGTTTAGGTGAAGGAGCTCCCTTAGCATGACCCATAGACCTTGATCACCCCATGTTGGTGCAGCCCTAGGTTAGGTTTTAGCTAATTACAAGCTTAAACCCACTCAATTAGGCTAACCCACATGATTAACCCAAACTTGACACACAAGTCAAGCTTAATACAACACTCTTGATATTTTTCATCCCCCACTCTCTCTCATGCCCAATATCCCACGTGAATTTCAAGTGGGCCCCACCTCCATTTATGAGAAGGTGATGTGGGCCATGGATATGGATATTGGATTGGATCTCTGGATCCAAATCCAAATCCAAATCCACATATGGGTTTGGATTGGAATCTGGATATATATGGTCCAGATCCAATCCAAACTGAACTCTGACTCCTTCGAGCTGGGTTCGAGACGGACGATTCGTGCGGGGCCTGACAGTATCAGTACTCCGTCTGCGTTGGGTCTTCGCCAACATGGTCGTCCGCCTCCGTTTCTGCCTTCCGGAGATGACTTCAAATGCTATTTTGATAAGAACAGGGTCTTGGACGTTCGAGATCCTGGGGTGTGAATCAGATGCAAGAGTTGCTGCGCCGGGCTTGACAGGTGCTCCGGTTCCGGGCTCTTCTTGGCTCTCCTGGTCCTGTCTTGATCGGGCCAAGCCACTTCGGGGTTTCAAAACATGTTTTAAAAGGGTTTTCAAAAGCTATATCATATGTTTTTGAAAGATAAAGTTTAAAACATATACACAGGGTTTGTTTGGAAGGCTCCTGGGTTTCCAAACTCAAAATGGCCCTTTAGGGCTGCTTGTATAAAACCAGATTCGTTTAAGAAATTCGTGGGATTTCGGGGTGTTTACAGATGCCCCTCTTTGGCCTTGTCCAAATAGATTTGGATAAGGGCAAAGATGACAAACACCCCTTTTAATGTCTCCCTAGATCTAGCCACAAAGAATATGGGATCGTCCCATTTTAGCAAAAATCTCAATTTTACAAACTCTGGTAGGAGGAGATATCACGCCAAAGGGTTCACTTATGGAATCTGGTCCTAAATGGGATCATGTTCATGCAAGTACCGTGCGTGGAATGCAGATGACATGGGTGTGGTGCCAAGAGTGGCGACCTCCCAGAGACCAGGTGTGGTCGAACTCTAGAGACTTACAAGGCCTACTGCTCCAAGTGAGCAAAAACCCTATGCTGTTCGATGTTCGGTTTTTAAAACTTATTTACAAAAGCTATCTACAAAAAGGGACAACTGTCTTGAGCCTCGATCCTAAGGATCTCGAGCTCTTCGTGCTTGCCCTTGTTTGAGTCTTAACACTCGCTTATCTAGCGGAGGTTTTATAAGAAAACAAGCTTCATTTCAAATCCCTACGTCTTACTCGAAACGTCGAATTCTCAAACAAGATGAAATTCAAGTAAGTAAATCCTATTTTTACTTTAGGATTCCTCGAAATGAACCATGCTTTAGCTTGGGATAAGCCAGGGATGGGAAAGAGATACCACGGTCCCTTCTGAAGCGTCCCGTGGTTTGAGGCACAGAAGGCGGAAAACTGCTCTTTTTGAGCTTTTTGGCCTCTTTTTCCCTTTTTTTTTCATAGAGGGTCTCCCTTCGGGAGTATTTTTTCTTTAATCCCTCTTTTTTATAAGAGAATCGATTTTTCTCTTTTTGAAGTCTGGTTTCTTTCTTTTGGAAAGAGACTTTAAATGGGAAATTCCCTTTTGATTTGGGCCTTTGTTTTCCTTTTGGAAGGAGAAGAGAAGAGGGGAGGACTTATCCCAAGCCTACACTCGATCCATTCCAGATCAGCCTATTTAGAAATAGCACGTACCACTTGCAAGTATCTTGCTATGTTGAACTAGGCCTTTCTTTGTAAGAAGAAGGATTTTGAAATGCAACCACGATTTTGAAAACTCCACTCTTTCACAAGTGCGAATTCTCTTACTTAGGGTCACACGAGTTTGCCTTTGCACCTTATTCACATGTCTCAGGGCAGCTATCCCTCTAAAATTTTCGAAAACTGGAATTTAATCCAGATCCTACACATGATACTTCTTTAAGTATTGAATATTGATAGGATCTGCTAAATTCCTACCTTCTACATCGATCAACCAATACGAATTGTTCGTAGTGGTTGCTCGTACAACATAGGGTCCATCCCAGTTGGGGCGCCACTTGCCTAGGGGGTGTGGGCCACGATGGTGGATGGTTTTCAAGACCAAATCTCCCACTTCAAAGTGGCGAGGTCTCATGTGTTTGCTATAATGTCGGGCTATCCTTTGCCGGTATGCACGAGCATGATCCATGGCAAGGAGTCGCCTCTCATCTAGCAAATCTAGTTCGGCCATCCTAGCATGCTGAAGTGTCTCTAGGGGGAGGTCGAGTGCAATGGATGTATGGAATGAATGCAGTTGGGTATGAATGGGAAGAATGGCGTTTGTGCCATAGACCAATTCGAATGGTGTGGCATTCGTGGGAGTCCGGATGGAAGTCCTATAAGCCCATAAGGCTTCATCCAGCTTCTCATGCCACCTCCTACCCTTCTCTAAGGTTTTCTCAATGATACCAATGAGAGTCTTGTTTGTGGCTTCGGCTTGGCCGTTGCCTTGAGGGTAGTAGGGCGAGGAGAAGTGGTGAGTTATGCCATACGTGTTGCACAACTTAACCATCCGCTCGTTCTTGAATGGGGTACCATTATCAGACACAAGGTCTCGTGGAACCCCAAATCGAGCCAAGATATTCCTCCGGATGAAAGCCACCACATGTTGCCCCATTACATTCGTTAGGGAAATGGCTTCCACCCACTTGGAGAAATACTCCGTGGCTGCTAAAATAAAACGATGCCCATTCGAGGCCTTTGGAAATATGGGGCCTACAATGTCAAATGCCCACATGGTAAATGGCCAGGGGCTGACCACGGAATGCAATGCCGATGAAGGGATATGAATGGCGTGCCCATGCACTTGACATGGATGACACTTTCTAACATGATCGTGACAATCCTTTTTCAGGGTGGACCAAAAATAACCCCCTCTAAGTATTTTCATTGCCATCATGTTGGCATTAATATGACCTCCACATTCTCCGTCGTGGAACTCGTGCATCACTATCCTAGCCTCCTCTAGGTCGATACACCTAAGCAGAATGCCGGTAAAACTCTTTTTGTATAAGACCCCACCCAGAATGGTGTATCGGGTCGAAATCTTACGAATGAATGCCCTATCTTTGGATGTGGCATCCTCGGTGAATCCCCCATTTTCTAAAAATTGTTTTATGTCATAGAACCAGGGTTTTTCAATAGACTCTGGGTTGTTTTGGCAAATATCTAAGTCGTGTGTGGATGGATAGGGCGCATGCCATATTTCCAAAGATCTGGTCCCTGAAATGGGATCGACCTTCAGGGCTGAACCCAAGGAGGAGAGGGCATCGGCGATGCCATTGTCCTCTCTTCCCACGTGTGTGAGCTTACACGACTAGAAGGATTGGACCAATCGAGTGGCCAACTCGTGATATGGAAGTAGTTTCTCATTACGTACTTGCCAAATTTTTAAAACCTGGTTTATGACAAGGAGCGAATCTCCAAAGACCTCGATGCATGATGCCCCTAGAGTTTTCGAAATCCTTAAGCCTTGTATGAGTGCTTCATACTCAGCTACGTTGTTGGAACATTCAAAATCTAAGCGGACTGCTATGGGAATCTCGCCCTTTTCAGGGGAGATTAGGATGATCCCGGCACCAGCCCCTCGTTGGTTTCGTGCCCCGTCGAAGTGCATCTTCCACACTTGGTTTTCGAAAGAATTTGCCAAAATGTGGTTTTGAAAATGGTTTTGCAATATGCCTTCATCAGGCATTTCGACAAGAGTGGGATATGCGTCTTCTAAGGGGAAGTCGGCCATGTAATCTGCTAGGGCCTGCCCCTTAATGGAGATTTGGTGATGGTATTTCAGATCATACTCCATTAGAAGGAGTTGCCATTTGCCCAATCTACCCGTGAGAATGGGTTTTTCGAACAAGTGCTTGATTGGATCAAGCTTGGACACTATCCAGATCTCATGATCTAGGAAGTAGTGTCTGAATTTCTGGCAGGCCCAGACTAGGGCCAAGCACGTCTTCTCCATGGCTTGATAATTTTGTTCATAAGCCAAGAGAGTTTTCGAAATATAGTAGATGGCATACTCCTTATGGGTGTCATCCTCGTATTGAGCCAACAGGGCTCCTAAAGCGTTTACATGCACGGAGATGTATAATAAAAGCGATTTTCCTTGCTTTGGAGGATTCAAAACCGGGGGATTAACCAAGTATGCCTTTAGTCTCTCGAAGGACTTTTGGCATTCGTCATCCCATAAGAATTTCGTACCCTTCCTCAACAGTTTGTTGAAGGGTTCGCATCTAGTTGCCAGATTCGATATGAATCGGCGCACAGATTGTAATCGACCCTGGAGGCTACGGACTTGGGTGAGGTTGGAGGGTGGAGCCATGTCTATGATGGCTCGACACTTAGAGGGGTCGACTTCTATTCCCCTTTGGCTCACCATAAAGCCTAGAAGCTTTCCTAATTCTACCCCGAACACACATTTTTGAGGGTTTAGCTTTACTTTGTAAAGCCTAAGCCTTTCGAAAATTTTTTGTAAACATTCGATATGGGTGCATCGGGTTTTGGATTTTGCCAAGAGATCATCTACATACACTTCTACAAGCTCGTGAATTTGATCATGGAAGATCGTGTTCATGGCTCGTTGGTATGTTGCGCCGGCATTTTTCAAACCAAAGGGCATGACTGTATAGCAGTACGTGCCCCATGGGGTTGTGAAGGCGGTCTTACCCTGATCTCGTGGGCTTAGTTTGATTTGATTATAGCCTGAATAGCCATCCATAAATGAAAACATTTCATGATTTGCAGTACTATCGACTATCAAATCTATGTTTGGTAAAGGATAATTATCCTTTGGAGTGGCTTTATTCAGGTTTCTGAAATCGATGCATATTCGAATTTTCCCATTGGTTTTTCGAACTACAACGATATTTGACAACCAATCAGAATACGCAATGGGTTTTATAAATCCGGCTTTTAGCAGATCTTCTAAACCCTCTTTGACTTGCGTGTGTACATTCGGGTGTATTTTCCTAAGCTTCTGCTTTATTGGTTTTACACCTACATCTAAGGGAAGACAATGCTCGACTATGCTGGGATCTATGCCCGGCATGTCTTCATACGTCCATGCAAACACATCTAAATAGGTCCGTAGAAATGCAATGAATGCTAACTTTTCAGTTTCATGCAAGCATGCGCCTATTTTGATGGTTTTGGGATTGGAATCATCCCCTAGGTTCACCTCTACGAAATCTCCTCCTACTGATTGGGAAGGTCTTTCAAAATCGAGAATTCTATGAAATTCTGGGAGCTCAGAAGTGGGATCTTCCTCAAGGGGATCCACTTCTGGGCTTCGATCATTCTCGTGGACTTTAGACCCGAGGGAACTTGATGCGTGGTTTTCAAAATAACCTGGTTTTGTACTTGGATTTTCAAGTGATTTCGAAATTTTTGGTCTGGCTATGCAGACGACGTTTCTTTCGAAATCCTTTTCTTTCGCCAAAGTTATACCAGGAGCAGCTATGTACAAAATCTTTTTGGTATTTTCCAAATTTTCGATTTTTTTGGGTTTTTGTAAAACAAGAACTTTGGGAACTATACAAAGCACACTTTTTTCGAGTTTTTGTTTTTCCATTGTTTTGGTTTTTCTTGTTTTTCGATTTTTTTTGATTTTAGGTTTTCAAATGTTTTTGGTATTTTTTTAGAAAAAGGGATCTTCCGTCATACCTACAAAGGGAAAACACTATGGGTTAGACTCGGAATAGGAGGTCTAAACCATAGGTCTCTTCTAAGATAGGCTCCGGGGCACCCTTGACCCAGGTGGTCACAGGGGGTGGCTCCGGCGGTATTTGGGGAGTATAGCCGATCCCATATCGACTTGGGTTGGCCCTAGGAAGGATGGGCTCTAGGAGACCCTGGTTTTGTGCCCCTAGACTCTTGTAGGGCGTGTAGCCCATGTTCAATAACATGTTCCACGACCTTTTGTTTTTTGAAAAGATGGGATATAAGTCGTGGTCCTAGAACATGCTATCGTCCATATTAGGCTCGTAGGGCCTTTTGTCCAGGGGTTTTGGAAATAGGGAACGCTTGGGTTTTCCTAGGAGGATTAGAGTCGGGAGGGGGCCTGCTTTGGGCGGCCCCTTCACACATACAACCTTCCTAGGGTTGTTCAACACGAGCCGAGGTGGCTCAACCATAATTTGCCCCAGGTTAGCCTCATGGGCCTGGGAGCTCGATAAACAAGGGGAGTTTATGATCCCCTGAAGCTGTGGGTGACTCTCACCTAGGATCACTACGACTTGGTCCCTAAAAGGGATCTTAACACACTTGTGGAAGGTGGATGGCACAGCGCACAAACTGTGTATCCAGGGTCTTCCCAGCAACAGGTTATAATGGGGGTGGATGTCCAAGACATGGAACACCCCCGTGTGTTCGATCCCTCCCGTTTCTATTGGGAGTTCGATGGATCCTAAAGGCCTAGACGCATTCCCATCGTATCCAGTGATAACGATGGGGCTTGGGTTCACTGAAGTCAAGGTGACTCCGATTTTGTACGCCACGTGAAGTGGAAGGATGTTGAGCCCTCCTCCACCATCAACTAGGCACCTGTCCAGAGAGTGGTTGTTTAGAACCACCTCGATGTGCAGGGCCTGGTTATGGGTTTCGTAGGGTCTATCTACATCATCTTCCGAAAAGGTGATGGGCGATTTTGCTCCTAATAAAGCCACTTGGGCAGACAAGGATTCCGGACTTATGTTCGAATCAACCTTGGCCCTTTCTAGAATTTTCTCTAAGACAAGTCTATGCCTAGGCGAGGTTTTGATAAGCTCTAGGATAGACATGTGAATAGGAATCTTTGAAAGGTGGTTTTCGAAATCATAAGGATTTAGGATGATTTTGTCCTTATCTGCTTTCGGCAGACCGCTAGGGATACATGCTTTTGAGGGGCCAGGCACACTGACCACCTTTTGAGCACCTTGAAGGTGCAGGGGTTGGTAGATCCTCCCGGATCTAGTGACTTCCCCCACGACCAGCCTAGGGTTCGCACTAAACTTGGCTCTAAGGATGAGCTGAGGAGAACCTTGGATTTTCAAAACTGGTCTTGTCGGGGTTTCCACTTTTGGTGGTCCCCGGATGACGACTTGGGCGGGCCTCTTGTATAATACAAGGATGGGCGCACAAGCAGGTCGACCAGGTTCGGGCTTTCGCGCTAGTTCCTTGGAAATGGTGAGGGTACATACCTCCTTTCCTTTCCCACTGCCACTGGCGTGTTTGGGAAAGGGTTCCTTGAAGATAGCTTGAGGTGGCTCAGGTTCCGCAGTGACCTGGAGCCGGCCCTCCGCTATCAAGTTCTCAATTTTATTTAGAAGAGAGAAGCACCGTTTGGTATCATGGCCTTTGAGCCGATGATACCTGCAAAATCGGTTTAAATACCCCCCTTTGGACGTGACTCCTTCGGGGATTTCAGGGAGTTCGATCATGCCCTGGGCAAGTAAGAGGTCTAGGACCTCCGACACAGGTTGCCCCAGCGGAGTGTACTCCCGTTTTTCAATTGGTTTTGAAAAATTGCGTTCTCTCTTATTTTCTATTTTTTCAAAATTTTTAGAAGTGCCCGCCATGCCTGGATCCACCTGGACATTGGCGATTTTATGGGGTTTTGCCCCTTTGTCCGTTGTGGGCAGCCCATATGCGATGGGCTTTTCCCCACGTGTTTTGGGAACGGCACTTCCTTTCCATAAGTGGTCGTATGTCCCTTTTCGCAAGTTGGTTTCGAAAAGGGAGGACTTTTTGATCAACTTATGGAAAGTTGAAATCTCATGGAGCGAGAGAAGGGTTTTTAACTCGCTTTTGAAATTATCCAGGATGAGCATCACTGCGCATCCTTCGGATATAGGCTCTCGCACTTGGCCCAAAAGAGACCTCCATCTTATAATGAAGGCATGCACGTCTTCGTTCATGCCTTGCTTTGTATCCCTTAAGGTATTCAGGGTTGGCGTGACTTCCACGTTGTGTGCAAATCTTTGCATGAAGCAGTTCGCTAACTCTTCAAAAGTAGCGAACTGGCTTAAGTCGTAGGAAGCCAGCCATTTTGCAGCTGTGCCTTTAAGGGATAGAGGGAACCAATACACCCATTTCATCGAGTCCTTTTTCTTCTTATGGGCTCGACGTGAGAAAAGCTGTAAGTGAGACCTAGGGTCTCCCATGCCATCATATCGATGGAAGTTTGGTATTTCATCGTCACTGTCTGTTTCGTAATCCATAGGAAGGAAATCAGACAGGGCGTAGCTTCTTTTCTCTTTATTTTGCCCTTTCAGCAGTTGCTGTAGGGCTTTACGGTCCTTTTGTGTGAAGGACTCGTGGTATTGGTTGCCTTCCATTACGGAGGCCTCTTTTTGCTTGCGAGGTTTTTCAATTTTCTTTTTAGGCCTTTGTTCACCGTTTGATGAACACGAATCGCCTACTTCAGCCTCTTGGCTGAGAGCATCGATTTTGGCCTCAAATTCCCTTCTCAAGTCCTCGATTTCATCTAGTTTTATTTTGTTTTTGAAAATCCTCCTAGAGTGAGAACTTGATGCGCATGAGCCTTGGCTCGACACTTCACTTGGATTGGATTTTGACATTCTTTTCAAGCTTTTTCAAAATTTCCTAAGTAAAAGCAAAGAAAACAAGTTAAAACGACACCTTTATAAAATTTTCGCAAGAATTCTACAAGTAAACTCGACTTTTTGAAAAGGCTCACGTCCCACCGGGCGTGCCAATCTCTGTAGACGCGCGAAAATCCCCGCCTCTTTGCCTCTTTCGTGGCTTGGAGTGGATCTTATCGTGCGTCTAAAGGCCTATGTATACAAACAGGGCGTGCCAGCTAGCTTACTTAAGCTAGCGAAGATATATTTAACACTGACTTCTAAACGTGGCGACTGTGAGCAAGTGAGCTCTTGTCGTCGCAGACCTTCTTGCACCGATGCGCAAGGGTCAGTCTGTACGCTTTTGCAAAAAATCGAGTTCTTTTGGGGAGAAAGTCTACGAAACGGTTCGAGGTGTCTATTTCGGGTCTTTAAGATGCGATTGCATGTTTTAGATCACGTGGATTTGCACGTGCCTAAGTCTTTTCTTTTATCCCTTTTTGGGTCGCCTAGTTTGTGTGTTATGAACACTCCACTACATGGGCGAATTCGAGCGGGGGTTGCTTCGATGCAATATGCGTCCTACCTCGTGGTATGGCGTAGATGCAATGCAAACTCATGCTACTCCAAAGGGAAAACCCGAAATATAAAGACAATACTGAAGGGAAATAACAGAAGGGAAATAACTGAAGGGAAATAACCGAAGGGAAATAACCGAAGGGAAATAACCGAAGGGAGATATGTATATATCTTATGTATATGAGCCCTTACTCGAGTCTTGCAAATAAGAGCGAAGGCTCAATGTGGGTGCGTGCTTGAATTGAAAGACTTTACACACACGACATGAAATTAAACCCAAATATAAATTGCAGTATGGCCTTGACTAAGGTCTTGGGAGTAAGAGCGAAGGCTCAATGTGTGTGAGAGTGCTTGAATTGAAAGACTTACTCACACGACATAAATGAAACCCAAATATAACTGCAATAAGGCCTTTACTAAGGTCTTGGGAGTAAGAGCGAAGGCTCAATGTGTGTGAAAGTGCTTGAATTGAAAGACTTACTCACACGACAAGAAATGAAACCCAAATAGTATAGGTCGGCCCTTACTTGGGTCTTTCAAATAAGAGCGAAAGCTCAATGTGTGTGAGAGTGTTTAAATTGAAAGACTTACTCACACGACATGAAATGAAACCCAAATAGTATAGGTCGGCCCTTACTTGGGTCTTTCAAATAAGAGCGAAAGCTCAATGTGTGTGAGAGTGATTGAATTGAAAGACAACGCACCCAACTTAAATAAAACCCTTCGGAAATGAAATATATACGTACACTTATATATATTAGGGGCTGATTAGGCCCGTGTGTGTTCAAAATTGTGCACGACTAAGAGAGTGCACGTGTGTGGTTGTGCCAAGCCACGTTATTACAAGCGGGGGGAGACTATGCTCCGTTATTACAACCCCGTATCAAATTGAATTTCAAGCAAGTGTATGACTAAAGACCGAGTTTAGACACTTACGAGCAGCTGGTCCGTAGAGGTCTTGCTTGAGCGTGGCTTTGGCTTTGGGCTGCAAGTGGGAGCTCCGCGAAGGTATGTGCTCAAGGGTGCTGGCCGGCTGCAAGTGGGGCGCGGGATAGACGCCTCGAAGGGGGCCGGTGGCAAGTAGGCGGCGCCTCCAAGTAGGGAGTTTGGAGTGGCTGAATAAGTGGGTCTTAGGGTCACTAGGGAAGTTAGGTACTTAGGGAAACTGGACCTAAAAGGTGAGCTAGTGGGAAGGCCAAATAGGACACCTAGGGGGGTCGGCCGAATGGGAGATGGTGGCTAAGTAGTGGCCAGCCACTTGGGTTATCCTAGGTTCGGCTAGGCTTAGGTGGTGGCGGCAAAGGGGCTGAGCTGAAGGGAAGATGGGTGGCTAAGAGTGGAGAGGTGGTAGAGAGTGGCTTTGAGGGAGTTAGGGGGACTTACCGAATGGGGAGGAGTGGCGGATGGAGTGGGAGAGTGGCGGGCAGGTAGCTGTCGGCTGGTGGAGTTGGGAGAAGGAGAGGGCCCGGCTGGTGGTAGAGTCCGGCTGGGGGGGCAGTGATGGTGGACGGAAGAGGGAAGGTGGCGGTTGGTGGAGCGGGTGGCGGCTGGTGGAGCAGTCACGGCTGGATGGAAGATAGGAGAAGGAGAGGGCCCGGCTGGGGGTGGAGAGTGGTTCCCACTTGGAAAACCCGCCCACAATGAGGGGGGTTTAAATAGGGGATGGGTAGGTCGGTTAGGGCTGGGCTGTGGGTAGTGGTTAGGTGGTTTAGGTAGGGTAGTATGTAGATAAGGTGGGCTGGATGGGGTTGGGCCAGATATTTTAAAACTAGGGGTTTGGGTAAATCGTGGGCTAAGGGTGGTTTGGGGGTTTAGGGCTAGGTTAGGTGGTTGGGTTTTAGGGTGAGGTTTAGTGAGCTAGGTTAGGTGGTTTAGGCTAGGTTTAGGCTAGGATTAGGGAAATTAATCTAGGTTTAGGGAAGGATTAGGGAAGTGGGTTAGGTGATTAGGTTGGGATTAGGCCGGGATTAGGGAAGTGGGTTAGGTGATGAGTGTTCAGATTAGGGGTGGATTAGGGGTTTAGGCTAGGTTTAGGCATTTTGGGTTAGGTTTAGGTGAAGGAGCTCCCTTAGCATGACCCATAGACCTTGATCACCCCATGTTGGTGCAGCCCTAGGTTAGGTTTTAGCTAATTACAAGCTTAAACCCACTCAATTAGGCTAACCCACATGATTAACCCAAACTTGACACACAAGTCAAGCTTAATACAACACTCTTGATATTTTTCATCCCCCACTCTCTCTCATGCCCAATATCCCACGTGAATTTCAAGTGGGCCCCACCTCCATTTATGAGAAGGTGATGTGGGCCATGGATATGGATATTGGATTGGATCTCTGGATCCAAATCCAAATCCAAATCCAAATCCACATATGGGTTTGGATTGGAATCTGGATATATATGGTCCAGATCCAATCCAAACTGAACTCTGACTCCTTCGAGCTGGGTTCGAGACGGACGATTCGTGCGGGGCCTGACAGCATCAGTACTCCGTCTACGTTGGGTCTTCGCCAACATGGTCGTCCGCCTCCGTTTCTGCCTTCCGGAGATGACTTCAAATGCTATTTTGATAAGAACAGGGTCTTGGACGTTCGAGATCCTGGGGTGTGAATCAGATGCAAGAGTTGCTGCGCCGGGCTTGACAGGTGCTCCGGTTCCGGGCTCTTCTTGGCTCTCCTGGTCCTGTCTTGATCGGGCCAAGCCACTTCGGGGTTTCAAAACATGTTTTAAAAGGGTTTTCAAAAGCTATATCATATGTTTTTGAAAGATAAATTTTAAAACATATACACAGGGTTTGTTTGGAAGGCTCCTGGGTTTCCAAACTCAAAATGGCCCTTTGGGGCTGCTTGTATAAAACCAGATTCGTTTAAGAAATTCGTGGGATTTCGGGGTGTTTACACTAGGCGAGGTTTTGATAAGCTCTAGGATAGACATGTGAATAGGAATCTTTGAAAGGTGGTTTTCGAAATCATAAGGATTTAGGATGACTTTGTCCTTATCTGCTTTTGGCAGACCACTAGGGATACATGCTTTTGAGGGGCCAGGCACACTGACCACCTTTTGAGCACCTTGAAGGTGCGGGGGTTGGTAGATCCTCCTGGATCTAGTGACTTCCCCCACGACCAGCCTAGGGTTCGCGCTAGACTTGGCTCTAAGGATGAGCTGAGGAGAACCTTGGATTTTCAAAACTGGTTTTACCGGGGTTTCCACTTTTGGTGGTCCCCGAATGACGACTTGGGCGGGCTTCTTGTATAATACAAGAATGGGCGCACAAGTAGGTCGACCAGGTTCTGGCTTTTGCGCTAGTTCCTTGGAAATGGTGAGGGTACATTCCTCCTTTCCTTTCCCACTGCCACTGGCGTGCTTGAGAAAGGGTTCCTTGAAGATAGCTTGAGGTGGCTCAGGTTCCGCAGTGACCTGGAGCCGGCCTTCTGCTATCAAGTTCTCAATTTTATTTAAAAGAGAGAAGCAGCGTTTGGTATCATGGCCTTTGAGCCGATGATACTTACAAAATCGATTTAAATACCCCCCTTTGGACGTGACTCCTTCGGGGATTTCAGGGAGTTCTATCATGCCCTGGGCAAGTAAGAGGTCTAGGACCTCCGACACAGGTTGTCCCAGCGGAGTATACTCCCGTTTTTCTACCGGTTTTTAAAAATTGCGTTTCCTCTTATTTTCTAATTTTTCAAAATTTTTAGAAGTGCCCGCCATGCCTGGATCCACCCAGACATTGGCGATTTTATGGGGCTTTGCCCCTTTGTCCGTCGTGGGCAGCCCATATACGATGGGCTTTTCCAAACGGGTTTTTGGAATGGCACTTCTTTTCCATAAGTGATCGTATGTCCCTTTTCGTAAGTTGGTTTCGAAAAGGGAGGCCTTTTTGATCAACTTATGGAAAGTTGAAATCTCGTGGAGCGAGAGAAGGGTTTTTAACTCGCTTTTAAAATTATCCAGGATGAGCATTACTGCGCATCCTTCGGATATGGGCTCTTGCACTTGGCCCAAAAGCGACCTCCATCTTATAATGAAGGCATGTACGTCTTCGTTCATGCCTTGCTTTGTATCCCTTAAGGTATTCAGGGTTGGTGTGACTTCTACGTTGTGTGCAAATCTTTGCATGAAGCAGTTCGCTAACTCTTCAAAAGTAGCGAACTGGCTTAAGTCGTAGGAAGCCAGCCATTTGGCAGTTGTGCCTTTAAGGGATAGAGGGAACCAATACACCCATTTCATCGAGTCCTTTTTCTTCTTATGGGCTCGACGTGAGAAAAGCTGCAAGTGAGACCTAGGGTCTCCCATGCCATCATACCGATGGAAGTTCGGTATTTCATCGTCACTGTCTGTTTCGTAATCCATAGGAAGGAAATCAGACAGGGCGTAGCTTTTTTTCTCTTTATTCTGCCCTTTCAGCAGTTGCTGTAGGGCTTTACGGTCCTTTTGTGTGAAGGACTCGTGGTATTGGTTGCCTTCCATTACGGAGGCCTCTTTTTGCTTGCGAGGTTTTTCATATTTCTTTTTAGGCCTTTGTTCACCGTTTGATGAACATGAATCGCCTACTTCAGCCTCTTGGCTGAGAGCATCGATTTTGGCCTCAAACTCCCTTCTCAAGTCCTCGATTTCATCTAGTTTTATTTTGTTTTTGAAAATCCTCCTAGAGTGAGAACTTGATGCGCATAAGCCTTGGCTCGACACTTCACTTGGATTGGATTTTGACATGCTTTTCAAGCTTTTTCAAAATGTCCTAAGTACAAGCAAAGAAAACAAGTTAAAACGACACCTTTTTACAAATTTTCGCAAGACTTCTACAAGCAAACTCGATTTTTGAAAAGGCTCACGTCCCACCGGGTGTGCCAATCTCTGTAGATGCGCGAAAATCCCCACCTCTTCGCCTTTTTCAGGGCTTGGAGTGGATCCTCTCGTGTGTCTAAGGCCTATGTATGCAAATAGGGTGTGCCAGCTAGCTTACCTAAGCTAGCGAAGATATTTTTAACACTGACTTCTAAACGTGGCGACTGTGAGCAAGTAAGCTCTTGTCGTTGCAGACCTTCTTGCACCGATGCGCAAGGGTCAGTCTGTACGCTTTGCGAAAATCGAGTTTTTTGGAGAGAAAGTCTACGAAGCGGTCCGAGGTGTCTATTTCGGGTCTTTAAGATGCGATTGCATGTTTTAGATCACGTGGATTTGCACGTGCCTAAGTCTTTTCTTTTATCCCTTTTCGGGCCACCTAGTTTGTGTGTTATGAACACTCCACTACATGGGCGAATTCGAGCGGGGCTTGCTTCGATGCAATATGCGTCCTACCTCATGGTATGGCGTAGATGCAATGCAAACTCACGCTACTCCAAAGGGAAAACCCGAAATGTAAAGACAATACTGAAGGGAAATGACTGAAGGGAAATAACCGAAGGGAAATAACCGAAGGGAAATAACCGAAGGGAGATATATATATATATATATATATATATATATATATATATATATATATATATATATATATATATATATATATATATATATATAGATAGATTATGTATATGAGCCCTTACTCGGGTCTTGCAAATAAGAGCGAAGGCTCAATGTGGGTGCGTGCTTGAATTGAAAGACTTACACACACGACATGAAATTAAACCCAAATATAAATTGCAGTATGGCCTTGACTAAGGTCTTGGGAGTAAGAGCGAAGGCTCAATGTGTGTGAGAGTGCTTGAATTGAAGTACTACACACACGACATAAATGAAACCCAAATATAACTGCAATAAGGCCTTTATTAAGGTCTTGGGAGTAAGAGCGAAGGCTCAATGTGTGTGAAAGTGCTTGAATTGAAAGACTTACTCACACGACATGAAATGAAACCCAAATAGTATAGGTCGGCCCTTACTTGGGTCTTTCAAATAAGAGCGAAAGCTCAATGTGTGTGAGAGTGCTTGAATTGAAAGACTTACTCACACGACATGAAATAAAACCCAAATAGTATAGGTCGGCCCTTACTTGGGTCTTTCAAATAAGAGCGAAAGCTCAATGTGTGTGAGAGTGCTTGAATTGAAAGACAACGCACCCAACTTAAACAAAAACCCTTCGAAAATGAAAGTATATATATACACTTATGTATTAGGGGCTGATTAGGCCCGTGTGTGTTCAAAATCGTGCACGACTAAGAGAGCGCACGTGTGTGGTTGTGCCAAGCCACGTTATTACAAGCGGGGGGAGACTATGCTCCATTATTACAACCCCATATCAAATTGAATCTCAAGCAAGTATACAACTAAAACCGAGTTTAGACACTTACGAGTAGCTGGTCCGTAGAGGTCTTGCTTGAGCGTGGGCTTGGCTTCGCCTTGGGCTGCAAACGGGAGCTCCGCGAGGATAGGTGACCAAAGGTGCTGGCCGGCTGCAAGTAGGGCGCGGGATAGGCGCCTCAAAGGTGGCCGGTTACAAGTGGATGTCGCCTCGAGGTGGGGGGTTAGAGGGGCTGAACGAGTGAGTTTTTAGGGTCACTAGGGGAGTTGAGTGTTTAGGGAAACTGGACCTAAAGGAGAGTTTGTGGGAAGGCCGAATGGGACACCTAGGGGAAGGCCGAATGGGATAGGAGGGTTAGGTAGTGGCCGGTAATTTGGGTTATGCTAGGTTCGGCTAAGTGAAAAGGGTAGTGGAAAAGGGCTGAGATGATGATAGGGTGGGTGGCTAGGAGTGGAGAGGTAGTAGAGAAGGGTTTTGGGTAGAGTTAGAGAGTGCTTACCGGATGGGGAGAGGTGGTGGATGAAGTGGGAAGCGGGGTGTGGATGGGAGCTCGGCTGGTTCGGTTGGATGAAGGTGGTGGCGTCCGGCTGGGTGAGGTGATGGATGGAAGAGGGAAGGTGGCGGTGCAGGTAGTGCTGGTGGAGAGTGGTCCCGGCTGGCAGGCAGAGAGTGGAGCAGGCGGGCAGGTGGAGAGTGGAGCCGGCTGGGCTGAGATGAGGGCCTTAACTTCCCAAAACCCGCCCCCAAAGGGGGGGGTTTAAATAGGGGATGGGTAGGTCGGTTAGGGCTGGGCTTGGGGTAGTGGTTAGGTGGTTTAGGTAGGGTGGTATGTAGATAAGGTGGGCTGGAAAGGGTTGGGCCAGATATTTTGAAAACTAGGGGTTTGGGTAGATTGTGGGCTAGGGGTGGTTTAGGGGTTTAGGGCTAGGTTAGGTGGTTGGGTTTTAGGGTGAGGTTTAGTGAGCTAGGTTAGGTGATTAGGCTAGGTTTAGGCTAGGATTAGGGAAATTAATCTAGGTTTAGGGAAGGATTAGGGAAGTGGGTTAGGTGATTAGGTTGGGATTAGGACGGGATTAGGGAAGTGGGTAAGGTGATTAGGTTCAGATTAGGGGTTTAGGCTAGGATTAGGCATTTTGGGTTAGGTTTAGGTGAAGGAGCTCCCTTAGCATGGCCCATAGACCTTGATCACCTCATGTTGGTGCAGCCCTAGGTTAGGTTTTAGCTAATTACAAGCTTAAACCCACTCAATTAGGCTAACCCACATGATTAAACCCAAACTTGACACACAAGTCAAGCTTAATACAACACTCTTGATATTTTCCATCCCCACTCTCTCTCATGCCCAATATCCCACGTGAATTTCAAGTGGGCCCCCACCTCCATTTATGAGAAGGTGATGTGGGCCATGGATATGGATATTGGATTGGGTCTTTGGATCCAAATCCAAATCCAAGTCCACATATGGGTTTGGATTGGAATCTGGATATATATGGTCCAGATCCAATCCAAACTGAACTCTGACTCCTTCGAGCTGGGTTCGAAACGGACGATTCGTGCGGGGTCTGACAGCATCAGTACTCCGTCTGCGTTGGGTCTTCGCCAACATAGTCGTCCGCCTCCGTTTCTGCCTTCCGGAGATGACTTCAAATGATATTTTGATAAGAACAGGGTCTTGGACGTTCGAGATCCTGGGGGTGTGAATCAGATACAAGAGTTGCTGTGCCGGGCTCGACGTGTGCTCTGGTTCCGGGCTCTTCTTAGCTTTCCTGGTCCTGTCTTGATCGGGCCAAGCCACTTCGGGGTTTCAAAACATGTTTTAAAAAGGTTTTAAAAGCTATATTGTATGTTTTCGAAATATAGAGTTCAAAACGTATGTACAGGGTTGTTCTGGAAGGCTCCTGGGTTTCCAGACTCAAAATGGCCCTTTGGGGCTGCTTGTATAAAACCAGGTTGTTTTTGGAGAAATTCGTGGGATTTCGGGGTGTTTACATACCCCCTCTCAACACCACCTGCTCTTCACTCCCTCTCCATTCTTAGCCACCACCCGCCACCCTTCCTTAGCCTAGCCAGCACCTCATCCAACCGGCCACCACCTGCCACCTTCCACCGTTCGGCCAACATCACCCGACTGCACCACTTGCCCCTCCTTTCCCTTAGACAGCCCCTAGCTAACACCCTAACCTTACCTCTCCCTAAGACCTACCCCAAGCCTTAGTGGCAGCCCCTAACTAGCACCCTTACCTTCCCTAAGCACCCCAACCCCAGCCAAGGCTGCACCCCATCCACTCGGCTAGCACCAAGGCACCACCCGCTGCACCTTTGCCATCCGGCCAGCACCTTCCCTTGCCGCGCCCTTCCAAGGAGCTCCCTCTTGCAGCCCAAAGCGACTCACCAGCCCAAGTGCAAGCAAGTCACACCCAGACCAGCTATACGTAAGTGCCTAACTCGGTCCTTGTTATAGACTTGCTTATGCTTAATTAAATTTGATCCGGGGTTGTAATAATGGAGCGTTGTCTCCCCCCGTTTGTAATAATGTGGTTTGGCACACCCACACACACGTGCACTTGAGCCTATCCCGCTCTTAGCTGCACACGATTTTGACACACACATGGGCCTAATCAGCCCTTAAGATATAGCTATACATATATAATTTAAGTTGCGTGGGTTTTTGTTTAGGTTCTGTGTGTTGTCTTTTAATTTTCACACTCACACACATTGAGCTTTCGCTCTTATTTTCAAGACCCTAGTAAGGGCCTATTGCAATTTTGTTTTGGGGTGTTTTACTTCAAGTTGTGTGCTTAGTATTTCAATTCTACACTCAAACACATTGAGCTTTCACTCTTACTCCCAAGACCTTAGTCAAGGCCTATTGCAATTATATTTGGGTTTCATTTATGTCATGTGCGTAGTACTTCAATTCTACACTCACACACATTGAGCTTTCGCTCTTACTCCCAAGACCTTAGTTAAGGCCATATTGCAATCATATTTGGTTTCATTTAAGTTGTGTGAGTTGTCTTTCAATA
Source organism: Brasenia schreberi (assembly GCA_036023115.1). Classification (NCBI taxonomy): domain Eukaryota; kingdom Viridiplantae; phylum Streptophyta; class Magnoliopsida; order Nymphaeales; family Cabombaceae; genus Brasenia; species Brasenia schreberi. The sequence continues at coordinate 9,059,139 of JAYKKT010000079.1, read as the reverse complement.
TACACACAACACCCACGCACACGTTGGCGACCTTCGGGCCCATATATATTATAAGTATTTCCCTTTCGGCTAAGTCTTTAAGATTTGGGTTTTAAGGTTCAGCAAGTGTGCGTAGTCTTTACATATATACACGACACACACTTGCACAATTGAGCCTTTCCGCTCTTAAGATATAGCCATATTTCCCTTTTGCAATTTCCCTTTTGCAATTTACATTTAAGTCATTTCCCTTCCGCATTGTCTTTCAATTCGGGTTTTCCCTTTGGAGTTGCGTGAGTTTGCATTGCATATACGCCATACCACGAGTTAGGATGCATATTGCATCAAAGCAAACCCCACACTCCCGCTCAAAATTGCCCCACTTAGGTCACGTGTGCATACAGACACCTAGTTGGCCCGAAAAGGGATAAAAAGAAAGACATAGGCACGTGCAAATCCATGTGAAATAAAACTTGAAAACCATACAAATCAGCCCGAATCGAACACCTCAAACATTTTTCCTTGGTTATCATGTCTAAAACTCGATTTTCTAAGCGTACAGACTGACCCTTGTGCATTGGTGTAAGAAGGTCTGCGACGAAAAGGGCTTGCTTGCTCACAGTTGCCACGATATAAGTCAGATTTCAAAACATTTCTTCGCTAGCTTAAGCAAGCTAGCTGGCACGCCCTTTTGCTTAAATAGGACTTAGACACACGAAAAGATTCGCTTCAGGCCTAAGAACCTAGAGGCGGGGATTTTCCAGAGTCTACAGACTTTGGCACGCCCGGTGGGACGTGAGTCTTTTGAAAATCGACTCATATTAGAAACCTTGCGAAAATTTTTCCAAAGGTGTCATTTTAACTCTTTTTGTACTTCATACGTAGGATTTTGAAAGCTTGAAAGCATGTCGAAATCAAATCCAAGTGAAGTGTCGAGCCAGGGCTCATGCGCATCAAGTTCTCACTCTAGGAGGTTTTTGAAAAATAAAAACAAACTAGAAGAAATAGAAGATTTGATAAGGGAATTCGAGGCCAAAATCGATGCTCTTAGCCAAGAGGCTGAAGCAGGCGATTCGTGTTCATCGAATGGTGAACTAAAGGCCAAGAAAAGACCTGAAACACCTCGCAAACATAAAGAGGCCTCCGTAATGGAAGGCAACCAATACCACGAGTCCTTCACACAAAAGGACCGTAAAGCCCTACAACAGCTGCTAAAAGGGCAAAGTAAAGAGAAAAGGAGTTACGCCCTGTCTGATTTCCTACCTATGGATTATGAAACAGACAGTGACGATGAAATACCGAACTTCCATCGGTATGATTGCATGGGAGACCCTAGGTCTCACCTGCAACTTTTCTCACATCGAGCCCATAAGAAGAAAAAGGACTCGATGAAATGGGTGTATTGGTTCCCTCTATCCCTTAAAGGCACAGCTGCCAAATGGCTGACTTCCTACGATCTAAGCCAGTTCGCTACTTTTGAAGAGTTAGCGAATTGCTTTATGCAAAGATTTGCACATAACATAGAAGTCACGCCGACTTTAAACACTTTAAGGGATACAAAGCAAGGCATGAATGAAGACGTGCATGCCTTCATTATTCGATGGAGGTCCCTTTTAGGGCAAGTGCGAGAGCCAATATCCGAAGGATGCGCAGTCATGCTCATCCTGGATAATTTTAAAAATGAGTTAAAAACCCTTCTCTCGCTTCATGAAATCTCTACTTTCCATAAGTTAATAAAGAAAGCATCCATTTTCGAAACAAACTTGAAAAAAGGGGTGTATGACCACATATGGAAAGGAAATCCTATTGCGAAAACTCGCTTGGAGAAGCCCATCAACTATGGGCCATCCACCGCGGACAAAGGGGCAAAGCCCCAAAAAATCACCAATGTCCGGGTGGATCCAAGCCTGGCAAGTGCTTCAAAGGCTTTCGAAAAAGCTAAGAATAAAAAGGAGAGGAGTTTTCAAAAACCCTTCGAAAGACGGGAGTACACTCCGCTGGGGCAACCTGTGACGGAGGTCCTAGACCTCCTACTTGCCCAAGGCATGATGTAACTCCCCGAGATTTCTGAGGGAGTCACTTCGAAGGGAGGGTTTTTAAACAAGTACTGCAAGTATCATCGGCTCAAAGGCCATGATACAAGACGGTGCTTCTCTCTCCTTAATAAAATTGAGAACTTGATAGCGGACGGTCAGCTTCAGGTCACTGAGGAACCCGAGCCAGCTCAAGCTATCTTTAAAGAACCCTTTCCCAAGCACGCCAGTAGTAGTGGGAAAGAAAAAGAGGTATATACCCTCACCTTTTCAAAAGATCTAGCGCATCCATCTGAGTCTGATCGATCCACTTGTGCGTCTACTCTTGTACTCTATAAGAAACCCACCCAAGTAATCATCTGGGGACCACCAAGAGCTGAATCCCCGGCTAAACCAGTTTTAAAGATTCAAGGTGCTCCAAAACTCACGGTTAGAGCCATATTAGGTGCGAACCCTAGGTTGGTCGTGGGGGAAGTAACAAGATCCGGAAGGATCTATCAACCCCGCACCTACAAAGTGCTAAAAAGGTGGTCAGTGTGCCTGGCCCCTCAAAAGCATGTATTCCTAGAGTTCTACCGAAAGCAGACAATGGAAAAATCATTCTAAACCCTTATGACTTCGAAAACCATCTTTCAAAGATTCCTATCCACATGTCCATCCTAGAGCTAATACAAACTTCGCCTAGGCATAGACTCGTGTTAGAGAAAATTCTAGAAAGAGCTAAGGTTAGTTCGAACATAACCCCTGAATCCCTGTCTGACCAAGTGGCGTCAATAGGAGCAAAATCGCCCATCACCTTCTCGAAAGATGATCTAGATAGACCCTATGAAGCCCATAACCAGGCCCTGCATATCGAGGTGGTTCTGAATAACCACTCTCTGGACAGGTGCCTAGTCGGTGGGGGAGGAGGGCTCAACATCCTTCCACTTCATGTGGCGTATCAAATCGGAGTCACCTTGACTTCTATAAACCCAAGCCCCATCGTTATCATTGGATACGATGGGAATGCGTCTAGACCCTTAGGATTGATCGAACTCCCTATGGAAACGGGAGGGATCACACACATGGGGGTGTTCCATGTCTTGGACATCCACCCCCATTATAACTTGTTGTTGGGAAGGCCCTGGATACATAGCTTGTGCGATGTGCCATCCACCTTCCACAAGTGTGTCAAAATCCCTTTCAGGGACCAAGTCGTGGTGATCCTAGGTGAGAGTCACCCTCAGCTTCAGGAGATCATAAACTCCCCTTGTTTGTTGAGTTCCCAGGCCCATGAGGCTAACCTAGGGCAGACTATGGTTGAGCCGCCAAGGCTCGTGTTAAACAACCCTAGGAAGGTCGTGTATGTGAAGGGGCCACCCAAGGCTGGCCCCCTCAAAGTTCTGACCCTTTTAGGAAGACCCAAACATCCCTTATTTCCAAAACCCCTAGACAAGAAGCCATACGTGCATGATATGGACGACAACAAGTTCTAGGACCATGATTTGAATTCAAATTTTTCAAAAAACAAAAAATAGTGGAACATGGGCTATATGCCCTATAAAAGTCTAGGGGCACAAAACCAGGGTCATCTAGAACCCATCCTTACTAGGGCCAACCCAAGCCGATATGGGATCGGCTATACTCCCAAAATACCACCAGAGCCACCCCCTGTGACCACTTGGGCCTGGAGCCTACCCTAGAAGAGACCTACGCTTTAGACCTCTTATTCCGAGTCTAACCCATAGTGTTTTCCCTTTGTAGGTATGATGGAAGATCCCTTTTATAAAAATACAAAAACATTTGAAAAACTCAAAATTGAAAAAATGGAAAAATTGCAAAAACCAAAAACATTGGAAACCCAAAACTCGAAAATAGAGTAGTTTGTATAGTTCCTAAAGTTCTTGTTTTGCAAAAATACAAAAAAATCGAAAATCTACAAAATACCAAAAAGATTTTATACATAGCTGCTCCTGGTAAAGATTTGGAAAAAGAAAAGGATTTTGAAAGGAACGTTGTCTGCATAACCAGACCAAAAATTTCGAAATTAATTGAAATTCCAAGTGTAAAACCAGGTCTTTTGAAAACTCTCGCATCAAATTCCCTCGGGTCTATAACCCACGAGAATGATCAAAGCCCAGAACTGGATCCCCTTGAGGAAGATCCCACTTCTGAGCTCCCAGAATTTTATAAAATTCTCGATTTTGAAAGACCTTCCAATTCAGAAGGAGGAGATTTCATAGAGGTGAAGTTAGGGGATGATTCCAATCCCAAATCCATCAAAATAGGCGCATGCTTGCATGAAACTGAAAGATTAGCATTCACTGCATTTCTACGAACCTATTTAGATGTGTTTGCCTGGACGTATTAAGACATGCCGGGCATAGACCCCAGCATTGTCGAACATCGTCTTCCCTTATATGCGGATGTAAAACCCATAAAGCAGAAGCTTAGGAAAATACATCCGAATGTACACGCACAAGTCAAAGAGGGTTTAGAAGATCTTCTAAAAGCTGGATTTATAAAACCCATTGCGTATTCTGATTGGTTATCAAACATCATTGTGGTTCAAAAAACCAATGGGAAAATTCGAATATGCATCGATTTCAGAAACCTGAATAAAGCCACTCCAAAGGATAATTATCCTTTACCAAACATAGATTTGATAGTCGATAGTACTGCAAATCACGAAATGTTTTCGTTTATGGATGGCAATTCAGGGTATAATCAAATTAAATTAAGTCCACGAGATCAGGGTAAGACTGCATTCACAACCCCGTGGGGCACGTACTGCTATACAGTCATGCCCTTTGGTTTGAAAAATACCGGTGCGACATACTAGAGAGCCATGACCACGATCTTCCTTAATCAAATTCATGAGCTCATAGAAGTATATGTAGATGATCTCTTGGCAAAATCCAAAACCCGATGCACTCATATCAAATGTTTGCAAAAGATTTTCGAAAGGCTTAGACTTTACCAAGTAAAGCTAAACCCTCAAAAATGTGTATTCAGAGTAGAGTTCGGAAAGCTTCTAGGCTTTATGGTAAGCCAAAGGGGTATAGAAGTCGACCCCTCTAAGTGTCAAGCCATCATAGACATGGCTCCACGCTCCAATATCACACAAATTCGTAGCCTCCAAGGTCGACTACAGTCCATTCGCCGGTTTATGTCAAACCTGACGACTAGATGTGAACCCTTCAACAAACTGTTGAGGAAGGGCACAAAATTTTCATGGGATGACGACTGCCAAAAGTCCTTCGAGAGACTAAAGGCATACCTGGTTAATCCCTCTATTTTGAATCCTCCGAAGCAAGGAAAACCTCTTTTGCTTTACATTTCCGTGCAATCTAATGCCTTGGGAGCTCTATTAGCTCAATACGAGGATGACACCCATAAGGAGTATGCCATCTATTATATTTTGAAAACTCTCTTGGCTTACGAAAGGAATTATCAAGCCATGGAGAAGACGTGCTTGGCCCTACTCTGGGCCTGCCAGAAATTTCGACACTATTTCCTATATCATGAGATCTGGATAGTGTCTAGGCTTGATCCAATCAAGCACTTGTTCGAAAAACCCATTCTCACTGGTAGATTGGGCAAATGGTAACTCCTTCTAATGGAGTATGACCTGAAATACCATCACCAGATCTCCATTAAGGGGCAAGCCCTAGCAGACTACGTGGCTGAGTTCCCCCTGGAAGATGTATATCCCACACTTAGTGAAATGCCTGATGAAGGCATATTGCAAAATCATTTTCAAAATCACATTTTGGCAAACTCTTTCGAAAACCAAGTGTGGAAAATGCACTTCGATGTGGAAAATGCACTTCAAAATCAATTTGGATAATGCCAAAGAGGGGCATCTGTAAAAACCCCAAAATCCCACGAATTTCCCAAATTACCTGGTTTTGCAAAAGCTGTCCCAAAGGGCTATTTTGAGTCTGGAAACCCAGGAGCCTTCCAGGCAACCCTGTACATATGTTTAAACTATATATGTTTTAAAATATGTATAATATAGTTTTAAAACCTTTAAAAAGGTATTTTGAAACCCCGGAAAGCGACTTGGCCTGATGAAAGTAGGACCAAAGGAGCAAAAGAGAGCCCAGAACCGGAGCACATGTCGAGCCCGGCATATCAACTCTCATATCAGATTCATCCCCAGAATCTTGAACATCCAAACCCCTGTTATCAGCAAATCCATCGAAATGATCTCTAGAAGGTGAAAACAGAAGCGGACGAGCATGTTGGCGAAGACCCAACGCAAGATGGAGTACTAATGCTGTAAGGCCCCGCACAAACCGTTCGTTTCGAACATACCCTGAAGGAGTCAGAAATCAGATTTGGATCAGATCTGGACCATATATATCCAGATCCAAATCCAAACATACATGTGGATTTGGATTTGGATCCAAAGATCTAATCCAATATCCACATCCATGGCCCACATCACCTTCTCATAAATGGAGGTGGGGCCCACAAGAAAATCACGTGGAAAGCTTGGGCATGAGAGAGCATGGGAGGATTAAATATGAGTGAACATGTATTAAGCTTGACTTGTGTGTCAAGTTTTAGGTTAATCATGTGGGTTAGCCTAATGAGTGTGGGTTTAAGCTTTTATGCACCTACACCTAACCTAGGGCAACACCAACTTGATGCAACTAGGTCCATGGGTCATGCAAAGGGATGCTCCTAACCCTAATCCTAAGCTAAACCCACCTTACCTAGCCGTTTCCCCCTAATCCCGACCTAATCCTAGCCTAATCACCTAACCCATTTCCCTAATCCTTCCCTAATCCTAACCTAATCACCTAACCCACTTCCCTAATCCTTCCCTAAACCTAGCCTAATCCCCCTAACCTCACCCTAATCCTAGCCTAAACACCTAACCCACCTCACTAAACCTCACCCTAAGCCCAACCCACCTAGCTAAGCCCTAAACCACTAAACCAGCCCACCTAAATCCCTAGCACACCATATCCCCAACCCACTTAAGACAAATATCTGGCCCACCTAAATGCCTAGCCCACCATATCCCCAAACCATTACCACCTAACTAGCCCAACCGACCCCCCCAATACCAGCCCAAACCGACCCACTAAAACCTATAAACCCCCCCCCCCCTTGTTTTGCATGAAATTCTCGGGCAGTTGAGCCCTTCCTCTCCTCTCTCATCCCTTTCTCTTTTCTCTCACCTGCTCCCCCTTGGAACCCAGTCATCTCCACTCCACGCCACCTCCATCCCCCGGCCAGCTCCACTCCTCAACCGGCTGCACCTGCCACCTTCCCTCAACCGGTTGCACCTTGACACCCGCCACCTTCACCCTTCGGCCAGCCTTCCACTCCGGTTAGTACCCCCTCTCAACACCACCTGCTCTTCACTCCCCCTCCATTCTTAGCCACCACCCGCCACCCTTCCTTAGCCTAGCCAACACCTCATCCAATCGGCCACCACCTGCCACCTTCCACCGTTCGGCCAGCATTACCCGACAGCACCACCTGCCCCTCCTTTCTCTTATACAGCCCCTAGCTAACACCCTAACCTTACCTCTCCCTAAGACCTACCCCAAGGCTTTGTGGCAGCCCCTAACTAGCACCCTTACCTTCCCTAAGCACCCCAACCCCAGCCAAGGCCACACCCCATCCACTCGGCTAGCGCTAAGGCGCCACCTGCTGCACCTTTGCCATCCGGCCAGCACCTTCCCTTGCCGCGCCCTTCCAAGGAGCTCCCTCTTGCAGCCCAAGGTGACTCACCAGCCCAAGTGCAAGCAAGTCACACTCGGACCAGCTATACGTAAGTGCCTAACTCGATCCTTGTTATAGACTTGCTAATGCTTAATTAAATTCGATCCGGGGTTGTAATAATGGAGCATTGTCTCCCCCCGTTTGTAATAATGTAGTTTGGCACACCCACACACACGTGCACTTGAGCCTATCCCGCTCTTAGATGCACACAATTTTGACACACACATGGGCCTAATCAGCCCATAAGATATAGCTATACGTATATAATTTAAGTTGCGTGGGTTTTTGTTTAGGTTCTGTGTGTTGTCTTTTAATTTTCACACTCACACACATTGAGCTTTCGCTCTTATTTTCAAGACCCTAGTAAGGGCCTATTGCAATTTTGTTTTGGGGTGTTTTACTTCAAGTTGTGTGCGTAGTATTTCAATTCTACACTCACACACATTGAGCTTTCACTCTTACTCCCAAGACCTTAGTCAAGGCCTATTGTAATTATATTTGTGTTTCATTTATGTCATGTGTGTAGTACTTCAATTCTACACTCACACACATTGAGCTTTCGCTCTTACTCCCAAGACCTTAGTTAAGGCCATATTGCAATTATATTTGGATTTTATTTAAGTCGTGTGAGTTGTCTTTCAATATACACACAACACCCACGCACACGTTGGCGACCTTCGGGCCCATATATATTATAAGTATTTCCCTTTCGGCTACGTCTTTAAGATTTGGGTTTTAAGGTTCATCAAGTGTGCGTAGTCTTTACATATATACACGACACACACTTGCACAATTGAGCCTTTCCGCTCTTAAGATATAGCCATATTTCCCTTTTGTAATTTCCCTTTTACAATTTACATTTAAGTCATTTCCCTTCCGCATTGTCTTTCAATTCGGGTTTTCCCTTTGGAGTTGCGTGAGTTTGCATTGCATATATGCCATACCACGAGTTAGGACGCATATTGCATCAAAGCAAACCCCACACTCCCGCTCAAAATCGCCCCACTTAGGTCACGTGTGCATACACACACCTAGTTGGCCCGAAAAGGGATAAAAAGAAAGACATAGGCACGTTGAAATCCACGTGAAATAAAACTTGAAAACCATACAAATCAGCCCGAATCGAACACCTCAAACATTTTTCCTAGGTTATCATGTCTAAAACTCGATTTTCTAAGCGTACAGACTGACCCTTGTGCATCGGTGCAAGAAGGTCTGCGATTGTAGACGCGCAAAAATCCCCGCCTCTTTGCCTTTTTTAGGGGTTGGAGCGGATCCTCTCGTGTGTCTAAGGCCTATGTATGCAAACAGGGCGTGCCAACTAGCTTACCTAAGCTAGCGAAGATATTTTTAACACTGACTTCTAAACGTGGCGACTGTGAGCAAGTAAGCTCTTGTCGTCGCAGACCTTCTTGCACCGATGCGCAAGGGTCAGTCTGTACGCTTTGCAAAAATTGAGTTTTTGGAGAGAAAATCTACGAAGCGGTTCGAGGTGTCTATTTCGGGTCTTTAAGATGCGATTGCATGTTTTAGATCACGTGGATTTGCATGTGCCTAAGTCTTTTCTTTTATCCCTTTTCGGGCCACCTAGTTTGTGTGTTATGAACACTCCACTACATGGGCGAATTCGAGCGGGGCTTGCTTCGATGCAATATGCGTCCTACCTCGTGGTATGGCGTAGATGCAATGCAAACTCACGCTACTCCCAAGGGAAAACCCGAAATGTAAAGACAATACTGAAGGGAAATAACTGAAGGGAAATAACCGAAGGGAAATAACCGAAGGGAGATATGTATATAGATTATGTATATGGGCCCTTACTCGGGTCTTGCAAATAAGAGCGAAGGCTCAATGTGGGTGCGTGCTGGAATTGAAAGACTTACACACACGACATGAAATTAAACCCAAATATAAATTGCAGTATGGCCTTGACTAAGGTCTTGGGAGTAAGAGCGAAGGCTCAATGTGTGTGAGAGTGCTTGAATTGAAGTACTACACACACGACATAAATGAAACCCAAATATAACTGCAATAAGGCCTTTACTAAGGTCTTGGGAGTAAGAGCGAAGGCTCAATGTATGTGAGAGTGCTTGAATTGAAAGACTTACTCACACGACATGAAATGAAACCCAAATAGTATAGGTCGGCCCTTACTTGGGTCTTTCAAATAAGAGCGAAAGCTCAATGTGTGTGAGAGTGCTTGAATTGAAAGACTTACTCACACGACATGAAATGAAACCCAAATAGTATAGGTCGGCCCTTACTTGGGTCTTTTCAAATAAGAGCGAAAGCTCAATGTGTGTGAGAGTGCTTGAATTGAAAGACTTACTCACACGACATGAAATGAAACCCAAATAGTATAGGTCGGCCCTTACTTGGGTCTTTCAAATAAGAGCGAAAGCTCAATGTGTGTGAGAGTGCTTGAATTGAAAGACAACGCACCCAACTTAAGCAAAAACCCTTCAAAAATGAAAATATATATATATACTTATGTATTAGGGGCTGATTAGGCCCGTGTGTGTTCAAAATCGTGCACGACTAAGAGAGTGCACGTGTGTGGGTGTGCCAAGCCACGTTATTACAAGCGGGGGGAGACTATGCTCCGTTATTACAACCCCGTATCAAATTGAATCTCAAGCAAGTATACAACTAAAGACCGAGTTTAGGCACTTACGAGTAGCTGGTCCGTAGAGGCCTTGCTTGAGCGTGGGCTTGGCCTTCGCCTTGGGCTGCAAACGGGAGCTCCGCGAGGATGGGTGAACAAAGGTGCTGGCCGACTGCAAGTGGGGCGCGGGATAGGCGCCTCAAAGGTGGCCGGTTGCAAGTGGGTGTCGCCTTGATGTGGGCGATTAAAGGGGTGGGCCGAGTGAGTGTTTAGGGTCACTAGGAGAGTCGAGTGTTTAGGGGAGGTGGACCTAAAGGGGGGTTTATGGGAAGGCCGAATGGGAGTCCTATAGGGTGGAAGAAATGGCTGGCCGGGTGCAAATGGGATGGAGAGGTAGTGGCCGGTAGTTTAGGTTGTGCTAGGTTCGGCTAAGTGAAAAGGGTGGTGACCAAGGGCTGAGATGATGATAGGGTGGGTGGCTAGGAGTGGAGAGGGAGTAGAGAAGGGTTTAGGTAGAGTTGGGGAATGCTTACCGAATGGGGAGAGGTGGCGGATGGGAGAGCAAGTGTGGCATCCGGCTAGGAGAGGGTGGTGGCGTCCGGCTGGGAGATGGGGGTGGATGGAAGAGAGAAGGTGGCGGTTGTAAACACCCCAAAAACCCAAATACTTTTCAAAACCAAATGTCTGGTTCGAAAACCAGTTCAAAAGATAAGAATTTTCGAAAAACTCAGGAAATCAAAACATTTCAAAATTCTGTTTTCCAACCCTGTTTGAAACATGAAAAATCTTGAAAATGGACGAAAGTCCTATTTTTATGAAAGACCAGACGAACAGATGAAGCCTGGCTCAAAACAGTCGCAAAAGATTCAAAAAGTTCAAAGGTCAAGCCCAACCCAATGAAAAGTGAATTTCGAGGACGAAAAAGAAGCCTAGGCCACCAACGCATTTCAAGCCTGAAGCATCAAAGGCCAAGCCAAAAGCATCTCTGAAATCACGAAAAATCCAAGTCAAATGCAAGAAGAAACAGTGGAAACAGAGTCCAGAAAGACGAAAAGAAGCTCGGACGATGAAAATGGGAAAAACCCAGCGTAAGACAGAATCTTGATGAACTCAGGACCCGCACGAAGCATCCAGCTTGAAACGCCAGAAAGGACTGAAGAAGAGAAAATTTTGGATCAAATCTGGATCCAAAAATCCAGATCCAAATCCAAGATCCATATCCAAACGAAACTTGGATTGGATTGGATCCGGATTTTAGAAACCAACAAAGGATCCATATCCACACAAGGGGCCTATAAAAGGACGCGAGTGGGCTGGCTTTTAAAGGGACGATTTTTCCAGCACTTCACGTGGATAGTTGGGGGGGAAAAGAGAGAGAGAGAGAGAGAGGAAGGTCAACAAAAGGGGCTGGCCTTCCCCTCTTGTTTTGTAAAATCGTGGGTTGGTCTTGTGGGCTGCACTTAAGTGTAAGTGGGAGCATTTCACGCCTTGTATTTTGCTGGAAATGGAGAAAAACCTGGCGACATTGGATGGGCTTTCTTCAATGGAGATTGGCTGCGTTGGAAACGAGATCAAATGGGCTGATAGGTTGTCAAGGTAAGCCCCTAAAATCCTGCCCAAAGTCCCTTCTTTTCGTACCTCTCAAAACCACCTAAACCCTAGAACATAAAGACGTCAAAAGTCCAGCCAAGATGCTGGCCGAACCTCACTAAAGGAACGATCCTAGTTCTACCTAAGACTACCCTAATCTAGAACCATACCCAGCTCGGCCATTGGCTGGCCAAGCTCACCTTAGATCCCTCCCAGCCAAACCATCTAGCACTAAACCACCTAAACTATTTCCTAAACCAAAACTACTCCTAGAGACCTAGCCAAAACCGAGTGTCTAAAACACTCGGTTCCTTCCTTTGGACGAACCCGCTTTCACCCATCTAGCTAGCTGAGTTCATTTTAGGTTTTGCCCTAAACTAAATCCATTACCTAAGTTAGATCCTAACCAAAAGAACTAACCTACACCTACCCAGCTCGGCCACCCTGTGGCCGAGCCACTCCCTTAGGATCTCACGTGAGATCAAACACCCAACATCAGCCCAAGCTCGGCCACCCTTTGGCCGAGCATTGCCCTAGAGCTTACCTTAGGATTTCCCCTAAGATCACTCACTACCCCTAAACCAATCTCGACCCATTGTGAGATGAGTATCCCTTCGCATCTCGCTCGAGCCACTCCCTTAGGATCTCACGTGAGATCAAACACCCAACATCAGCCCAAGCTCGGCCACCCTTTGGCCGAGCATTGCCCTAGAGCTTACCTTAGGATTTCCCCTAAGATCACTCACTACCCCTAAACCAATCTCGACCCATTGTGAGACGAGTATCCCTTCGCATCTCGCCCGAACCACTTCCTTAGACATCCCCTAACTCGACCACTAGCTGGTCAGATTTTCCCCTTAGAGCCTTGAGCTAACCTTCGACCAAAACAAAACCACCTAGACCTAACTCAGATCCGTTAGTTTTTCACCCTAGATCTATCATATCTAAGCCCGAAACCCATAGTGCATTAACTTGTCAATCTAGCCCAAGTCACGATCTAGGATCAACCTTCTACGCAGCTGGTCATCTCGCAGAGGAAAGTCCATCCAACGACTATATCCAAGGTCAGGTTTCGCTGAAAAAGGAAGCCCAAGCAAAAGACGAGTAAGTGCTCGAATCTGGTTCTTTACGTTGTTTCAAATTCAATTCAATTTGATACGGGGTTGTAATAATGGAGCGTAGTCTCCCCTCGGGATGTAATATTATGGTTTGAAACACGAATCACACACGTACACTCGAGCCTTTCTGCTCTTATCTGCACACCTTTTTGCACACAAAACGGGCCTCAACAGCCCATAAGATATAGTTCTATTTATATACATTCAGCTGGGTTTTAAGGTTCAAGTTGTGTGAGTTGTCTTTCATTTTATACACTCAAAAGCACTCACTCACAATTGAGCCTTTCTGCTCTTACATATATATACGTATTTCCCCTTTCAGCTGGGTTTTTAAGGTTCAAGTCGTGTGAGTTGCCCTTTCAATTTATACACTCAAAGCACTCACTCACATTGAGCCTTCTCGCTCTTAAGATATAGCTATATATATTTTCCCTTCCGCATCTAAGATATAGCTATATTTCCCTTTCTGCTATTTCCCTTTCTGCTATTTCCCTTCTGTTATGTCTTTAAATTCCGGGTTTTCCCTTCAAGTTGTGTGAGTTTGCATTGCATATCCGCCACACTCGAGATAGGGAGCATACTTGCATCGAACCAGATTGGTCAAATCGTGTAGTACTTGCCTTAAATCGAGCACTAGATGCACACGACTACACGCCAAAATCGGCTAAAACCCGAGAGACATAGGAGCGCATAGATCCCATGTATAAAAGTTGCAAATTTGACAAAACCAATCGATAAAACACTTTCAAGTTTTCAAAAAGAGTCGTGTTTGTGTAAAAACGAGTTTTCCTAAAGCGTACAGACTGACCCTTGTGCGCCGGTGCAAGAAAGTCTGCGACGAAAAGAACCCACTTGTCCACAGTCGCCCCAAAAGTCAGATATTTTCGAAAATTACTTTGCTAGCTTGAGAAAGCTAGCTGGCACGCCCTTTTTTTTAAAGCGACGTAAGCACGAAAAGATTCGCTTCAGGCCTAAGAACCCGAAGACGAGGATTTTCCGTGTCTACAGCGGTGCAGGTGGAGTAGGTGGAACCGGAGGGAGGTGATGGAACTCGACTGGACTTGGGGAAGAAGGGGACCCGGCTGAGGTTGGTGAGGGCGGCCAACTTAGAAAACCCGCCCCCAAAGGGGGGGTTTAAATAGGGATGGGTAGGTCGGTTAGGGCTGGGCTTGGGGTAGTGGTTAGGTGGTTTAGGTAGGGTGGTATGTAGATAAGGTGGGCTGGAAAGGGTTGGGCCAGATATTTTGAAAACTAGGGGTTTGGGTAGATTGTGGGCTAGGGGTGGTTTAGGGGTTTAGGGCTAGGTTAGGTGGTTGGGTTTTTGGGTGAGGTTTAGTGAGCTAGGTTAGGTGATTAGGCTAGGTTTAGGCTAGGATTAGGGAAATTAATCTAGGTTTAGGGAAGGATTAGGGAAGTGGGTTAGGTGATTAGGTTGGGATTAGGCCGGGATTAGGGGAGTGGGTTAGGTGATTAGGCTCAGATTAGGGGTGGATTAGGGGGGGTAGGCTTGGATTAGGTGTTTTGGGTTAGGTTTAGGTGAAGGAGCTCCCTTTGCATGGCCCATAGACCTTAACCACCTCATGTTGGTGCAGCCCTAGGTTAGGTTTTAGCTAATTACAAGCTTAAACCCACTCAATTAGGCTAACCCACATGATTAACCCCAAACTTGACACACAAGTCAAGCTTAATTACAACACTCTTGATATTTTCCATCCCCACTCTCTCTCATGCCCAATATCCCACGTGAATTTCAAGTGGGCCCCACCTCTATTTATGAGAAGGTGATGTGGGCCATGGATATGGATATTGGATTGGATCTCTGGATCCAAATCCAAATCCAAATCCACATATGGGTTTGGATTGGGATCTGGATATATATGGTCCAGATCCAATCCAAACTGAACTCTGACTCCTTCGAGCTGGGTTCGAAACGGACGATTTGTGCGGGGTCTGACAGCATCAGTACTCCGTCTACGTTGGGTCTTCGCCAACATGGTCGTCCGCCTCCGTTTCTGCCTTCCGGAGATGACTTCAAATGATATTTTGATAAGAACAGGGTCTTGGACGTTCGAGATCCTGGGGGTGTGAATCAGATACAAGAGTTGCTGTGCCGGGCTCGACGTGTGCTCCGGTTTCGGGCTCTTCTTAGCTCTCCTGGTCCTGTCTTGATCAGGCCAAGCCGCTTCGGGGTTTCAAAACATGTTTTAAAAAGGTTTTAAAAGCTATATTGTATGTTTTCGAAATATAGAGTTCAAAACGTATGTACAGGGTTGTTTGGAAGGCTCCTGGGTTTCCAGACTCAAAAATGGCCCTTTGGGGCTGCTTTTACAAAACCAGATGAATTTGAGAAATTCGTGGGATTTCGGGGTGTTTACAGATGCCCCTCTTTGGCCTTGTCCAAATCGATTTGGATAAGGACAAAGATGACAAACACCCCTTTAAATGTCTCCCTAGATCTAGCCACGAAGAATATGGGATCGTCCCAATTTTAGCAAAATCTCAATTTACAAACTCTAGTAGGAGGAGATATCACGCCAAAGGGTTTTACCATGGAATCTGGTCCTAAATGGGATCATGTTTATGCAAGTACCATGCGTGGAATGCAAATGACATGGGTGTGGTGCCAAGAGTGGCGACCTCCCAGAAACCAGATGTGGTCGAACTTTAGAGACTTACAAGGTCTATTGCTTCAAGTGAGCAAATCCTATGCTGTTCGATGTTTGGTTTTCAAAACTTATTTACAAAAGCTATTTACAAAAGGGACAACTGTCTTGAGCCTCGATCCTAAGGATCTCGAGCTCTTCGTGCTTGCCCTTGTTTGAGTCTTAACACTCGCTTATCTAGCGGAGATTTTATAAGAAGACAAGCTTCATTTCAAATTCCTATGCCTTACTCGAAACGTCGAATTCTCAAACAAGATGAAATTCAAGTAAGTAAATCCTATTTTTACTTTAGGATTCCTCGAAACGAACCATGCTTTAGCTTGGGATAAGCCAGGGATGGGAAAGAGACACCACGGTCCCTTCTGAAGCGTCCCGTGGTTTAAGGCATAGAAGGCGGAAAACTGCTCTTTTTGAGCTTTTTGGCCTCTTTTTCCTTCTTTTCATAGAGGGTCTCCCTTTGGGAGTATTTTTTCTTTAATCCCTCTTTTTCATAAGAGAATCGATTTTTCTTTTAAATTCTGGTTTCTTTCTTTCGGAAAGAGACTTTGAATGGGAAATTCCCTTTTGTTTTGGGCCTTTGTTTTCCTTTTGGAAGGAGAAGAGAAGAGGGGAGGACTTATCCCAAGCCTACACTCGATCCATTCCAGATCAGCCTATTTAGAAATAGCACGTACTACTTGCAAGTATCTTGCTATGTTGAACTAGGCCTTTCTTTGTAAGAAGAAGGATTTTGAAATGTAACCACGATTTTGAAGACTCCACTCTTTCACAAGTGCGAATTCTCTCACTTAGGTTCACACGAGTTTGCCTTTGCACCTTATTCACATGTCTCAGGGCAGCTATCCCCATAATTTTCGAAAAATGGAATTTAATCCACATCCTACACATGATACTTCTTTAAGTATTGAATATTGATAGGATCTGCTAAATTCCTACCTGCTACATCGATCAACCAATACGAATTGTTCGTAGTGGTTGCTCATACAACATAGGGTCCATCCCAGTTGGGGCGCCACTTGCCTAGGGGGTGTGGGCCACGATGGTGGATGGTTTTTAAGACCAGATCTCCCACCTCAAAGTGGCGAGGTCTCATGTGTTTGCTATAATGTCGGGCTATCCTTTGCCGGTATACACGAGCATGATCCATGGCAAGGAGTCGCCTCTCATCTAGCAAATCTAGTTCAGCCATCCTAGCATGCTGAAGCGTCTCTAGGGGGAGGTCGAGTGCTAGAGATGTATGGAATGAATGCAGTTGGGTATGAATGGGAAGAATGACGTTTGTGCCATAGACCAACTCGAATGGTGTGGCATTTGTGGGAGTCCGGATGGAAGTCCTATAAGCCCATAAGGCTTCATCCAGCTTCTCGTGCCATGTCCTACCCTTCTCTAAGGTTTTCTCAATAATACTAATGAGAGTCTTGTTTGTGGCTTCGGCTTGGCCGTTGCCTTGAGGGTAGTAGGGCGAGGAGAAGTGGTGAGTTATGCCATACGTGTTGCACAACTTAACCATCCGCTCATTCTTGAATGTGGTACCATTATCAAACACAAGGTCTCGTGGAACCCCAAATCGAGCCAAGATATTCCTCCAGATGAAAGCCACCACATGTTGCCCCATTACATTAGTTAGGGAAATGGCTTCCACCCACTTGGAGAAATATTCCGTGGCTGCTAAAATAAATCGATGCCCATTCGAGGCCTTTGGAAATATTGGGCCTATGATGTCAAACGCCCACATGGTAAATGGCCAGGGGCTGACCACGGAATGCAATGCAGATGAAGGGATATGAATGGCGTGCCCATGCACTTGACACGGATGACACTTCCTAACATGATTGTGACAATCCTTTTTCAGGGCGGACCAGAAATAGCCCCCTCTAAGTATTTTCATTGCCATCATGTTGGCATTAACATGACCTCCACATTCTCCATCGTGGAACTCGTGCATCACTATCCTAGCCTCCTCTAGGTCAATACACCTAAGTAGAATGCCGGTAAAACTTTTTTTGTATAAGACCCCACCCAGAATGGTGTATCGGGTCGAAATCTTACGAATGAATGCCTTATCTTTGGATGTGGCATCCTCGGTAAATTCCCATTTTCTAAAAATTGTTTTATGTCATAGAACCAGGGTTTTCTAATAGACTCTGGGTTGTTTTGGCAAATGTCCAAGTCGTGTGTGGATGGATGGGACGCATGCCATATTTCCAAAGATCTGGTCCCTGAAATGGGATCGACCTTCAGGGCTGAACCCAAGGAGGAGAGGGCATCAGCGATGCCATTGTCCTCTCTTCCTACGTGTGTGAGCTTACACGACTGGAAGGATTGGACCAATCGAGTGGCCAACTCGTGATATGGAAGTAGTTTCTCATTACGTACTTGCCAAATTTTTAAAACCTGGTTTATGACAAGGAGCGAATCTCCAAAGACCTCAATGCACGATGCCCCTAGAGTTTTCAAAATCCTTAAGCCTTGTATGAGTGCTTCATACTTAGCTTTGTTGTTGGAACATTCGAAATCTAAGCGGACTGCTATGGGAATCTCGCCCTTTTCAGGGGAGATTAGGATAATCCCGGCACCAGCCCCTCGTTGGTTTCGTGCCCCATCGAAGTGCATCTTCCACACTTGGTTTTCGAAAGAATTTGCCAAAATGTGGTTTTGAAAATGGTTTTGCAATATGCCTTCATCAGGCATTTCGACAAGAGTGGGATATGTGTCCTCTAAGGGGAATTCAGCCACGTAATCTGCTAGGGCTTGCCCCTTAATGGAGATCTGGTGATGGTATTTCAGGTCATACTCCATTAGAAGGAGTTGCCATTTGCCCAATCTACCCGTGAGAATGGGTTTTTCGAACAAGTGCTTGATTGGATCAAGCTTTGACACTATCCAGATCTCATGATCTAGGAAATAGTGTCTGAACTTCTGGCAGGCCCAGACTAGGGCCAAGCATGTCTTCTCCATGGCTTGATAATTTCGTTCATAAGCCAAGAGAGTTTTCGAAATATAGTAGATGGCATACTCCTTATGGGTGTCATCCTCGTATTGAGCCAACAGGGCTCCTAAAGCATTTACATGCACGGAGATGTATAATAAAAGCGGTTTTCCTTGTTTTGGAGGATTCAAAACAGGGGGATTAACCAAGTATGCCTTCAGTCTCTCGAAGGACTTTTGGCATTCATCATCCCATAAGAATTTCGTACCCTTCCTCAACAATTTGTTGAAGGGTTCGCATCTAGTTGCCAGATTCGATATGAATCGGCGCACGAATTGTAATCGACCCTGGAGGCTACGGATTTGGGTGAGATTGGAGGGTGGAGCCATGTCTATGATGGCTCGACACTTAGAGGGATCGACTTCTATTCCCCTTTGGCTTACCATAAAGCCTAGAAGCTTCCCTGATTCTACCTCGAACACACATTTTTGAGGGCATCGGGTTTTGGATTTCGCCAAGAGATCATCTACATACACTTCTACAAGCTCATGAATTTGATCATGGAAGATCGTGTTCTTGGCTCGTTGGTATGTTGCGCCAGCATTTTTCAAACCAAAGGGCATGACTGTATAGCAGTACGTGCCCCATGGGGTTGTGAAGGCGGTCTTACCCTGATCTCGTGGACTTAGTTTGATTTGATTATAGCCTGAATAGCCATCCATGAATGAAAACATTTCATGATTTGCAGTACTATCGACTATCAAATCTATGTTGGGTAAAGGATAATTATCCTTTGGAGTGGCTTTATTCAGGTTTCTGAAATCGATGCATATTCGAATTTTCCCATTGGTTTTTCGAACCACAACGATATTTGACAACCAATCAGAATACGCAATGGGTTTTATAAATTCGGCTTTTAGCAGATCTTCTAAACCCTCTTTGACTTGCGTGTGTACATTCGGGTGTATTTTCCTAAGCTTCTGCTTTATGGGTTTTACACCTGCATCTAAGGGAAGACGATGCTCGACTATGCTGGGATCTATGCCCGGCATGTCTTCATACGTCCATGTAAACACATCTAAATAGGTTCGTAGAAATCCAATGAATGCTAACTTTTCAGTTTCATGCAAGCATGCGCCTATTTTGATGGTTTTGGGATTGGAATCATCCCCTAGGTTCACCTCTATGAAATCTCCTCCTACTGATTGGGAAGGTCTTTCAAAATCGAGAATTCTATGAAATTCTGGGAGCTCAGAAGCGGGATCTTCCTCAAGGGGATCCACTTCTGGGTTTTGATCATTCTCGTGGGCTATAGACCCAAGGGAACTTGATGCGTGGTTTTCAAAATGACCTGGTTTTGTACTTAGATTTTCAAGTGATTTCGAAATTTTTGGTCTGGCTATGCAGACGACGTTTCTTTCGAAATCCTTTTCTTTTGCCAAAGTCCTACCAGGAACAGCTATGTACAAAATCTTTTTGGTATTTTCCAAATTTTTGATTTTTTTTGGTTTTTGTAAAACAAGAACTTTGGGAACTATACAAAGCACTCTTTTTTCGAGTTTTTGTCTTTCCATTGTTCTTGGTTTTTCTTGTTTTTCGATTTTTTTGATTTTAAGTTTTTCAAATGTTTTTGGTATTTTTAGAAAAAGGGATCTTCCGTCATACCTATAAAGGAAAAACACTACGGGTTAGACTCGGAATAGGAGATCTAAACCATAGGTCTCTTCTAAGACAGGCTCCGGGGCACCCTTGACCCAGGTGGTCACAGGAGGTGGCTCCGGCGGTATTCGGGGAGTATAGCCGATCCCATATCGGCTTGGGTTGGCCCTAGGAAGGATGGGCTCTAGGAGACCCTGGTTTTGTGCCCCTAGACTCTTGTAGGGCGTGTAGCCCATGTTCAACAACATGTTCCATGACTTTTTGTTTTTTGAAAAGGTTGGATACAAGTCGTGGTCCTGGAACATGCTATCGTCCATATTAGGCTCGTATGGCCTCTTGTCCAGGGGCTTTGGAAATAGGGAACGCTTGGGTTTTCCTAAGAGGATTAAAGTCGGGAGGGGGCCTGCTTTGGGCGGCCCCTTCACACATACAACCTTCCTAGGGTTGTTCAACACGAGCCGAGGTGGCTCAACCATAATTTGCCCCAGGTTAGCCTCATGGGCCTGGGAGCTTGATAAACAAGGGGAGTTTATGATCCCCTGAAGCTGTGGGTGACTCTCACCTAGGATCACTACGACTTGGTCCCCAAAAGGGATCTTGACACACCTGTGGAAGGTGGATGGCATAGCGCACAAACTGTGTATCCAGGGCCTTCCCAGCAACAGGTTATAATGGGGGTGGATGTCCAAGACATGGAACACTCCCGTGTGTTCGATCCCTCCCGTTTCCATTGGGAGTTCGATGGATCCTAAAGGTCTAGACGCATTCCCATCGTATCCAGTGATAACGATGGGGTTTGGGTTCACTGAAGTCAAGGTGACTCCGATTTTGTACGCCACATGAAGTGGAAGGATGTTGAGCCCTCCTCCACCATCGACTAGGCACCTGTCCAGAGAGTGGTTGTTTAGAACCACCTCGATATGCAGGGCCTGGTTATGGGTTTCATAGGGTCTATCTACATCATCTTCCGAAAAAGTGATAGGCGATTTTGCTCCTAATAAGGCCACTTGGGCAGACAAGGATTCTGGACTTATGTTCGAATCAACCTTGGCCCTTTCTAGAATTTTCTCTAATACAAGTCTATGCCTAGGCGAGGTTTTTATAAGCTCTAGGATAGACATGTGGATAGGAATCTTTGAAAGGTGGTTTTCGAAATCATAAGGATTTAGGACGACTTTGTCCTTATCTGCTTTTGGCAGACCACTAGGGATACATGCTTTTGAGGGGCCAGGCACACTGACCACCTTTTGAGCACCTTGAAGGTGCGGGGGTTGATAGATCCTCCCGGATCTAGTGACTTCCCCCACGACCAGCCTAGGGTTTGCGCTAAACTTGGCTCTAAGGATGAGCTGAGGAGAACCTTGGATTTTCAAAACTGGTTTTACCGGGGTTTCCACTTTTGGTGGTCCCCGAATGACGACTTGGGCGGGCCTCTTGTATAATACAAGGATGGGCGCACAAGTAGGTCAACCAGGTTCTGGCTTTTGCGCTAGTTCCTTGGAAATGGTGAGGGTACATACCTCCTTTCCTTTCCCACTGCCACTGGCGTGTTTGGGAAAGGGTTCCTTGAAGATAGCTTGAGGTGGCTCAGGTTCCGCAGTGACCTGGAGCCGGCCTTCTGCTATCAAGTTCTCGATTTTATTTAAAAGAGAGAAGCAGCGTTTGGTATCATGGCCTTTGAGCCGATGATACTTACAAAATCGGTTTAAATACCCCCCTTTGGAAGTGACTCCTTCGGGGATTTCAGGGAGTTCTATCATGCCCTGGGCAAGTAAGAGGTCTAGCACCTCCGACACAGGTTGCCCCAGCGGAGTATACTTCCATTTTTCAACCGGTTTTTGAAAATTTCGCTCCCTCTTATTTTCCAATTTTTCAAAATTTTTGGAAGTGCCCGCCATGCCTGGATCCACCCGGACATTGGCGATTTTATGGGGCTTTGCCCCTTTGTCCGTCGTGGGCAGCCCATATGCGATGGGCTTTTCCAAACGGGTTTTTGGAACGGCACTTCCTTTCCATAAGTGGTCGTATGTCCCTTTTCGCAAGTTGGTTTCGAAAAGGGAGGCCTTTTTGATCAACTTATGGAAAGTTGAAATCTCATGGAGCGAGAGAAGGGTTTTTAACTCGCTTTTAAAATTATCCAGGATGAGCATTATTGCGCATCCTTCGGATATGGGCTCTCACACTTGGCCCAAAAGTGACCTCCATCTTATAATGAAGGCATGTACGTCTTCGTTCATGCCTTGCTTTGTATCCCTTAAGGTATTCAGAGTCGGCGTGACTTCTACGTTGTGTGCAAATCTTTGCATGAAGCAGTTCGCTAACTCTTCAAAAGTAGTGAACTGGCTTAAGTCGTAGGAAGCCAGCCATTTGGCAGCTGTGCCCTTAAGGGATAGAGGGAACCAATACACCCATTTCATCGAGTCATTTTTCTTCTTATGGGCTCGACGTGAGAAAAGCTGCAAGTGGGACCTAGGGTCTCCCATGCCATCATACTGATGGAAGTTCGGTATTTCATCGTCACTGTCTGTTTCGTAGTCCATAGGAAGGAAATCAGACAGGGCGTAGCTTCTTTTCTTTTTATTCTGCCCTTTTAGCAACTGCTGTAGGGCTTTACGGTCCTTTTGTGTGAAGGACTCGTGGTATTGGTTGCCTTCCATTACGGAGGCCTCTTTTTGCTTGCGAGGTTTTTCAGATTTCTTTTTAGGCCCTTGTTCACCGTTCGATGAACATGAATCGCCTACTTCAGCCTCTTGGCTGAGAGCATCGATTTTGGCCTCAAACTCCCTTCTCAAATCCTCGATTTCATCTAGTTTTATTTTGTTTTTGAAAATCCTCCTAGAGTGAGAACTTGATGCGCATGAGCCTTGGCTCGATACTTCACTTGGATTGGATTTTGACATGCTTTTCAAGCTTTTTCAAAATATCCTAAGTACAAGCAAAGAAAAAAAACAAGTTAAAACGACACCTTTTTACAAAATTTTCGCAAGACTTCTACTTTAAAACTCGATTTTTGAAAGGCTCACATCCCACCGGGCGTGCCAATCCCTATAGACGCGCGAAAATCCCCGCCTCTTTGCCTTTTTCAGGGCTTGGATTGAAGTACTACACACACGACATAAATGAAACCCAAATATAACTGCAATAAGGCCTTTACTAAGGTCTTGGGAGTAAGAGCGAAGGCTCAATGTATGTGAGAGTGCTTGAATTGAAAGACTTACTCACACCACATGAAATGAAACCCAAATAGTATAGGTCGGCCCTTACTTGGGTCTTTCAAATAAGAGCGAAAGCTCAATGTGTGTGAGAGTGCTTGAATTGAAAGACTTACTCACACGACATGAAATGAAACCCAAATAGTATAGGTCGGCCCTTACTTGGGTCTTTTCAAATAAGAGCGAAAGCTCAATGTGTGTGAGAGTGCTTGAATTGAAAGACTTACTCACACGACATGAAATGAAACCCAAATAGTATAGGTCGGCCCTTACTTGGGTCTTTCAAATAAGAGCGAAAGCTCAATGTGTGTGAGAGTGCTTGAATTGAAAGACAACGCACCCAACTTAAGCAAAAACCCTTCGAAAATGAAAATATATATATATATACTTATGTATTAGGGGTTGATTAGGCCCGTGTGTGTTCAAAATCGTGCATGACTAAGAGAGTGCACGTGTGTGGGTGTGCCAAGCCACGTTATTACAAGCGGGGGGAGACTATGCTCCGTTATTACAACCCCGTATCAAATTGAATCTCAAGCAAGTATACAACTAAAGACCGAGTTTAGGCACTTACGAGTAGCTGGTCCGTAGAGGCCTTGCTTGAGCGTGGGCTTGGCCTTCGCCTTGGGCTGCAAACGGGAGCTCCGCGAGGATGGGTGAACAAAGGTGCTGGCCGACTGCAAGTGGGGCGCGGGATAGGCGCCTCAAAGGTGGCCGGTTGCAAGTGGGTGTCGCCTTGATGTGGGCGATTAAAGGGGTGGGCCGAGTGAGTGTTTAGGGTCACTAGGAGAGTCGAGTGTTTAGGGGAGGTGGACCTAAAGGGGGGTTTATGGGAAGGCCGAATGGGAGTCCTATAGTGTGGAAGAAATGGCTGGCCGGGTGCAAATGGGATGGAGAGGTAGTGGCCGGTAGTTTAGGTTGTGCTAGGTTCGGCTAAGTGAAAAGGGTGGTGACCAAGGGCTGAGATGATGATAGGGTGGGTGGCTAGGAGTGGAGAGGGAGTAGAGAAGAGTTTAGGTAGAGTTGGGGAATGCTTACCGAATGGGGAGAGGTGGCGGATGGGAGAGCAAGTGTGGCATCCGGCTAGGAGAGGGTGGTGGCGTCCGGCTGGGAGATGGGGGTGGATGGAAGAGAGAAGGTGGCGGTGGAGGTGGAGTAGGTGGAACCGGAGGGAGGTGATGGAACTCGGCTGGACTTGGGGAAGAAGGGGACCCGGCGGAGGTTGGTGAGGGCGGCCAGCTTAGAAAACCTGCCCCCAAAGGGGGGGGTTTAAATAGGGATGGGTAGGTCGGTTAGGGCTGGGCTTGGGGTAGTGGTTAGGTGGTTTAGGTAGGGTGGTATGTAGATAAGGTGGGCTGGAAAGGGTTGGGCTAGATATTTTGAAAACTAGGGGTTTGGGTAGATTGTGGGCTAGGGGTGGTTTAGGGGTTTAGGGCTAGGTTAGGTGGTTGGGTTTTTGGGTGAGGTTTAGTGAGCTAGGTTAGGTGATTAGGCTAGGTTTAGGCTAGGATTAGGGAAATTAATCTAGGTTTAGGGAAGGATTAGGGAAGTGGGTTAGGTGATTAGGTTGGGATTAGGCCGGGATTAGGGGAGTGGGTTAGGTGATTAGGCTCAGATTAGGGGTGGATTAGGGGGGGTAGGCTTGGATTAGGTGTTTTGGGTTAGGTTTAGGTGCAGGAGCTCCCTTTGCTTGGCCCATAGACCTTAACCACCTCATGTTGGTGCAGCCCTAGGTTAGGTTTTAGCTAATTACAAGCTTAAACCCACTCAATTAGGCTAACCCACATGATTAACCCCAAACTTGACACACAAGTCAAGCTTAATTACAACACTCTTGATATTTTCCATCCCCACTCTCTCTCATGCCCAATATCCCACGTGAATTTCAAGTGGGCCCCACCTCTATTTATGAGAAGGTGATGTGGGCCATGGATATGGATATTGGATTGGATCTCTGGATCCAAATCCAAATCCAAATCCACATATGGGTTTGGATTGGGATCTGGATATATATGGTCCAGATCCAATCCAAACTGAACTCTGACTCCTTCGAGCTGGGTTCGAAACGGACGATTTGTGCGGGGTCTGACAGCATCAGTACTCCGTCTACGTTGGGTCTTCGCCAACATGGTCGTCCGCCTCCGTTTCTGCCTTCCGGAGATGACTTCAAATGATATTTTGATAAGAACAGGGTCTTGGACGTTCGAGATCCTGGGGGTGTGAATCAGATACAAGAGTTGTTGTGCCGGGCTCGACGTGTGCTCCAGTTCCGGGCTCTTCTTAGCTCTCCTGGTCCTGTCTTGATCGGGCCAAGCCGCTTCGGGGTTTCAAAACATGTTTTAAAAAGGTTTTAAAAGCTATATTGTATGTTTTCGAAATATAGAGTTCAAAACGTATGTACAGGGTTGTCTGGAAGGCTCCTGGGTTTCCAGACTCAAAAATGGCCCTTTGTGGCTGCTTTTACAAAACCATATGAATTTGAGAAATTCGTGGGATTTCGGGGTGTTTACAGCGACGAAAAGAGCTTGCTTGCTCACAATCGCCACGATAGAAGTCAGATTTCAAAACATTTCTTCGCTAGCTTAAGCAAGCTAGCTGGCACGCCCTTTTGCTTAAATAGGACTTAGACACACGAAAAAATTCGCTTCAAGCCTAAGAACCTAGAGGCGGGGATTTTCCAACATCTACAGTTTTGAAAATGGGATTTGTACATGGCCAATATTTTTGGAATTTTGGGTCCTTTTCTAAAAACAAACTAGAAGGATGAATATGAAAGACTTTCTTTTTCAAATTTTCAACTTTTTCATTTTTTTTGGATTTTTTCAAACAAAGACTAGGAGAATGAATATAAACAACTTTCTTTTTGGAATTTTCAGGTTTTTCACATGTTTTGGATTTTGAAAGTTTTTCAATTTTTTTTGTTTTTCCAAATATATAATTTTTTTGGATTTTTTTCTAAAGAGAGATCTTCAATAAAACCTACAAAGAAAACACCATGAATTAGACTCTAAACAAGAGATCTAAGCTATAGGTTTCAGTGTTAGTGGGTTTTAAGTCACCCTTGACCCAATTGGTCTTAGGTGGTAGCTCAGGGGGTATAGATGGGATGTATCCCAATCCATATCGACTTGGGTTTAGAAGTGGCAAGATGGGCTCTAACCTACCTTGGCTTTGGGATCCTAGACCTTAATACGGTGTATATCCCATGTTCAACATCATATTCCAAGGCTTCTTGAGTTCAGAAAAATTTTTGTAAAGTGGATGGCCTTGGAACATAGTGTCGTCTATAGCATGGATATACCCACGAATTGGTTTGGCTAAGAGATGTAGGTTTGAGATGGTGGAAGAATTGGACTTCCCTAGGGGACATACGACCCTAGGTTTGGATGGCTTGGGTTCCTCTAGGAGATGGACAACCATGGCCGGGTGTGGCTCAGTTTCTCCTAGTAGGTAGATGATAGGGGGATGGATCCTAGGTGCAACCAAGTGTGCCCCTAATGGTTGATGGTTTGAGTTTATATGGGTGCTAAGAGAAAGCATGTTTGATCCCTTGCAAATTGTGAAGGTATGGATTCCAAGGGAAACCATGGTCGGTTCCTTGGTTGGTTTATAGATATTGGGAAAATATTGGTCGTAGGTTTAGGTTCATGATACAAACCTAGGATCAAAGGAACCCTTTTGCTCATGGTAGGGTTATGTGTACCTAGGATGTCGATGCATGCCTTAGGAGTAACCATGTCTACCATATTTTGAACTTTATTTTGATCTTTTTTTCTTTTTGAATTTCTTTTTCTTGGTATGGGACATTCAGCGTACCTTGAAAATCCACATCCTTAGACACATTTTGTAGGTCTGTGGGTGCATGTGTGTGATTCGATGCATCCAATGTATATGAATGATCTACCGATCCTACACTAAGAAGGGGAGGATCGAGTAGGGAGTTTATGGGGGAATGAGTTTCGGACATATCTTTTTCAAGCTTGTCTACCTTTTCATGGTGAGAGCAAGCATCCTTGCAGGCATCCTGAGGTTGGTCTAGCTCATGCACGACTTCGAGCTCCTGTTGCTTTTCAAGGTGTTGGATTTCATCCTTGTAAACATGAAAATTTTCACTCCTGGTTCTTGAGACCGGAAATGAATATTTTCGTGCCTACGTCGTTTCTAAGGGCGTGCCAGCTAGCTTGCTCAAGCTAGCTCAGATTTTAAAATATTCTAACTTTTCTAGCGATTGTGGGGAAGCGGGATCTTTTCATTTAAACCTTCTTGAACCGATGCTCAAGGGTAAGTTTAAACGCTTAAAACTTCGTTTTTACAAAACTTTGCAATATAAGTGTTTCGAAGAAGTCGATGTATGCCTAGTTTGCAAGTTTTATTACGACTTTGGATGAACCTAAGTCTTTGAGTTTTTAGCTGTTTAGGCCTGATGTGTGTGCATATGTGGTCTATTTTCAACGTGGTTTGTGCGTAGATTCGAGGCACTTTTGAAAAGCTAACGAATGCAAAGATGCAAAAATATTTTCGGGTTTTGAGATGATGATGTGAGCTAGGCTTGAATTGAAAGCGCAACTCACACAATGATGTAAATACCCGAAATTGAAGTGCAACTCACGCAGCTTAATGTAAATACCCAAAATGTAAAGCAACTCACACGACTTAATGTAAATCCACACAAAGGGAAATGCAACTCAACGTGAAGTAAACTCACACAACTTGAAAATATATAAATATTTTATATCCTAAGAGCGACAAGGCTCAATGTGTGTGAGAGTGGAGAGCGGAAAGGCTCGAGTGCTTTTGTGTGCTTCTCATGTGAAATTGAAATGACAACTCACACAACTTTCACTAAAGTAAATACCCGAAGGGAAATATATACTTTAGCTTAAGAGCGGAAAGGCTCAATGCACGTGTGTGTAAGTGTGAAATTTAAATGACAACTCACACGACTTTCACTAAAGTAAATACCCAAAGGGAAATATATACTTTAGCTTAAGAGCAGAAAGGCTCAATACGTGTGTGTAAGTGTGAAATTTAAATGACAAACTCACACGACTTGAATGTAAATACCTGTAGACGCAGAAAATTCCCGCTCCTGGTTCTTAGGCCTGAAGCAAACCTTTTCGTGTGCCTAAGTCCTAATTAAGCAAAAGGGCGTGCCAGCTAGCTTACTTAAGCTAGCGAAGATATATTTTAAACCTGACTCCTAACGTGGCGACTGTGAGCAAGCAAGCTCTTGTCGTCGCAGACCTTCTTGCACCGATGCGCAAGGGTCAGTCTATACGCTTTTAAAATCGAGTTTTTGAGTATAAGAACCTATGAAAGCGGTTTGAGGTGTTTGATTCAGGTTGTTTTGTATGACTTTCAGATTTTAGTTCATGTGGATTTGCACGTGCCTAAGTCTTTCTTTTTATCCCTTTTTGGGCCAACTAGGTGTGTGTTATGAACACTCAACTAAAATGTGGCGACTTTGAGCGGGAGTATGGGGTTTGCTTTGATGCAATATGCGTCCTAACTCTTGGTATGGTGTATATGTAATGCAAACTCATGCAACTCCAAAGGGAAAACCCGAATTTAAAAGACAATGCCAAAGGGAAATGACTTGTAATGGAAATTGCCGAAGGGAAATGACTTGTAAATGTAAATTGCCGAAGGGAAATTGCAAAAGGGAAATATGGCTATATCTTAAGAGCGGAAAGGCTCAATAGTGCAAGTGTGTGCCGTGTATATATGTAAAGACTACGCACACTGCTGAACCTTAAAACCCAAATCTAAAAGACATAGCCAAAAGGAAAATACATATATAATATATATGGGCCCTTACTTGGGTCTTGCAAATAAGAGCGAAAGCTCAATATGGGTGCGTGTGAAAATGTAAAGACAACACACACGACTTTAAATGAAACCCAAATATAAATTGCAATATGGCCTTAACTAAGGTCTTGGGAGTAAGAGCGAAAGCTCAATGTGTGTGAGTGCTAGAATTGAAATACTACACACACGACATGAAATTAAACCCAAGGAAAGTATAACACGGCCCTTACTTGGGTCTTGCAAATAAGAGTGAAAGCTCAATGTGTGTGAGTGCGAGAATTGAAAGACAACACACACAACTCAAGCAAAACCCTACGCAACTTAAACTATATACATAAACTTATATCTTAAGGGCTGATTAGGCCCGTGTATGTTCAAAATCGTGCACAACTAAGAGCGAGGTAGGCTCAAGTGCACGTGTGTGTGGGTGTGCCAAGCCACGTTATTACAAGCGGGGGGAGACAATGCTCCGTTATTACATCCCCGTATCAAATTTAATTTAACTTAAGCAAGTCTACAACTAAGGACCATGTTAGGCACTTACTTATAGCTGGTCCGAAGGTGACTTGCTTGAGCGTGGGCTTGGGCTTCGCCTTGGGTTGCAAGAGAGAGCTCCTCGGAATGGCACGGCAAGGGGGTGTGCTGGCCGGGTGACAAGGGATCTCGGGTGTGGCGCCTTGGAACTTACCAGCTGCTAGGGGGGTGCTGCCGTGATACCTCGGGCTGAAGTGATTAAGCCTAAGGTGTAGGGAAGGCTTTGTGGAAGGTGGAGCTAAGGGGTGACTAGGGAAGGTGTCTAAGGAAGAGGGTATGGCTAGCCGGGTAACTTGGGTGCAGTCGGCTATGACTGGCCGACTAGGGGGTGTTTTAAGTGGTGGCCGCCCACTAGGGGGGGTTTATATAGATTTTCAAAGGGTCGGTTGGGGGTGGTTTTGAGAGGGTGGTAAGGTGGTTAGGTGGTGGTGGTGTGGTGATAAGGTGGGCTGGTTTTGAGGAGGGGCCAAAAAAAAGAAAAAGTAGCCAAAAGCTCAAAAGAGTAGTTTTCCGCCTCTTTGCCTCAAACCACGAGACGCTCCAGACGGGACTGTGGTAACTCTTTCCCCATCCCTGTGACTTATCCCAAGTGAAGAAAGGTTCATTTTAAGGAGTCCTAAAGTAAAAATAGGATTTACTTACTTGAATCTCATTTTGTTTGAGAATTAGACGTTTTAAGTAAGGCATAGAAATTTTGAAATGTTACTTGATTTTCTTATAAAACCTCTGCTAGATTAGCGAGTGTTAAGACTCAAGTAAAGGGGAAACACGAGAAGCTGAAAGTCCTTAGGATTGAAGCTAAAAGAATTTCCCTCTCTCAAACGAATTGAGAAAACCTCGAACATCGAGCAACATAAGACCAACTCACTTGGTATAGGAGGTCTTCATAAAGACTCCCCAGTTCAACCTCTAGGAAACCATACTTCCTAGCATATCATTCCATGTCATTCACTCATATGTGCACGCATGGACATGTACACAATCCCAATTAGGATCAACACCGTATTAGGTAGAGTCCCCTTTGGCAAAAATCCCCTCTCAGTGGGTACAAAGGAAAAAGTTTTTCTCAAAACTGGGACGATCCCATATTCTCGAGGACGAATCCAGGGAGAAAGCGACAGGGGTGTTATCTTCTTTGCCATTATCCAAATAAATTTGGATAATGTCAAAGAGGGGCATCTGTAAACACCCCAAAATCAAATAATTTTTCAAAACAAACACCTGGTTTGAAAATCCCTTTCAAAACCAAATTTTGAGTTTTCGAAAACCTAGGAGTTCCAAAAGCTTTAAACTTCTGTTTGAAAACCCATTCGAAATGTTAATTTCTTAAACTCGGGCCAAGTCCCCATTTTGTAAAAAGCCAAATCCAACAGGTGGAGCCTGATCAAAAGCAGCTCCAAAAGTAGGTTCAAAAGCCTAGAATTCAGCCTAGCCTAATAAAAGCAGGATCAAAAGGCAAAAGGAGAGCCTAGGCCAGAAGCAAAATTCAAGCCCGGAACATGTAGGCTGACTCTGGTTTAAGAAGGCCTAAACTAAAAGAGCTCGCTTAGCCACAATCGCCAAGTTGGATTCACAATTTTGCTAGTTTTTAGAAACTAGCTGGCATGCTCGCGCATGAAGTAGTGTTGAAAGGATTGTTTCAAGTCTCTACATAGGCTTAGAGTGAAAACTTCACATCTATAGAATTGGCACGCCCAATGGGAATCGAGTCTTCTAGGATTCCAAGTCTAGGTGATTTTTCAAACTCTAATATTTTAAAACTTTGGTGTTAATACCTCCCTTGTGCATGGGTTTTTACATATCTCAAGCATTTCAAGCATGTCTAGTTCAGATGGATCATGTGAAGTGTTGAGCTGGACTTTATGTTCATCAAGTCACATTTCGAAAAAGTTTTCAAAAATATATTACAAAATTCGCTTATTTTCCTAAGAAGGGATCTCAAGCTCATAGGAGAGAAGGTCATCTCCTTAAGTCAAGAGGCCAAAGCAATCAAATCATGCTCTTCATATGGGAAACAAGCAAGGGCTCATAAAAAACCATCGCATTCAAGGAAACCCAAAGCGACCTCTAGATTAGAGGAGGAACGAGAACCTGAATCCTTCACCATGAAAGATAGAAAGGCCTTGCAACAATTGCTAAAAGGCCAAATCAAGGAAAAGAGATCATATGCACTATTGAATTTTCTACGATCCGATTATCAAACCGATAGTGACGATGACATAACGAATTTCCATCGGTATGACAAAAGTGGGGATCCTAGATCCCACCTTCAACTCTTTTCCCGAAGGGCTTATAAAAAGAAGAATGATTCCTCGAAATGGGTTTATTGGTTCCCCCTCTCCCTCAAGGGAAACACTTCTAAATGGTTGTCTTCTTATGACTTGAGCTAATTCGCCACCTTCGAGGAATTGACAAATTGTTTCATGCAACATTTTTCTCACAATGTGGAAGTCACCCCTACCTTGAACACTTTGAGGGATACAAAACAAGCACCTAACGAGGATGCACATGCATTCATCGTTAGATGGAGGTCGCTCCTAGGGCAAGTAAGGGAGCCCATCTCTGAAGGATGCGCTGTGATGCTCATCCTTAAAAATTTTAGAAATGATTTAAAAGCTCTTCTCTCCCTTCATGAGATTTTAAATTTTCAAAAACTTATAAAAAAGGCTTCCTTTTCGAAGCCAATTTGAATACGAAGACTTATGGAAGGGGAGAAATTTTCAAAAAAATTGTTTCGAAAAATAAGGGCCATATGGGCCACCCATATCGGACAATGGGGCAAAACCCCAAAAGATTATAAATGTCCTTATGAAACCAAGCCCGATCGAACCTTTCAAAAATTCTGAACGAAAAAATGTAAGAAAACCTCAAAGGAATTTCAAAAGGAGAGAATTCACTCAATTAGGACAACCAATCACGGAAGTCCTAGACCTCATTCTAACCCAAGGATTGGTCACTCTCCCTACTCTTCCCGAAGGGACACCTCTTAAGGAAAAATTTTTGAATAAATTTTGCAAGTATCATAGGCTCAAGGGCTATGATACAAATAAATGTTTTGCACTTTTAAATAAAATTGAAGACTTGATTGAGCAAGGAAGGCTCCACGTCACGGAAGAATCGAAGCCCTCTCAAGCGGTCTTAAAGGAACCCTTCCCAAATCATGCAAGCACAAACGGGAAGGGAAAAGAGGTATGTCTTCTCCCACTCAAGGCTCATGGAATGGAATATTCATTGCATACGATACACGCTACTTGCCACACACCACCATCTATCGTAATAAAAAAAGCTAAGCAAGTAGTGACCCGGGGAGCGCTTAGAGTCCCGCCCCCGGCTAGAGCCTTAGTAGAAATTCATGGTGCTCCTGTAAACACCCCGAAATCCCACGAATTTCTTAAACAAACCTGGTTTTGTAAAAGCAGCCCCAAAGGGCCATTTTTGAGTTTGGAAACCCAGGAGCCTTCCAGACAACCTTGTATATATGTTTTAAACTTTATCTTTCAAAAACATATGATATGGCTTTTGAAAACCTTTTAAAACATGTTTTGAAACCCCGAAGTGGCTTGGCCCGATCAAGACAGGACCAGGAGAGCTAAGAAGAGTCCGGAACCGGAGCACACGTCGAGCCCGGCACAGCAACTCTTGTATCTGATTCACACCCCTAGGATCTCGAAAGTCCAAGACCCTGTTCTTATCAAAATAGCATTTGAAGTCATCTCCGTGTAAACACCCCGAAATCCCACGAATTTCTTAAACAAATCTGGTTTTATACAAGCAGCCCCAAAGGGCCATTTTTGAGTTTGGAAACCCAGGAGCCTTCCAAACAAACCCTGTATATATGTTTTAAACTTTATCTTTCAAAAACATATGATATAGCTTTTGAAAACCCTTTTAAAACATGTTTTGAAACCCCGAAGTGGCTTGGCTCGATCAAGACAGGACCAGGAGAGCCAAGAAGAGCCCGGAACCGGAGCACCTGTCAAGCCCGGCACAGCATCTCTTGCATCTGATTCACATCCCAGGATCTCGAACGTCCAAGACCCTGTTCTTATCAAAAAAGCATTTGAAGTCATCTCCGGAAGGCAGAAACGGAGGCGGACGACCATGTTGGCGAAGACCCAACGCAGACGGAGCACTGATGCTGTCAGGCCCCGCACAAATCGTCCGTCTCGAACCCAGCTCGAAGGAGTCAGAGTTCAGTTGGATTGGATCTGGACCATATATATCCAGATTCCAATCCAAACCCATATGTGGATTTGGATTTGGATTTGGATCCAGAAATCCAATCCAATATCCATATCCATGGCCCACATCACCTTCTCATAAATGGAGGTGGGGCCCACTTGAAATTCACGTGGGATATTGGGCATGAGAGAGAGTGGGGGTGATAAATATCAAGAATGTTGTATTAAGCTTGACTTGTGTGTCAAGTTTGGGTTTAATCTTGTGGTTTAGCCTAATTGAGTGGGTTTAAGCTTGTAATTAGCTAAAACCTAACCTAGGGCTGCACCAACATGGGGTGATCAAGGTCTATGGGCCATGCTAAGGGAGCTCCTTCACCTAAACCTAACCCAAAATGCCTAAACCTAGCCTAAACCCCTAATCCACCCCTAATCTGAACCTAAATCACCTAACCCACTTCCCTAATCCCGGCCTAATCCCAACCTAATCACCTAACCCACTCCCCTAATCCTTCCCTAAACCTAGATTAATTTCCCTAATCCTAGCCTAAACCACCTAACCTAGCTCACTAAACCTCACCCTAAAACCCAACCACCTAACCTAGCCCTAAACCACCCTTAGCCCACGATTTTCCCAAACACCTAGTTTTAAAATATCTGGCCCAACCCCATCCAGCCCACCTTATCTACATACTACCCTACCTAAACCACCTAACCACTACCCACAACCCAGCCCTAACCGACCTACCCATCCCCTATTTAAACCCCCCCCCTCATTGTGGGCGGGTTTTCCAAGTGGGAACCACTCCACCACCCAGCCGGGCCCTCTCCTTCTCCCATCTCTCACCCGTCTTCCCAGCAGCTCCAGCCCCACCAGCCGCCACCTGCTCCGCCACTCTCCCTCTTCCGTCCACCATCACTGCCCCCCAGCCGGACACCACCACCTCACTCAGCCGGGCCCTCTCCTTCTCCCATCTTCCACCAGCCGACAGCCACCTTTGCCGCCACTCCTTCCCATTCGGTAAGTCCCCCTAACTCCCTCAAAACCACTCTCTACCACCTCTCCACTCTTAGCCACCCATCTTCCCCTTAGCTCAGCCTCTTTGCCGCCACCACCTAAGCCTAGCCGAACCTAGGATAACCCAAGTGGCTGGCCACTACTTAGCCACCATTTCCCATTCGGCCAACCCCCCCCCTAGGCGTTCTCTTTGGCCTTCCCACTAGCTCACCTTTTAGGTCCAGTTTCCCTAAGTCCCTAACTTCCCTAGTGACCCTAAGACCCACTTAGTCAGCCACTCTAAACTCCCTACTTGGAGGCGCCGCCCACTTGCCACCGGTCCCCTTCGAGGCGTCCATCCCGCGCCCCATTTGCAGCCGGCCAGCACCCTTGGTCACACACCTTCGCGGAGCTCCCATTTGCAGCCCAAAGCCAAGGCCACGCTCAAGCAAGACCTCTACGGACCAGCTACTTGTAAGTTTCTAAACTCGGTCTTTAATCATACACTTGCTTGAAATTCAATTTGATACGGGGTTGTAATAACGGAGCATAGTCTCCCCCCGCTTGTAATAACGTGGCTTGGCACAACCACACACGTGCACTCTCTTAGTCGTGCACAATTTCAAACACACACGGGCCTAATCAGCCCCTAATATATAAGTGTACGTATATATTTCATTTCCGAAGGGTTTTGTTTAAGTTGGGTGTGTTGTCTTTCAATTTAAGCACTCTCACACACATTGAGCTTTCGCTCTTATTTGAAAGACCCAAGTAAGGGCCGACCTATACTATTTGGGTTTCATTTCATGTCGTGTGAGTAAGTCTTTCAATTTAAACACTCTCACACACATTGAGCTTTCGCTCTTATTTGAAAGACCCAAGTAAGGGCCGACCTATACTATTTGGGTTTTATTTCTTGTCGTGTGAGTAAGTCTTTCAATTCAAGCACTTTCACACACATTGAGCCTTCGCTCTTACTCCCAAGACCTTAGTAAAGGCCTTATTGCAGTTATATTTGGGTTTCATTTATGTCGTGTGTGTAGTACTTCAATTTAAACACTCTCACACACATTGAGCCTTCGCTCTTACTCTCAAGACCTTAGTCAAGGCCATACTGCAATTTATATTTGGGTTTAATTTCATGTCGTGTGTGTAAGTCTTTCAATTCAAACACGCACCCACATTGAGCCTTCGCTCTTATTTGCAAGACCCGAGTAAGGGCTCATATACATAAGATATATACGTATTTCCCTTCGGTTATTTCCCTTCGGTTATTTCCCTTCGGTTATTTCCCTTCTGTTATTTCCCTTCCGTATTGTCTTTACATTTCGGGTTTTCCCTTTGGAGTAGCGTGAGTTTGCATTGCATCTACGCCATACCACGAGGTAGGACGCATATTGCATCGAAGCAACCCCCGCTCGAATTCGCCCATGTAGTGGAGTGTTCATAACACACAAACTAGGCGACCCAAAAAGGGATAAAAGAAAAGACTTAGGCACGTGCAAATCCACGTGATCTAAAACATGCAATCACATCTTAAAGACCCGAAATAGACACCTCGAATCGTTTCGTAGACTTTCTCCCTAAAACTCGATTTTTGCAAAAGCGTACAGACTGACCCTTGCGCATCGGTGCAAGAAGGTCTGCGACGACAAGAGCTCACTTGCTCACAGTCGCCACGTTTAGAAGTCAGTGTTAAATATATCTTCGCTAGCTTAAGTAAGCTAGCTGGCACGCCCTGTTTGTATACATAGGCCTTAGACGCACGATAAGATCCACTCCAAGCCACGAAAGGGGCGAAGAGGCGGGGATTTTCGCGCGTCTACAGAGATTGGCACGCCCGGTGGGACGTGAGCCTTTTTCAAAAATCGAGTTTACTTGTAGGAGTCTTGCGAAAATTTTATAAAGGTGTCGTTTTAACTTGTTTTCTTTGCTTTTACTTAGGAAATTTTGAAAAAGCTTGAAAAGCATGTCAAAATCCAATCCAAGTGAAGTGTCGAGCCAAGGCTCATGCGCATCAAGTTCTCACTCTAGGAGGATTTTCAAAAACAAAATAAAACTAGATGAAATCGAGGACTTGAGAAGGGAATTTGAGGCCAAAATCGATGCTCTCAGCCAAGAGGCTGAAGTAGGCGATTCATGTTCATCAAACGGTGAACAAAGGCCTAAAAAGAAAATTGAAAAACCTCGCAAGCAAAAAGAAGCCTCCGTAATGGAAGGCAACCAATACCACGAGTCCTTCACACAAAAGGACCGTAAAGCCCTACAGCAACTGCTGAAAGGGCAAAATAAAGAGAAAAGAAGCTACGCCCTGTCTGATTTCCTTCCTATGGATTACGAAACAGACAGTGACGATGAAATACCGAACTTCCATCGGTATGATGGCATGGGAGACCCTAGGTCTCACTTGCAGCTTTTCTCACGTCGAGCCCATAAGAAGAAAAAGGACTCGATGAAATGGGTGTATTGGTTCCCTCTATCCCTTAAGGGCACAGCTGCCAAATGGCTGGCTTCCTACGACTTAAGCCAGTTCGCTACTTTTGAAGAGTTAGCGAACTGCTTCATGCAAAGGTTTGCACACAACGTGGAAGTCACGCCAACCCTGAATACCCTAAGGGATACAAAGCAAGGCATGAACGAAGACGTGCATGCCTTCATTATAAGATGGAGGTCTCTTTTAGGCCAAGTGCGAGAGCCTATATCCGAAGGATGCGCAGTAATGCTCATCCTGGATAATTTCAAAAGCGAGTTAAAAACCCTTCTCTCGCTCCATGAGATTTCAACTTTCCATAAGTTGATCAAAAAGGCCTCCCTTTTCGAAACCAACTTGCGAAAAGGGACATACGACCACTTATGGAAAGGAAGTGCCGTTCCCAAAACACGTGTGGAAAAGCCCATCGCATATGGGCTGCCCACAACGGACAAAGGGGCAAAGCCCCATAAAATCGCCAATGTCCGGGTGGATCCAGGCATGGCGGGCACTTCTAAAAATTTTGAAAAAATAGAAAATAAGAGAGAACGCAATTTCTCAAAACCAATTGAAAAACGGGAGTACACTCCGCTGGGGCAACCTGTGTCGGAGGTCCTAGACCTCCTACTTGCCCAGGGCATGATCGAACTCCCTGAAATCCCCGAAGGAGTCATGTCCAAAGGGGGGTATTTAAACCGGTTTTGCAAGTATCATCGGCTCAAAGGCCATGATACCAAACGGTGCTTCTCTCTTCTAAATAAAATTGAGAACTTGATAGCGGAGGGCCGGCTCCAGGTCACTGCGGAACCTGAGCCACCTCAAGCTATCTTCAAGGAACCCTTTCCCAAACACGCCAGTGGCAGTGGGAAAGGAAGGAGGTATGTACCCTCACCATTTCCAAGGAACTAGCGCAAAAGCCTGAACCTGGTCGACCCGCTTGTGCGCCCATCCTTGTACTATACAAGAGGCCCGCCCAAGTCGTCATTCGGGGACCATCAAAAGTGGAAACCCCGGCAAAACCAGTTTTGAAAACCCAAGGTTCTCCTCAGCTCATCCTTAGAGCCAAGTTTAGCGCGAACCCTAGGCTGGTCGTGGGGGAAGTCACTAGATCCGGGAGGATCTACCAACCCCCGCACCTTCAAGGTGCTCAAAAGGTGGTCAGTGTGCCTGGCCCCTCAAAAGCATGTATCCCTAGTGGTCTGCCAAAAGCAGATAAGGACAAAATCATCCTAAATCCTTATGATTTCGAAAACCACCTTTCAAAGATTCCTATTCACATGTCTATCCTAGAGCTTATCAAAACCTCGCCTAGGCATAGACTTGTCTTAGAGAAAATTCTAGAAAGGGCCAAGGTTGATTCGAACATAAGTCCGGAGTCCTTGTCTGCCCAAGTGGCTTTATTAGGAGCAAAATCGCCCATCACCTTTTCGGAAGATGATGTAGATAGACCCTACGAAACCCATAACCAGGCCCTGCATATCGAGGTGGTTCTAAACAACCACTCTCTGGACAGGTGCCTAGTCGATGGTGGAGGAGGGCTCAACATCCTTCCACTTCACGTGGCGTATAAAATTGGAGTCACCTTGACTTCAGTGAACCCAAGCCCCATCGTTATCACTGGATACGATGGGAATGCGTCTAGGCCTTTAGGATCCATCGAACTCCCAATGGAAACGGGAGGGATCGAACACACGGGGGTGTTCCATGTCTTGGACATCCACCCCCATTATAACCTGTTGCTGGGAAGACCCTGGATACACAGTTTGTGCGCTGTGCCATCCACCTTCCACAAGTGTGTCAAGATCCCTTTTAGGGACCAAGTCGTAGTGATCCTAGGTGAGAGTCACCCACAGCTTCAGGGGATCATAAACTCCCCTTGTTTATCGAGCTCCCAGGCCCATGAGGCTAACCTGGGGCAAATTATGGTTGAGCCACTTCGGCTCGTGTTGAACAACCCTAGGAAGGTTGTATGTGTGAAGGGGCCGCCCAAAGCAGGCCCCCTCCCGACTCTAATCCTCCTAGGAAAACCCAAGCGTTCCCTATTTCCAAAACCCCTGGACAAAAGGCCATACGAGCCTAATATGGACGATAGCATGTTCCAGGACCACGACTTATATCCCATCTTTTCAAAAAACAAAAGGTCGTGGAACATGTTATTGAACATGGGCTACACGCCCTACAAGAGTCTAGGGGCACAAAACCAGGGTCTCCTAGAGCCCATCCTTCCTAGGGCCAACCCAAGCCGATATGGGATCGGCTATACTCCCCGAATACCGCCGGAGCCACCCCCTGTGACCACCTGGGTCAAGGGTGCCCCGGAGCCTGTCTTAGAAGAGACCTATGGTTTAGACCTCCTATTCCGAGTCTAACCCATAGTGTTTTCCCTTTGTAGGTATGACGGAAGATCCCTTTTTCTAAAAATACCAAAAACATTTGAAAACTTAAAATCCAAAAAATCGAAAAACAAGAAAAACCAAAAACAATGAAAAAACAAAAACTCGAAAAAAGTATGCTTTGTATAGTTCCCAAAGTTCTTGTTTTACAAAAACCCAAAAAAATCGAAAATTTGGAAAATACCAAAAAGATTTTGTACATAGCTGCTCCTGGTTTAACTTTGGCAAAAGAAAGGAATTTCGAAAGAAACGTCGTCTGCATAGCCAGACCAAAAATTTTGAAATCACTTGAAAATCCAAGTACAAAACCAGGTTATTTTGAAAACCACGCATCAAGTTCCCTCGGATCTAAAGTCCACGAGAATGATCGAAGCCCAGAAGTGGATCCCCTTGAGGAAGATCCCACTTCTGAGCTCCCAGAATTTCATAGAATTCTCGATTTTGAAAGACCTTCCCAATCAGTAGGAGGAGATTTCGTAGAGGTGAACCTAGGGGATGATTCAAATCCCAAAACCATCAAAATAGGCGCATGCTTGCATGAAACTGAAAAGTTAGCATTCATTGCATTTCTACGGACCTATTTAGATGTGTTTGCATGGACGTATGAAGACATGCCGGGTATAGATCCCAGCATAGTCGAGCATCGTCTTCCCTTAGATGTAGGTGTAAAACCAATAAAGCAGAAGCTTAGGAAAATACACCCGAATGTACACACGCAAGTCAAAGAGGGTTTAGAAGATCTGCTAAAAGCCGGATTTATAAAACCCATTGCGTATTCTGATTGGTTATCAAATATCGTTGTAGTTCGAAAAACCAATGGGAAAATTCGAATATGCATCGATTTCAGAAACCTGAATAAAGCCACTCCAAAGGATAATTACCCTTTACCAAACATAGATTTGATAGTCGATAGTACTGCAAATCATGAAATGTTTTCATTTATGGATGGCTATTCAGGCTATAATCAAATCAAACTAAGCCCACGAGATCAGGGTAAGACCGCCTTCACAACCCCATGGGGCACGTACTGCTATACAGTCATGCCCTTTGGTTTGAAAAATGCCGGCGAAACATACCAACGAGCCATGAACACGATCTTCCATGATCAAATTCATGAGCTTGTAGAAGTGTATGTAGATGATCTCTTGGCGAAATCCAAAACCCGATGCACCCATATCGAATGTTTACAAAAAATCTTCGAAAGGCTTAGGCTTTACAAAGTAAAGATAAACCCTCAAAAATGTGTGTTCGGGGTAGAATCAGGGAAGCTTCTAGGCTTTATGGTGAGCCAAAGGGGAATAGAAGTCGACCCCTCTAAGTGTCGAGCCATCATAGACATGGCTCCACCCTCCAATCTCACCCAAGTCCGTAGCCTCCAGGGTCGATTGCAATCTGTGCGCCGATTCATATCGAATCTGGCAACTAGATGCGAACCCTTCAACAAACTGTTGAGGAAGGGCACGAAATTCTTATGGGATGACGAATGCCAAAAGTCCTTCGAGAGACTAAAGGCATACTTGGTTAATCCCCCCGTTTTGAATCCTCCAAGGCAAGGAAAACCGCTTTTATTATACATCTCCGTGCATGTAAACGCTTTAGGAGCCCTGTTGGCTCAATACGAGGATGACACCCATAAGGAGTATGCCATCTACTATATTTCGAAAACTCTCTTGGCTTATGAACGAAATTATCAAGCCATGGAGAAGACGTGCTTGGCCCTAGTCTGGGCCTGCCAGAAATTCAGACACTACTTCCTAGATCATGAGATCTGGATAGTGTCCAAGCTTGATCCAATCAAGCACTTGTTCGAAAAACCCATTCTCACAGGTAGATTGGGCAAATGGCAACTCCTTCTAATGGAGTATGATCTAAAATACCATCACCAGATCTCCGTTAAGGGGCAGGCCCTAGCAGATTACGTGGCTGACTTCCCCTTGGAGGACGCATATCCCACTCTTGTCGAAATGCCTGATGAAGGCATATTGCAAAACCATTTTCAAAACCACATTTTGGCAAATTCTTTCGAAAACCAAGTGTGGAAGATGCACTTCGACGGGGCACGAAACCAACGAGGGGCTGGTGCCGGGATCATCCTAATCTCCCCTGAAAAGGGCGAGATTCCCATAGCAGTCCGCTTAGATTTCGAATGTTCCAACAACGTAGCTGAGTATGAAGCACTCATACAAGGCTTAAGGATTTCGAAAACTCTAGGGGCATCATGCATCGAGGTCTTTGGAGATTCGCTCCTTGTCATAAACCAGGTTTTAAAAATTTGGCAAGTACGTAATGAGAAACTACTTCCATATCACGAGTTGGCCACTCGATTGGTCCAATCTTTCCAGTCGTGTAAGCTCACACACGTGGGAAGAGAGGACAATGGCATCGCCGATGCCCTCTCCTCCTTGGGTTCAGCCCTGAAGGTCGATCCCATTTCAGGGACCAGATCTTGGAAATATGGCATGCGCCCCATCCATCCACACACGACTTAGATATTTGCCAAAACAACCCAGAGTCTATTGAAAAACCCTGGTTCTATGACATAAAACAATTTTTAGAAAATGGGGGATTCACCGAGGATGCCACATCCAAAGATAGGGCATTCATTCGTAAGATTTCGACCCGATACACCATTCTGGGTGGGGTCTTATACAAAAAGAGTTTTACCGGCATTCTGCTTAGGTGTATCGACCTAGAGGAGGCTAGGATAGTGATGCACGAGTTCCACGATGGAGAATGTGGAGGTCATGTAAATGCCAACATGATGGCGATGAAAATACTTAGAGGGGGTTATTTTTGGTCCACCCTGAAAAAGGATTGTCACGATCATGTTAGGAAGTGTCATCCATGTCAAGTGCATGGGCACGCCATTCATATCCCTTCATCTGCATTGCATTCCGTGGTCAGCCCCTGGCCATTTACCATGTGGGCGTTTGACATTGTAGGCCCCATATTTCCAAAGGCCTCGATTGGGCATCGTTTTATTTTAGCAGCCACGGAGTATTTCTCCAAGTGGGTGGAAGCCATTTCCCTAACGAATGTAATGGGGCAACATGTGGTGGCTTTCATCCGGAGGAATATCTTGGCTCGATTTGGGGTTCCACGAGACCTTGTGTCTGATAATGGTACCCCATTCAAGAACGAGCGGATGGTTAAGTTGTGCAACACGTATGGCATAACTCACCACTTTTCCTCGCCCTACTACCCTCAAGGCAACGGCCAAGCCGAAGCCACAAACAAGACTCTCATTGGTATCATTGAGAAGACCTTAGAGAAGGGTAGGAGGTGGCATGAGAAGCT
Organism: Brasenia schreberi; assembly: GCA_036023115.1. Taxonomy (NCBI): domain Eukaryota; kingdom Viridiplantae; phylum Streptophyta; class Magnoliopsida; order Nymphaeales; family Cabombaceae; genus Brasenia; species Brasenia schreberi. The sequence continues at coordinate 9,015,950 of JAYKKT010000079.1, read as the reverse complement.
GGATGAAGCCTTATGGGCTTATAGGACTTCCATCCGGACTCCCACGAATGCCACACCATTCGAATTGGTCTATGGCACAAACGCCATTCTTCCCATTCATACCCAACTGCATTCATTCCATACATCCATTGCACTCGACCTCCCCCTAGAGACGCTTCAACATGCTAGGATGGCCGAACTAGATTTGCTAGATGAGAGGCGACTCCTTGCCATGGATCATGCTCGTGCATACCGGCAAAGGATAGCCCGACATTATAGCAAACACATGAGACCTCGCCACTTTGAAGTGGGAGATCTGGTCTTGAAAACCATCCACCATCGTGGCCCACACCCCCTAGGCAAGTGGCGCCCCAACTGGGATGGACCCTATGTTGTGCAAGCAACCACTACGAACAATTCGTATTGGTTGATCGATGTAGAAGGTAGGAATTTAGCAGATCCTATCAATATTCAATACTTAAAGAAGTATCATGTGTAGGATCTGGATTAAATTCCGGTTTTCGAAAAATTTTAGAGGGATAGCTGCCCTGAGACGAGTGAATAAGGTGCAAAGGCGAACTCGTGTGAACCTAAGTGAGAGAATTCGCACTTGTGAAAGAGTGGAGTTTTCAAAATCGTGGTTGCATTTCAAAATCCTTCTTCTTACAAAGAAAGGCCTAGTTCAACATAGCAAGATACTTGCAAGTAGTACGTGCTATTTCTAAATAGGCTGATCTGGAATGGATCGAGTGTAGGCCTGGGATAAGTCCTCCCCTCTTCTCTTCTCCTTCCAAAAGGAAAACAAAGGCCCAAATCAAAAGGGAATTTCCCATTTAAAGTCTCTTTCCAAAAGAAGGAAACCAGAGTTTAAAAGAAAAATCGATTCTCTTATGAAAAAGAGGGATTAAAGAAAAAATACTCCCAAAGGGAGACCCTCTAGGAAAAAAAGGAAAAAGAGGCCAAAAAGCTCAAAAAGAGCAGTTTTCCGCCTTCTATGCCTTAAACCACGGGACGCTTCAGAAGGGACCGTGGTATCTCTTTCCCATCCCTGGCTTATCCCAAGCTAAAGCATGGTTCATTTCGAGGAATCCTAAAGTAAAAATAGGATTTACTTACTTGAATTTCATCTTGTTTGAGAATTCGACGTTTCGAGTAAGACGTAGGAATTTGAAATGAAGCTTGTTTTCTTATAAAATCTCCGCTAGATAAGCGAGTGTTAAGACTCAAACAAGGGCAAGCACGAAGAGCTCGAGATCCTTAGGATCGAGGCTCAAGACAGTTGTCCCTTTTTGTAAATAGCTTTTGTAAATAAGTTTTGAAAACCGAACATCGAACAGCATAGGGTTTTTGCTCACTTTGAGCAGTAGGCCTTGTAAGTCTCTAGAGTTCGACCACACCTGGTCTCTGGGAGGTCGCCACTCTTGGCACCACACCCATGTCATCTGCATTCCACGCATGGTACTTGCATGAACATGATCCCATTTAGGACCAGATTTCATAAGTGAACCCTTTGGCGTGATATCTCCTCCTACCAGAGTTTGTAAAATTGAGATTTTGTTAAAATGGGACGATCCCATATTCTTCGCGGCTAGATCTAGGGAGACATTAAAAGGGGTGTTTGTCATCTTTGCCCTTATCCAAATCTATTTGGACAAGGCCAAAGAGGGGCATCTGTAAACACCCCGAAATCCCACGAATTTCTTAAACAAATCTGGTTTTATACAAGCAGCCCCAAAGGGCCATTTTTGAGTTTGGAAACCCAGGAGCCTTCCAAACAAACCCTGTATATATGTTTTAAACTTTATCTTTCAAAAACATATGATATAGCTTTTGAAAACCCTTTTAAAACATGTTTTGAAACCCCGAAGTGGCTTGGCTCGATCAAGACAGGACCAGGAGAGCCAAGAAGAGCCCGGAACCGGAGCACCTGTCAAGCCCGGCACAGCATCTCTTGCATCTGATTCACATCCCAGGATCTCGAACGTCCAAGACCCTGTTCTTATCAAAAAAGCATTTGAAGTCATCTCCGGAAGGCAGAAACGGAGGCGGACGACCATGTTGGCGAAGACCCAACGCAGACGGAGCACTGATGCTGTCAGGCCCCGCACAAATCGTCCGTCTCGAACCCAGCTCGAAGGAGTCAGAGTTCAGTTTGGATTGGATCTGGACCATATATATCCAGATTCCAATCCAAACCCATATGTGGATTTGGATTTGGATTTGGATCCAGAAATCCAATCCAATATCCATATCCATGGCCCACATCACCTTCTCATAAATGGAGGTGGGGCCCACTTGAAATTCACGTGGGATATTGGGCATGAGAGAGAGTGGGGGTGATAAATATCAAGAATGTTGTATTAAGCTTGACTTGTGTGTCAAGTTTGGGTTTAATCTTGTGGTTTAGCCTAATTGAGTGGGTTTAAGCTTGTAATTAGCTAAAACCTAACCTAGGGCTGCACCAACATGGGGTGATCAAGGTCTATGGGCCATGCTAAGGGAGCTCCTTCACCTAAACCTAACCCAAAATGCCTAAACCTAGCCTAAACCCCTAATCCACCCCTAATCTGAACCTAATCACCTAACCCACTTCCCTAATCCCGGCCTAATCCCAACCTAATCACCTAACCCACTCCCCTAATCCTTCCCTAAACCTAGATTAATTTCCCTAATCCTAGCCTAAACCTAGCCTAAACCACCTAACCTAGCTCACTAAACCTCACCCTAAAACCCAACCACCTAACCTAGCCCTAAACCACCCTTAGCCCACGATTTTCCCAAACACCTAGTTTTAAAATATTTGGCCCAACCCCATCCAGCCCACCTTATCTACATACTACCCTACCTAAACCACCTAACCACTACCCACAACCCAGCCCTAACCGACCTACCCATCCCCTATTTAAACCCCCCCCCCTCATTGTGGGCGAGTTTTCCAAGTGGGAACCACTCCACCACCCAGCCGGGCCCTCTCCTTCTCCCATCTCTCACCCGTCTTCCCAGCAGCTCCAGCCCCACCAGCCGCCACCTGCTCCGCCACTCTCCCTCTTCCGTCCACCATCACTGCCCCCCAGCCGGACACCACCACCTCACTCAGCCGGGCCCTCTCCTTCTCCCATCTTCCACCAGCCGACAGCCACCTTTGCCGCCACTCCTTCCCATTCGGTAAGTCCCCCTAACTCCCTCAAAACCACTCTCTACCACCTCTCCACTCTTAGCCACCCATCTTCCCCTTAGCTCAGCCTCTTTGCCGCCACCACCTAAGCCTAGCCGAACCTAGGATAACCCAAGTGGCTGGCCACTACTTAGCCACCATTTCCCATTCGGCCAACCCCCCCCCCCTAGGCGTTCTCTTTGGCCTTCCCACTAGCTCACCTTTTAGGTCCAGTTTCCCTAAGTCCCTAACTTCCCTAGTGACCCTAAGACCCACTTAGTCAGCCACTCTAAACTCCCTACTTGGAGGCGCCGCCCACTTGCCACCGGTCCCCTTCGAGGCGTCCATCCCGTGCCCCATTTGCAGCCGGCCAGCACCCTTGGTCACACACCTTCGCGGAGCTCCCATTTGCAGCCCAAAGCCAAGGCCACGCTCAAGCAAGACCTCTACGGACCAGCTACTTGTAAGTTTCTAAACTCGGTCTTTAATCATACACTTGCTTGAAATTCAATTTGATACGGGGTTGTAATAACGGAGCATAGTCTCCCCCCGCTTGTAATAACGTGGCTTGGCACAACCACACACGTGCACTCTCTTAGTCGTGCACAATTTCAAACACACACGGGCCTAATCAGCCCCTAATATATAAGTGTACGTATATATTTCATTTCCGAAGGGTTTTGTCTAAGTTGGGTGTGTTGTCTTTCAATTTAAGCACTCTCACACACATTGAGCTTTCGCTCTTATTTGAAAGACCCAAGTAAGGGCCGACCTATACTATTTGGGTTTCATTTCATGTCGTGTGAGTAAGTCTTTCAATTTAAACACTCTCACACACATTGAGCTTTCGCTCTTATTTGAAAGACCCAAGTAAGGGCCGACCTATACTATTTGGGTTTTATTTCTTGTCGTGTGAGTAAGTCTTTCAATTCAAGCACTTTCACACACATTGAGCCTTCGCTCTTACTCCCAAGACCTTAGTAAAGGCCTTATTGCAGTTATATTTGGGTTTCATTTATGTCGTGTGTGTAGTACTTCAATTTAAACACTCTCACACACATTGAGCCTTCGCTCTTACTCCCAAGACCTTAGTCAAGGCCATACTGCAATTTATATTTGGGTTTAATTTCATGTCGTGTGTGTAAGTCTTTCAATTCAAACACGCACCCACATTGAGCCTTCGCTCTTATTTGCAAGACCCGAGTAAGGGCTCATATACATAAGATATATACGTATTTCCCTTCGGTTATTTCCCTTCGGTTATTTCCCTTCGGTTATTTCCCTTCTGTTATTTCCCTTCCGTATTGTCTTTACATTTCGGGTTTTCCCTTTGGAGTAGCGTGAGTTTGCATTGCATCTACGCCATACCACGAGGTAGGACGCATATTGCATCGAAGCAACCCCCGCTCGAATTCGCCCATGTAGTGGAGTGTTCATAACACACAAACTAGGCGACCCAAAAAGGGATAAAAGAAAAGACTTAGGCACGTGCAAATCCACGTGATCTAAAACATGCAATCACATCTTAAAGACCCGAAATAGACACCTCGAATCGTTTCGTAGACTTTCTCCCTAAAACTCGATTTTTGCAAAAGCGTACAGACTGACCCTTGCGCATCGGTGCAAGAAGGTCTGCGACGACAAGAGCTCACTTGCTCACAGTCGCCACGTTTAGAAGTCAGTGTTAAATATATCTTCGCTAGCTTAAGTAAGCTAGCTGGCACGCCCTGTTTGTATACTTAGGCCTTAGACGCACGATAAGATCCACTCCAAAGCCACGAAAGGGGCGAAGAGGCGGGGATTTTCGCGCGTCTACACTCCGGAAGGCAGAAACGGAGGCGGACGACTATGTTGGCGAAGACCCAACGCAGACGGAGTACTGATGCTATCAGGCCCCACACGAATCGTCCGTTTCGAACCCAGCTCGAAGGAGTCAGAGTTCAGTTTGGATTGGATCTGGACCATATATATCCAGATCCCAATCCAAACCCATATATGGACTTGGATTTGGATTTGGATCCAGAGATCCAATCCAATATCCATATCCATGGCCCACATCACCTTCTCATAAATGGAGGTGGGGCCCACTTGAAATTCACGTGGGATATTGGGCATGAGAGAGAGTGGGGATGGAAAATATCAAGAGTGTTGTATTAAGCTTGACTTGTGTGTCAAGTTTGGGTTTAATCATGTGAGTTAGCCTAATCGAGTGGGTTTAAGCTTGTAATTAGCTAAAACCTAACCTAGGGCTGCACCAACATGAGGTGGTCAAGGTCTATGGGCCATGCTATGGGAGCTCCTTCACCTAAACCTAACCCAAAACGCCTAATCCTAGCCTAAACTCCTAATCCACCCCTAATCTGAACCTAATCACCTAACCCACTTCCCTAATCCCGTCCTAATCCCAACCTAAACACCTAACCCACTTCCCTAATCCTTCCCTAAACCTAGATTAATTTCCCTAATCCTAGCCTAAACCTAGCCTAATCACCTAACCTAGCTCACTAAACCTCACCCCAAAACCCAACCACCTAACCTAGCCCTAAACCCCTAAACCACCCCTAGCCCACAATCTACCCAAACCCCTAGTTTCCAAAATATCTGGCCCAACCCTTTCCAGCCCACCTTATCTACATACCACCCTACCTAAACCACCTAACCACTACCCCAAGCCCAGCCCTAACCGACCTACCCATCCCCTATTTAAACCCCCCCCTTGGGGGCGGGTTTTGAAAGCTGGAGCCCTCACCTCACGCAGCCGGGACCACCCTTTTCCAGCCCAGCCGGGACCACTCTCCACCTGCCCACCTGCTCCATCTGCTCCACCAGCTCTACCTGCACCGCCACCTTCCCTCTTCCATCCACCACCACCTCACCCAGCCGGACGCCACCACCTTCACCCAACCGAACCAGCCGAGCTCCCACATCCGGCTGCTTCTCTCTTCATCCACCGCCTCTCCCCATTCGGTAAGCCTTCTCTAACTCTACCTAAACCCTTCTCTACTACCTCTCCACTCCTAGCCACCCACCCTATCATCATCTCAGCTTTTGTCACCACCACTTTAACTTAGCCGAACCTAGCACAACCTAAACTACCGGCCACCACCTAACCATCCTATCCCATTCGGCCTTCCCCTAGGTGTCCCATTCGGCCTTCCCATAAACTCCCCTTTAGGTCCATCTTCCCTAAACACTCGACTATCCTAGTGACCCTAAAAACTCACTTGTTCCAGCCCCTTTTACCCCCCACATCGAGGCGACACCCATTTGCAGTCGGCCACCTTCGAGGCGCCTATCCCGCGCCCCACTTACAGCCGGCCAACACCTTTGGTCACCTATCCTCGCGGAGCTCCCGTTTGCAGCCCAAGGCGAAGCCCAAGCCCACGCTCAAGCAAGGCCTCTACGGACCAGCTACTCGTAAGTGCCTAAACTCGGTCCGTAGTTGTATACTTGCTTGAGATTCAAATTGATACGGGGTTGTAATAACGGAGCATAGTCTCCCCCCGCTTGTAATAACGTGGCTTGGCACAACCACACACGTGCACTCTCTTAGTCGTGCACGATTTTGAACACACACGGGCCTAATCAGCCCCTAATACATAAGTGTAATAACGGAGCATAGTCTCACTCTCATAGTCTTTCAATTCAAGCACTCTCACACACATTGAGCTTTCGCTCTTATTTGAAAGACCCAAGTAAGGGCCGACCTATACTATTTGGGTTTCATTTCATGTCGTGTGAGTAAGTCTTTCAATTCAAGCACTCTCACACACATTGAGCCTTCGCTCTTATTTGAAAGACCCAAGTAAGGGCCGACCTATACTATTTGGGTTTCATTTCATGTCGTGTGAGTAAGTCTTTCAATTCAAGCACTCTCACACACATTGAGCTTTCGCTCTTTTTTGAAAGACCCAAGTAAGGGCCGACCTATACTATTTGGGTTTCATTTCATGTCGTGTGAGTAAGTCTTTCAATTCAAGCACTTTCACACACATTGAGCCTTCGCTCTTATTCCCAAGACCTTAGTAAAGGCCTTATTGCAGTTATATTTGGGTTTCATTTATGTCGTGTGTGTAGTACCTCAATTCAAGCACTCTCACCCACATTGAGCCTTCGCTCTTACTCCCAAGACCTTAGTCAAGGCCATACTGCAATTTATATTTGGGTTTAATTTCATGTCGTGTGTGTAAGTCTTTCAATTCAAGCACGCACCCACATTGAGCCTTCGCTCTTATTTGCAAGACCCGAGTAAGGGCTCATATACATAATCTATATACATATCTCCCTTCGGTTATTTCCCTTCGGTTACTTCCCTTCAGTCATTTCCCTTCAGTATTGTCTTTACATTTCGGGTTTTCCCTTTGGAGTAGCGTGAGTTTGCATTGCATCTACGCCATACCATGAGGTAGGACGCATATTGCATCGAAGCAAGCCCCGCTCGAATTCGCCCATGTAGTGGAGTGTTCATAACACACAAACTAGGTGGCCCGAAAAGGGATAAAAGAAAAGACTTAGGCACGTGCAAATCCACGTGATCTAAAATATGCAATCGCATCTTAAAGACCCGAAATAGACACCTCGAACCGCTTCGTAGACTTTCTCTCCAAAAACTTGATTTTTGCAAAGCGTACAGACTGACCCTTGCGCATCGGTGCAAGAAGGTCTGCGACGACAAGAGCTTACTTGCTCACAGTCGCCACGTTTAGAAGTCAGTGTTAAAAATATCTTCGCTAGCTTAAGTAAGCTAGCTGGCACGCCCTGTTTGCATACATAGGCCTTAGACACACGAGAGGATCCGCTCCAAGCCCCGAAAGAGGCAAAGAGGCGGGATTTTTTCGCGCGTCTACAGAGATTGGCACGCCCGGTGGGACGTGAGCCTTTTCAAAAATCGAGTTTGCTTGTAGAAGTCTTGCGAAAATTTTGTAAAAAGGTGTCGTTTTAACTTGTTTTCTTTGCTTGTACTTAGGATATTTTGAAAAAGCTTGAAAAGCATGTCAAAATCCAATCCAAGTGAAGTGTCGAGCCAAGGCTCATGCGCATCAAGTTCTCACTCTAGGAGGATTTTCAAAAACAAAATAAAACTAGATGAAATCGAGGACTTGAGAAGGGAGTTTGAGGCCAAAATCGATGCTCTCAGCCAAGAGGCTGAAGTAGGCGATTCATGTTCATCGAACGGTGAACAAAGGCCTAAAAAGAAATCTGAAAAACCTCGCAAGCAAAAAGAGGCCTCCGTAATGGAAGGCAACCAATACCACGAGTCCTTCACACAAAAGGACCGTAAAGCCCTATAGCAGCTGCTGAAAGGGCAGAATAAAGAGAAAAGAAGCTACGCCCTATCTGATTTCCTTCCTATGGATTACGAAACAGACAGTGACGATGAAATACCGAACTTTCATCGGTATGATGGCTTGGGAGACCCTAGGTCTCACTTGCAGCTTTTCTCACGTCGAGCCCATAACAAGAAAAAGGACTCGATGAAATGGGTGTATTGGTTCCCTTTATCCCTTAAAGGCACAACTGCCAAATGGCTGGCTTCCTACGACTTAAGCCAGTTCGCTACTTTTGAAGAGTTAGCGAACTGCTTCATGCAAAGATTTGCACACAACGTAGAAGTCACGCCAACCCTGAATACCTTAAGGGATACAAAGCAAGGCATGAACGAAGACGTGCATGCCTTCATTATAAGATGGAGGTCACTTTTGGGCCAGGTGCGAGAGCCCATATCCGATGGATGCGCAGTAATGCTCATCCTGGATAATTTCAAAAGCGAGTTAAAAACCCTTCTCTCGCTCCATGAGATTTCAACTTTCCATAAGTTGATCAAAAAGGCCTCCCTTTTCGAAACCAACTTGCGAAAAGGGACATACGATCACTTATGGAAAGGAAGTGCCGTTCCAAAAACCCGTTTGGAAAAGCCCATCGCATATGGGCTGCCCACGACGGACAAAGGGGCAAAGCCCCATAAAATCGCCAATGTCCGGGTGGATCCAGGCATTGCGGGCACTTCTAAAAATTTTGAAAAATTAGAAAATAGGAGGGAACGCAATTTTCAAAAACCGGTTGAAAAATGGGAGTACACTCCGCTGGGGCAACCTGTGTCGGAGGTCCTAGACCTCTTACTTGCCCAGGACATGATCGAACTCCCTGAAATCCCCGAAGGAGTCACGTCCAAGGGGGGGTATTTAAACCGATTTTGTAAGTATCATCGGCTCAAAGGCCATGATACCAAACGCTGCTTCTCTCTTTTAAATAAAATTGAGAACTTGATAGCAGAAGGCCGGCTCCAGGTCACTGCGGAACCTGAGCCACCTCAAGCTATCTTCAAGGAACCCTTTCCCAAACACACCAGTGGCAGTGGGAAAGGAAAGGAGGTATGTACCCTCACCATTTCCAAGGAACTAGCGCAAAAGCCAGAACCTGGTCGACCTACTTGTGCGCCCATCCTTATATTATACAAGAGGCCCGCCCAAGTCGTCATTTGGGGACCTCCAAAAGTGGAAACCCCGGTAAAATCAGTTTTGAAAATCCAAGGTTCTCCTCAGCTCATCCTTAGAGCCAAGTCTAGCGTGAACCCTAGGCTGGTCGTGGGGGAAGTCACTAGATCCGGGAGGATCTATCAACCCCCGCACCTTCAAGGTGCTCAAAAGATGGTCAGTGTGCCTGGCCCCTCAAAAGCATGTATCCCTAGTGGTCTGCCAAAAGCAGATAAGGACAAAATCATCCTAAATCCTTATGATTTCGAAAACCACCTTTCAAAGATTCCTATTCACATGTCTATCCTAGAGCTTATAAAAACCTTGCCTAGGCATAGACTTGTATTAGAGAAAATTCTAGAAAGGGCCAAGGTTGATTCGAACAAAAGTCCGGAATCCTTGTCTGCCCAAGTGGCTTTATTAGGAGCAAAATCGTCCATCACCTTTTCGGAAGATGATGTAGATAGACCCTACGAAACCCATAACCAGGCCCTGCATATCGAGGTGGTTCTAAACAACCACTCTCTGGACAGGTGCCTAGTCGATGGTGGAGGAGGGCTCAACATCCTTCCACTTCATGTGGCGTACAAAATCGGAGTCACCTTGACTTCAGTAAACCCAAGCCGCATCGTTATCACTGGATACGATGGGAATGCGTCTAGACCTTTAGGATCCATCGAACTCCCAACGGAAACGGGAGGGATCGAACACACGGGGGTGTTCCATGTCTTGGACATCCACCCCCATTATAACCTGTTGCTGGGAAGACCCTGGATACACAGTTTGTGCGCTGTGCCATCCACCTTCCACAGGTGTGTCAAGATCCCTTTTAGGGACCAGGTCGTAGTGATCCTAGGTGAGAGTCACCCACAGCTTCAGGGGATCATAAACTCCTCTTGTTTATCAAGCTCCCAGGCCCATGAGGCTAACCTGGGGCAAATTATGGTTGAGCCACCTCGGCTCGTGTTGAACAACCCTAGGAAGGTTGTATGTGTGAAGGGGCCGCCCAAAGCAGGCCCCCTCCCGACTCTAATCCTCCTAGGAGAACCCAAGCGTTCCCTATTTCCAAAACCCCTGGACAAAAGGCCATACGAGCCTAATATGGACGATAGCATGTTCCAGGACCACGACTTATATCCCATCTTTTCAAAAAACAAAAGGTCATGGAACATGTTATTGAACATGGGCTACACGCCCTACAAGAGTCTAGGGGCACAAAACCAGGGTCTCCTAGAGCCCATCCTACCTAGGGCCAACCCAAGCCGATATGGGATCGGCTATACTCCCCGAATACCGCCGGAGCCACCCCCTATGACCACCTGGGTCAAGGGTGCCCCGGAGCCTGTCTTAGAAGAAACCTATGGTTTAGACCTCCTATTCCGAGTCTAACCCGTAGTGTTTTCCCTTTGTAGGTATGACGGAAGATCCCTTTTCTAAAAATACCAAAAACATTTGAAAACTTAAAATCGAAAAAAATCAAAAAACAAGAAAAACCAAAAACAATGGAAAAACAAAAACTCGAAAAAAGAGTGCTTTGTATAGTTCCCAAAGTTCTTGTTTTACAAAAGCCAAAAAAAATCGAAAATTTGGAAAATACTAAAAAGATTTTGTACATAGCTGCTCCTGGTAGGACTCTGGCAAAAGAAAAGGATTTCGAAAGAAACGTCGTCTGCATAGCTAGACCAAAAATTTTGAAATCACTTGAAAATCCAAGTACAAAACCAGGTTATTTTGAAAACCACGCATCAAGTTCCCTCGGGTCTATAGCCCACGAGAATGATCAAAGCCCAGAAGTGGATCCCCTTGAGGAAGATCCCACTTCTGAGCTCCCAGAATTTCATAGAATTCTCGATTTTGAAAGACCTTCCCAATCAGTAGGAGGAGATTTCATAGAGGTGAACCTAGGGGATGATTCCAATCCCAAAACCATCAAAATAGGCGCATGCTTGCATGAAACTGAAAAGTTAGCATTCATTGCATTTCTACAAACCTATTTAGATGTGTTTGCATGGACGTATGAAGACATGCCGGGCATAGATCCCAGCATAGTCGAGCATCGTCTTCCCTTAGATGCAGGTGTAAAACCCATAAAGCAGAAGCTTAGGAAAATACACCCGAATGTGCACACGCAAGTCAAAGAGGGTTTAGAAGATCTGCTAAAAGCCGGATTTATAAAACCCATTGCGTATTCTGATTGGTTGTCAAATATCGTTGTGGTTCGAAAAACCAATGGGAAAATTCGAATATGCATCGATTTCAGAAACCTGAATAAGGCCACTCCAAAGGATAATTATCCTTTACCAAACATAGATTTGATAGTCGATAGTACTGCAAATCATGAAATGTTTTCATTCATGGATGGCTATTTAGGCTATAATCAAATCAAGCTAAGTCCACGAGATCAGGGTAAGACCGCCTTCACAACCCCATGGGGCACGTACTGCTATACAGTCATGCCCTTTGGTTTGAAAAATGCCGGCGAAACATACCAACGAGCCATGAACACGATCTTCCATGATCAAATTCATGAGCTTGTAGAAGTGTATGTAGATGATCTCTTGGCGAAATCCAAAACCCGATGCACCCATATCGAATGTTTACAAAAGATTTTCGAAAGGCTTAGGCTTTACAAAGTAAAGCTAAACCCTCAAAAATGTGTGTTCGGGGTAGAATCAGGGAAGCTTCTAGGCTTTATGGTGAGCCAAAGGGGAATAGAAGTCGACCCCTCTAAGTGTCGAGCCATCATAGACATGGCTCCACCCTCCAATCTCACCCAAATCCGTAGCCTCCAGGGTCGATTACAATCCGTGCGCCGATTCATATCGAATCTGGCAACTAGATGCGAACCCTTCAACAAACTGTTGAGGAAGGGCACGAAATTCTTATGGGATGACGAATGCCAAAAGTCCTTCGAGAGACTGAAGGCATACTTGGTTAATCCCCCCGTTTTGAATCCTCCAAAACAAGGAAAACCGCTTTTATTATACATCTCCGTGCATGTAAATGCTTTAGGAGCCCTGTTGGCTCAGTACGAGGATGACACCCATAAGGAGTATGCCATCAACTATATTTCGAAAACTCTCTTGGCTTATGAACGAAATTATCAAGCCATGGAGAAGACGTGCTTGGCCCTAGTCTGGGCCTGCCAGAAGTTCAGACACTATTTCCTAGATCATGAGATCTGGATAGTGTCCAAGCTTGATCCAATCAAGCACTTGTTCGAAAAACCCATTCTCACGGGTAGATTGGGCAAATGGCAACTCCTTCTAATGGAGTATGACCTGAAATACCATCACCAGATCTCCATTAAGGGGCAAGCCCTAGCAGATTACGTGGCTGAATTCCCCTTAGAGGACACATATCCCACTCTTCTCGAAATGCCTGATGAAGGCATATTGCAAAACCATTTTCAAAACCACATTTTGGCAAATTCTTTCGAAAACCAAGTGTGGAAGATGCACTTCGATGGGGCACGAAACCAACGAGGGGCTGGTGCCGGGATCATCCTAATCTCCCCTGAAAAGGGCGAGATTCCCATAGCAGTCCGCTTAGATTTCGAATGTTCCAATAACATAGCTGAGTATGAAGCACTCATACAAGGCTTAAGGATTTCGAAAACTCTAGGGGCATCGTGCATTGAGGTCTTTGGAGATTCGCTCCTTGTCATAAACCAGGTTTTAAAAATTTGGCAAGTACGTAATGAGAAACTACTTCCATATCACGAGTTGGCCACTCGATTGGTCCAATCCTTCCAGTCGTGTAAGCTCACACACATAGGAAGAGAGGACAATGGCATCGCCGATGCCCTCTCCTCCTTGGGTTCAGCCCTGAAGGTCGATCCCATTTCAGGGACCAGATCTTTGGAAATATGGCATGTGCCCCATCCATCCACACACGACTTGGATATTTGCCAAAACAACCCAGAGTCTATTAAAAAACCCTGGTTCTATGACATAAAACAATTTTTAGAAAATGGGGGATTCACCGAGGATGCCACGTCCAAAGATAAGGCATTCATTCGTAAGATTTCGACCCGATACACCATTCTGGGTGGGGTCTTATACAAAAAGAGTTTTACCGGCATTCTGCTTAGGTGTATCGACCTAGAGGAGGCTAGGATAGTGATGCATGAGTTCCACGATGGAGAATGTGGAGGTCATGTTAATGCCAACATGATGGCGATGAAAATACTTAGAGGGGGCTATTTTTGGTCCACCCTGAAAAAGGATTGTCACGACCATGTTAGGAAGTGTCATCCGTGTCAAGTGCATGGGCACACCATTCATATCCCTTCATCTGCATTGCATTCCGTGGTCAGCCCCTGGCCATTTACCATGTGGGCGTTTGACATTGTAGGCCCAATATTTCCAAAGGCCTCGAATGGGCATCGTTTTATTTTAGCAGCCACGGAGTATTTCTCCAAGTGGGTGGAAGCCATTTCCCTAACGAATGTAATGGGGCAACATGTGGTGGCTTTCATCCGGAGGAATATCTTGGCTCGATTTAGGGTTCCACGAGACCTTGTGTCTGATAATGGTACCCCATTCAAAAATGAGCGGATGGTTAAGTTGTGCAACACGTATGGCATAACTCACCACTTTTCTTCGCCCTACTACCCTCAAGGCAACGGCCAAGCCGAAGCCACAAACAAGACTCTCATTAGTATTATTGAGAAAACCTTAGAGAAGGGTAGGACGTGACACGAGAAGCTGGATGAAGCCATATGGGCTTATAGGACTTCCATCCGGACTCCCACGAATGCCACACCATTCGAGTTGGTTTATGGCACAAACGCCATTCTTCCCATTCATACTCAACTGCATTCATTTCATACATCCATAGCACTCGACCTCCCCCTAGAGACGCTTCAGCATGCTAGGATGGCCGAACTAGATTTGCTAGATGAGAGGCGACTCCTTGCCATGGATCATGCTCGCGCATACCGGCAAAGGATAGCCCGACATTATAGCAAACACATGAGACCTCGCCACTTTGAAGTGGGAGATCTGGTCTTAAAAACCATCCACCATCGTGGCCCACACCCCCTAGGCAAGTGGCGCCCCAACTGGGATGGACCCTATGTTGTACGAGCAACCACTACGAATAATTCGTATTGGTTGATCGATGTAGAAGGTAGGAATTTAGCAGATCCTATCAATATTCAATACTTAAAGAAGTATCATGTGTAGGATCTGGATTAAATTCCAGTTTTCGAAAATTTTGGGGATAGCTGCCCTGAGACATGTGAATAAGGTGCAAAGGCGAACTCGTGTGACCCTAAGTGAGAGAATTCACACTTGTGAAAGAGTGGAGTTTTCAAAATCATGGTTACATTTCAAAATCCTTCATCTTACAAAGAAAGGCCTAGTTCAACATAGCAAGATACTTGCAAGTAGTACGTGCTATTTCTAAATAGGCTGATCTGGAATGGATCGAGTGTAGGCTTGGGATAAGTCCTCTCCTCTTCTCTTCTCCTTCCAAAAGGAAAACAAAGGCCCAAATCAAAAGGGAATTTCCCATTTAAAATCTCTTTCCAAAAGAAAGAAACCAGACTTCAAAAAGAGAAGTCGATTCTCTTATGAAAAGGAGGGATTAAAGAAAAAATACTCCCAAAGGGAGACCCTCTATGAAAAAAGAAAAAAAAAAAGAGGCCGAAAAGCTCAAAAAGAGCAGTTTTCCGTCTTCTATGCCTCAAACCATGGGACGCTTCAGAAGGGACCGTGGTATCTCTTTCCCATCCCTGGCTTATCCCAAGCTAAAGCATGGTTCATTTCGAGGAATCCTAAAGTAAAAATAGGATTTACTTACTTGAATTTCATCTTGTTTGAGAATTCGACGTTTCGAGTAAGGCGTAGGAATTTGAAATGAAGCTTGTTTTCTTATAAAACCTTCGCTAGATAAGCGAGTGTTAGGACTCAAACAAGGGCAAGCACGAAGAGCTCGAGATCCTTAGGATCGAGGCTCAAGACAGTTGTCCCTTTTGTAAATAGCTTTTGTAAATAAGTTTTGAAAACCGAACATCGAACAGCATAGGATTTGCTCACTTAGAGCAATAGACCTTGTAAGTCTCTAGGGTTCGACCACATCTGGTCTCGGGGAGGTCGCCACTCTTGGCACCACACCCCTGTCATTTGCATTCCACGCATGGTACTTGCATGAACATGATCCCATTTAGGACCAGATTCCATAAGTACAAACCCTTTGGCGTGATATCTCCTCCTACCAGAGTTTGTAAATTGAGATTTTGCTAAAAATGGGACGATCCCATATTCTTCGTGGCTAGATCTAGGGAGACATTAAAAGGGGTGTTTGTCATCTTTGCCCTTATCCAAATCTATTTGGACAAGGCCAAAGAGGGGCATCTGTAAACACCCCGAAATCCCACGAATTCCTTAAAACAAACCTGGTTTTGTAAAAGCAGCCCCAAAGGGCCATTTTTGAGTTTGGAAACCCAGGAGCCTTCCAGACAACCCTGTATATATGTTTTAAACTTTGTCTTTCAAAAACATATGGCTTTCAAAAACCTTTTTAAAACATGTTTTGAAACCCCGAAGTGGCTTGGCCCGATCAAGACAGGACCAGGAAAGCTAAGAAGAGCCCGGAACCGGAGCACACGTCGAGCCCGGCACAGCAACTCTTGTATCTGATTCACACCCCAGGATCTCGAACGTCCAAGACCCTGTTCTTATCAAAATAGCATTTGAAGTCATCTCCGGAAGGCAGAAACGGAGACGGACGACTATGTTGGCGAAGACCCAACGTAGACGGAGTACTGATGCTGTCAAGCCCCGCACGAATCATCCGTTTCGAACCCAGCTCGAAGGAGTCAGAGTTCAGTTTGGATTGGATCTGGACCATATATATCCAGATTTCAATCCAAACCCATATGTGGACTTGGATTTGGATTTGGATCCAGAAATCCAATCCAATATCCATATCCATGGCCCACATCACCTTCTCATAAATGGAGGTGGGGCCCACTTGAAATTCACGTGGGATATTGGGCATGAGAGAGAGTGGGGATGGAAAATATCAAGAGTGTTGTATTAAGCTTGACTTGTGTGTCAAGTTTGGGTTTAATCATGTGGGTTAGCCTAATTGAGTGGGTTTAAGCTTGTAATTAGCTAAAACCTAACCTAGGGCTACACCAACATGAGGTGATCAAGGTCTATGGGCCATGCTAAGGGAGCTCCTTCACCTAAACCTAACCCAAAATGCCTAATCCTAGCCTAAACCCCTAATCCACCCCTAATCTTAACCTAATCACCTAACCCACTTCCCTAATCCCGTCCTAATCCCAACCGAATCACCTAACCCACTTCCCTAATCCTTCCCTAAACCTAGATTAATTTCCCTAATCCTAGCCTAAACCTAGCCTAATCACCTAACCTAGCTCACTAAACCTCACCCTAAAACCCAACCACCTAACCTAGCCCTAAACCCCTAAACCACCCCTAGCCCACAATCTACCCAAACCCCTAGTTTCAAAATATCTGGCCCACCCCTTTCCAGCCCACCTTATCTACATACCACCCTACCTAAACCACCTAACCACTACCCCAAGCCCAGCCCTAACCGACCTACCCATCCCCTATTTAAACCCCTCCCCTTTGGGGGCGGGTTTTGCAAGTAGAAGGCCCTCACCTCAGCCCAGCCGGCTCCACTCTCCACCTGCCCGCCTGCTCCACTCTCCACCTGCTCCGCCAGCTCTACCTACACCGCCACCTTCCCTCTTCCATCCACCACCATTCCCCAGCCGGACGCCACCACCTTCACCCAATCGAACCAGCCGAGCTCCCATCCACACCCGGTTTCTCCTTGCCTTCCACCGCCTCTCCCCATTCGGTAAGTACCCTGCACCTTACCTAGCTCCTTCTCTACTCCCTCTCCACTCCCAGCCACCCACCATACCATCACCTTACCTACCCAACAGCCCCTCTCCGCCACCACTCCCACTCGGCCAAACCTTAGCCGCCCCAACCATTTGCCCCTACCTAACTCCCCTCAACTACACTCGATCACCCTATTAGATTTCCTAAGACCTGCCCATAACACTCCCTTAAACCTACTATCCCCACTATCACATAGCCCCATCACCTAACTAGCTACCTTCCCATACTCCAACCTTAGTCACCCTAGCAGCCCGCCACCACCACATCTTCCTAGTCGGCCACTCCAACCGACTATTCCTTCATTCGGCCAGTCATCACCATTCCCCTAGGTGTCCCATTCGGCCTTCCCACAAACTCCCCTATAGGTCCACTTGCCCTAAACACTCGACTCCCCTAGTGACCCTAGACACTCACTTGGTCCAGCCCCTTTAAACCCCCCTACCTCGAGGCGACATCTACTTGCCACCGGCCACCTTTGAGGCGCCTATCCCGCGCCCCACTTGCAGCCGGCCAGCACCTTTGGTCACCTATCCTCGCGGAGCTCCCGTTTGCAGCCCAAGGCGAAGCCAAGCCCACGCCCAAGCAAGGCCTCTACGGACTAGCTACTCGTAAGTGCCTAAACTCGGTCCTTAGTTGTATACTTGCTTGAGATTCAATTTGATACGGGGTTGTAATAACGGAGCATAGTCTCCCCCCGCTTGTAATAACATGGCTTGGCACAACCACACACGTGCACTCTCTTAGTCGTGCACGATTTTGAACACACACGGGCCTAATCAGCCCCTAATACATAAGTGTATATATATACTTTCATTTTCGAAGGGTTTGGTTTAAGTTGGGTGCGTTGTCTTTCAATTCAAGCACTCACACACATTGAGCTTTCGCTCTTATTTGAAAGACCCAAGTAAGGGCCGACCTATACTATTTGGGTTTCATTTCATGTCGTGTGAGTAAGTCTTTCAATTCAAGCACTTTCACACACATTGAGCCTTCACTCTTATTCCCAAGACCTTAGTCAAGGCCTTATTGCAGTTATATTTGGGTTTCATTTATGTCGTGTGGGTAGTCTTTCAATTCAAGCACTCTCACACACATTGAGCCTTCGCTCTTACTCCCAAGACCTTAGTAAAGGCCTTATTGCAGTTATATTTGGGTTTCATTTATGTCATGTGTGTAGTACTTCAATTCAAGCACTTTCACACACATTGAGCCTTCGCTCTTACTCCCCAAGACCTTAGTCAAGGCCATACTGCAATTTATATTTGGGTTTAATTTCATGTCATGTGTGTAAGTCTTTCAATTCAAGCACGCACCCACATTGAGCCTTCGCTCTTATTTGCAAGACCCGAGTAAGGGCTCATATACATAAGCTATATACATATTTCCCTTCGGTGTTTCCCTTCGGTTATTTCCCTTCAGTCATTTCCCTTCAGTATTGTCTTTACATTTCGGGTTTTCCCTTTGGAGTAGCGTGAGTTTGCATTGCATCTACGCCATACCACGAGGTAGGACGCATATTGCATCGAAGCAAGCCCCGCTCGAATTCGCCCATGTAGTGGAGTGTTCATAACACACAAACTAGGTGGACCGAAAAGGGATAAAAGAAAAGACTTAGGCACGTGCAAATCCACGTGATCTAAAATATGCAATCGCATCTTAAAGACCCGAAATAGACACCTCGAACCGCTTCGTAGACTTTCTCTCCAAAAACTCGATTTTTGCAAAGCGTACAGACTGACCCTTGCGCATCGGTGCAAGAAGGTCTGCGACGACAAGAGCTTACTTGCTCACAGTCACCACGTTTAGAAGTCAGTGTTAAAAATATCTTCGCTATCTTAAGTAAGCTAGCTGGCACGCCCTGTTTGCATACATAGGCCTTAGACACACGAGAGGATCCGCTCCAAGCCCCGAAAGAGGCAAAGAGGCGGGATTTTTTCGCGCGTCTACAGAGATTGGCACCCCCGGTGGGACGTGAGCCTTTTCAAAAATCGAGTTTGCTTGTAGAAGTCTTGCAAAAATTTTGTAAAAAGGTGTCGTTTTAACTTGTTTTCTTTGCTTGTACCTAGGATATTTTGAAAAAGCTTGAAAAGCATGTCAAAATCCAATCCAAGTGAAGTGTCGAGCCAAGGCTCATGCGCATCAAGTTCTCACTCTAGGAGGATTTTCAAAAACAAAATAAAACTAGATGAAATCGAGGACTTGAGAAGGGAGTTTGAGGCCAAAATCGATGCTCTCAGCCAAGAGGTTGAAGTAGGCGATTCATGTTCATCGAACGGTGAACAAAGGCCTAAAAAGAAATCTGAAAAACCTTGCAAGCAAAAAGAGGCCTCCGTAATGGAAGGCAACCAATACCACGAGTCCTTCACACAAAAGGACCGTAAAGCCCTACAGCAGTTGCTGAAAGGGCAGAATAAAGAGAAAAGAAGTTATGCCCTGTCTGATTTTCTTCCTATGGATTACGAAACAGACAGTGACGATGAAATACCGAACTTCCATCGGTATGATGGCATGGGAGACCCTAGGTCTCACTTGTAGCTTTTCTCATGTCGAGCCCATAAGAAGAAAAAGGACTCGATGAAATGGGTGTATTGGTTCCCTTTATCCCTTAAAGGCACAGCTGCCAAATGGCTGGCTTCCTACGACTTAAGCCAGTTCGCTACTTTTGAAGAGTTAGCGAATTGCTTCATGCAAAGATTTGCACACAACGTAGAAGTCACGCCAACCCTGAATACCTTAAGGGATACAAAGCAAGGCATGAACGAAGACGTGCATGCCTTCATTATAAGATGGAGGTCACTTTTGGGCCAGGTGCGAGAGCCCATATCCGAAGGATGCGCAGTAATGCTCATCCTGGATAATTTCAAAAGCGAGTTAAAAACCCTTCTCTCGCTCCATGAGATTTCAACTTTCCATAAGTTGATAAAAAAGGCCTCCCTTTTCGAAACCAACTTGCGAAAAGGGACATACGATCACTTATGGAAAGGAAGTGCCATTCCAAAAACCCGTTTGGAAAAGCCCATCGCATATGGGCTGCCCACGACGGACAAAGGGGCAAAGCCCCATAAAATCGCCAATGTCCGGGTGGATTCAGGCATTGCGGGTACTTCTAAAAATTTTGAAAAATTAGAAAATAAGAGGGAACGCAATTTTCAAAAACCGGTTGAAAAACGGGAGTACACTCCGCTGGGGCAACCTGTGTCGGAGGTCCTAGACCTCTTACTTGCCCAGGGCATGATCGAACTCCCTGAAATCCCCGAAGGAGTCATGTCCAAGGGGGGGTATTTAAACCGATTTTGTAAGTATCATCGGCTCAAAGGCCATGATACCAAACGCTGCTTCTCTCTTTTAAATAAAATTGAGAACTTGATAGCAGAAGGCCGGCTCCAGGTCACTGCGGAACCTGAGCCACCTCAAGCTATCTTCAAGGAACCCTTTCCCAAACACACCAGTGGCAGTGGGAAAGGAAAGGAGGTATGTACCCTCACCATTTCTAAGGAACTAGCACAAAAGCCAGAACCTGGTCGACCTACTTGTGAGCTCATCCTTGTATTATACAAGAGGCCCGCCCAAGTCGTCATTCGGGGACTACCAAAAGTGCAAACCCCGGTAAAACCAGTTTTGAAAATCCAAGGTTCTCCTCAGCTCATCCTTAGAGCCAAGTCTAGCGCGAACCCTAGGCTGGTCGTGGGGGAAGTCACTAGATCCGGGAGGATCTATCAACCCCCGCACCTTCCAGGTGCTCAAAAGGTGGTCAGTGTGCCTGGCCCCTCAAAAGCATGTATCCCTAGTGGTCTGCCAAAAGCAGATAAGGACAAAATCATCCTAAATCCTTATGATTTTGAAAACCACCTTTCAAAGATTCCTATTCACTTGTCTATCCTAGAGCTTATAAAAACCTCGCCTAGGCATAGACTTGTATTAGAGAAAATTCTAGAAAGGGCAAAGGTTGATTCGAACATAAGTCCGGAATCCTTGTCTGCCCAAGTGGCTTTATTAGGAGCAAAATCGCCCATCACCTTTTCGGAAGATGATGTAGATAGACCTTACGAAACCCATAACCAGGCCCTGCATATCGAGGTGGTTCGAAACAACCACTCTCTGGACAGGTGCCTAGTCGATGGTGGAGGAGGGCTCAACATCCTTCCACTTCATGTGGCGTACAAAATCGGAGTCACCTTGACTTCAATAAACCCAAGCCCCATCGTTATCACTGGATACGATGGGAATGCGTCTAGACCTTTAGGATCCATCGAACTCCCAATGGAAACGGGAGGGATCGAACACACGGGGGTGTTCCATGTCTTGGACATCCACCCCCATTATAACCTGTTGCTGGGAAGACCCTGGATACACAGTTTGTGCGCTGTGCCATCCACCTTCCACAGGTGTGTCAAGATCCCTTTTAGGGACCAGGTCGTAGTGATCCTAGGTGAGAGTCACCCACAGCTTCAGGGGATCATAAACTCCCCTTGTTTATCAAGCTCCCAGGCCCATGAGGCTAACCTGGGGCAAATTATGGTTGAGCCACCTCGGCTCGTGTTGAACAACCCTAGGAAGGTTGTATGTGTGAAGGGGCCGGCCAAAGCAGGCCCCCTCCCGACTCTAATCCTCCTAGGAGAACCCAAGCGTTCCCTATTTCCAAAACCCCTGGACAAAAGGCCATACGAGCCTAATATGGACGATAGCATGTTCCAGGACCACGACTTATATCCCATCTTTTCAAAAAACAAAAGGTCGTGGAACATGTTATTGAACATGGGCTACACGCCCTACAAGAGTCTAGGGGCACAAAACCAGGGTCTCCTAGAGCCCATCCTGCCTAGGGCCAACCCAAGCCGATATGGGATCGGCTATACTCCCCGAATACCGCTGGAGCGACCCCTTGTGACCACCTGGGTCAAGGGTGCCCCGGAGCCTGTCTTAGAAGAAACCTATGGTTTAGACCTCCTATTTCGAGTCTAACCCGTAGTGTTTTCCCTTTGTAGGTATGACGGAAGATCCCTTTTCTAAAAATACCAAAAACATTTGAAAACTTAAAATCGAAAAAAATCAAAAAACAAGAAAAACCAAAAACAATGGAAAAACAAAAACTCGAAAAAAGAGTGCTTTGTATAGTTCCCAAAGTTCTTGTTTTACAAAAGCCAAAAAAAATCGAAAATTTGCAAAATACCAAAAAGATTTTGTACATAGCTGCTCTTGGTAGGACTCTGGCAAAAGAAAAGGATTTTGAAAGAAACGTCATCTGCATAGCCAGACCAAAAATTTCGAAATCACTTGAAAATCCAAGTACAAAACCAGGTTATTTTGAAAATCACGCATCAAGTTCCCTCGGGTCTATAGCCCACGAGAATGATCAAAGCCCAGAAGTGGATCCCCTTGAGGAAGATCCCACTTTTGAGCTCCCAGAATTTCATAGAATTCTCGATTTTGAAAGACCTTCCCAATCAGTAGGAGGAGATTTCATAGAGGTTAACCTAGGGGATGATTCCAATCCCAAAACCATCAAAATAGGCGCATGCTTGCATGAAACTGAAAAGTTAGCATTCATTGCATTTCTACAAACCTATTTAGATGTGTTTGCATGGACGTATGAAGACATGCCGGGCATAGATCCCAGCATAGTCGAGCATCGTCTTCCCTTAGATGCAGGTGTAAAACCCATAAAGCAGAAGCTTAGGAAAATACACCCGAATGTGCACACGCAAGTCAAAGAGGGTTTAGAAGATCTGCTAAAAGCCGGATTTATAAAACCCATTGCGTATTCTGATTGGTTGTCAAATATCGTTGTGGTTCAAAAAACCATTGGGAAAATTCGAATATTTATCGATTTCAGAAACCTGAATAAGGCCACTCCAAAGGATAATTATCCTTTACCAAACATAGATTTGATAGTCGATAGTACTGCAAATCATGAAATGTTTTCATTCATGGATGGCTATTCAGGCTATAATTAAATCAAACTAAGTCCACGAGATCAGGGTAAGACCGCCTTCACAACCCCATGGGGCACGTACTGCTATACAGTCATGCCCTTTGGTTTGAAAAATGCCGGCGCAACATACCAACGAGCCATGAACACGATCTTCCATGATCAAATTCATGAGCTTGTAGAAGTGTATGTAGATGATCTCTTGGCGAAATCCAAAACCCGATGCACCCATATCGAATGTTTACAAAAGATTTTCGAAATGCTTAGGCTTTACAAAGTAAAGCTAAACCCTCAAAAATGTGTGTTCGGGGTAGAATCAGGGAAGCTTCTAGGCTTTATGGTGAGCCAAAGGGGAATAGAAGTCGACCCCTCTAAGTGTCGAGCCATCATAGACATGGCTCCACCCTCCAATCTCACCCAAATCCGTAGCCTCCAGGGTCGATTACAATCCGTGCGCCGATTCATATCGAATCTGGCAACTAGATGCGAACCGTTCAACAGACTGTCGAGCCAAAGGGGACTTTTTGATGTTTTGATTTGGTCCGTCTAATCCCGTTTCGGGCCTATTTTCGATGAGGTCTATCTTGGATTTTCCAACAGACTCTGACTTTCGTTTTGACTGGCCTGGTGCTTGATTTCTGACGGCTTCATTAAGGTCTTGATTTCTTTTTGTATTTGGGAGCTGAAATTGATTTTGAGCTGGATGCCAATTTCGATCTTTTGTCTAGCTTTCCTTCGAACAGGCTTGGACATTCCTTTTTTCTCTTGATTTGACCTCGAGCTGGCTTTTTTAAAATTCAGGAGTTTTGAAAACATGGAAATTTTGGGTGTTTACATGCATGAACATGACCGCACCCATGAGCACTTAAGCCTTTCCGCTCTTAACTGGTGGATGAACATGATCACACCCATGTGTACTCGAGCCTTTTCGCTCTTTACACTCACAAGCACTGAGCCTTTTCGCTCTTAAATTGGTGGATTGAACACGATCACACCCACGAGCACTGAAGCCTTTCCACTCTTTACACTCACGTGCACTCGAGCCTTTTCACTCTCTTAAGCTAAGTACATATATTCAATTCGCGTGAGTTTTACTTTCGTGAAAGTAGAGTGAAAGCACTTTAATTCGCGTGAGTTTTACTTTCGTAAAAGTAGAGTGAAAGCACTTCAATTCGCTTGAGTTTTACTTTCATGAAAGTAGAGTGAAAGCACTTTCAATTCGTGTGAGTTTTACTTTCGTGATACTAGAGTGAAAGCACTTTCAATTCACATGAGTTTTACTTTCATGAAAGTAGAGTGAAAGCACTTTCAATTCGAGTGAGTTTTACTTTCGTGAAAGTAGAGTGAATGCACTTTAAATTTGCGTGAGTTTTACTTCGGATGTAGAGTAGGTGCAATTTCAATTCGGGTGAGTTCGTATCATCATTCTAAAAAACCCAAAACAAAATTTATAACATCTCTGCATCTGCTCATTGCAGAAAATTGCTCGAACACTCCCTCTAATGAAGTTGAAACTAGGCCCACACACTCTACACACATCAGGCCTAAATAAATAAAACTTGCAAAAGTCTTAGGGTCGTCCAACCCCGTAATAAAAATTGGCAAGAGTGTATGAACTGAATTCTTTCAAAACATTGATTGTTTAGTTAATTTGAAGTAAAAACTTGTTTGAAAATCGAAGTTCCTAAGTGCTTAAACAAACCCTTGAGCATCGGTTCAAGAAGGTTTAAAGCGAAAAGAGTCCGCTTGCCTACAATCTCCAAAAGTCAGAAAAATGTTTAAAAACCTTCGCTAGTTTGAGTAAGCTAGCTGGCACGCTCGCGCAAGTGTAGGCATGAAAAGGTTCACTTCGAGTTTTCTAACTTGGGAGTGGAAATTTTCATGTTTACAGAAGCCATGGATCCATAGTCTCCAGGCTATTCCTTCGACCTTTCACAAGTGTGTGAAAATCCGGTGGAAAAACCAAGTAGTATTGATTCTTGGAGAAGATCATCCCCAACTTAAGGGAATCCAAAATTTTCCTTACATATCAAGTCATCCGTTCCATGAAGAGGTCGTAGAGAGGCCTCTTCCATCGTTAGTTAGATCTCCCCTAGGAAAACCCACATCATGGAGTCGTTCGCCTCCTAGGCAAACCCAAAACCATGGAGTCATCCTCCCCTAGAACCACCCATCTTCTAGGGAAGCCCAAGCCATCCCCAAGTGCTCAACATGTAAAACCATCTTCTTCTAGGGTCGTGTGCATCCTAGGGAAGCCTAAGTCCTTCTTAGACCATGCCTCCAAGACCTCATCCAAGCCAAGTCATGTGTACATCTATGACATTGACGATACCATATTCCAAGGCCATCCACTTTATAAAAACTTTTCAAAACTCAAGAAGCCTTGGAATATGATGTTGAACATGGGATACATACCTTACCAAGGTCTAGGTGCCCAAAGCCAAGTTAGGTTAGAGCCCATCCTACCTATACCAAACCCAAATCGACATGGATTGGGATACATCCCATCCATACCCCCTGAGCCACCACCTAAGGCTTAGACCTCTTATTTAAAGTCTAATTCATGGCATTTTCTTTGTAGGTTTGATGGAAGATCCCTCCTCAGACAAAAATAAAAAATATATATATATTTAAAAAAACCAAAAAAAATTGGAAAACTTTGAAAAGCCAAAGCATTTGAAAAACATGAAAATTCCAAAAAGAAAGTTGTTTATGTTCATTCTCCTAGCCTTTGTTTGGGAAAAGCCAAAAGAATTGAAAAAACTAAAAATTTCAAAAAGAAAGTCTTTTACATTCATCATTCTAGCATTTGCTTTAAAAAAACAACAAAATTGAAAAATTCGAAATTTCTAAAAATATTGGCCATGTACAAAGCCCATTTTTGAGTTCTTCAAAGCTTGTATATATTCCCAAACCAAAATCGTCCAAGCTTGCCATTCATAAACCCTCTCTCTTGCCTAGCACTTCCTTAGAAATTAAAGTACTTGAGAATGATCAAAGCAAGGAGGAAGATCCCCTCATCCATGAGGAAGATCAAGCCTCTGAGCTTCTCGAATTTCATAGAATCCTTGACTTGGAAAAGCCTTCAACTTCCAAAGGAGGGGATTTTGTAGAAATCAACTTAGGGAGTGAGTCAACCCCAAAGTGTATAAAAATAGGTGCATGTTTGCATGAGCATGAAAATGCATCATTCATTGCATTTTTGAAATCCTATGTTGATGTATTTACATGGACCTTTGAAGACATGCCAGGTCTAGACCATAAAATCGTGGAGCATCATCTACCCTTAGAACCCAATGCAAAACCCATGAAACAAAAGCTTAGAAAAATCCATCCCGATGTTTGTAAACACCCCAAAATCCCATAATTTTAAAAAACAAATCCCTAGTTTGCAAATCAACCCAAAAGGCCATTTTGCATTTTCAAAAAGCCAAGAGCTTCCCAAAAAGCTTGTAAATACTGTTTTGAACCCCATATCCAATATAAATGCCTTAAACTCGGGTCAAGCCCCATTTTTCCCAAAAAGCAAAAGACGAACAGGTGAAGTAGGGAAGACGATACCTGATCGAGAAGCAACCCAGAAACCAGCCCATGAAGGCCAAATCCAAAGCAACCTCAAAAACAGGTGCAGAAGCACAAAAGCAACACCCTGGCCTGATAAAGGCCAGGATCAAAAGGTGAAAGGAAGGCCTAGGCCAGATGCAGAATGAAAGCCCGGCACACCCAGAAGCCAAATCGAATACATCTACCCAAGCAGCATGAATCTGAGCCAGAAATGACAAAATTAAGCAAAAACAGAGTCCAAAATGGCGAGATGGAGTCCGAACGACAAAGTTGGGGAAAACCCAGCACCAGACGGAGCGTTGATAAAGCCAGTGCTCGCACCAAACGTCCGCCTCAAAAAGACAAGAAGGACCATCCAGAGAAAATTTGGGTTGGATCTGGACCATAAATATCCAGATCCATATTCAAATAGTGTTTGGATTTGGGTCGATCCAAATAGTGTTTGGATTGGATTGAATATGGACCAAAATATCCAGATCCATATCCATAAAAATATTGGATTTGGATTGGATATGGATCTTAAAATATTAGAGATCTAAGATCCAGATCCAAGACCCCAAAAGCTCAGGTGAAATCCACTTGGAGAGGAGCTTGGAGGAGAGAGAGGGTATTAAGGTGAGTGTTTAGTGCTTTTTTAATTTTGTTTAGTGGGTTAATTGTGGGCTTAAAGAGGGATTAGTGTGGGCTGCACCACCTTGATTAAGGGCTGGATTTGCTTGGACAAGAAGGCTTTGAAGTGGCTGATTTGGAGCTTGAGCACACCCTAAACCACGCCCTAAGGTAACCCTAACAAACTCACCTAGCCCATCTCTCTCGAATCCCTCTAAACCACCTTAAACCTACCCTAACCGACACCACCTAATCCCCCACAGCTCCCCTAATCCCAACCACCTCCGGCCTACCACCCCAACCGACGTACTCTCTTTACACCAGCCACCTCCCATCACCACCCGAACACCCTGCGTGCCCTGCACGCGCCTCTCTCCCGCGCCACCGGATGCCGCCACCTCCCGCGCCGTGCGCCTCCCGCGCCGCGCGCCTCCCACGCTGCACGCCTCCCTAACACCACGCGCCTCCCGTGCCGCGCGCCTCCTTGGCGCCTCTCACCCCTTAGCCGACCCCCTGCCACCCAACCGACCTACTGCCCCTACCTAACACCGACTCCCTACCTTCACCCTACCACTACCACTGACTCCCTGCCACCCTACTACGCCGCCAACCTGCCATACACCACCTCCTAGCCTAACATCCACGGCCATCACCTTGACTCCCTTCATCATTTCCATCACCATACTCCTTGGCCTACCTCGGCCACCTTGCCTTACACTCCCACTCCACACCCCAACGCCATAACCTAACCCCACTACAAGACACCCTAGCACCCTTGCCGTGACCTCTTGCCTAGTGCCCCAACTCATCCTAGCCTACCACATACCACCTAGCACACCTGTGACCTCCTTTGCCATAATCCCACAAAAGCCACTAAGACCCGCACCCTACACACCCGTGAGCCTCTATCTCTCAAGGCCCAAACCTTCCAAGCTCAACCTCCGGCCAGCCACTTCACGCTTCAAGCTTCAAGGAGAGCACATCCTTGGCTGTCCAAAGTGGACACAAGCCCAATCACGAGCAAGTGAAGATGGACCAGCTATTTGTAAGTGTCTAAACTTGGTCCCTTACGATAACTTGCTTTATACTTAATTCAATTCGGATACGGGGTTGTATTAACGGAGCATTGTCTCCCCCCGCGATGTAATATTGATGCTTGATACACGAGACACACACGAGCACTTGAGCTTTAGCTCTTATCTCATACACCAAGCACCCACATACACAATTGAGCCATCGCTCTTACTCCAAAGACTCTAGTAAGAGCTGCGTGAGTTGTCTTTAAATTTACACACTACACCCACGCATGCATTGAGCTTTCACTCTTATCATATATATGTATTTCCATTCAGCTAGGTTGTTACTTTAAGTCGTGTGAGTTGTCATTTAAAATTCCACACTCGCACCCAAAGACACCCGAGCTCTTGCTCAAGCACCTTCACGCACATTTTGGCCTCGGCAGCTACTAAGATATAGCCATATCTATATATTTTCAGTTGCGTGAGTTTTCCCGGTTCAGTTGTGTATGTCTTTCAATTTCGGGTTGTTAATTTTCAGTCGTGTGAGTTGTCTTTACATTTATACACAACACACACGCACATGTTGACGACCTTTGGGCTCATATATATATATATATATATATATATACACACAACACACACGCACACATTGAGCCTTTCCGCTCTTATATCTATATCTCCCTTTCAGCTACATTTTAAGGTTCAACTGCGTGAGTTGTCTCTCAATATATACACAACACACACGCACACATTGAGCCTTTTTGCAATTAAAGATATAGATATATCTCCCTTCCGCAATTTTCCTTCAGCTATGTCTTTCAATTTCAGGTTTTAAGGTTCAGTTGTGTGAGTTGCATTGCATATCCGCCATACTCGAGATAGTGCGCATACTTGCATCAAACAAACCCTGAACAACCCGTGCAAACACGCCAAAACTTAGGCACTTGATGCACACACCTCACGCCTAGGTAAATAAAACTCAAAGGCACAGATACGTGCAAACCCCACGTAAATAAAATCTGCAAATAGGCATACCAATCGCTCAAATACTTTCATACTCTTTTCAAAAGTCCATGCTTGTTCAAAATCAATATTTTCTAAAGCGTACAAACTGACCCTTGAGCATCGGTTCAAGAAGGTTTGCTACGAAAAGAGCTCACTTGTCCACAGTCGCCCCATCAGTCAGATATTTCAAAACATACTTCGCTAGTTTGAGTAAGCTAGCTGGCACGCTCTTTTTAAAGCGACTTAGATATAAAAAAGGTTCACTTTAGGCCTAAGAACCCAGAGTGAAAATTTTCGCCTGTCTACAGATTTTTGGCATGCCTGGTGGGATGTGGGTCTTAAGAAAAGTCGATAAAAACAAGCAAAGCTCTTGAAAAATTTTTCAGAAAAGTATTTAACTCTTTGCCTTTTTGTTTATTTCATAGTTGGTTTTTGAAAAGCATCGGAGTCATGTCGAGTTCAGACTCCAATGAGGTGACCAGCCAGGTCTCGTGCACATAAAGTTCTCACTCAAAGAGATTTTCGAAAAATAGAAATAGGAGAGAAGAAATCGAGGATTTACGAAAAGACTTTGAGGCCAAGATCGCTGCCCTTAGCCAAGAGGCTGAAGCAACTGATTCATGTTCGTCTCATGGCGAACCGGTAAAGGCCAAAAAGAAGGTTGAAAAAACTCAAAAACCCAAGTAGACCTTCACCATGGAGGGAAACCAATACCACGACTCCTTCACTCACAAGGACCGTAAAGCTCTACAACAGCTGCTAAAAGGGCAAAATAAAGAGAAAAGAATGTACACCCTGTCTGATTTCCTTCCTTTGGATTACGAAACAGACAGTGATGACGAAATACCGAATTTCCATCAGTATGATGGCATGGGAGATCCTAGATCTCACTTGCAACATTTCTCTCATCGAGCCCACAAAAAAAAGGACTTGATGAAGTGGATTTATTGATTTCTCCTTTCCCTCAAAGGCCCAGCTTCAAAATGGTTGGCTTCCTACGATCTAAGTCAGTTCGCCACTTTTGAAGAGTTAGCGAACTGCTTTATGCAAAGATTTTCACATAACGTAAAAGTCACGCCCACTTTAAATACTTTGAGGGATACAAAGCAAGCTACGAATGAAGATGTGCATGCATTTATCGTTCGATGGAGGTCCCTCCTTGGGCAAGTAAGAGAGCCGATATCTGAAGGTTGCGTAGTAATGCTCATCCTGGATAATTTCAAAAGTGAGTTGAAAACCCTTCTCTCCTTACATGAAATCTCGACTTTCCACAAGTTGATTAAAAAGGCGTTCCTTTTTGAAACAAATTTGAAGAAAGGCGTCTACTATCACTTGTGGAAAGGGAGTGTTGTTCCAAAAACTCGCTCGGAAAAACCAAGAACTTACAGGTTACCCACCATGGACAAAGGGGCAAAACCCCACAAAGTTGCAAACGTCCGAGTGAATCCAAGCCCGGCGAGCACTTCCAAAAATTTTGAGAGTTTTGAAAATAAAAAAGACAAAAAAATACAAAAACCTTTTGAAAAATGGGAGTATACTCCATTGGGGCAACCTGTGTCGGAGGTCCTAGACCTCCTACTTGCCCAAGGAATGATCGAACTCCCCGAGATTCCTGAGGGAACCACCTCCAAAGAGAGGTTTTTAAATCGATTTTGCAAGTATCATCGGCTCAAAGGCCATGATACAAAGCAATGTTTTTCCCTACTCAACAAGATTAAGAACTTGATAGAGTAGGGTCGGCTCCAGGTCACTGAGGAACCAGAGCCTACCTAAGCTATTTTCAAAGAACCCTTCTCCAACCACGCAAGTACCAGTGGGAAGGGCAAAGAGGTATGTGATCTAACGATTTCAAAGAGTCTAGCGCATGCATATTATTCTGGGTTTTCTACTTGCGCACCATCTCTCATCCTTCATAGGAAAATCGCCCAAGTAGTGATCCGGGGAGTGCCTAAAAGCCCGCCCCTAGTTAAACCTGTTTTACAAATCCAAGGTGCTTCAAAGCACACAAGTAGAGCCATCATAGGCACGATCCCTAGGTTGATCGTGAGGGAAGTGACCAGGTCTGGAAGGATCTATCAACCCCCACATCTACAAAGTGCTAAAAAAGTGGTCAGTATACCTAGCCCTTCAAAAGCATGTATTCCTAGGATCTCGCCAAAAACAGACAAAGGCAAAGTTGTTTTAACCTTGTATGATTTTGAAAATCATCTTTCAAAGATTCCAATTAACATATCCATCCTAGAGTTGATACAAATCTCGCCTAGGCATAGACTTGTTTTAGAGAAAATTCTAGAAAGAGCCAAGGTTAGCTCAAACATAACCCCGGAGTCCTTATCAACCCAAGTGGCATCTATAGGTACAAAAACGCCCATCGTGTTCTCGGAAGAGGATATCGAAAGACCCTATGAATCCCACAACTAGGCCCTGCATATCGAGGTGGTATTGAATCACCATTCTCTGGACAGGTGCCTAGTTGATGGGAGAGGAGGTCTCCACATCCTTTCGCTCCACAATGGCGTATCAAATCGGAGTCACCTTGACCTCCGTGAACCCAAGCCCCATCGTAATCACTGGATACGATAGGAATGCGTCTAGACCCTTAGGATCCATAGAATTACCCATGGAAATGGGGGGGATAGCTCACATGGGGGTGTTCCATGTCTTAGACATACACCCCCACTACAACCTATTGCTGGGAAGGCCTTGGATACACAGCCTGCGAGCTGTACCATCCACCTTCCATAGGTGTGTCAAAATCCCCTTCGAGGATCAAGTCGTGGTAATTCTAGGTGAGAGTCACCCCCAGCTTCAGGGAATACAAAATTTCCCATGCTTGTCGAGCTCTCAAGCCTACGAGGCCAACCTGGGGCAAGTCTTGGTCGAGCCACCCAAGCTCATCCTTCAAAACCCTAGGAAGGTTTTATACATCAAGGGGCAACCCAAGGCTCGCCCACTCAAAACCCTAACCATCCTAGGAATGGCCAAGAGTCGCGTATTCCAAAAACCCCTAGACAAAAAGCCATATGAGCATAACATGGACGATAGCAAGTTCCAGAATCATGAACTCAGAATGAACAATTTCAAAAGGAACAGATGACTTTTCTTCACTCAAAGAAAATGAAGTACGATGATGTTTCGCCTTCTGGCAAGTCTCATAATTTAAATTCAAATTATTACATAAATTGAATTCAGGCAATAGTATTATAAGTTTAGATAAAAGTAAATGTCTCAATCTTTGATGCCAGCATGGTATATCTTTCTGTTTTTCTACAACACAAGTAGACTGCATAGCTGCTTCATTATTTTCTCCTAGAGGCCTCTTCTCACACTACCCTGACCACAGATCTTTCCCATCCTTAGTTCCTGAAATACACACCCAGTCGAGTCAAATATTATACGACATTTCAAATCCTAAGATAATGCAAAGATTGATAATAAATTAACTGATAGACTGGGAACATGTAAAACATTTTTCAGTACACCAAAAGAAGTAGAAATGTTTCCTTTTCCCACTATTGGGGTATGTGATCCATCTACTAATCTGATGTTAACCTGTTCTTGAGTCTGCTCATAACTATCAAATAACTCCTTCCTACTGACCATATGATCGGTTGCACCTGAATCAATAACCCATATATGAGAATAAGAAGAGTTTAAATTACCCTTAGCCAAGAATGAGAAGGGATAAGCCATAGTCGCCTGAGATTCATTACTGGAGGAAGTGGCTGGAGCCTGTGAATCAACCAATCGAGCCTTGAGTAACTCAATTTCCTTCTTCATGTCTGCTAGTGAACTTGTGTTGTTCTCAATATTCTGTTTATCAGTCTGATCATTGGTAAAGTAAGCACTGTTTGGTCTATTCTGAAATTGAGGAGGTCTTCCAACTAACTCCCAACATGTCTCCTTCATGTGTCGAGTTTTTTCACAGTGAGTACAAGTTAATTTGGATCTTTCATCTGGAGTATGTGTGAATCTACCTCTTCCACATCCATAACCTTCTCTACCACGAGAGAAAGAAGAATTTGATGCATTTCTTCCCACAAGTGCTCTAGTTTCTGTATTAATTTTTGCTTCTTTTTCCAGTTGTTTTCTATCATCCTCCCGAAGTAAGAGTGAATATATTGTACTTAAGGATGGTAGTTCTTCTCTACTCAAAATGTTGTTCTTTACTACTTCATAGTCAGATGAAATGCCCCAAAGAAGATCAAACACTTTTCTTTCTTCATACTCTTCATTTCTCTCTTGGGTATAACTTTAACATTTTATTTTTGAATAAAGTTGTAGCTCTTTCCATAAATCTCGGAGTTCTGTATAATACTCACTGACTGATCTGTTTTCTTGTATGCATCTCCTAATCTTTTCAATAATATCATATTTTTTGGTAATGTTCTTCCTCTGAGCATAAGCATCATGAACTCCTAACCAAATATCCTTAGCAGTCTCTAGAAACATAAAAGTACTAGCAATGGGTGGAGACATTGATTGGAGGAGCCAGGCACTAACCAGTGCATTTTCTCTATGCCATTTTGCATACAAAGGATCATTCAGTTGGGGTTGTACTACATCACCAGTAAGATAATCCCAGCACCCACTGAAGGAAATTTTTTCCATCTAATTTTATGTTGGTTATTTGAAACCCTTCACTTTTATCTGAAGAATAGTTCTCATTTGTATCACCCATCTTGATTCCTTCCATTAATAGTCTAGGTAACTATTTGTATCCAAGAACTTCTGTAATTGGTTGTCCAAAGGGCACAAAAAAAAATAACCTGAAGCGTGTGTGATCAATTATAAGTGTGAACTTTAACTTCACACCCACATAAGACTGCTTACTTCTCCAATGATAATGTGCATCACGTTGTAACTAACAACTTCTTCAAACCAAATATATATCTGATTTCTGTAATCTGCATCAACTACAATGCTTCAACCGATTTCTTCCAACTGAACCACAAGATTTCTTCAAGCTTTACCACAGTGAATGAATAGCCGATTTTTATTATGAACCCAAACAAAAAAAAAATCTCATGTAACAACAACCCTTAATATCTCTTATTTAGTGGAAATGAACAATAACAAAATCCCTTTCTTTTCCTTGTAGAATGAACTAATAGACCAAAGTATGATTGAATCAACTTACGATTTGTGATTGCATCACCATAATCCGACTGTTACTGATCCATGATTGAAGGAAATCAGAGTTTAGGCTCTGATACCATGTTGTTTTCATGCATAAAATCACTTTGAATATAATAGAATCAAATATCACAGCATTGCACTGAAACTGGGTTGCCGTTTCCACCTCTGACCGACACCTTTTTCTTGTTGTTTTTATTCAATCCATCGTTAACTCAACCCTAAACCTAATTACAGATTTATACTTAGACTCTTCTAACTTAAAAGACAATAATGCCCCTACTTAAAGTATACGGTTCCTAATGAATCTGATCCAATTCATTAGGAACCAAGTACTTAATTACAAGACCCAAAACTTCTAATTATACATTTAACTACATAAGACTCTAACAATTATAAGCAACATGACATCACATGAGGACAAGACTTGATATCCAACACTATCCACTTTGGATTTAGGAAACACCATCTCCCCACCTCTCTCAACATCTGAACTGCACCATTTTTAAAGTCAACAGTTCACAGAGTATATACCAAAAGCATGAAGGATTGTTCTAGTGCACTGAGATTCATTCTTCTCCATCTCTTTGGGAAATAGTGTCTGTGTCTGTTTCAGTACCCATACTGCATGCAGATATGGGTCCACCACAAACACCATCTTTTTTTAGCTCAACAAGGGTTTCTCAGACAGTAGCAGTTCTACTTTGAGGCAGCTAGTCACCTCAATTTCAAAATACCCAGAGGCAGCCACAAGAGTTTTGAAAGAAAAAAATAGGGCCAACTCATCTCATTTACCAAACAAACTCACCTGGATTTTAACCATTTACTCAATCTAATCTTTGGGTAATTGATTTGGGTGTTACCGATCATATGGTAGATGATAAAACTTAATTTATGAAATATTAAACTACTTCTATACCATAGTATGTTAAAGTTGCAAATGGATCCTTAGTTCCAATGGAAGGAAAGGGAGTAATTCAAACCGAGAATTTCAGACTAAATTCTGTGATATACATTTCAAAATTTCCAGTCAATTTATTTTTTATCAGTTAGCTCCTTGATTCAAGACTTAAATTGTTCGGTAACCTTCTCTCCTTCTTTATGTATTTTTTAGGATATGGGTTATACCTACTTCAAGTAAATTAACTTTCTACACAAAAAAGAGCATTGACAACCACTTCTAAGGAAGAGAAGTTGAAGTTATGGCATAGTGGATTGGGACACCTTCCTATTTCTAAAATTAAGGAGTTATTTCATTTTGAAAGGTTGAGTGACTTAGTCCTTCAGTGTGATGTATGTCAAAGGGTTAAGCACCATAGAGTGTCGTTTCCTAGTAGGGAGTCTAAGTCATCTATTTCATTTGAGTTGGTTCACTCTGATATATAGGGTCGTTGTTTGATACCTTCTCTGGGGAAATTCAAATATTTTGTGACGTTCATTTATAACTAACCAGACTTACTTTTGTTTACCTTATTAAATCTAAATCTTAAGTTTCTTCAATCTTTCTCATTGTTCATAAGCTCATTTAAACTCAATTTGGACATTCAATTAAAAATCTCATATCAGATAATGGTAGTGAGTTCATCAACAATCAGTTGAGAATCTACCTCCATTCTCATGGTATTTTACACCAAATGTTGTGTCTATACTCCTTAGCATAATAGAGTTGCTGAAAAAAAAGGCACATCCTAGAGGTGGCTAAGACACTACTCCTAGAACATAATTTTCCTAAATTCTTTCGGCCCAAAGCAGTACTCACAACAGTTTATCTCATCAATAGACTACCTTAGTGATTATATCTCAACAATCTCTCTTCCAAGTGATTAGACTTGGAGGTCAACCATTTTATATTATACCTCGTATATTCAAGTGTCTATATTTTATACATGTACATGACCTTTTCTAGGATA
Organism: Brasenia schreberi; assembly: GCA_036023115.1. Lineage (NCBI taxonomy): Eukaryota > Viridiplantae > Streptophyta > Magnoliopsida > Nymphaeales > Cabombaceae > Brasenia > Brasenia schreberi. The sequence continues at coordinate 8,979,280 of JAYKKT010000079.1, read as the reverse complement.
AGCTAGATTCATGAGAACAGAAAAACGTGAAACACTCTTGACCAAGGAAGATCCTACACCAAACGACCCTATACCCATAAGAAGGTTAAAGCAGTTCAAGAAAGGTTTAAGAGATCAACCCATAGAGCAGAAAAGGGTAAAAGCACCAAGCTCATCATGCATGATATCCAACTCTCATGCGCCCTATGTGATGCCTAGCTCCCACACCTCACGCATAGCACCGAGCTCCCATGCGGCACCCAACTCCTTTATGTCAGCATGTCCCACACGTCCTGTAGCCTATCCATCTCTCTTCCCATGTACTACACATGTTCAGCTGCTCCTCACACATGTAGATGTCCCCATTAGTTGTGCAATAAGATTGATCTCTTAGTGGATTGAATTTGGATTCGTATCGAGCTCAAGAGAGAGGGAGAACCAAAGGAGAGAGAGACCCAATAGGGGGGGGGGGGGGGGAACGGGAAAGGAGAGCCCAAGAGAGAGGGAGACCCGACCAAGGGAGAACCAAAGGAGAAAGCATCGTCCAAGAGAAGAAAAGAGAGAGACCAAGAGACAAGGCTTCAATTCACTTCTACCCTGTTTCACTTTATCCCATTCTTATTGTAAGCTTGGGGTTCTTGTGTAGAATCATTGTATTTCAAGAGTAAACAATAATTTTTGTCGAACATCATTGCAAAGGGAGGATTATCCAAGTCTAGAGCCATGAAGGAGTAGGCTATAAGTGAGAAGAATCCATTAAACTCTAAATTTTTGTTGATTCTTCTCTGATATATCTATATCTTATACTCCTAATTTTATACTTATAAGCTATATCATCTCCTCACATTTCTTTGTTGGATTGATTACCTCTAACTCAACTCAATAAGCCATAAGAGGGATGTAGTTGTCCAATTATATTCGATGACATGAGTATGTAATCACTTTTATGATGAATTAGTCACCCACAAGTTTATATTGAAGAGGGTATTGGGCTATGATTGCATATATTTCCTAAGTGAAAAGCCCTATCAAAGAGATGCTCTAGGGATATCTATGTGGATGAGTTCCTCGCCAAACGAACATAAGTCCTAAACAATTTTTTTTTACTAAATCATTAACATTCTAAATGGATTCATCATTATTTTTTATAAGAAAATTTCTACAAATTTCAGCATCCTTCATAAACCTGCCATGTTGTTGGATTTTTCCTAAATTTTTTTCTTAAGTGACACACGTATAGAAAATATATGCTAAAATTTTCACAAATTTTGGATGTTTATAAGGTTCATAAAAAAAATCATCAAAGATTAGACTTAACACTGAGTGAACCTACTTATGATAGAAGTTTCGCAACCCTCATTCAGTAAATCTAATATAACTGGGTCTGTAGGTACTCAAATCCCTCAAGGATGAACATCTATAACTTTTCATAGTCATAAACAAAAAGAAGAAGATAGTGATGCCCAATCCTCTGGACACTATGTGTTGAAGACCATTTCAATGTCAGCTAAGTCTGGATGCACCATGCTAGAATTTAGTGTCTAGATAGGAGTTTTTTGTTATGTGTTTTTAAAGATGTCTTTAAATTCCCTTTCATTAATGGCAATGTTATAATATAGCAGAATATAGGCTAGTTATAAAAGGGGAAACCCTACCAGCAATAGGGTTGTAATTGTTTACCTAGAAGAAAAATAAAAGAGAGAGGGTGGCTGCAGCACACCAGATTCTTCCACAAACCGATTCAACTTTCACATTGCATCATATCTAGAAAATTAACATGGTATCAGAGTCAGGTTGCTCGAATTGACGCGAAAACAGAGATGATAGCAGATTGTTGTGGAGTTCGGGTGACTTGAACTAGTCCACAAGGAATCTGTAGTATTTTAGCACACTGATTGCAGTGAATCAAGGATAGCAGGAAGAGGAAAAGGTTGCAGAAATTTGATTTCATGGAAAGCCGATTGAAGGAAGAATTTCAAGCTCAAGTGAGTATGAATGATTCAAAAATCAAGCTATATCAAAAACATCAAGTTGGATGGCAAGAATTATAAAAAATGGACTAGATCTATTGAATTAATCCTAAAATCTAGAAGAAAATTATGGCTAATTAGAGAATCGCAGCCAAAACCCAATGAGGACAACATTGAGTATGAAAAGTGGATGAAAGAATATGCATTGGTAAGCTCATGACTTATACAATCAATCATATCTCAAATTAGCAAAACAATGATGTACCTGGAAACCGCTGTTGAAATTTGAGCAATGGTGGAAGAAACATACTATAGAAAGAACATTGCAAAAGAGTATAAAGTGTAAACACCCAAAAGAATTCTCAAAACATTTTATTTTTAAAAATTTTGCCTTTTCAAGAAAAAATACAGTTTTGAGTCTTTTAAGGGTTTTCAAATAAATACACCCTAAACGAACTCAATTTTGACCCCTCTCAAAAAAATTTAGAAATTTTTAGAAATTTTATTTTGAGTCTTTTGTAGCAGCCCTAAAATAAGGGTAAATTGCACCCCTCTAAAAAAAAATTTAATTTTGACAAAGAGCCAAAAAAATGATTGTTTTGCCCTCAAGCCTAAATTGGTAACATTCTGCCTGTTTCAATGATTTTTATCTAAAGAAATGATGGTTTCAAACAATTTTCTTCAAAAATACAAATAAAAATGAGACATTGGGAACCAAACCCAAAAATGTTTGCTAAATGTCAAAATTATCAAAAAACCTTTGAAAATCAAATCAAATTCAAATCAAGACTCAAAAACTCACCCGATTGAGGATAATCCTACTCTAGAACCCTACACCTATCAAAGGGTTAAAGTGGTTTGAGACCCTATGACCAAGGTTAAAGATGTTCGAGACCTCACACCCATTGAAAGGGTTAAAGCGGTCTGACACCCTACACCCAACAAAGGGTTAAAGTGGTCTGACACCCTACATCCAACAAAGGGTTAAAGTGGTTGAAACGGTAAAGACTAACTCACGGAGTGAAAGTAGGTCATCCGTGCAAACAAACATTGAGAATGAAACTCAATTATTTTTAAAAGAATATTTGAAGATTTCGATAAAACTCGATATTTTCAAATATATTTCAAAATAAAAGGGTTTTAAATAAAAAAAAGAAATATTTGAAACCATTAATCTGAAATCAAGTGTAGGATTCAAGTCCGATTTAGGGACAAAGCTGTGAATCAAATCCAAGAGGGAGTGAAGCATCCCAATCCGATCTTGAAGCAAAAGCAAGAATGCAAGGACCAAGCTCATTCATCAAACATGGACCAAGACAAAGGATAAGTCCCAAGTGGGCTAAGAAAGGCTAAACTACGATGGACTAGACCATACCCCATGTCAAGACTCAAGCTAAGATACCATGGGCAAGCAAGAGACACTGGTGGGTTGAGCTCACTCACTCAAGTGTGAGGCGGCTCATGAGGGGGGGGGGGCTGCACCCAGCCCATGCATGTGAAGGATGACACTTTGGCCAATTGTGGCTTACTTGGCCCATCAAGCACACCTAGCCGGATTGTGCCACATCAAGGCTAGGGCCGTTTGGACTCACTTGCCTCAACAAACCCAACCGACCTCTTAATCATTAACCATGCTTGACCAAACCCACCTTGGCTTGAGATTGGACCAAGTCACCTTGACCAAACCATGACCCAAAATCCCTTTATCAACTTGATTGAACCGTCTTGGTTTGCTTGACCAAACCTTGACCAAGCTCCAACCCTTTCGGCCAAAGCACGACCCATCGACTAAGGTAGACCTAACCTACCTTGGCCGAACCACACTAGCTAAGCCTAACCCAACCAACTATACCTAGCCTACCTTGGCTGGACCAAAACAAGAGTCCATGCCTCACCATGACCCAGCCACCTAGCCGATTGGACTCAAATCATGTTAGCTCGAGCGAAGGACTGCACCCATTCGAGTCAAGGGTTGCATGTGCTAGACTCTCCTTGACCTAGGGGACCACAAGATCACTTGAGGCAATATGCAGCCATGCCTCTTTGGATTGGAGCCAAGAAGAGACCCATTGATCCACATCAAAGAAGGGTCTAGCAACCCCCTCCCTTAGCCTATAAATAGAGGCCAAGGAGAGATGATTTTCAGCATTGGAGAGATTTGCAAAGCCTTGAGAGAAGTGTAGGAAGGGGTCCAAGAGAGAGAGGAGGTACTGCAACAAGAGAGAGATAGAGAGAATGAGAGAGTGAGAGAGGAAGCTATAGAAGGAAATGTCCCCTCTTTGGAGCCGTGTGTTATTAGAGGACGTGTCAGTAAGTTTCCTTTCTCTTTTGTTGGTCTTAATCATCTCTTCTTCATATTCAATTTGAAAAGGGGTTGTATTAATGGAGCTCTAGTCTCCTCCCATGTTGTAATAAAGTAGAAGTGTTGCCCATTTCATTTCGTTTATGCTTATGCCTTCTACTTGTTTGTTTTCATGTTTCTCTATCTCTCTATATTCTATATACTCTTATATCTCCTAATTCCCTCTATGCTTAAGCTAAATATGTATTTACATTCATTTTCCTTCAGTCATTTGCTTTAATTTAATTGTGGATTGCTTTTAATTGTGGATGAATGCATGCACGTATATTCTAAAAACTGAAACTCTATTTTCCAACATCTTGCATACGTCTGTTCTTGTATTTTTCATTTCTCAGCCACTACTCCGAACGATCTGAAATTTGGAACACCAAATCTACACACACAAGCCCACTTGTAATAAAATTTTCAAGAATTTTAAGGTAAACTTCTCATAACTTGTAAATAAAATAGAGAAAAAATGAACAAATTCAGAATCAGTTTTGCACAGTCTGTTTTTCCTATAACAAAGATTGGGTAAACTTCTCATAACTTTGTTTATAGTGAGCTAAATTTGATGAAATTAATCTGATTGGAAAGTTGATATCGATAGCTTTATAACAAGACTAAAATCACAGAAATCGGAGCTCTGTGCACCGAGATAGAAAGGTTTCTTTAGACCTCTATGTTTCTATAACAAAACGTTTTGAAACACTTGAGTAGTGGTCTTTTTTGGATTTAATTTTGTAAATCCATAGTACAAAAATATAAAATAAAAAATAGTTTTAGAATCTCCACATTTTGTTCTATATGTTGTGAATTTTTCATGAATTTTGGAGATCACTAAACTATTCAAAAAAATTCAGAAACAAACTCCTAAAACAAAACCTGTTTCTATTTTTTAGAACTTAAAAAGTTTTTGTTCATTAGACCAAGTACACGAATTATTTTGATTAAAATTATCTTTCAAAGTGAATTTTGAAAACATACATCTAACACAAATTAATCTTTAAAGCGTTTAGGTTAACCCTTGAGTATCGGTTGAAGAAGGCTTAAGGCGAAAAGATCCCGCTTATCCACAATCGCCCACGAAGTCGGAATTATACTTTGCTAGTTTTAGTGAAATTAGCTAGCACACTCGCGAATAAACGAAGTATATTGAGAAATTTATTTCAAGCCTCTACATAGGCTTTGGAATAAAATTTTCACGTCTACTTAAAGTTCTAGAGAAGATTATACTAAAGACTTACTTCCTAACAACTCATATTGGATCAGATCCAATAAGAGTCAAATTTGATTCTCTCTTCTTAACATGCCCCCTCAAGTTGGGTTTGGTATGTTGGTTACTCCCAACTTTTAAAGAGTCCTTTTGAAGCATATTGTAGTCACTGACTTTGTCAATATGCCTGTTAGTTGATCTTTTGAGCATACATGTACAAGCTTGAAGATTCCTTGAATGATCTTCTCTCTGATGAAGTGACAGACTACTTCAATATGTTTGGTCCTCTCGTGATATAACAGATTTGAGGCAATTTATATGGCAACGTCTGTAAAGAATTGAATAGGAAAATTGATTCCAATACCAATTTCTTCCTTGAGAGATAAAACCCATGTGCCCTCACACATACCAAGGGCAATAGCTCGATACTCAACTTTTCCACTTGACCTTGCTAGTACTGATTGTTTCTTACTCTTTTAGGAGATAACATTTCCTCCATACACAAAATAGCCTAATGTAGATTTTATATCATTTGGTAATCTGCCCAACTTGCATCCGAAAAAACTTTAATGTCCAATGACGTGTTAGGTGAGTACAAGAGTCCATGTGTGATAGTAGATTTCAAATATATGATTATATGGAACATGGTAGTCATGTGTCGTTGAGTTGGAGAATGCATCTATCTACTAACATAACTCACAACAAAACTAATGTTAGGTCTTATGATAGTAAGATAAGATATATGAGTTTACCTACAAGTCTTTAATATCTTCCAACATCCTCATAAGGTTCTTCAATTGTTTCAGCAACCCTTTTTGATGTTTCAATCGGAACTGAACAAGGATGACAATCTAGCATCTTTGTTTCTTCTAACAAATCTAAAATATATTTCCTTTAACATAGAAACATGTTGTCACTATGTCTAACTATTTCAATGCTAAGGAAATAGTGTCACTTCTCCAAATCTTTCAGATCAAAAAGATTATGAGGTTGCTCCTTTAATGAGTATATTCCCTCAACATCGTCTCAACAACAACAACAACAACTAAGCCTTTTCCCATACTAGATGGGGTCGGCTACATGGATTCTTTGTTGCCACAAATCCCTATCATGTGTCATGTTAGCAGTTAACTCACAATAAGCTAGATCATTCTTTATTGTTTCTTTCCAACACTTTTGTGGTCGTCCTCTACCTCTTTTAATACTTTTCAAATTTAGTTTTTCATACCTTCTTAAAGGTTCTTCTTTTGATCTTCTTTCTATATGTCCAAACCATCTTAAATGATATTCTCTCATTTTATCTTCTATTGGTGTCACTCCTAATTTGTTTCTAATAACCTCATTATGTATACGATCTTTTCTTGTATGACCACTCATCCATCTCAACATCTTCATTTCTGTCACAGACATCTTTTGTACATGTTGATGATTAACTGCCCAACACTCAGAACCATAAAACATGGCAGGCCTAATTGCTGCTCTATAATATTTACCTTTTAACTTTAATGGTATCTTCTTATCACAAAGAATATTTGATGCTCCTCTCCATTTTAACCAACTAGCATTAATTCTATGCGTAACATCTCCATCAATTCTTCCATCACTCTGAAAAATTGACCCTAGGTATTTAAAACTTTACTTCTTGGGGATGCAATGTGTGCCAATTTTAATTTTTGTGTCCTCTAAAGTAACCAAATGATCAAACTTACATTTCATATATTCTATCTTTGTTCTACTAAGTCGGAGGCCTTTTCTTTCTAATGTTTCTCTCCATAGTTCCAATTTTCTATTAACTTTTTCCTTAGACTCCTCCACTAACACAATGTTATTTGCAAATAACATACACCAAGGTACTTCAACTTAAATATATTTTGTTAACTCATCAATCACCATTATAAATAAGTATGGACTTAAAGTTGATACTTGATGTAACCCAATATTAACTTCAAAGAAGTTTATTATTCCTTCATGAGTCCTCACACATGTTTTTGCACCATTGTACATGTCTCTTATAAGGTTAATGTATGTTAATGGGATACCTCTTTTTTTCAAGGTTCTCCAAAGAACCTCCCTCAGTACGCTATCGTAAGTTTTTTCTAGATCAATAAATATCATGTGAAGGTCTTTCTTTTTTGCACTAAAATGTTCCATAAGACGTCCTCAACATCGTCTCCTATAATAATAATATCATCAAATAAATGACTAATAGGATATTTTTCTCAACTGGCTTTATGAATATAGTGTGATCATTACTACAACTTTTGAATCCCAAGCTAAGTACCCCATCACTGAATTTGTCAAACCAGGCTCTTTGTAACTGCTTCAGTCCATAAATAGATTTCTTCAATTTACATACTTTCCATGAACCCACATTCTCATTATATCCAAGAGGTAGGTCTATATAAATGTCTTTTGAAAGATCTTCTTGGAGAAAATCATTATTTACATCTAGTTGTCATAATTTCCATCATTTATTTACTGCCAAACTAAGAAGTATTCGAATGATATTTATCTTGGCCACCGATGCAAAGGTCTCTTTGTGGTCAAGGTTGTACTATTTTTTCCACTAATTATGCTTTATATCACTCAATAGATCCACTTACCTTGAATTTAATAGTGTAGACCCATTTGCAACCTACTGTCTTCCTGCATGGTGAGAGATTTACAAGTATCCAAGTATGATTTTTTTCTAGTACTATAATTTCATCTTCCAATAGTTCTCTCCATTTTGGGACTTGTTTGGCTTCTTTAAAATGCTTTGGAATAAGGACATTTTCTGCATTCATTACAAACATCTGATATTCTTTTGAAAGGTTAGTGTAAGACACAAATTGACTGATGGGGTAATTAGTCGTTCCACGTTTCCCTTCCTTAGTGCAATGGATAAATCATTATAAATATCAAAATAATGAATATAGGGGTTTACCTCATAAACTTGTGAAACCAAATTAGGATGAAGACTCTTATCAAGGGTAGCATTAGGATCGGTTATGATAACTTGCTGGTTTCCCCTTAATATGTCTTCACAAACTTATCTTTAGTTGGTTCTTCATGTACCATTATCTTTAGGATGGGAAATACAATTGTAGGTGATGTATTTGGTAAATTAATGTCACTTGAAGTATAGAAAGGAATTTCCTCCTAAAATGTTACATCCATCGTGACATATGACTTTTTTCTTTAATGGGTCATAACATTTATAACTATTTTGGGTAGGTGAGTATACCAGAAAAATATATTTACCTGCCGTGACATCTAATTTGTCTTTTATATTTTCATATATATGAACAAAATAGGTGCTCCCAAACACTCTCAAAGGAATATAAAACTGTTTTATGTAGGACACAAAGAATGGAATGGAGTACTCCTTCTCAGCACCATATTGGGCATACGGTTTACAAGATATATCGCAATTAGGACAACTTCTCCCCAGTAATATTTAGGGACATTATATCCCAATAACAATGTTCTAGCTACTTCAAGTATATGCCATTTCTTCTTTCTAAAACCCTATTTTGTTAAAGAGTATTTGGGCATGATATTTGATGTAGTATACCATATTTCAAGAAAAATGCATACAAAGAATGAGACATAAATTACCGCTGAGTGGGGGCGAGGTAATCAATACGAATTATCTTAATCAGTAGCCAGAATTGAGTATGAACAAACATATAGAATGCTGGCAGAATATTTTTCACGTCATCCTTAGATTCATAAGATAAACCATGGTGAATCGGGTGCAATCATTAATAAACGACACAAAGTATTTGTAACTATTTAAGGAAGTAGTAGAACATGGACCCCAAATGTCAGAATGAATAACTTCAAACGATTTTAAAGCTCTAGATTTATTGATAGGAAATGGCATACGATGGTGCTTACTCTTTGACAAGTATCACAATGCAAAGTAAATTCATAGCTCCTAGCTAATCCTGGTAATAATGTCTTTATTTTTTAAAGTGTTAAATGTATGAGTCTATAATGCCACAAAATCACTTCCTCTTGTCGGCTTCATGTTATGAAGGTAGATAAATCCTTTGTCCCTGTTACTCATGTTTCCTCAAAGAAATAAAGTCTTTTCTTTATGCTACCCTTATAAGAAATAAAACCCTTTCTTCATGTTACCCTCACCAAATCTCCGTCTTCAGTTCCTGAAAAAACAACCAATAGAACTTAACATTACTTTATAATTGAAATATCTAATTAGGGCACATATAGACAATAAATTAATTGATATACTAGGAAAATATAACACATTATTGAGAGTTCCCACGGTTGTAATTATAGTCCCTTTTCCTACTATAGGAGTATGAGATTTTTTTCATGTATTGTTTGATAGTCATGAAAAAACTTCCCAAGTTCCACCATGTGATCAATAGTACCTACGTCAATTACCCATACTCCTGATTGAGAAGAAGTCATGTTATCTATTGCATGAACGAGAAGGTGTATGCCATTGTTGCTTGAGGATTAGCAATTGAGGATGAGGAGGTTGCTCGACAATTCGCTAATCGAGTTTCAAGTTCTTCTAACTTCCTTTTCATCTATGCCAGTGAACTTAAACTAGTATCAAGAGTCATCTTATTACTATTAGCACTGTAGTAAGCCTTGTTTTGATTGAAACTAGGTCTGCCCACTAGCTCCCAACAATTCTCTCTGGTATGTCGAGATTTATCACGTGAGCATTTCAATTTATCTTTCTCATCTAGTGTAGCATGTGATCTACTTCGACCCCTGCCTCCAAATCCCCCTCTACCTCAATGCCCAGGAGTTGGGTTTCGGCCCCACAAATGTTGTATTCTTTGCACCTAGTTTGCCTTCTTTCTATAGGTTTCTCCTATCTTCTTCCCTCAATAATATAGGAAATAAATCATACTGAGGGTTGAGAGTTCTTTCTCTACTCAAGATATTATTTTTAACTACTTCATATTCAGATGATATTCCCCACAGTAGGTCAAGTACCTTTTGTTCTTCAAACTCTTCATTATATTCCTTAGTGCATGTCTAACATGTTGTTTTTTAGAAGAATTACAACTCTTCCCAGTGACCCTGAAGTTCAGCATAATATTCACTAATTGATTTTCCTCTTTGGCGATATTTTTAAATTTTTCTATGATCTCTTATTTCTTTGCAATATTTTTCCTTTGTGCATAAGACTCATGGACTGCTTTCCAGATTTTCACAACCGATTGAAGAAACATAAAAGTATTGCCAATTGAGGAAGACATAGATTGAATCAACCATGTACTTACTAGTGCATTTTCCCTGCGCCATCAGAGATAGGTAGGGTCATTATTGCTTGGCATGAGAATTTCACTAGTGAGATACTCCCACCTACCTCTTGCCACAATCACAAGCTCTACGGATCATGTCCACTGAAAGTAAATTCTTCCATCCAATTTTATGTTTGCAATGTGAAATCTTTTTCCTTTCTTTATACTGAAAATTTTTGTATATTCCACTATCTTCTCTTTTTCTGCTATAATCACCCCTTACCTTAGGCTATGATATGTTTATTCATTCTTTTCTTTTTCGTACCAATCACAAATCAATCCTACTATGAGTGTCAGCCCTACAAACTGTTATTGGACTACACGATGACTTTGAACTTCACCACCACGTGTCTGCTGCTCCTGAGTGTCTGGGAGTCTTCCTTAATCACGATGATTAGGCTCTGATACCATGTTGATTTCTCACACTCAATCTTATTTCCAATTTACTTCCTAACAACTCCTATTGGATCAGATCCAACAAGAGTTAGATCTGATTCTCTCTTCTTAACATAACATTCTAGAGAGAAGAACTTCCCTCCTTAGGTATAATGTACTGTTTACTTCTTAGAGAGGAAGACACAAGACTAGAAAAGGAAGATTGCAGAGCTACTAGGATGATTATTAGATTTGTTTATCCTTAATATTTATTGGATGCCATGTGTAGTGCATACCTTAAACTTTTCTTTGAAAAATATTTGTTAGCCTAAGAACTCTAGAAACAATTATGTTCCTTATAATGAGTGCTATTGGATAACAAATGTTGTTGTTGATGTCATTGCTATTAAAAATTTCATCATAAATAATTTTATGAGATTAGCAATATACATCTAGTTTGTGCATTTGAAGTTACTTGATATTATTGATAGAAGATTTGCTTTGATGATTGTTATGCTAAAAAAGATGAACACTATCAAGCACAATCTTCAAAGAATGGTTATAAGTGACCAATTGTCTTATATTAGAGTTGATGATATTCTAAAGGTTGCTCTTGTAAGACATGATTTTGAATGATCTTTAGTATGAGAAGGTAGATTATATTTGAAATTTCACAAAGCTTATTTATAATATTGGTAAATGAGTCATTCATTTGGTTTATGGAAAATGGGACTCTATAAACCAATAAAGTTAGCTATTTATCAATGAGAGTAATAAGTTGATTAGTATTTGACCTTCTACAAGGTAGTGTATGGATGAACCAAGAGTTACACCATTTCATTACTTAGCTCATTCTCTAAATTTGAGGTAAACTTGGTAATATTTGAACAATTTTTTTGTTGTTTGAAAATATATTATGATATTTTTGTATTCAATGGATTATACAAAGTAATAGCTTGAAGAAGTTCTTAAAAGAATTCTCTCATACGAAGGATGATAAAATTTGTAAAGGAATGAACAAATGCGTTTGAAAGTTTGTTTGGAAAATAGATGGAGTTTATCACCAAAAGACATGGTAGATTATGCATTAAAAATACTAAGATTGAGACTGTCGAGGCTTGAAGCTTTATGTTTACCCTGTACTTCTACTCGTCATGGGTACCGGTATCATACCTATATATATCCATGCAATGTAGACTAGTACCGGTGGCTATTAACACTTGCTGCTAGCCTACTGTCATTGATTCTAGTGGGAGGATGACCAGTTTCATTGCTAGCCATGTTTTTGCGTTTTCCACTCTCTGGGAGCTGGCCATCTCGATTTCGGTGCCAATGACCGCATCGCCTTTGATGGGGAGAGGAATAAAATTTTGGTAGATATTCATAATGACTCCTTCAGGAGTAGCGATAGGACACTAAACTAAGGTTGTTTCTCTTGGATTGTCTGAAGCAATCTAATTTAGAAGACATAGCTAACACTACTTGCTGCTAGCCTGCCATCATCGATTCTAGTGGGAGGATGACTACTTACATTGCCAGCCACGTTTGTGCGTTTCCCACCCTCTGGGAGCATTGATTTTGATGGGGAGAAGAATACGGATGGTGATAAGTGCACGTTCTTATTCTCTTACAAGTTTGTCACGTGTGTCCGTTACGCCAACAATCCTAGAGCACTCAGTCGTTTACTTGGACAAGTCCAAGTGATACGATGCTTCTCTCTCTCTCACACACACACAATGTGTGTGTTTTCCCTCTAGTTCTTCAAGTAAAACCTTCACATTGCAATACGTATTGTATCAACTCGATCCTTCATAAGTGGGGATAAAACAAAACGACCATAATAAAGGTGCTTGTTGTTTGCTCTGCATTCAACACACTTCCATTGTATCGTCCGAGTGGTTACTGGTACTTTCTCTCTAACTATATAATATAATATTATTTGATTAGATCATTTAATTATTTATTTATCTTATATTGGAGACTTTTACATTTTTATTTTCAAATCCACCTTTTCTTTGGAGGCATTGTATCTCTCATTTTGTATGGTTCTATTCAACAATCAACCATCATCCTTCATTACCTTCTGCTACTCCATTCCTAAAACTCATAGTTTTCTACTCCATTTTTTATCAGTGGATGGCAGTTTTTGACAGTGCAGTAACATAAAGTAATGAAGGGAAACAACCGGTTGTTGAATTGGTGCAACCATGCAAAATAAGGAATTGAACACCATACCCAATTGAGCACAAACCATTGTTATAACTAATCCTACTCATCTCTGGTATGATATGCCCATCTATTGCTTTCAATAGCATAAGTGTCATTTAAACTTTTTTAAGGATTTTGAAAAATATATGAAGAGCAATGTTAATACACTCATATCCCTAAAAAGCAATGGTCAAGCAGGATCCAGTTACACTCTCTCTCTATATAGAGAGAATATATTTCATACACACACATACATAAATCTGCTTAGGCATCTCCACCATTTGATCAATGTGATCAATGGTAGATATTTGAATTTATAAATACAAAAATACATGGGCTCTTTTTTCTTTTTAAATTCATTTTTTTGTATCATGTCGAACGGTAGAGATCATTGAGTGTATTTGAGAATGGATGGGTGTGCATATGCCAATTTCTCTCTCTCACACACACACATATCTATATATATAATAGAAGTTTGCATATATATACATATGAGCATGGATGGGTATGAAGATTAGATCTTGAAACAGTCTGATTAAGATGATACGACACACCGGGTGCTTAAAATTTGGGCAACGTAAAATTCATGGTTCGACTCTGATCAACATGCATTTTCGTTCTTAGATTTCAAGCTTCTCTCACCTTTAAATTTCAATGGTACTTTTATTACACAAAACAATCTTTCGGCAAATTATATGTACGCTAAAAAAATGCTCGCTTGCTGTTCATTTCTTTACAGTTACATCATACAAGAAGATGCTTACAATTACCTATCGTTCAGTTGAGACCTCAGAGGAACTTCTTGGCTTTGGAAGCAAGAAGAAAAGATTTCGCATCAACATTGAACATCACCCTTTCTCTCTCAGCACGTCTCTTGTGCTGACGTGCATTTTTGGCCCTCTTAGGTGCCAAGCGTGCATCTCTCTCCTCAAAGGCCAACCTGAACTTTTCAGCTACGGGCAACTCAAAAGTGCTTGCAGCAGCTTGGGTTCTTATTCTTGAGCTTGCATTACACACAACTGCCCATGCTTTTGGGTCAAGGTCTTCAATAATTGGATCATCCAACACAATGTTTGGAAATGCCTCACGGGGAATCTGAGATCCTCGATAACTGATAAGTGATGGTTTGGGGTTGATTGAGATGCGGGGACAATCAGCCAAGCTTTTTCTGCAGCGATCATCGATCTTTGGCTGCAAAATGTGAACAAGCAATAATTGTCCAGGAGGAAGGCTCACAAGTTGCAGACGCTACATGCATATTCAAACAAGCAAATAACTTTCACCGACAAAAGTGAAGAAATACCCAGAGCACACTTCAAATGACCAAACAAAGTGGGTTGCTTCTGATATTGTGACACATCAGTAAAAGTGTGGAACTAAGCATAACCTATGACTCTCAAGAAGTCAGATAAAGCAAAGGGCTCATGCAATAAGTAAAGATGACCGAACAAAGTGGTATCTTGCCATTGCATATTGTGGTTCCACTCTAAGCTGAGAAGCTTCATTGCCATGCCTAATTCAGAACCAGCTCCTACAGATCGACTTAGGAAAGCTGGAAATAGTTTCTTTTCATGGAAAACTGAAGCATTTGGTGCATGAAAAAAGATGCATATTGAAGCATGAGGAGCCACAGCTCTCCCACCAAGTCGGTCTACAAGAACCTTTTAGATTGAAGGTCTTAAGTTGTATACAAGGGTCTGCCCTAGTTTTGCAATAAAAAGAAAAGGAATGCATACCCGACTCGAAGCACGTTCATGTGCATACAACAACATACAATTAGAAACACGTGCAAATGCTCTGAACAACCCGCACCAAAGCATGCCAGTACTTCTGCTCTTCAAAATGAAATATGCAAATACATCCGGTTCTAGAAGAAATTATCTTTCTCCTTTCGTGTTACCATTTAAGCATAAAAGGTGACCCAGTTGCCTGACCCTACAACTTTCCGATGCATATATGCCAATTACTTGGTCTTATCAGAAAGATATACTTCTCTTATTCCACGAGAGGAATACAACTTTAGTTACAAATGCAAACTTAGTTATCACTACTTGTTAAGTTCTTTATGAGGATGACCACCACAAATGCCATCTCTAATCATGATATTAATATGAACCAAGAAAAGATGTTTCAGACACCTATTTCATGGAAAATTGTGAACAGAACTAAGAGATGCATAAGTTCATGCTTCCCCACTGGTAGCATTCCCGTCTAACCATAGGACTTGTGTGCTTTGATGACAAATCTCGACATTCAGTCATCAAGAATGATTAGTTTGATTAGGCAAATAAAGATACAAACTGATTGATATTAGCATGCTTGTTGCGTCATAGCTAGTAGGTTCTCAAACCAAACACAGTTACCAATATACTGCTTGACTTAAACAAAGACGGTGACTTCCGAGACCTCATTCGGCAGAGGAATTATGGATTTCTCATGAAATTTAGCCGTAATTCAGTTTGAAGAGGAATTATAGATTTTTGCATGACGTTCAGCCCATTTAAGACAAGATTGACCAACATAATGGAGATTTTCTTTCAATTAACTGATAATAACAAAATTCGCATCACATGCATGAAAAATATGAAAGATGTAAGATAAGAACTTTAGGCTCAAAATTAGAACTAAATTGGATTAGTGAAAATACGTACCCACACCAACCAACGCAAAGAGGGTGCACCGCTGATAATCTCTCTGTTGTCAAGTTCTTCCCAATAATCTTCCTCCACGTTTTGTAATGTTGGCATGAAGTACTTCAAAGAGCGTTTGGCAGTGAAGTTGCTTGCAGGGCTTCCTCTGTAATCAGTAGAGAAACTTTGACTGACGACCTAATGGATTTCCTCTAGTCAAGTCTGCTAACTGAAGAAGGGAACTAACAAATGCTATGAAAAGCAAACGGTTCAATCAATAGGATTTCTGTGGTAACGTGCATTCACTGATCTAAGAGGAAGAAAAGTTGACAAGTTTCTTATCAGGAAGTCATCCTCCAAAGTCGACATTACAGAATAAGAGTGTCCTAATCAACCAATTAGGATGTTTATATGAGACTTGTGGGTCATATCCATACTCCAAATACTTTTTCATGTAAACTACAAATTTGATTCCATCCATAAATCCATTTGCTTCCCTATGAGTTCCAGTATCTACAAGAATTAGAATTCTTACCGTTTCTACTAGTTTGATCCTATTCTTATAGTATGAATATACCTATTACTTATGTATCTAGTTCATATGAAGTCAATTCTATTATTGAGCCTTTCAATTATATATGAGAATTAGTTGGTAAGTCTAACCAATTGAAAAATAAAGCTTTTATTGCAGGAAATCAATAAACATGAGCATATAACATAAGTGAAGCTATCAACATGATTATGAAACGTCTAGAAGGCCTAGAAGGACGTTGCACAGAGACATCATTAACAACCTTTACATTCTCAAAAAGGTATCACGCAACAATGGAAACAACACAGGGTGATCAAGCAGGAACGAGTGATAATTCTCTGATTTATCTTCAAATAGATATAACATATAGTTAGCTTTACAGAAGGGTTACTCGACTATCAAGAATTAAGCTCATAATTCATTTATATCAGTAGTAAACAACAACAATAACTAAGCATTTTCCCATACTAGACGGGGTCGGCTACATGGATTCTTTGTTTCCACAGAGCCCTATCATATGCCATGTTAGAAGTTAACTCACAATAAGCTAGATCATTCTTTATTGTTTCTTTCCAACACTTTTGTGGTCGTCCTCTACCTCATTTATATTAGTAGTAGGAGAAGGAAAATTGGGAATAACATTAGGACTTCTTGACTCAGTGTTATATCTACCTCATACTTTGATGAATCTTTTCTCAATTAGTACATTAACCTCAAGATTAAATTATGGGGCATATTTCTTTCTCTCTTATCATACATTTGAGGAAAAAGAGGTAAAAAAGATCATTGGATATCGTAGGAGGAATGGAGCACCCTACCTATATAAAAGAAATTTTAGAGGATCACCAACACAAATAGCTTCTACAATCCGAATAAAGAAGTGATACTATGGCATTAAAGGCTAGAACACCTACCACTATCGAAAATACAAGTCATCGTACCAGAGTTATCAAAGATCAGCAATGTAACTTACTTGGAATATAAACCTTGTCAACTAGGGAAACACGTTATAGTTAATTTTCCTAGAAGTGTATTAAGAACTTATAGTGCATTTAGATGTATGGGGGTCATACCCAATTACTGCTATTATTGAACATAAATATTTTATTTCTTTCATTGATGATTACTCGTGGTTTACTATTGTTTATTTGATGAAATCTAAGGATTAAGTTGCAACTATAGTTCCTTTATTTCATAAATTTATTGAGAAACAATTTCAGGCACATATTAGAATTATCATGTCAGATAATGGGGGTGAATTCACTTCAAAAATATTAAGAATTATTTGATAGCAAATGAAATCATTCATCAAACATCATGCATGTACTCTCAACAACAGAATGGGGTAATAGAGAGAAAGAATCGACATATTCTAGAGACAACACCAACCTTGATTATTAAAAGCAAATCTCCAAAGTACCTTTGGGGTGAAGTTGTAGTCACATTAATCTATCTTATAAACCGTTCACCATCAATAGTTCTAGATGTAAAGGTGCCTCTACAAATACTATTTGAAAATGAAAAACTCTTTAGTTTAATCCCTAGAGTTTTCGGGTGTGTATGTTATGTGCACAACAGAGATAAACTAGATCCAAGAGCAATAAAGTGTGTGTTTATTGCTATTCACCGTTCTAAAAAGGTTATAGATGCTATGAACCCTCTTCAGGAACATTTTTTTTTGTGTCTAGAGACATGACTTTTTATAAGCTAATATACTACTATAGCAGTGAGGGGGAGCCAGAACAGGTGCCAAAACATGAAGAGACACTTCTACCGATATTATTTGAAGACGATGATAAGAAAATCATGAAAAAAGTGGGCCAAAATTGGTGGTGATGAAGTTCTTGAAAAACGGATCATCAATCAAGTTTACATGAGGAACAAGTTCCCATTGTTAAGAAGGCGAATCATGATGTGTTGTGGTTGTATCTTTTCTTACTCTATTATAGTACTTAGTGTAATGTCATGTATTTAGTCTTGTCTTGTTTTTAAATGTAGCTTTAAATTAGGTTCATTAATGGCATTGATGTAATTTTTTTTATTGATGTAATGTTGGTACTTAAGGGAAAACCCTACCAACAAATCGTTATTAGTATTTAGAAAAAAGAGAAGAAATAGAGGGTGTAGTAGGCAACAAAATACCAGACTGACTGCCCCAGATTTCATCTTCCTTACATCATTTGTTGTTTTTCTGGTATTTGTTTGTGAAATCGTGACATGGTATTAGAGCTTGTGAGGTTGATTAATGCATGAAGAGATCCAAATCAAGGAATAGCCGCGATACGAAAAGGCAAAAAATAAATATGAGAAAATTTGTCCGCCATTTGTTCATGAAAAAATCTACCAAGAAGAAAGAAGGTAGTCATGGACGGACGTCTCAAGGAAGAATCTCAAGTGATCGTGTATGCTAATAACCAGAAAATGGAGTCATTTAGATTACTAATATTCATTTTGAAGGTTGAAACTAAACGGAATGAGCAAGATCAATTGAACTTGTCCTAAATATCAATAGAAATTATAATGAGCCTGATGAAAACAGTGCAGAATTTGAATGTTGGTCTAAAGACAATGCATTAGTTAGTTCTTAGCTGCTTCAATCCATGAATCCCGTGATTAAAGACATTCATGTATATGGAATCTGCTGCAATAATCTGAGCTATAATAGAAGAAGCTTACTCTACACAACACAATATCGCCAAGGAGTATGAGATTCTTGAAAAGATAAGAAAGTGTCGCCAAGGGGACAGGTCAATAAGTGAATACTACGAGAAATTATGTGGCTTATGAAATCAACAAAAGTACATTATCGAAAATAAATGCAGGCATTGCATTAAAGAACATATTACAGACAATGAGATATGAAAAGTATTTAACCTCTTATAGGAAATATCACCAGAGTACGAATCAATTAAAATCAATATCTTAAGCAAAGAAGAGTTGCCCTCAGTTGGTATAGTATATGCTCTTTTGCTAAGATAAGAGGATCAAAGGAATTTGGAAAAGGGAGAACGAAATCAAGTTGAGAAATCAGCATTTGCAGGAAGATGCCAAACTAATTTTCAATGAGGTAGAGGCTCTTCAAAAGGTCGAGGAACTAGTAGATCTCAGTATTATTAAAACAAAAATAAATTAGTGTTGATATTATGGGAAGAGAAGACATACATGCGATCAGTGTTAGAAATTATCGATAGACCAACTGACTATAAGGGATATAGAAATCATGCAGCAGCCACCTCTGAGAAGTTCTTTTTGAATTGATGCATTCATATGTATGGTGTCCATGTTTTATACCTTCTCTATTTTTAGACTTACCTTTGTCTATCTTATGAAATCAAAATCTAAAATCTCCACTATTTTTCCAATTGTTCATAAGCTCATTATGACTCGGTTTGGATATCCTATCAAAATTTTGAGAACAGATAATGGTGGTGAGTTTGTAATTGTTGCAAGTACATCTGCAATCCCATGGAATTTGCATCAAACTTCCCCTGTCTATATTCCTTAGCAAAATGGTGTTGCTGAACAGAAAAATAGATACATTTTAGAAGTAGCCAGAACTTAAATTCTAGAACATAATGTACCTAAATTTTTCTGACCTGAAGCAGTTCTTCTGCTTCTATTATCCTTAAAAGAGAATCACCTTTCATAAGATAAAACCAGGAGCTGATCTCTTCCAAATTATGCCACGAATTTTTGGATGCCTTTGTTTTGTCTATGTACATGATCTATTTTGCGACAAGTTAGATCCAAGGGTTGTTCGTTGCAATGTTATCCGTGTATGATTACGATACGATAACCTTTATCATATGATACAGGTTATCGTGCCATATCGTACGATACAGTACCGTATTGTACGATACGCCCCCAAAAAAATCTTTTTTTTTGCAGGTTTCTAGCCTCTCTTTGCCTCTCTTCAAGGCACCCTCCGATATGCTTGTTTGGGATTGCAAGTTGTGTATAACATGTAAATTCGGGTTTATAATTTTATTTATTGAATAAGAATAATTTATGAACAAATAAAAATTATGACAAAATCATTTCCTTTTCTGTTGCCAACTTTTAGGTATATTTCTGCTGCAAGTTTCTAATTTCATGAAATCGCAAACAATGAAGAACAATTTGGTTGTCTCGGTCTATGTCACACGGTTGCGGGTGTGGGTGCGGGATACGACAAATTTCAAAAAAATTGGATGCGGCGACACGGCTAAGGTATATAATATTATATATATTATATATTCAAGCTAGAACAAGTGGGACATCAATTAACGTAAGTGTATGACGACAATAGCAAGTACACAACTTTATATTAAAGCAAAACAAGTAAACAACTACTAATTTCATCATAATACACAAATCAATCAAAAGAAAATCATGATTTGCATATCAACACTATTATCAACTATGAACAATATTAATGTTTGATAAATGAAATGAACATGTACCTGATAAATTATAGATCTTCACTATAAACAAGCGTTTAAGCTTGTTATCCAACCACAAGTGACCATTTACTTCAAGTTATTTATGCGCAATTTCACAGAAAACAGGCAACTGGAAAGCTTATGGCAACTCACAGCTTGCAAGCTTCTTCTATTTTTTCAACATATTGGTTACCAATGATATCCTCCAGGTATTCCAAGAATCCTTCGTCATGTGGCCCTTGGGCTTTGGGCTTCATCAAAGAGATCTGCTCAACTTCGCCCTAAAGCAACCACCATAAAAAAGTTTACTTCACTACGGTCTCTTATCTAACCAGTTAAAAAACATAAAATGTTTCAACCTGAAGAATCAAGAACCGATTGTTATCAAGGTCAATTCCTTTCCCTTTCAGCTTCCTGGTAACTTCAGTGAAATTGCTTACACGGTCGTTGATATAGTACTTTGAAGATTTATCCCCAAAGGCAATCCTTGTAATAACAAAATCGCTTCCAGCAACAAGCTCGTATGTTTCATCATCCTGGTTGTCAGAAAATCATTTAAACTTTCATATAAAACCTCTATGAATTGCTCCACAGCATGTAACTGAATTTGCCTTAAAATACCATAACAAATCAAACATCTCAATGAGAGCAATGCTATTTAAGAAAAAAATAAAGTACAATAGATGCTTCGAATTCAGCAATAACACATCAACCATGTTTTCTTCAGCACTGAGATTGTTACCACATCAATGATCTCCTGAAAGTAAACAGAAACGTCGGTGCTATCCAAATTCTGATAATTGCTGGAATTATGAATCAACTCCGAGAATTTATTCAGACGCATAAGAAGGATCCAGAAAGCAAATTGCAAATGTATCAAACCTAAAGAACAACATTTGGAAAAGGGAAGTAGGAATTTCTAATAAACTAAAATTCATGATTAAAAAATATAGGAAAGGAACCTGTTTCGCCTGCTTTCCAAAGACAAAGAGCATGGCGTCAATGACATTGCTCTTCCCGCTCCCATTTGGCCCAATAACCGTCGAGAAATTTTGCAGATCCAAACGCAATAACCAAACTCCATTAGGGCAACAAGACACACAGAGGATCGTCACTCAGTTCATCATAATCCCCGACCGTGCTGACCACCTACAACCCAAAAACCCATGAACATCAAGAACCCAAAAGAGAAAATCGTGAGAGGCGGAGAGAGAGGGGCAACGCAGTACTAACCCAAAAGAGAAAATCCTGAGAGGCAGAGAGAGGAGCAGCAACAGCACAGCAGCGTGAGAGAACCTTGAGCCGCAGCACAGAGTCAGAGACACCTTCAAGGTTGGATAACAGCAACACAGTGTTTAACGATTGAAGGTCGAGTCGAGGGGCAGCCGTAGCACAGCAGTGTGAGAGAACCTTAAGCTGCAGCACAGACACCTCCGAGGTTGGACAACAACAACACAACGTTTAACGATTGAGGGTCAAGGAGCAGCCACAACACGTGTGAGAAGAGAGAAAAAGTTATGAGAAATGAGGTTCAGAAGGTAGTCGAGCCTTTTAAACATCTAACCAAAAAATAGGACAAACGTGGCCTTAAACACGTTGACCGCACCCGTCAACACGGTGTCGGTATCGGTGTCGGTGTCGCACTCGTGTCGACACTGACACCCCACCTCCTACAAGTGTCTGTGTGACATAGGTCTCGGTTCATTGAGTGGGCATTTCACAACTTCACTATTTTAGGGTTCGCCTTACATGACTTTCATTGAGTTGAACATGATCAACATGTGTGAGGCTTAACTCAGTCTGTGAAATGAGAAATAGAGCTCATGCATTAGTTAAAAAGCTAATCTCCAGTAAGAGAAAAAGAAGATATCATCAAGTAACAATATCATCACTGAGGTGTCATAGACTCAATAATAAAAATGGAGCTCATCATTTTGTTCACATATGAAAATTAGCAAATATGACAACTACATGTACAAAGATAGTTGTTTGTTAATTTTGATATATTAGATGAGTGGATTATGAAAGATAACGAAGAAAATGCACTCCTAACCGAAGAAGACATTGCATGGATTAATTTAAAAGGAGTGCAATAACATTATGAAGGAGATGAAGATTTTGATTTTGAAGCAGAAGGTGATGAGAAACTTTGAATCTTCATCAAGGAGAAGATGAAGATTATTTAATTAATGATCCTGATACAAATTTACAATATGTAAAATGCAAATGTATTTCATTTTTTTTCTTCAAAATATGTAAATTTAGATGCAATTTACATATTTTGATTTTTCCTGATGGTTCGTTGTGTATTTATTGGATACTCTATTGAAAAGAAAGGGTATGTTATGATCTTCAAACTCAAAGGAAATATGTGACCATCAATGTTACTTTCTTTGAAACTACTCATTTTTTATCTCAAATGGAGTCCATAAGTTCCAACATTGAAGAACCAATACTACCAATGAACATCACCAATTATGAATGGTTTGAAGAGCCAGTTATTACAGAAGTAGGTGATATAAAAGAAAGAAAGGAGCTTAAAGTATACTCTGGGGGAGAGAGAAAGATCATTATGCCCAATCCTCATAAAACTACCGACCAAGGCGGAGACTCCTCATATCCAAGTGGTGATGATTCAGTTGAAGAACAAAGCAATGAAGGTTTGACTTTGAATATTCCAATAGCTCTTGAAAAAGGTAAACGAACTTTGTCAATTATCCTATTTCTCAATTTTTATCATATGATAAATTAGCCACAAACTATCAGAATTTTGTGCTAAATGTTGATTCTTATCAAGTGTGCATTAGATAAGATGAAATAAACTGAAATTACAAAATCAAAAGAGTACAATAAGATGGCTTTGGTGTTGTCGACATAGTGAGTGCCGCCACCACCTGCTCTTTCTTATTATTTGTCTTCCTTTAAAAAAGATTACAGCAGCTAGGGTTTCCACCCTTTAAATAGGGTATACAGAGGGATTAATTTACCTAATTGTTATTAATGAGGCTTATTTAAAGCTACCTTTAAAAATGTATTTAATTGAAATAAGATCGACATGAATAATAAATTGTTAAATGTCATCCACTTCCAAAAGCTTCAACACTCCCCCTCAAGTTGGGTGAAAGATAAATGTTACACCCAACTTGCTATATAATCTTCGTAACAAATTCCTATTAAGAGCCTTAGTTAACATGTTTGCACATTGATTATCTGACTTCAAATGTTCAAACTGAAATTTTTTAGTCTGTATGCAGTCTCGTATGAAGTGACAATCAATTTCAATGTGTTTCGTTCTTTCATGATATACCGAATTAGAAGCTATTTGTATTGTTGTTTTAATGTCATAAAATATAGGAATAGAATTATCTGATAATAGACCGATTTCCATCACAAAGAGAGCTCAACTATTTCTCTTCACATATTCTTGATGCAATTGCTCTATATTCTGCTTTCGCTATTGACCTTGTCACAACAGATTGCTTCTTACTTTTCCATGACACTATGTTACCTCCAACAAGTGTTATATATCTCGTAGTTGATTTTCTATCTTCTATAGAGCCTGCCCAATCAGCATTTGTACAAACTTCAATTTCTGTGTGACCATTAGCCTTTATATTATTCCACACAACAGATTGCTTCTTACTTTTTTTAGGAAACTAGGTTGCTTCCAATGAGTACACAATACCCGAAGTGGATGGAAATACATCAATAGGAGAACTTGCCCGTTGAAACATTTGAGTATCCAACAACTGAAAAGATGTCCTTTATCTTCGCTAGACAAGGCCCTCTTTCGGGAGCTACTTTAATATACTTTAGGATGTGAATCACTCGCATCCCAATGTGCATCACAAGGTGAATTTAGAAACTAACACCACACTAACCCTCAAAGGAGATGTCGGGACTGGTAGCAGGTGGTGGCATTCGAGCTTTTCCAACTAACCTTCGTATCTTCCTCGGATGGCCGAGAATGGCTCTGATTTGGTAGAAGTTTAGCATTCGGATTCATAGGAGCGTCAACGGAGCTTTGCATTCAACATACCTATTTCTCAAAAATGTCCATGGCATGTACTTCTTCGTGAGTACTATACCACCATGGTGGCTTGTGCCACCTACATTCCCAAGTATCGAAGTACGCCGAAGATAAGATCTTTGGCCCGAAAATGATGACCAAGATATTGTTTTACTCGAATTATGCCATGGTGATCATTGCCAGATGAGTAACAATGTCGTCGGCATTACACAATTAAATAAATACACCCTTGGGCTGAATGGCAATAGAGGCAGAGTGGTCATCCTCACTACGTGTCATACCAAACCGCTTGCAACTAAACTACGGTATTAAATGGGCCCGAACCAAGCCCTGAGAGAGTGTTTAAGGCCATACAAAGATTTGTAGAAGACAACAAACTAATCCAAAAGACTCCCCACGGAGCAACAATGCTTTGGTGGTTGGTCCATGTAAACCTCTTCTTTCTAGATCACCATGGAGAAAAGCATTCTTGATGTCCAACAAAGCGATGAAAGTACGGACCCAGGTGGCGAATAGCTTGACAAAAAAAAGTGGCTGAAACAGCCATCTTCGTCACGGGAGAGAAAGTGTCCCATAATCCAAACCAAAGAATTTGGGTATACCCTTTTGCCACTGCAACGAGCCTTGAGTGTCGATCAAGAGGAGGCATCGGGCCCCAACCTTGAATCAGATAAACCACCGAAGAATCTACAACAACGGACTTCCCAGGAGGAAGAGAACAAGTTCCCAAGTACCACTACTCTGAAATGCACACATCTCATCGCACATCATAGCTTGTCTCTGCCCGGGATTAGATAAAGCGTCACCTTTGAAAGAGTTAGGAATAGACACAAAGACAAGGAAGAAGAAAGACAAGTATAATGCGAAGAAGAGAGGCGATGATAACTCAAATTAACATAGTGAGAAAGGATTATGAGGTGGATCGTATACCTTTACAAGTATGGGAAGGTCGTATAGGTAGCTTTTCAAGGATGGTAGTGCCAGAGCAGAGTCCACAAAGGTCAAGTCTCGATGGCAAGGTGGCCTGACAGGGTTTGGTAAAGAAATTATGGCCGACGATGATAGACCTGGAAGGGACGAATAGTAGTGGACTGGTTTGCACCAAACATTAGGAGTCAGAGGTGTATGGAGCTCAATCTGGGATAAGAGGAAGAGGGATGGTAAGACCTCAAAGATACAATGATGTAAGTGGAAGGTCGAGACTCGGAAAGAAAGGAACAGACTCCCGAAAAAAGGTAACATCGATTGGACTAGATAAAGGGTAAGAGTCGAGAGGTGAAAACAACGATAACCTTTTGAGACCGAGTGTAACCAAGAAAAACACACTTAATAGATGGCGAAAAGCATTTATCAAGACCGGAGTGAGATTATGACACAAAATATTGACCCAAATATACGAGGTGGTAAAGGAATGTAATGGAGGGGTTAATGGGGATATAAAATAGAGTAAGGGACCCTGGTAATCAAGCATAGTAGAGGACGGCATACGCAGTTAATCCAATAGTGAGGTAATAGAGAATCCGCATTGCCCCAAAAAGCGAAAAGGAACGCGCCTACATGAAGTAAAAGGGTCTTAGTTGTTTCACTAGATGTCTTTTTTTGTTTAGCGACCCATTTTGTTGTGGGTATGGGCATAAGAGGTTTGGTGAAGAATACCATGAGAAGCCATAAAGGATTGAAAATGGTTGAGACAAAATTCACTGGCATTATCATTACATACGCAAAATACGTGAATAGGAACACCAAATTGAATTTTGATTTCATGATAAAAGTTTTGAAATATGGAAAACAACTCGATATGTTTTTCATTAAAAATAATCAAGTGCAGCCGAGAGTAATCATCAATGAAAGTAACAAATGAGTAATTCATACCTCTAACCAAGAAACTTATTGAAAGTAGATTCACAAGAAAATTAGGAATATATATATCACAAAATTAAGTTTAAGATTTTTCCCTTGAATTACACCCTTTCCTTCTATTGGAATCAAGGAATTGTTGGCCACCTTTACGTACTAAGGTGTTGGAGTAACTTCATATTTTATGAAGTTAGATTTATCTCCTACCATATGATCGGTAGCCCTAGAGTCAATTACCCAATAATTTGAACATGTGGAATTTTTACAAGAGAAGTTACCACTGATACTGTAGGAAGTCGAAGAACTTAATTGAGTCTTTGAAGTAGATGTTGAAGGTTGATCGAGCAGTCGTGTTTCAATTTTTGCAAGTTGCTTCTTCAACTCTATCATTTCATCAATAGGATTTAGTTCAGTTCTTTTTTATGAAGTAGAAGCCACATGGCTGCCATAGTCTTTATATTATAAGTTTTTTAATAATTTTACAGCAATGTTCCGTCTGTATCTCCTTTTCCCATAATGAATA
This sequence comes from Brasenia schreberi, assembly GCA_036023115.1. Taxonomy (NCBI): domain Eukaryota; kingdom Viridiplantae; phylum Streptophyta; class Magnoliopsida; order Nymphaeales; family Cabombaceae; genus Brasenia; species Brasenia schreberi. Next base: position 8,951,925 of record JAYKKT010000079.1, on the reverse strand, counting down.
CACTCTAGCTTATTCTTATCTTCATAATTGTGAAATATTCCTCTTCCTCAGCCTTTGACAGAATATCTTCCTCTCTGATAATTTATTTGACCTCTACCAGCGAATGCAGATTTCTCGGCTTGTATCTGTTCTCTTTTCTCTAAAGTTTTTTTATCTTCTTCTCTTAATAAGAGAGAATAAATTGTTCCTAGTGATGGCAGTTCTTCTTTACTTAGGATATTCAGCTTAATTGATTCATATTCAGATGAGATTCCCCAGAGTAGATCAAATACTTTTCGAATTTCACCATCTCTTGTTCCCTCCTTTACACAGTGGTTGCACTTATTTTCTACAATATATCTTTGTTCATTCCACAGTTCCCGTAGTTCTCCATAGGTTCCTTGCCGATATTTTCTAATTCTCTCTATTATCACATATTCTTTAGCAATATTCCTTTGTCTCAAATATGCATCCTCAACTGCATTCCAAATTTCTTCTGCTGACTTCATATACATAAATGTTTTGCTAATAGAAGGATTCATCGATTGATGGAGACACGAACTTACCAAGGCATCATCCTTTGACCATTTCTCAAACTCTACACTATCTTCATCTGGTTGAGTGATTTTATTTAATAATAGATAGTTTTCCTCAAGAATGTAAGACAAGTTCAATTGATCTTACCCATTCCTTATAATTTTTTCCTTCTAGCCGAATACTTATAATTTGAAATGGTTCCAGTTTTTTATCATTACCATATATGGCTGATTGCAGTTTCTCTTTCATCCTTCTTTCCATAGGTGGTTCTCCTCCTCCCTGGTGTTCAAGGCTCCCAAAAAAGTGCTCTACGGTGTCCGTACAAGCCTCCTAACTCAGATTGTGGTATATTTTAAGTGTTTTTCTGAATTTTTTTCTTTATATTTATTTGTTTTTTGTGTTATTTGCAATTTTCTTTTTTTGATTGACAAAATATGAAGTATTAAGTGTGTGGATATGATTTTTATTGCATTCATGAAGTGGGAGACACTCTATTTGAGTGTTATGTGAAGATTGGTGACTAATGAAGTGTTTTTATTTTCAGGTTTTTAATTGAATTAAAGTGCTCAATTGAGATGACAGGAAGGGGTGTTAGAGACTCCCATTCTCGATGTGATGATCCGGCATGGTAGTAGGGTATACCAGTTAAGGGTTCCAGATTATGTTTGTTTTGTAAGAAGGTGGTTAGTGGTTGAATTTCATGATTGAAACACCACCTAGTAGGAACTAGGAAAGAAGTTTTGTACAGGCAAAGTTAGAAGTTTGTCGGAAGGCATTAAATGACAATGTCTTCAGATGATTAAGAGTATATAAGAGAGGAGACAACAATATGATGATTTAGAGATGTTTGAGGAAGATGATGATGCTATTGGATTCACTGATAGTATTCCTTCATATGCCTGAACGAAGATTGGTAGTAGTAGTTCTCGGCCACCAAACAGGGTAAAAAGGATTGCTGAAGATTTTGCAAGTGGAAGTGGTAGAAGAGGAAGCTCAAGGAGTAGAGGAAGAGTTGATTCTAGCATACATTCATTTTTTCCTCCTACCACTATACCTGGTGCTCAACCTGGAATTCGTCATACTATGACTTCAGAACAACTGCATGATCAGGCAGACCTTGTAGTGGGCAGATGGTTTTATGATGCATGCATTCCATTTAATGCAGCAAATAGTTTTTATTTTCAAGCAATGGCATATGCAATTGCTAATATTGACCCAAGATACAAGATGCCCTCTTATCAAAAGTTGAGAGGAAAGATCTTAGATAAGACCATCATTGAAGTGCAAGAATATTGTTCAACTTTGAGAGAGTCATGTAAGGAGACAGGATGCACTATCATAGCAGACGGATGGACAGATTGGCGAGGAAGGACCTTGCTAAACTTTCTTTTCTATTGTCTTAAAGGACTTATGTTTTTTAAATCTCTAGACATGTCAGAGGAAAGGCACACTGCAGAGATCTTAAGGCAAGAGTTTGATAAGGTGATATGCGAGGTTGGGCTAGAGAATGTAGTCCAATTGATTATAAATAATTCAGTTAACTATAAAGAAATTGGGGAGTTAGCAGATACTTATGGGACTTTCTATTGGACACCATGCGCAACCCATTGTTTAGATCTCATCCTTGAAGATATTGGTGAGATGGATGAGATAAAGGCAACAACTAAGTGTTGCCAAGATATCACCAAATTTATCTACAACCATGCTTTTGTATTGTGTATGATGAGGAGATATACAAATGGTGCAGAGCTTCTTCGTATAACTGCAACTCGGTTTGCAACTAATTTCTTATTTGTCCAGAGTATTGTGAGACAGAAGCAAGCCTTGAAGAGAATGTTCTTCTCAGATGAGTGACAATAATTTGCTGAGTTACCTCAAAATAGAAGAAACAGAAAGTTAAATAAGATTTCAAAGACAATCTTCAGGAATACATTTTGGAATGCATGTGTTAGACTGTTGAGGATTACATGTCCTTTAGTAAAAGTTTTGAGATTGGCTGATAGTTAGGAGAAACCATCTGTGGGCTACCTTTATAAAGTCATAGATAGGGCAAAAGAAGCTATTAGAAATAATGTTAGTGGAAAAAAGAGAGATTATGTGCCCGTGTGGAAAATTATAGATAATAGATAGAACAATCAATTGCATCAGCCTATTCATGCAGCAGCATATTATCTAAACCCAACATTCAGGTACTCAGCAAGCTACAAAAGGGATGGTGAGGTTAATCGAGGCATCATTGATTGTATAGATAGATTAGTCCCTGATGAGAGCAGAGCAGATGTTATACATCGAGAGATAGAGATCTATGATAATGATCTTAACTTAATGGGTTTACCTGTAGCAATTCGCAACCGCACTAATATGCACCTAGGTAAATTGTTTATCTTTGTATTTAAGTTTCTTACATCTTATATTATTGTGGATTAAGTCTTTAATGCTTGCCTTTTTCTACACATGTTTGGTGAAATAAGTTTGAAAGTGATTTCCCAAACCTTAGAGATTTTGTAGTAAGAATTATGAGTCAAACCTTTAATGCAACGGGTTGTGAAAGGAATTGGAGTGTCTTTGAACACGTTCATACAAAAAATCGCAACATGTTGGAACATAAGTGGCTTAATGACTTAGTTTTCATTCGTTGTAACATGCGGCTTCGCAAAAGGTAATCTTGTATTAGTTAGTACTTAAAGATTCAATTCAATATATTGTTTGACTTCAATTGTTAATATTATTTACTAATTACTTATCTTTCTTTCTTGTAGGCAACTAAAAAAGGCAAATAGAGAATAAAGCCAATTTGATTCAACAAGTTTGGATAATTTTGATATATTAGAAGATTGGATTATAGAAGATAGCGAAGAAAATTCCCTCCTAACTAAAGAAGACATTAAATGTATTAATTTGGAAGGAGCGCAACAACATTATCAAGGAGATGAAGATTTTGACTTTGAAGTAGGAGGTGGTGATGAGGATCTTCAGCAAGAAGAAGATGAAGATTATTTAGTTGATGATCTTGATTACAATATGTAAATATATTTCATTTTTTGCTTCAAAATATGTAAAAAAAATTCAATTGTTTAATGGTGAATGATCAAATCATCAATATGTACCAAATTTTGTATTATATGAATTCTTTGCAATTACCATATTTTTATAAATTTTTTCTAATTATTTTCTGATTTTTAATAATTTTTTCTGATTTTTTTATATTTTATCTATTTTTTAATATTAAAGTACGATACGCTCGTATCGTAGAGCAAAATGATACACGATACGATACGCGTCGAACAACACTGGTCAAGACTGAATTAAAACTGAATCAATACTTAACAGAATGTTAAATAGTGCCCAAATCATCGGATGTTTATGAAGATGCAGATCTACACAAAGTCACGAGAGAAATGTCAACTTGTCACAAATTGTTGATGACGATTGTCTATCAACAGTTTACCAGTGCAGATCCTTAAACGTCTTCACCAATCACCGTTATTTCTTTCAATATAGCTTTGATACGATATGCATTAGATAAGATGGAATAAACTCAAATTACATAATCAAAAGAGTACGATAAGAGGGTTGTGGTGTAGTCGACAGACTGAGTGTTGCCGCCACCTGCTCTTTCTTATTATTTGTCTTCCTTCAAACAAGATTACAACAGCTAGGGTTTTCACCCTTTAAATAAGGTATATAGAGAGATTAATTTACCTAATTGTCATTAATAAGGCTTGTTTAAAGCTACCTTTAAAAGTTAAAAAATATTTAATTAAAATAAGAAAGATAGGAATAATAGTGTTAAATGTCGTCCACTTCTAAAAGCTCCAACATCAAGTACCTAAAGATTTTGCTAAAGTTTCACACCATGAATATTGGATTAAGGCTATTCAATAAAAATTACAATCAATGCAAACAAAAAAGGTATGTTGATTAAAAAAGGTAATTTACGGACTAAAACAGTTCACTAGAGCTTCGTTTGAAAAGTTTAGTACATCAACTTGGGATATAAAAGGAGTGTATGCGATCATCCATTGTTTCTTAAGAAAGGTGAGAAACTAACGATACAACAACTACTAAGCCTTTTCCCATACCAGACGGGGTCAGCTACATGGATTCTTTGTTTCCACATATCCCTATCGTGTGCCATGTTAGCAGTTAACTCCCAATAAGCTAGATCATTCTTTATCGTTTCTTTCCAACACTTTTGTGGTCGTCCTTTACCTCTTTTAATACTTTCCAAATTTTGTTTTTCTAACCTTCTTACAAGTTCTTCTTTTGATCTTCTTTCTATATGTCCAAACCATCTTAAACGATGTTCTCTCATTTTATCCTCTATTAGTGTCACTCTTAATTTGTTTCTAATAACCTCATTATGTATACGGTCTTTTCTTGTATGACCACTCATCCATCTCAACATCTTCATTTCTGTCACAGACATCTTTTGTACATGTTGATGATTAACTGACCAACACTCAAAACCATAAATCATGGCAGGCCTAATTGTTGCTCTATAATATTTACCTTTTAATTTTAATGGTATCTTCTTATCACAAAGAATACTTGATGCTTCTCTTCATTTTAACCAACCAGCATTAATTCTATGTGTAACATCTCCATCAATTCTTCCTATCACTCTGAAAAATTGACCCTAGGTATTTAAAACTTTCCTTTTGGGGAATGCAATGTGTGCCAATTTTAATTTTTATGTCCTCTGAAGTAACCAAATGATCAAACTTACATTCCATATATTCTGTCTTTGTTCTACTAAGTCAGAGGCCTTTGCTTTCTAATGTTTCTCTCCATAATTCCAATTTTCTATTAACTTTTTCCTTAGACTCCTCCACTAATACAATGTCATCTGCAAATAACATACACCAAGGTACTTCATCTTGAATATATTTTGTTAACTCATCAATCACCGTTATAAATAAGTATGGACTTAAAGTTATCCTTGATGTAACCCAATATTAACTTCAAATAAGTCTGTCGTTCCTTCATGAATCCTCATACATGTTTTTGCACCATCATACATGTCTCTTATAAGGTTAATATATGTCAATGGGATACCTCTTTTTTCCAAAGTTCTCTAAAAAACCTCCCTCGGTACTCTATCATAAGCTTTTTCTAAATCAATAAATATCATGTGAAGGTCTTTCTTTTTTGCTCTAAAATTTTCCATAAGACGGCTCAAAAGGTGAAAATCTTCAATAGTAGATTTGCCTGTCATGAATCCAAATTGGTTCTCTGTTTTACTTGATACTTGTCTTAACCTACGTTCGATAATTCTTTCTCACAATTTCATAGTATAGCTCATTAACTTGATACCTCGATAATTCGCACAATTTTGAATGTCTCCCTTGTTATATATGGGTATAAGTGTACTTGCTCTCCATTCCTTGGCATCTTTTGGTTTTTCCATATTTCATTAAATAGTCTTGTGAGCCAAGTGATTCCTGTTTCTCCTAGTATTTTCCAAACTTCTATAGGAATATTGTTTGGTCCTACTGATTTACCACCCTTCATATGTTTAAGAGCCTCTTTGACTTCAATCTTTTGAATACGTCGGTAGAAATTGTGGTTTATACACTTTTCTTACTTAGCTAAATCTCCTAAACTAATACTAACATCTTTATTTTCATTAAAAAGATTATAAAAATAGTTTTTCCATCTATTTCTTATATCATCATTTGCCACTAGAATTTTTTCATCCTCGTCTTTTATGTATCTAACATAATTAAGATCTTTAGTTTTCTTATCTCTAGCCCTAGCTATCCTAAAAATATCTCTTTCACCCTCTTTTCAGTTGAGTTTTTTTATATAAGTCCTCCCAAATCTTAGGTTTTGCTTCACTAACGGTTTTTTTCGCTTCCTTCTTTGCTTTCTTATAAGCTTATAAAGTTTCACTAGTTTTCTTAGAATAATGTAATTTTTAACATGCCCTCTTTGCCTTGATTTTATTTTGTACTACTTCACTCCACCACCAAGCTTCTTTTTGTGCCGGTACACCTCCCTTAGATACCCCTAACACATCTTTTGTCACTTTCCTAATATATGCATAGCCATATTATTCCACATATCACAGGGTGTGCCAACATAATTCCAAACATCTCCTTGAAGGACTTTCTGTTTAAATATATCTTCTTTCTCGCTTTTGAGGTTCCATCATTTAGTCCGAATAGCTCAATGCACTCTTTTCTTCTTTGTCCACTTTTTTATTTGTAAATCCATAACTAAAAGTCGATGTTGGGTGGTTAAGCTTTCTCCTGGAATTACCTTACAATCTTTACAACACACTCTATCTTTTTTTCTACAAATAAAGTAATCAATTTATGTTTGTGATAAGCCACTCTTATTAGTAATTAAATGTTCATCACGTTTTTTGAAGATTGTATTGACTATAAAGAGATCAAATGCCATAGCAAAATTTAAAATCCCCTACCTTCCTCGTTTATATCCCCAAAACCAAAGTTTTCATGAATCCCTTGATATCCTAATGCCTCTTTACCGATATGTCCATTTAAATCTCCTCCTAAACAAATCATCTCCCTTTGTGGAATCTTTTGAAACACCTTATCTAACTCTTCCCAAAAAACTGTCTTTATACTATTTTTTAGTCCTACTTGGGGTGTGTAAGCACAAACTATATTCAAAACCTTTGTTCCTAACACTAATTTCAACGTCATGATTTGGTCACCATATCGTTCTATGTCTACTACACTCTCCTTTAAATCTTTATTTATGATAACACCATCTCCGTTTTGAGCCTCTTCTTTACCTCAATACCATAATTTACAGCCTTTATCCTCTATCTCCTTTGCTTTTTCTCCAATCCATTTTGTCTCTTGTAAACATAGAATATGAATCTTTCTCCGAATCATAGTATCTACCACCTCCATTAGCTTACCGGATAATGTTCCGATATTCCAAAACCAATACGAATCTTATTATCTAGGACTAGCTTCCTTACCCCCCGCATCCGTCCATAATCAAAATGGGGAGACCCTCTCTGAAAATTTTTCACTACATTCGGGTGACAATGTAGCGGGACTAACTTCTTTACCTACACCCGTCCATGATATGGGAACCCTCTCTGCAATTGATTCACTACATTTGGGGAAAAATGTAGTGGCCCTTGCTTCCTTCTTACTACATTCGGGCTCTGCTGCACGTTGTTAGGCGGGGACGCCCCAAAGCAATGCTCATAATTTTTTTAATCCATGTTATAAAAATCCGATAAAGTTTTATGTTAGCAGTCGGAAGCCTAACACAACGCTCCTCCTTTATCCGGGCTTGGGACCGGCAATGCAAGTGTGATCCTTACATGGGCGGAGTTAAAGGTGAGAAACTAACGATACTGCTAGTATATATTGATGATATAATTGTGACAGGTGTTGATTCGGAAGAAATTCAAACACTAATGCAGGAATTACATAGGATATTTGATATCAAAGATCTTGAGAAGCTGCATTATTTTCTCGATATTGAAGTAGCATATTCGGGTACTAATATCTTTCTAAATCAAAGAAAGTATACCTTGGATTTATTGCGAGATACAAAGATTCAAGAGTGTAAACCCCTACATACTCCAATGGATGTATATCACAAGTTAAGAGTGGATGATGGTAGTGATAAAGTGGATGTGATCATATATCAAACAATAATTGGAAAGTTAATTTACCTCACTATTACTCGACCAGATATAACCTATGCAGTGAGCATTGTAAGCCGATTTATGCAATCCCCATCCAAGCATCATATGGATGTTGTTTATCATATTTTAAAGTATCTTAAGGTTACACCTAGACATGAAGTGTTGTATATGGCCAATGGTAAGAATAAAATCGAAGTATACACACACATAAATTGGGCAGGATCTATAGATGATAGGAAGTTAACTTCTGGTTATGTGACATTAGTTGGAGGTAATATCGTATTTTGAAAAAGTAAGAAGCAATTAGTTATAGCCAGATCAACAACCAAAGCTGAGTATAGGACTATTGCATCTAAGATATGTGAAGAAAAGTGGATTTGTTCTCTATTAATGAAAATCGAACTATCTATGGAGGGTCTGATTCCTCTCTACTATGACAGCAAAGCAACCATTCAAATTTCATCAAATCCTATGTATCACAAGAGAACTAAGCATATAGAAATTGACTGTCACTTTATACAAGATAGTGTGTGCTCCAAGGAATTTGAACTTGAACATGTAAAAATAGATAATCAGTGTGCAAACATGTTAACTAAAGCTCTCAACAAAAATCTTTCGCAAAAACTATGTAGCAAGTTGGGTGTGATTTCTATCTTTCGCCCAACTTAAGGGGGAGTGTTAAGAAGAGTGTTAAGATAGTATCAAGACAGCTTTTTGGGAAGAGTTAGATAAGGTGATTCAAAAGATTTCACGAAGGGAGATGATTTGTTTAGGAGGAAACTTAAATGAACATGTCAGTAAAGAGGCATTAGGATATCAAGGTATTCATGGAAACTTTGGTTTTGGGGATATAAATGAGGAAGGTAGGGAGATTTTAAATTTTGCTACGGCATTTGATCTCTTTATAGTCAATATAATCTTCAAAAAACGAGATGAACATTTAATTACTTATAAGAGTGGCTTATCACAAAAACAAATTCATTACTCTATTTGTAAAAAAAGATAGAACGTATTGTATTGATTGCAAGGTAATTCCACGAGAAAGTTTAACCACCCAACATTGACTTTTAGTTATAAATTTATACAACAACAACAACAACAACAACTAAGCCTTTTCCCATTCTAGACGGGGTCGGCTACATGGATTCTTTGTTTCCACAGATCTCTATCGTGTGCCATGTTAGCAGTTAACTCCCAATAAACTAGATCATTCTTTATTGTTTCTTTCCAACACTTTTGTGGTCGTCCTCTACCTCTTTTAATACTTTCCAAATTTAGTTTTTCTAACCTTCTTACAGGTTCTTCTTTTGATCTTCTTTCTATATGTCCAAACCATCTTAAACGATGTTCTCTCATTTTATCCTCTATTGGTGCCACTCCTAATTTGTTTCTAATAACCTCATTATGTATACGGTCTTTTCTTGTATGACCACTCATCCATCTCAACATCTTCATTTCTGTCACAGACATCTTTTGTACATGTTGATGATTAAGTGCCCAACACTCAGAACCATAAAACATGGCAGGCCTAACTGCTGCTCTATAATATTTACCTTTTAATTTTAATGGTATCTTCTTATCACAAAGAATACCTGATGCTCCTCTCCATTTTAACCAACCAGCATTAATTCTATGTGTAACATCTTCATCAATTCTTCCATCACTTTGAAAAATTGACCCTAGGTATTTAAAACTTTCCTTTTGGGGAATGCAATGTGTGCCAATTTTAATTTCTATGTCCTCTGAAGTAGCCAAATGATCAAACTTACATTCCATATATTTTGTCTTTGTTCTACTAAGTCGGAGGCCTTTGTTTTCTAATGTTTCTCTCCATAGTTCCAATTTTCTATTAACTTTTTCCTTAGACTCCTCCACTAATACAATGTCATCTGCAAATAACATACACCAAGGTACTTCATCTTGAATATGTTTTGTTAACTCATCCATCACCATTATAAATAAGTATGGACTTAAAGTTGATCCTTGATGTAACCCAATATTAACTTCAAAGAAGTCTGTCGTTCCTTCATGAGTCCTCACACATGTTTTTGCACCATCATACATGTCTCTTATAAGGTTAATATATGTCAATGGGATACCTCTTTTTTCCAAAGTTCTCCAAAGAACCTCCCTCGGTACCCTATCATAAGCTTTTTCTAGATCAATAAATATCATGTGAAGGTCTTTCTTTTTTGCTCTAAAATGTTCCATAAGACGTCTCAAAAGGTGAATCGCTTCAATAGTAGATCTACCTAGCATAAATCCAAATTGGTTCTCTGTTGTACTTGATACTTGTCTTAACCTACGTTCGATAATTCTTTCCCATAATTTCATAGTATGACTCATTAACTTGATACCTCGATAATTCGCACAATTTTGAATGTCTCCCTTGTTCTTATATACGGGTATAAGTGTACTTGCTCTCCATTCCTCGGGCATCTTTTGATTTTTCCATATTTCATTAAATAGTCTTGTGAGCCAAGTGATTCCTATTTCTCCTAGTATTTTCCAAACTTCTATAGGAATATTATCTGGTCCTACCGATTTACCACTCTTCATATGTTTAAGAGCCTCTTTGACTTCATTCTTTTGAATACGTCGGTAGAAATTGTGGTTTATATACTTTTCTGACTTGGCTAAATCTCCTAAACTAATACTAACATCTTTATTTTCATTAAAAAGATTATAAAAATAGTTTTTCCATCTATTTCTTATATCATCATTTGCCACTAGAATTTTTTCATCCTCGTCTTTAATGCATCTAACATAATTAAGATCTTTAGTTTTCTTATCTCTAGCCCTAGCTATCCTAAAAATATCTCTTTCACCCTCTTTTGAGTTGAGTTTTTTATATAAGTCCTCCCAAATCTTAGCTTTTGCTTCACTAACGGCCTTTTTTGCTTCCTTCTTTGCTTTCTTATAAGCTTCTAAAGTTTCACTAGTTTTCTTAGCTTAATGTAATTTGTAACATGCCCTCTTTGCCTTGATTTTGTTTTGTACTACTTCACTCCACCACCAAGCTTCTTTTTGTGCCGGTACACCTCCCTTAGATACCCCTAACACATCTTTCGCCACTTTCCTAATATGTATAGCCATATTGTTCCACATATCAGAGGGTGTGCCAACATAATTCCAAACATCTCCTTGAAGGACTTTTTGTTTAAATATATCTTCTTTCTCGCTTTTGAGGTTCCACCATTTAGTCCGAATAGCTCGATGCACTCTTTTCTTCTTTGTCCATTTTTTTATTTGTAAATCCATAACTAAAAGTCGATGTTGGGTGCTTAAGCTTTCTCCTGGAATTACCTTACAATCTTTACAAGACGCTCTATCTTTTTTTCTACAAATAAAGTAATCAATTTGTGTTTGTGATAAGCCACTCTTATAAGTAATTAAATGTTCATCTCGTTTTTTGAAGATTGTATTGACTATAAAGAGATCAAATGCCATAGCAAAATTTAAAATCTCCCTACCTTCCTCGTTTATATCCCCATAACCAAAGTTTCCATGAATCCCTTGATATCCTAATGCCTCTTTACCGACATGTCCATTTAAATCTCCTCCTAAACAAATCATCTCCCTTTGTGGAATCTTTTGAAACACCTTATCTAACTCTTCCCAAAAAACTGTCTTTATACTATCTTCTAGTCCTACTTGGGGTGCGTAAGCACAAACTATATTCAAAACCTCTACTCCTAACACTAATTTCAACGTCATGATTCGGTCACCATATCGTTGTATGTCTACTACACTCTCCTTTAAATCTTTATTTATGATAATACCAACTCCGTTTCGGGCCTTTTCTTTACCTGAGTACCATAATTTAAAACCTGTATCCTCTATCTCCTTTGCTTTTTCTCCAACCCATTTTGTCTCTTGTAAACATAGAATATGAATCTTTCTCCGAATCATAGTATCTACCACCTCCATTAGCTTACCCGATAATGTTCCGATATTCCAAGAACCAATACGAATCTTATTATCTAGGACTAGCTTCCTTACCCCCCGTATCCGTCCATAATCAAAATGCGGAGACCCTCTCTGAAAATTTTTCACTACATTCGGGCGGCAATGTAGCGGGACTAACTTCTTTACCCACACCCGTCCATGATGTGGAAACCCTCTCTGCAATTGATTCACTACATTCGGGCGAAAATGTAGTGGCCCTTGCTTACTTCTTACTGCATTCGGGCTCTGCAGCACGTCGCTAGGCGGGGACGCCCCAAAGCAATGCTCATAATTTTTGTAATCCATGTTGTAGAAATCTGACGAAGTTTTACGCTGGCTGTCGGAAGCCTAACACAACCCTCCTCCTTTATCCGGGCTTGGGACCGGCAATGCAAGGGTGATCCCTTACATGGGCGGAGTTTTTTAGTTATAAATTTATAAATAAAAAATAGAAAAAGAAGAAAAGAGTGCATCGAGCTATTCGAACTAAATGGTGGAACCTCAAAAGCGAGAAAGAAGATATATTTAAATAGAAAGTTTTAAAGAGATGTTTGGAATTATGTTGGTACACCTTGTGATATGTGGAATAATATGACTATACATATTAGAAAAGTGGCGAAAGATGTGTTAGGTGTATCTAAGGGAGGTGTATCGGCACAAAAAGAAGCTTGGTAGTGGAGTAAAGTAGTGCAAAATAAAATAAGGCAAACAGGGCATGTTATAAATTACATTATGCTAAGAAAACTAGTGAAACTTTAGAGGCTTATAAGAAAGCAAAGAAGGAAATGAAAAAGACCGTGAGTGAAGTAAAAGCTAAAATTTAGGAGGATTTATATAAAAAACTCAACTCAAAAGAGGGTGAAAGAGATATTTTTAGGATAGCTATATTGAAGAATATGTGTTTTACAATCAGTTTTAGTAAGGTTGATGTTTTAGGATAGTAAATTTGATGTTTTATGTATTATTGTAATTGTCCGAAGTCGTAAAGGCATTTTGGTAATTTTTTATACTAAAGGTATTTTGGTCATTTTACATTTTACAGCTCCTTATATAAGGGCTAATAGGTTGAATTAGGGTTAAGGGTATGAGATTAAGAAAGAAAGAGAGAGGGGGGCAGCCTCCATTGGAGGTCCGCTCCCTCCTCTGATCTCCATCCTTTTTCTCTTTATCTTGTGTTCATGTTTTCTATTATTGATTATCCGCTACGCAACCACGTTTTTCAACATGGTATCAGAGTCATCGATCGTTTGGAGTAGCAAGGAGGGCGAGTTGCAATAAAAAAGAAAAAGATGGAAGATGGTTGGATTTCTCTTGGAGGCATTCTTCTTTGCATTACAGGTACGGAGGCAATGTTTGCAGACCTTGGACATTTCACTGCAACTTCTATAAGGGTCACATTTGTTGGAGTCATATACCCATGTTTAGTACCTCAGTACATGGGGCAGGCTGCTTACGTGTCTAAGAACCTTACTGCTATACCAACAAGTTTCTACTAGTCCATTCCAGAGACTGTCTTTTGGCCCGTCTTTGTGATCGCCACACTTGCTTCTATTATTGCAAGCCAGGCAGTGATCTCTGCTACATTCTCAATCATTATGCAGTGCCAAGCCTTTGGTTGCTTTCCGAGGGTGAAGGTTGTCCACACTTCAAGATGGATATTTGGGCAAATTTATATTCCAAAAATAAACTGGATTCTCATGGTCCTTTGTGTAGCTCTTACGATTCTTTTCCAGGATACCACGTTGATTGGAAATGCCTACGGAATCGCTTTCATATGCGTGATGTTTGTTGCAACGTGGCTCATGGCTCTTGTTATAATGTTCGTATGGCAAAGGAGTGTTTTTCTGTCCTTGATATTTCTTCGCTTTTTCGAATCAATTGAAGTCGTTTACTTGTCAACTCTTAAGGGCATGATGAAGACAGTAAAGATAGAAGATGTCAATAGCGTACAAGATGAAACGATGGATAGAAGATGTCGATAGCGTGCAAGATGAAATGATGCAGTATCTGTTTGATGAAATGTTTCACAGAAACTTCAACTCTACAGGACAACTGTTCGATAAAATGTTTAAAAGAAATATGCACATGCACATCAAGTATTTGATGAAATGCCTAAGAGAGATGTTTACTTTCATATAAGTGTTTGCTAAAATGCTGAGAAAAACTTTGAAGTAGTAGTGATGATTTCTTCATTGGAAAAACAACTGAATGAAAATAGAAGGAAAGATGGAATGCAGAAAATCAGTCTTGTTTCACTACATATGCATGAAAAATCAAATCATAGAAGAGGTTAGAGGAATTTGATGGTATGGAATGTAGCAATATCACCAAGAAGCATGAAAGTTAAAACCTTGAGTTGCTGAAGTAAACAGCTAGGAGGGCTGAAAAAGCGGTTCTAGTCACCATGTGAAGGGGTGCAGACCGACTAGTATAAGCAGATGACTGTATTCTGTTATTTGAGTTGTAGAGAGAGGGCACCCAACCAACACACCGGCTGCAGTCCCCATATGAAGGGGCGTAGGAAAAGCCATGTGAAGTGTGTATGGTGGAGTAGTACCTCCAATCACAAAATATCAGCTTTCTCAAGTGTAGAAGAAACATGGCTTTTAAGTGTAGATGCTGAATCACTTTATAGAGAAGAAGAAAGAGAGAGGGAGCAATCGACACCCATAGAAGGGTCGTGTGCTACCCATGTGTTCTTGATTGTTCAAGTCGTTTTACAGAAGCCTCGAAGAGATCGCTCGTGCACGTGTGGTGAAGAGGAACCAGTGTTTTGGCAAGTTTGGAGTTCGAAGTATCTCACTCCCAACTTGAGGGGGGTGTTAAAGAATATAAGTTTTAGAGTCGGTTTTAATAAGGTTGATGTTTTAGGATAGTAAATTTGATATTTAAGGCAGTGTTGTCTGACGCGTATCGTATCGTGTATCGCTGGGCTCCACGATACGGGCATATCGTATCGTATCATACTTTAATATTAAAATAATGCAAAAAATAATTTAAAAAAAAAAATCGAAAAAAATCAGGAAAAAATCAGGAAAAATCTGATAATTGCTTTAAATTCATATAATGTAAGTTTAGTACAGATTGAGCATTCAGCATTGAACAATTGCATCCAAATTTACATATTTTGAATCCAAAAAATAAAATACAGACATAGTTTACACTTTACAGTACACTACAGTTGCATATAATGTTACATTTTATAAATTGTAATCAGGATCATCAACTAAATAATTTTCATCTTCTCCTTGTTGCAGATCCTCATCATCATCAGCCACGCCCACACCTTCTTCAAAATCAAATTCTTATCTCCATAATGTTGTTGCGCTCCTTCCAAATTAATCCAGACAACGTCTTCTTCTGTTAGGAGTGCATTTTCTTCAGTGTCTTCCATAACCCAATCTTCTAATATATCAAAATTATCCAAACTTATTGGATCGAACTGACTTTCTTCTCTATTTACTTTTTTTAATTGCCTACGACACAAACAAAGATAAACAATTAGTAAGTAATATTAACAATTGAAAACTGAAGTTAAATAATATCGAATTGAAAATTTGAAAGTAATACAACATTACCTTTCATGAAGGCGCATGTTACAACGAATATAAACCAAATCAGTAAGCCTTTTGTGTTCCAACCTGTTGCGCTTTTTTGTATGGATGTGTTCAAAAACACTCCAATTTCTTTCACAACCTGTTGCACTACAGGTTTGGCTTAAAACTCTAACTGCAAAATCTCTAAGGTTTGGACAATCACTTCCAAACCTGTTCCACCAAACATCTGTAAAAAAAATATAAACATTAGAGACATAATAATCCACAGTAATGTAAGATGCAACTTAAATATGAAAATAAACAATGTACCTGGACGCATCGTAGAGCGGTTGCGAATTGCAACAGGCAAACCCATCAAGTGAAGAGCATTATCATATATCTCCATCTCTCGATGTATCGCATCTACTATGCTCTCATCAGGGACTAATCTGTCGATGCATTCAATGATTCCTCGATTAATCTCACCGTCCCTTTTGAAGGTTGTTGAGTACCTCAATGATGGGTTTAGAAAGTAAGCTATTGCATGAATAGGCTGATGCAATTGTTTATTCCATCTACTATCAATTATTTTCCACACGGGCACATAATCTATTTTTTTTCCATTAAAGTTATTTCTGATTGCTTCTTTTGCCCTGTCCGTCTTCATAAAGGTAGCCCATAGATGGTTTCTCCTCGCTGTCAGCCAATCTCAAAACTTTCACTAAAGTACAAGTAATTTTCAATAATCTGATACATGCATTCCAAAATGAACTTCTAAAAACCGTTTCTGCAATCTCATTTAACTTTCTGTTCCTTCTATTTTGTGGCAACTCTGCAAATTGTTGCCACTCATCTGAGGAGAACATTCTCTTTAAAGCTTGCTTCTGTCTCACAATACTTTGTACAGATAAGAAGTTTGTTGCGAACCGAGTTGCAGCTGTGCAAAGAAGCTCTGCACCTTCTGTATATCTCCTCATCATACATAAAACAAATGCATGGTTGTAAATAAATTTTGTAATATCTTGGCAACACTCAATTGCTGCCTTTATTTCATCCATCTCACCAATGTCCTCGAGGATGAGATCTAAACAATGGGCTGCACATGGTGTCTAGTAGAAAGTCCCATAAATATCAGCTAACTCCTTTCCAGCTGCTTTGTAGTTAGCTGCATTATCTGTAATCAATTGGACTACATTTTCTAGCCCAACCTCTTGTATAACCTTATCAAATTCCTCTCGTAGGATCTCTGCAGTGTGCCTCTCCTCTGACATATCTAGAGATCTCAAAAACATGAGTCCTTTAGGACAATATACAAGAAAGTTTAGCAATGTCCTTCCTCGCCTATCGGTTCATCCATCTGCCATGATAGTGCATCCTGTTTCCTTCCACGATTGTCTCAAAGTCGAACAATATTGTTGCACTTCAATCACGGTGTGATCTAATATCTTCCCTCTCAACTTCTGATAAGAGGGCATCCTGTATCCTGGACCAATGTTAGCAATTGCATCTGCCATTGCTTGAAAATGAAAACTGTTTGCTGCATTAAATGGAATGCATGCATCATAAAACCATCTGCCCACTGCAAGGTCTGCTTGATCGTGCAGTTGTTCTGAAGCCATAGCAGCACGAATTCCAGCTGAGCACCAGGTGTAGTGGAAGGAGGAAAGAACGAATGTATGCTAGAAGAAGAAGCTCTTCCTCTACTCCTTCCAGAACTTCCTCTTCTGCCACCTCCAAAGTCTTCAGCTGCAACCCTCTTTCCTTTGCTAGGTGTTCGCGAACTGCTACTACCAATATCTGTTCTAGCATCTAAAGGCAAACTATCAGTGAATCCAACTCCAGTGGCAGTAGCATCATCAGCTTCTTCACACATCTGGAAATCATCCTTTTGTTGTCTCCTTTCCTGTATGCTCTCAATCATCTGCAAGCATTGCCATTTAATACCTTCTGGCACACTTCTAACTCTGCCTGTGCATGGAGCAACTTCTTTCCTGGTTCCTGCTAGGTGGTGTTTGAACCTTGAAATTCCACCACTAACCACCTTTTCACAAAATAAACATCTGATTTTTAACCTTGAACCCTCAACTGGTATACCCCACTGCCATGCCGGATCATCAGACTTTGAATGAGAGTCTCTACCACCCCTTCCTGCCATCTCAATGGAGTACTTTAATTCAAACAAAAACCTGAAAATAAAAGCACTTCGTAAATCCCCCAATCTTCAAATAACACTCAAATCGAGTGTCTCCCACTTCATAAATGCAATAAAAATCGTATACACACACTTAATAACTTCATATTTTGTTATTAAAAAAAAAAAACCGAAATAACACAAAAAACAATAAATATAAAGGAAAAAAAGGAAAAAAACATTAAAAATAAATCTAAAGCCGAGTTTGGAGGCTTGGACGGACACCGTAGGGCACGATTTTAGAGCTTTGAACACCAAGGAGGCGAAAACCGACTCTTAGGGAGCTTCAAGAACCCAAAAGGAGAGAGGAAACCCGCGAAAAATCGTGGGTTTCTCTCGGGTCGGGACCAAGGGTCCCAGGGCGTATCGCCCGTATCGTACGATACGGGCGATACGCCCGCACCTGCGATACGGGGCCCTGTTTCGTATCGTGGTGGCCCACGATACGATACGTATCGCACTGTATCGTACGATACGGTGCGATACAGACAACACTGGTTTAAGGTATTATTGTAATTGTCCGAAGTCATAAGGATATTTTGGTAATTTTCTGTATTAAGGGTATTTTGGTCATTTTATATTTTACAGCTCCTTATATAAGGGTTGATAGGTTGTATTAGGGTTAAGGATATGAGATTAAGAAAGACAGAGAGAGAGAGAGGGGGGAGGCCTCCATTGGAGGACCGCTCCCTCCACCGATCTCCATGCTTTTTCTCGTTGTTTTCCATTATTGATTATCTACTGCACAACCACGTTTTCCAATAAGCTAGGGCTAAAGATAAGAAAACTAAAGATCTTAATTATGTTAGATGCAAGGACGGGGATGAAAAAATTCTAGTGGCAAATGATGATATAAGAAATAGATTGAAAAACTATTTTTATAAGCTTTTTAATGAAAACAAAGATGTTAGTATTAGCTTAAGAGAGTTAGCCAAATCAGAAAAGTATAAAACCACAATTTCTACCGACGTATTCAAAAGAATGAAGTCAAAGAGGCTCTTAAACATATGAAGGGTGGTAAATCGGTAGAACCATATAATATTCCTATAGAAGTTTTGGAAAATACTAAGAGAAATAGGAATCAATTGCTCACAAGACTATTTAATGAAATATGGAAAAACCAAAAGATGCTCGAGAAATGGAGAGCAAGTACACTTATACCCATATATAAGAACAAGGGAGACATTCAAAATTGTGCGAATTATCGAGGTATCAGTTAATGAGCCATACTATGAAATTGTGAGAAAGAATTATCGAACGTAGGTTAAGACAAGTATCAAGTATAAGAGAACCAATTTGGATTCATGTCGGGCAGATCTACTATTGAAGCGATTCACCATAACATTTTAGAGCAAAAAAGAAAGACCTTCACATAATATTTATTAATCTAGAAAAAACTTATGATAGAGTACCGAGGGAGGTTCTTTGGAGAACTTTGGAAAAAAGAGGTATCCCATTGACATATATTAACCTTATAAGAGACATGTATGATGGTGCAAAAACATGTATGAGGATTCATGAAGGAACGACCGACTTATTTGAAGTTAATATTGGGTTACATCAACGATAACTTTAAGTCCATACTTATTTATAATGGTGATTGATGAGTTAACAAAATATATTCAAGATGAAGTACCTTGGTGTATGTTATTTGCAGATGACATTGTATTAGTGGAGGAGTCTAAGGAAAAAGTTAATAGAAAATTGGAATTATGGAGAGAAACATTAGAAAGCAAAGGCCTCTGACTTAGTAGAACAAAGACAGAATATATGGAATGTAAGTTTGATCATTTGGTTACTTCAGAGGACATAAAAATTAAAATTGGCACACATTGCATTCCCCAAAAGGAAAGTTTTAAATACCTAGGGTCAATTTTTCAAAGTGATAGGAAGAATTGATAGAGATGTTACACATAGAATTAATGCTGGTTGGTTAAAATGAAGAGGAGCATCAAGTATTCTTTGTGATAAGAAGATATCATTAAAATTAAAAGGTAAATATTATAGAGCAGCAATTAGGCCTGCCATGTTTTATGGTTTTGAGTGTTGGTCAGTTAATCATCAACATGTACAAAAGATGTTTGTGACAGAAATGAAGATGTTGAGATGGATGAGTAGTCATATAAGAAAAGACCGTATACATAATGAGGTTATTAGAAACAAATTAAGAGTGGCACCAATAGAGGATAAAATGAGAGAACATCATTTAAGATGGTTTGGACATATAGAAAGAATATCAAAAGAAGAACCTGTAAGAAGGTTAGAAAAACTAAATTTGAAAAGTATTAAAAGAGGTAGAGGACGACCACAAAAGTGTTGGAAAGAAACAATAAAGAATGATATGGCTTATTGGGAGTTAACTACTAACATGACACACGATAGGGATATGTGGAAACAAAGAATCCATGTAGCTGACCCCGTCTAGTATGGGAAAAGGCTTAGTTGTTGTTGTTGAATGACATTGATGTAATTTCTTTTATTGATGTAATGCTGGTACTTAAGGGGAAACCCTACTAGCAAATCATGGAAAACTCTTAAGATTCATGGTAAGCCAAAGGGGCATAGAGGTCGACCCCTCTAAGTGTCGAGCCATCATAGACATGCCTCCACCCTCCAACTTGACCCAAATCCGAAGACACCAAGGTCGACTCCAAGCAATTATGAGATTTATCTCCAACCTTGCAACAAGATGTGAACCTTTCAATAGGCTTTTGAGAAAAGGGGTTAAATTTGAGTGGGATTCCGATTGCCAAAAAGCTTTTGAAAGATTGAAAACATATTTGGTAAATCCTTCGATTTTAAAACCTCCAAAGCAAGGAAAACCTTTATTGCTTTACATTTCCATTCATGTGAATGCATTGGGTGCTTTACTTGCTCAATATGAGGATGATAGTTGCGTAAATCTTTCGAAAACTTTTTGCAAAGATTCTATGTGTGTATATTGGGTTTTTTATTTTAGCAAAAGGTCATCCACATATATTTCCAAGAGCTCATGGATTTGAACATGGAAAGTAGTAGTCATGGCTCTTTGGTATGTGGCACCGGCATTTTTCAAACCAAAAAGCATAACCGTGTAACAATATGTGCCCCAAAGTGTAGTAAAAGCAGTTTTTGCCTGATCTTTTGGTGCTAGTTTGATTTGGTTATAACCAGAATAGTCATCCATGAAAGAAAACATTTCATAATTTGTAGTGTTATCCACTATCAAATCAATGTTTGGAAGAGGAAAATTATCTTTTGGAGTATGTTTGTTCAAATTTCTAAAATCAATGCAAGTACGAATTTTTCCATTGGATTTTTGAAGTACGACAATATTTGAAAGCCATTTGGAATAAGCAATGGATTTTATAAATCCGGCTTTTAAAAGATCTTCTAAACCCTCTTTTACTTGGGAGTGAACATCGGGATGGATTTTTCTAAGTTTTTGCTTCACGGGTTTTGCATGTAGTTATAAGGATAGATGATGTTCTACGATCCTAAGGTCTAAACCCGGCATGTCTTCATAGGTTTATGCAAATACATCTACATAGGATTTCAAAAATGCAATGAATGATGCTCTTTCATGCTCATGCAAACAAGTACCTATTTTGACACACTTTGGTTTGGACTCTCCCTATATTGATTTCTAGAAAATCCCCTCCTACGGAATTTGAAGGTTTTTCCAAGTCAAGGATTCTATGAAATTCGGGAAGCTCGAAGGCTTGATCTTCCTCATGGATGAGGGGATCTTCTTCCTTGCTTTGATCACTCTCAAGTGCTTTAATTTCTAGGAAAGTGTCCCAAAAGGACTATTTACACAAGACGATTTTGGTTTGAGTATATACACAGGCTTTGTAAAACTCGAAATTGGGTTTTGTACATGGTTTTGCAAATCAAGATCTTTGGGGTTTTATACGAGAGAAGAAAGAGTGGGTGCAGTAGGCGGCAGAATACCTAGCCCACTGCCCCACATTTCATCTTCCTTACATCATTTCTCTTGTTTTTCTGGTATTTGGTTATGAAATTGTGACACCCATCTAGCATAAGTCACAAACAAATCTCAATTATGTCACACAAACATCTCCAACAATGTTGACACAAGACAAGATGGACTTGCCGATTGCGTCAATAAAGGAAAAAAGGAAATATGTGTATCCAATTTGCAATTTCATTGATTATGAAAAAATTTCAGCAGAATATAAATTGTTTGTGGTAAATTTAGATGCATTAAATATACCAAAAACATGGAAAGATGCAAACTTATTTAAAGAATGATAGCTTGCTATGAAGGAAGAAATAAATGCATTGAATATTGTATAACTACCCAAAGGAAGAGAAGTGATAGGATGCAAATGAGTGCATATAGTGAAGTACAATGCATGTGGAGAAATTGATAGATACAAAGCAAGACTTATAACAAAAGAATATAGTCACTCCTATGGATCAACTATAATAAAACATTTGCTTCTCTAGCAAAGATGTCTTCCATACGAGTTCTTATTAGTTTGGCAATTAATAAAGGATGAAAAATGTGACAACTTGATATTAAGAATGTCTTTCTTTAAGGAGATTTCAATGAAGAGGTATACATGGAAATGCCATAGGGACTAAAGCATCATTATGAATCCGATAAATTGTGTATACTAAAGAAACAATTATATGGGATGAAACAATCACCACGAGCTTGGTTTGATAAGTTCAATGAAGGCATTATTGGACTGAGATACACTAGAAGTAAAAATAATCATACATTGTTCTTTAAAATGAGAAATGAAATATCTATACTAATCGTATATGTAGATGGTATTTTGTCAAAGTACTCTTTATGGCCTTGGTGTCTGATAGGCCCGATTACAAAAGTGTGTATTTTCACAAACAGAAAAATATACATATTTTAACACTAGTAGAGCTAGACTGTCTCAGTCACATCCGTACTGCAGACACCAGGATCTCTTAATAGAAGACCAGAGACATTAACATCTCGAATCGAAGGAACAATATGCCCCTCCAAACAAATAACTTGCAGAATAAGATCATATGCAAAAAACTACACTAAAATCATTATGCATAAATAACTTGAAAAGCTCAAGCCAAGGATGATCGCCCTTTCCTCAATTTCTATGATTGGACATTCTTTTATCTTTTCTCACTAAGAAGATCAAAGCCTGTTTAGTACCATAAAGTTCAATTTGGAGTTGAGTAAGAAGTCTCAAAAAATTTTGGTACCCCTGCAGCATTATGAACCTTTAAGAAAAAGATTTTGAAAGAAACAAAGATAAACACAAAAGCAAGTCATAAAGTTGAAAAAAACAATACAGCCAAATAGTGATAAACATACCCACAACGCAATGTTTCCAAAGAATAACAGTGTCTAATGAGGCAGCAAACAGCTTCTTCAGTTACTTGGTCACATAGGCTGCAAAAAATGCGTAACTGTTAGATATGCACAAA
This sequence comes from Brasenia schreberi, assembly GCA_036023115.1. Lineage (NCBI taxonomy): Eukaryota > Viridiplantae > Streptophyta > Magnoliopsida > Nymphaeales > Cabombaceae > Brasenia > Brasenia schreberi. The sequence continues at coordinate 8,928,662 of JAYKKT010000079.1, read as the reverse complement.
GGGGACGATGCCACGATAAATTCAAGCTTACAACAAGATGTTAAATTCAACCCACAGAAACACAACTGACTCGAGAACTAATAAATCCAACTCTCTTAAGTGGAATAGTGGACATCTTCTTACATTTAACCTCTTAAGGCGATTTCATGGTACGTAGCAAATATAGTATAGCATAGTGTAGAATTTGTGTTTAACAAAATCTAGAAAATTTATGAAAATATCAGGAATAGCCATACTAGTAGTTTACCATTAAAAACATAGACCATGTGTCACATACTTACCTCACATTGGCAGGCTACCTAAGAATTACCAAATCTACCAACCAAAGCAAGGAAAAAATCTGCCTACTCAATTAAATGTGCCACAGTCATAATTGTCAATATCAAGCATAAAATTTTATTAGATTTATTTTAGCCGACCCCGTCTAGTATGGGAAAAGGCTTAGTTGTTGTTGTTGTTGTCGTTGTATCTACCATGAACTCTAGACATTATGAGCAATTCGTTGGGGTGTTCTTAGCAATGCACTGCAAAACCTAAATGTAGTAAAAAGTAAGAAAGAGCCTTTATGACTTCACTCAGAGGTAGTGAATGAATTGTAAAGAGAGTTCCCACATCATGGGAGGGTCTCAGTATTTTTAGCATGGACAGATGTAGAGGATAAAGAAGCTACCCTTAAATAATAAGATTTGCATTGGTTCTTAGAATATTGAAACATGGACTAAGCTAAGTAGATACTATGATTAGGAGAAGGATGCATAATCTATATTTGCAAGGAATAAAGTGGGTTAGAGAAAAAGCAAAAGAGATTGAGAGCAAAGGTTTTAAACTATGGTACTCAAGAAATAAAAATGCTCAAAATAGAGTTTATATAATTATAATAAAGATTTAAAGAATATTGTAGTACACATACAACCATATGGTGAGCAAATTATGACGATGAAATTAGTGTTAGGAGCAGTGTTGTTCAACGCATATCGTATCGTGTATCGTTTTGGTTCACGATACAATATGTATCATATTGTATCGTCCCATATCATTTTTTAATACTATAAAATTGGAAAAAAAATATTTAAAAACATAAAATTTCAGAAAAAATCACGATAACTGAAAACAATTCATATAATGCATTAGTTGAGTACATATACATCAATCACCATTCAATTTTCAATGTTTAAAGCATCTAAGCAGTACATTCTTAGCAAAATTATAACTTTCATAATTGGAAAAAGAATTACATTTACATATTATAATCAGGATCAACTAAATAATCTTCATCTTCTCCTCCTTGTTCAATATCATCACCACCTTTAGCTTCAAAATCAAAATCATCATCCCCTTGAACTTGTTTCGCTCCTTCCGTTAATCCATTAAATGTCTTCTTCAGTTAGGAGTGTATTTGCTTCACTATCTTCCATAAACCACTCCTCTAAGATATCAAAATTATCCAGGTTTATTGGATCAAATTGGTTCTCCCTATTTAACTTTGTTAATTGCCTGAAAGAAATATAAGTAAATAACATTAATAATTAAATAAAATGAAACACTGAATTCAATATTTAATTAGTAATTAATCCTTTATTACCTTTGTCAGAATCGCATGTTACAACGAACAAAAATTAGGTCATTGAGCCGCCTATTTTCCAATCTATTCCGCTTTTTTATGTAGATATGTTAAAAAAACACTCCAATTCCTTAACCAACCAGTTGCACTACAAGTTTGACTCTCAACTCTTATTTTAAAATCTCTCACGTTTGGGCAATCACTTTCAAACTTATTTCACCAAACATTTAATAGAAAAAGGCAAACATAAAAAGTTATTCCACAATAAATATAAGATTCAAGAATATTTAAGACAAACACTTTGTTCCCTGAAATCTCATTCAATTTTCTATTCCTTTTATTTTGCGACAACTCTAGAAACTGTTGTCACTCATATGAGGAAAACATTCTCTTCAAGGCTTGCTTTTGTTTAAAAATACTTTGTACTGATAAGTGATTAGTTCCATACCAAACAACAACTCTATGAAGGAGCTCTACACCATATATCTCCTCACCATACATAATACAAAGGCATTGTTATAAATAAATTTTGTGATATCTTGACAACACTCATTTGCTGCCTTTACCTCATCCATCTCTCCAATATCCTTAAGGATGAGATCGAGACAATGAGTTGCACATGGTGTCCAATAAAAAGTCTCGTGAGTATCAGTTAACTCCTTTGCAACTGCTTTATAGTTAGTTGCATTATATGTAATTAATTGGACTATATTTTTAGACCCAACCTCTAATATCACCTTATCAAATTCTTCCCTTAGAACATCTATAGTATTATGATCCTGTAACATGTCTAGTGATCTCAAAAACACCAAGTCCTTTAGAACAATAGACAAAGAAGTTAACAAAATCCTTCCTCACCTATCTGTTCATCCATCTACCATGATAGTGCATCCCGTCTCCTTCCACGACTCTCTCAAAGTCGAATAATACTCATGGACTTCAAGGACAGTCTTATCCAATAGTTTTCCTCGCAACTTTTGATAAGATGTCATCTTATACCATGTGCCAATGTTAGCAATAACATTTACCATTACTTAAAAAAATTACTACATTAAATGGAATGCATGCATCATAAAACCATCTCCCCACTGTAAGGTTTGTCTGCTCATACAATTGCTCTGAAGCTATAGCAGCACAGATTCTAGGTTGAGAACCACGTGTAATACTAGGAGAAAAAATGACTATATGACATAATACGATCTTCCTCTAGTTCTTCCTCTTCTATCACTTACAACCTCTTTAAAACCCTCTTTCATCTGGTTGGTGGTCTAGAACTAATACTATCAATTTTTGTTCTAGTATCAGTAGGGATGTTATCATCACCACCATCAAGTCCAACATCCTCTTCCTCAAACATCCCTGCATCTTCTTTTTCTTGCCTCTTCTCAATTATACTTTCAATCATTTGTAGACATTGTCATTTAATTGCTTGTCACTCTCCTAACTTTGCTCGTGCAAAGAGCAACCTCTTTCCTAGTCCATGCTAGGTGATGTTTCAAACGAGAAACTCTACCACTAATCACCTTTTCTGAAAAAACACGTTTAACCTGAGCTCAATAAATAAAGATCAATCACATGAATACAAAATGGATTTAACCTCAATCAAGCATAGTCTAAATAATATGAATTCTTTGTAATTATCATAATTTTTCCTATTTTTCATTTTTTTAATTTTTTCTAATTTTTTAATATTAAAGTATGATACGGGCAATACAATATGTATCGTAGACCAAAACGATACATGATACGATACGCATCGAACAACACTACATAGAACTATTTAGACTAAATGGTGGAACCTCAAAACAAGAAAGAAAGCATATTTAAACTGAAAGTTCTTCAAGGAGAAGCTTGGAACTATGTAGGTACATCTTTTGATATATGTAATAATATGACTAAGCATATTAAGAAAATGGTAAAAGATGTCTTAGGTGAATTTAAAGGAAACATACCAGTATAAAAGGAAGCTTGGTGGTAGAGTGAAGTGTTGCAAGATAAAATTAAGGCAAAGAGGTATGTCATAAATTGCATTAAGCTAATAAGATTTATGAAACTTCAAAGGCTTATAAAAAGCAAAGAAAGAAGCACTAAAATAAAATCCAAAATTTAAGAGGATTTATATAAAAAGCTCAATTCAAAAGAAAGTAAAAAAAATGTTAATATATAAGCCTAGAGATAAACTAAGGATCTTATTTTTTTTTAGATACATCAAAGATGAGGATGAAAAGATTTTAGTGGTAGCTGATGACGGGTATTACTTGGCTTACATAAAAAAAAGTAGCTAAAAATTAATTTCACAAGCTTTTTAACGAAAATATAGGTAGCACGAGAGCTAACCAAATCAAAAGATTATATAAACTATATATTCTAATGTAATAGATACGGGTATTACTTGGCTTAGAAGATTATTTAATAAAATATCAAAAAACCTAAAGCTGCTCGAAGAGTGGAGGAAGAGTACAATTATACTTATATGCAAGAACAAGAGAGATATTCAGAACTGTACAAATTATCGAGGTATCACGTTGATGAGTCATACTATGAAATTATAGGAAAGAATTATTGAACGTAGGTTGAGACAAATATCGAATAACATGCAACTAATTCGGAATCATGCTGTCTATTGAAACGTCTTATGGAACATTTCAAAGCAAAAAAAAACCTTCACATGGTAAATCTATAGGACCACACAATATTCCTATAGAAGTATGAAAAATCTTAGGAGAGACACGTATCACTTGACTTACAAGATTATTTAAATGAAATATAGAGAAACCAAAATATTACTGAAAAATGGAAGAAAGTGTACAATTATATTCATATACAAGAACAAGGAGGACATTCACAATTGTGTGAATTATCGAGGTATCAAGTTAACGAGCCATAATATAAAATTACGAGAAAGAATTATTGAACGTAGGTTTACACTGTTAATGTAATAGGGGCACAGGCCACTAGGGTCCATGCAACCCTTGTTTGATACAAGGATCAGGGCTAGGGCCACACTGGCCCTGGCCAGTAGTTGTTGAGCACAGCCCAACAGCTAGTGCTGGCCGGCCAACACTAGTCTCCTCTCTTCTACCTCTTGCTCTATTTTTTCAAGTGTGTAATGCCTATAAATAGGCCATTCAATTCTCAATAAAATAATGCAGTCTAGCACTGCTTCTTGACATGTTTTATATATGCTTCCGCTCTTGTTTGTTATTCTTGAAGATCGACATTCGTGATTGAATGTCATTTGACTCTTGGCGACTTGGTGAACTAGATTCGTGCAATATCAACCTTCGTTCACTGACGAATCCTTACATACACAAATATCGAGTATAACATAGCATTAATTTGGATTCATGCCAGAGAGATCTATTAGTGAGGCTATTCACCTCTTGAGCCATTTTATGGAACATTTGGTAGCAAAAAAGAACCTTTACATGATATTTATTGATCTAGAAAATAATTACGACAAGATATAAGAAGATATTCTTTAAAGAACCTTAGAAAAAAGAGGCATCCCATTAACATACATCAATCTTATAAGAAATATGTATGATGGTACACAAACATGTACGAGGACTCATGGAAGAATGACATATTTCTTTGAAGTTAACATGATAGATTTATATTGGTTTAACGACTTAACAAAATATATTAAATATGAGGTGCCTTGGTGTATGTTATTTGCGAATGACATTGTATTAATGGATGAGTCTAAGAAAAAAGTTAATAGAAGAACTAATAGAGAGAAACATTAGAAAGTAAAGGCTTCTGATTTAGTGTAACAAAAACAAAATATATGGAATACAAGTTTGTTCAATTGGTTACTTTAGATAACATAGAAATAAAGAATGGCACACATTGCATCCCTCACAAGGAAAGTTTTAAATACATAGAATTAGTTTTTCAGAGTGATGGAAAAGTTGATATAGATGTTGCGCATATAAATAATGTAGGTAGGTCGGTTAAAATGGAGAGATAAATTTTATAGAGCAGCAATTAGGCCCACTATGTAGGTCAGTTCAAATGAGGTTGACTTTTTTGTGCACACTTCTTTTCTCTTTCTTACCACTTGTACTATCTTTTCACCTTTATAACGAAAGGAAAAGGAGAAAGGATTTCTTTTAAATTAAAGGCATCCAACTGCAATGCTTAGGCTTAGAACATGGTTAATTACTCTATTCCCAATGATTTGTAGAATGCCATACTAAGAAATTGAACGGAATGGAGGATGTCACTCACTTGGGCATATACTTGGTGCTCAAGTTGATTTTAGGTAAGGTTATTTTGTTTCGTACAGTTTTAGAAAATAGGAGTTCCTTTCATTTTTTTCTTTCTAGGATTTGTAGAAGATACAATCATACAACTAATTATTGAATTAACTCGATTTGAATATGAATCTGATTCCAGTAATCCTGCTTTCTTATTCTCTCATTCTCTGTATTCTAGTTTCTCCATAACCCTATTAGCATTTCAATTTCAAAAGTGAGTCAATAGTGCTGTAACTCTCAACATATGACGACTTCCAAGCCAATTGGAGGTTATGAAAATGGGACAGCCACAGAGCACATATTTCTTCCTGTTCTGGACGAACTGGATTGCTGGTTGCAGCAGTGAATGTGTGCCGGAGCAAGGAAATTATGGATGAACTAGTGTCACATCTCATACCTCTTGAAAACAATCGAAATTCTGTAGGTTTTCAATTAAGACAGCTGGACAAAGATTTGAAATCACATCCTTAAGTGCTTGCGAACTTACGGTAAAGAAGCATGACTGAACATAACTTCAAACTGAATCGTGAATCAGTTCACTCAGGAGGGACACCAACAATTTTCAGAAGTTTCAAAACAAAACCAAGACTTTTCACATAGTAAATAAAACTTGAACAGTCACATTAAGATCTGATCAAAGGAATGATGAAATACTTGAAACATGGAACCATACAAGATGTTAATATTTTCTCCCAGACGAACATAGGTAGAGATGCATACTTTGCAGCATACCTAATATCAACAGCTCGAAGATTGGTGCATATCTCAGTAACCTTGGTAAGGCCTGCATCCGTAACAGTAGATCCAGAAATATCAAGAATATCCCATGTGTGGTCTGCTAGAGCAATCAAGCAATCATCTTCAAGCAATCTCCTTCTTCGAGCAACAGCAACAAGTGCAAGCTGAAGTTTTCAAAAGAATCATGCGACAATGTTAGTGTACCATAAGTTAAAAATGGAAAACGTTAAATGATTAGACAGTAGACCATAGATAACATACCAGAACTGAATCAACACGACACTGGCTTCTGAACTAAAATACTGAAATTGAAGGGTCGGATTAACTCAAAGATTAACCTTGACCGTTCAAGAAAATATCGTCAAGGCAACCGATATTTGACTAAATATGTATGTTAAACAAAAAACATGTTGAAATGCAATAGGTGCACAGAGCATGCCAGATGGCTGCTTAATTATGCCCAGATGGGATGACTCTGGCCTATGTTAATCTAGACAGATCACAGAACAGTTGACAAGTTCTTGGTAATCCTCAAAGCTATACAATGAAGATGGCTTTTTATAGTATATGTGAAGTTCCATAATGCATACCAATACTATATCTTCAATCACTGAGGTACACACTGAGCCACCTTATATCCCAAAGAAAACAAGAAAACTCAGTTACTAAAGCATCTGAACAATATTGGAGGAAAGAAATGTTTAAAATAGGGCTATAGCGAACATGTGTTAATACACTTAGATTGCCATATCTAGATGAAAAATGAAGTGAAAACTTATTAGACTGACTAGATCAAACTGGTGATCAATTTAGAAAGAGCTATCATTAAACATGCTTTGATAAATGTTCCTCCGAAGTGCAGAGATAGTGGCATATGTCTTTATATTACTGGTTTCAGGCTTTCAGCAACTGTTTGCAAACTAAAGCAGCTTAGGCATGTTGTGAACCTTTATCAAACGTTGATAACTTTCCCCACATTATCTTTGTGTTGGTATTTTCCAACTTGTTGTGCAACGTAAGGTAATGTTGACAACTTTACCGTAAATGTGCACATGGAGGTGTTTATAATATGGAAATTTTGTGTCGTCACTTGCTCAATTTAAGTGCACCTTACGCTAGAAACTCTTAGAACAACAACAAAGCCTTTCCCGACATTAGGTGGGTTTGGTTGCATGGTTTCTTTGATGCGATAGAGGTTGATCCTGTTCCATATTAGCAATTAACTAATAGAAGGCCAGATCATGTTTTTGATTCCTTCCAATGCTTCTGTGGTTTTCCTCTGCCTCTTTCAAAGTGTTTATCATCTAGTTTCTCACACTTATATCAAACCCACATCCTTAGATCTTGTCTAAACCAAGATATATGCATATCTTCATTGTAAGGGTGTCCTCATTATGTTTTGTTCTCCTTAGTTCCCAGCCGTTCATCAATCATATTTGATTCTCTGGGAAGATTTGGCCTTTCCTACTTCTTTGTACAATTTACCTAAAAACACACTAGAAGGAGACTTGCATTTTGTTCCTACAAATTGCTGATAAAACATCTTGAACAAGTTCATTCGATATAGTATCTTGAAATCGATGGTTCGGTCAATCTTCAAAAGTAACCTACAGCAATCAACAATCCCCTTTTGATTCCTGATTCTTTCTCCGTCACTTTTCTCCATTTCTTTAATAATAACAGGAAATTTTAAACATGCTTTTGTTATTCTACATCAATGAATCAACGGTTAGTGACAAGGTGATCACAAAAGTGGCAGATCTGGCATTGCAGCAACAATGATTAAGGTATACATATCACCACATATCTTACTGGAGTTTCAAACTTTGGGCTTAAATAGTTCAAATATCGCTTGACTATTGCACTCCTAATTGACAGGATGTTTGATGCCAAAAGAAACGTTATGCATGTGGAACCCAAATTTCAATATTTTTGTTTTATAACAATACAAAAGTGGACCATCCTAAAACTTCATTTTGTGGGCATTTCCAGAGTCAAACAGAAGGTTTTGGACATTGTTAAGAAACACACCTAATTTAGCATTCTAAATCACTGACAAATTTCATCATTTAACTTGAGTCAGCACTAACCTGTATTGGGTTAGTAGGCAAAATGTACAAAAGTTAGGTCTGTTTTAAATAATGAAGAAAAAATAGATGTTCTTTCATAATTGTTAAGATTTTCTTTTCTGTTGAAGAAGCTAGATGGAAAGTAAAGTGTGACATTGAAATATAGTATTATCAAAAAGTTAATGAGTAAAACGCTGGACATTTCTATGCAAAAGCATAAAACAGTTAGGTCTGCTTTTAACACTAACTAAAAATTAGGTACGCTTTAGGCATTCCAAAAATATAGAAAAGGTTTTAAACCTTTCTGTTTTGTGTGCTTTCTAAACTAGTATATACGTTTTCATGTTACAAGCAGCCTACTCCAAAGCTACTACGCTGTTAGCACAAGATCAAGTGCATATTCTAGTTCCTTCAATTATAGCCTATTAGTTTGTCATTTGTCACTTGGCTGCCTACTGAAACCTTATTAAGAAGACCTTTTCAGAACATCTATAGTTAGTCCCATAAGACTAGAAAATAATTATGGACCTATGGTGCATTAGCTTACAAGTATGCATATACTAGAGTTATTACTAAAGAATTTACGCATAAGATGAGAAATATGAGAACAAGGTGAGACGATATATGGTGGTTGAGAAACTCGTATCTAAAAGTTACAAGACAACAGTTTTCCTGATCGTAAGTGCTGAGCAGGCGTCATATCAACTCTTCTAAGTAAGTTCCACATGCAAATTGCATATTGAGCTTTTGAGATACTTAAACCCCCACGGAAGAGTGGGATTGCCTACTCTAACACCAACCCTCTCATGACAGAAAAGCTTGCTCAAATTTATTCGAATCCATAGAGAAGATAGATCTACCATCTTTGCCTTGTAAATTATATAGGCAATCTTGTCCAGCGAAGGACCAAGAATTACATAATGCGCACTAAACCAGGTTAACTAAAGCCTTCATGTAAACCCAGTTCAGAAACTAAGAAATGAGACTCACTTCAGGTTCTTGCTGCATCACGTCAGGCTAGCTGAGCATAGTTACAGGCAGCTCAGCTTATCATGCTAGTTAGGATTACTAAAAACTCAAAAAATCAGTCAATGCATAACTTATATGCAAAGAAAAAACAAGAAAGCATGTCTTAGTAAGCACACTTGTCCAACCGTATGGCTGCATGGATGGTCTGTAAGCTTTAAAATATATAGATATCATGATCAGAGTCCTTACTCTTAGTCATTATTTTAAAAAGAAAACTATGACCAAAAAGAACTAAGGTTGGCAAATTTGAACCTTATCTTTAAGCGCATCCAGAGTTGGCCTTAAGTTACTTATAGTTGCACAGACAGGGATGGGGGAAATGTAAATTCCAGCCCACAAGGGCTGTTCAGGTATTTGGGCAGCATGCTGCCAATGGCTAAGCAACTAGCCGTTGGCCTGCCATCTTGCAATATAGTTCAGCCCTACAGAAGGGGCTGAATATCTCCCTGTTTTGCAAGCCTTAGTGCTTGGAATTAATACCATTTTTCTTCTTGCTTTTCCTCTCTCATGCACATCAAGTGTTTGGTGATTTGTTTGTGTGGATTGCATTGCGCAATTGAGTATTGGGTCACTGGTGATTAAAGACTTGGTTCATTACACAAAGTATGTTTCTTTGAGTAGTATGTTTCTTTGAGTAGAGATGTCCAAGTTTGCTCTAGCCCACAGGTCTGCACCGTTAATGAGGTAGGTGCATCAATGAAATAAGGGTGATCTATGTTGTGAAAAGCAAGTTGACATAGAAGTTTTTAGAATTTAGTTTGATATTGTGTAAAGTTAGTATATTCAGTCCAAAGTTAGTCATGTATGGTTTGGATCCCAATGGATCAGATTCTGATCCATTGAGACCCGAATCCTATTAGTAACTAATTAGGGGTAATTTAGTCTTTCAAGTTAGATTAATAGTATTTAAGTCATCTTATAATTAGGGTTAGGAAGGCTATAGAAATCGTGGGCGGATGGTGTGAATGCCGAGATGCACCCCTATTTCATCCTCACTTGTTTCAATCATTCTTGATGAATAAAATTCTTCTTTTTGGTGCTTAAATTCATCATGGTATCAGAGCCTATCTCGGCGATTTCTGGCCACAAACATTAAGAGTAGGTTGCGATGGAAATAGATTTATCAAGGATAATCGCAGGTGATAGTTTTTTTGTTATGTTTTTCGTGATATTGTCTCTATAATCGTGGCATAAATTAGACAACAGAGTTATCGTTTTATGTGTGGAAGTACTGTATTATTTGGGGTAAGGATTCCACATTGTGGCTGTGGAAACTTAGATTAAGGTACAGGTTGACTGAGGCAGTTTATTGTTGAAGCACTGCAGATTTCTGGCAATGAAACAACAGGTCCAGTGTGCAGCAAATTGGAGTCAAGGCTGAAACGTGAAGAAAATTGGAGTCATGGCTGAAACGTGATATGCACTTTAAGGAATTGCTTCTTTAGTATTTCAAAAATATTTTTCGAACAAGAGGCTGAAGTAAGAGACTGATTGATAGTGGGTTGATGCGTGAATTGACAGATTCAATCCATAAAGAAACGATATTTGAACATTCAGATTTCCAAAGGAACAGAATATAGGCACTTGTATTTGGACTTCAATACGTGATATCAAGAGATATTTTTTATCTAAAATGGAAAGAACAAAGATTGTTGATGGAAATGACCAAGGTACTACAAACAAAGGTGAATTATTTCAGATCACGAATTTGAAGTTGGATGGTAAAAATTATCTTCAGTGGGCTCGTTCAATTGAATTGACAATCATGGCCAAGGGGCGTTGGGATTATTTAACCGGTGAAGTAACCCAACCACCAATTACAGATCCTCTTTATCCTCGATGGCGAAAAGAAAATACACTAGTAAGTGCTTGGTTGATTCAGTCTATGACACCTTCCATTGGCAGTACCTTTATGTTCTTAGAAACCGCTAGAGATATATGGTTAGCAATGCAGGAGGCCTATGCCCAGAGGAAGAACATTGCTAAAGAATATGATCTTATAAAAAAAATTAGAAAATATCGGTAAGGAAGAAGATTCATCAGCGAGTATTATGCAGAACTCAGAGGCTTGTGGGAAGAATTACAGCTCTACTCTAAAACCAAATGTCAGAGTTGCACACTTGAGCGTAAAGAAGAATTTGAAGAAAGAAAAGTGTTTGATCTTCTATAGGGAATTTCATCTGAATATGAAGCAGTTAAGAATAATATTCTCAATAGAGAGGAGCTCACATCCTTAAGTACAGTATACTCTCTTTTACTTCGTGAAGATGACAGAAAACAGCTAGAAAAGGAAACTAAAATTAATATATCATAAACTTCTGCTTTTATGAGAAGAGGTACATTTACTCCTAGTTACTCTAGGGGGAGAGGAGGTTATGGACGTGGTAGAGGCAGATCTGGTCTTACTTCTGAAGAAATGGACAAGTTAACATGTTCACATTGTGGAAAATCTCGTCATACTAAGGAAACATGTTGGAAATTAGTCGAAATACCTCTTCAGTTTCAGAATCGATCCAACAGGGCTTATTTTAGCAGTGATCAGACAGACAAACCAAAGAATGATGATCGTAAAGGAAATTGAACTCCTCAAAGCTAGATTAACTGATTCATAATCTGCATCTACATCTTCTCATATTGACTCTCAGCCTACGGTGGCATATCCTTTTTCTTTTTTTACTCGGGGTAATATTAGTACTTATTTAAGAGTTTGGATTATTGATTTTGGTGTCACAGATCACATGATCAGTCGAAGAGAGTTCTTTGATAACTATGAATTGTCTCGAGAGAGCATTAATATCAAACTTGCAGATGGCTCTTATACTCCCATTGTTGGAAAAGGAAGTATTACTACTTCATTTGGCATCTTAAAAAACGTCCTTCATGTTCCAAATATATCGGTCAACTTATTATCTATTTTTGCTATGACTACAGATCAAAAATGTAGTATAATGTTTGATTCAACTGGATGTTACTTTCAAGAAATGAAGACGGGAAAGATCTTTGGTCAGGGTAGTGTGAGGAGAGGCTTATATGTGTGCGAGGATCATAAAGGAGCAGTTCTACAATCAATTGTCATCACCAGAGAACAGAAGAAAGATATATCTCGCTGGCACCAAAGACTGGGACATTTACCATTATCTAAGCTGAGGATGTTATTACCAAAATTTAAGGATTGTAATAATTTGAATTTAAATTGTGAGACTTGCCAAAAGGCTATACATCATCGTATCTGTTATTCCATTTGAGATTGTTGATTGAGATATGTTCTACTACATCTGTGCATGGATATAAGTACTTTGTTTCCTTTATTGATGATTGCACTCGATTCACAATGATATATCTTATGAAAACCAAAGATTAAGTGAGGAATATTCTTCCAATATACTCCAAATTTGTATATACTCAGTTTCAGCGAACTATAAGAATTTTTCGCAGTGATAATGGAGGTGAGTTTATGTCGTAATTTCTTGATTCATATTTTCTGGCACATGGAATTTTACACTAGACCTCATGTGCATATTCTCCTCAACAAAATGGGGTTGTAGAAAAGAAAAATAGACATATACTAGAGGTTGCAAGGACACTCCTCATCGGATGTAATGCCCCTAAATATTATTGGGGTGAAGCGGTTTTGACTGCAGTTTTCCTAATAAATCGTATGCCTAGCAGAGTCCTCAGTGGAGATACTCCGTTTCATTTATTGTGCCCTTCTAAGAAACAGTTTCATCTACTTCCAAAAGTGTTTAGTTGTACATGTTTTGTTCATGTTCATCCTATTTTTCGAGATAAGTTAGATGCTCGATCGATTAAATATATCTTTCTGGGATACTCTTCCACTCAAAAAGGGTACAAGTGTTATGATCCACTTAGAAGAAAACTATATGTTACGATAGATGTTACCTTTCATGAAGATACTCCTTTTTATAATCCATCAGAAGTTGATCCTTCATATATGCAGACTCCTTATATCATGCCACTTCCACCAGCCATACATGATGAAGAAGAAGAAGAGACAACACCTTCTCGAGAAAAAAATATACATGTATATACCAGAGGGGAAAGAAAGGTTGTTATTCCTGAGTTATCAACTACCCTGGATCATAATTCCTCTCCAGAATCAGTTCCACATCATATTCAAGAGTTTTCTCAACATTCTAATAATGAGTTGGATGACTTACCCATTGCTATTAGAAAAGGAAAACGAAAAACAGCAAAATATTCTTTGGAGAAAATGGTATCTTACTCTAATTATCCCAGAGAATATCAGGTGTTTGTTATGAATGCAGACTCAACTCCTATACCGAGGACATTTAAAGAAGCAAGACAACATCCAGAGTGGAAAATAGCAATGGAAGAGGAAATTGCAGCCCTGGTAAGAAACAACACATGGTAACTGACAGATCTGCCTGCAGGACGGAAAACACTGGGATGTAAGTGGGTATTTTCAGTAAAGTATACAGCTGATGGCAATATAGAGATATATAAAGCTAGATTAGTAGCTAAAGGATATAGTCAATCATTTGGCATAGACTATATAGAAACATTTGCTCCTGTTGCAAAGATAAGAATGCTTTTCTTCATGGTGATCTTCGGGGAGGAAGAAGTTTATATGGAGCAACCTCCTGGTTTTGTTGCTCGTGGGGAGTATGGCCTCGTTTGTCGCCTTACAAAATCCTGTATGGTCTTGAAACAATCTCCCCGGGCTTGGTTTGGTCGTTTAGTGAAATTGTTGAGACCTTTGGCATGACTCGTAAGTAAGTCGATCACTCGGTGTTCTATCGCCATACAATCTACGACGGTAGCATTCTATTTGATTGTATATGTGGATGACATTGTTATTCTTGGGAGTGATCACCAAGGTATAATCTCTTAAGTCTTTCTCTGTACATCACTTTCACACGAAAGATCTTAGGAAACTTCGTTATTTCTTGGGAATTGAGTGGCACAATCCAAGGATGGTATTATCTCACAAAGGAAATATGTACTATGGACATTCTTGAGGAAACGGGAAACTATTAAATGCAAAGCCATGTAGTGCTCGATGGTTCCATGGATCCCAATGTTAGACTTTTTGGATCGGGGAAGCCATTTTGAAGATCAAGGAGATATAGAAGATTGGTTGGAAAACTTAACTATCTCACGGTGACTCGTCCGGATATCTCCTTTGCGTGAGTGTGTGTTGAGTCCAATTTCTAAACTCACCTTGTGAAGGGCATTGGGATGCTTTAGATTATTATTCTCGGATGTTATATTAAAGGAGCTCCAGGAAAAGTGGTTGTCTATGATACAAAGGACACACTCATATTGTAGGTTACTCGAGATGCTGATTGGGCGGGTTCTCCTATGATAGGAGATCAACATCGAGTTATTGTGTATCCATTGGGGGTAATCTGATTTCATGGAAAAGTAAGAAACAAAATGTGTTGCAAGATCAAGTGCGAAGAATCGAATATCGGGCTATGGCACAATCTACTTGAGATCATTTGGTTAAAACCATCTCTTAAAGAAGTTCAATTTGGAAACGTTATGCAAATGACTCTTATTTGTGATAATCAAGCACTCTTCATATCGCATCTAATCCAGTGTTCCATGAGAGGACCAAACACATTGAGATTGATTGTCACTGTAGAAATCGTGGGCAGCAGTGAGCGGCTGCTATGAATGCCGACCTACACCCCTATTTCATCCTCACTTGTTTCAATCATTCTTCATGAATAAAATTCTGGTTTTTGGTGCTTAAATTCATCAATCTATTCCATCTCTAAGAACCACTAAGAACTGAATAACCTTCGTTTCCAAGAAAAAGCTCTAGCTTTCCATCAAGCCTGTAATATCACCTGAATCAAGAAACATGCAAGGACACTTTTGAACAAATCCATCCTAGGAGAGAGAATCAATTCCACTTCTATTGTGAAAACAACCCATCTACTTATACAGCCTAACCAGAG
Organism: Brasenia schreberi; assembly: GCA_036023115.1. Lineage (NCBI taxonomy): Eukaryota > Viridiplantae > Streptophyta > Magnoliopsida > Nymphaeales > Cabombaceae > Brasenia > Brasenia schreberi. Next base: position 8,913,055 of record JAYKKT010000079.1, on the reverse strand, counting down.
TCACTTTATGAGCATACCAAGTACATTGGTGCAGACCATCATTTGGTCTGAGAGAGAATTGAAGGATTCATCTTCACAATCTAGTAAGCAGAGACAAAATGAGCTTCTTGTTTAGGGGAAATATAGAATTCCATTAATAAACGATCAGCGATAAAAAGTTACACAGATAAAGCAAAAAGAGGTTAAACATGTAACAGAATACACCCAGAGACTGAATCCTATTTAGCCATGCAGTATTGTCCGATTTTAGCAAGCTTCCACTTAGATATCCATGGTAGCCATAATGAAGCAGTCAGCAAAAGAAGGATAGGGAGAACATCAACGAGCTAAGATAATACTCATACTTAACCCTTAGATGGGAGCATTGACTGACCGATGTCACTGTGCAAAAATTGCACTCACTTTCTTGACTTTCCAAACTTTGTACTTGACTTCCAATGTCTTTTCCACAGCTTGTAGAGCCATTGACATCTTGTGAATAACAAATACAAATGCAAACAAATGGCAGAGGTTCATGAACAAACCTAAGACCAATCTCAGCAAGGATCCAAAATTAATGAACTCAATAAAGCTTCAGCAATTCCAAGTTCAGCTAAATCCTGAACACAATCTTGTGAATGTACATGTACCCCACAGCAGAGAGTTCTCATAGTTTTTCCATATTGAACAAGAAAATTGCTCACAAAAGATGATATTATATTCATCTAGCCAGGTACAAAAGCTACACCATCATCGGATTCCAGTTTCATTCGTAGCTTTACACTTAGCCACAACCATCAACTGCTGCTTCCTCATTGGCCAAACACACAAGGATCCAAAAAGATGATATAGACAATCAACAAAAATAAAAGAGACAAACATCCTCCAAAGTGGATAAAATGAAATAATATATGTTGCAGTTAAGAGACTAAGTTAAAAATCATGGCAATGGTCTAGAATAGCTCTTTCAAGTAATCTTCAGTGAACCACCTTAATGTGTGAAGGAAATGTAGCAGCAATTTCACAGATCTCAGGAAGAATATCCTCAAGGTGCTGGCCAAGGACTCCAAGACAGAGACTAACCAGGCTACGAGGCTTATTCCTTCGGCTGTGTGAACCTGTATTGAAGGAGCAAGAGAAATGTGCATATGAGTGCTTGCACTGCATAGGAAAACCTTACTTTAACTACTGTCACATACAAACTGTTTCTACAAAGCCATTTTTATTAGGACAAACAGTATTCCAAAAACACAAATTTAATCCCTCTTCCAATGATGTTATAAACTCCGCCCATGTAAAGGATCACCCTTGAATGATCGGTCCCAAGCACGGATAAAAGAGGAGAGTTGCGTTAGGCTTCCAACAACCAACATAAAACTTTGTCAGACTTATCTACCATGGATTCTATAAATTATGAGCATTGCTTTGAGGTGTTCTTTCTTAGCGACGCACTGCAGAGCCCAAATGCAATGAAAAATAAGCAAGGGCCTATACATCTTCGCCCTAATGTAATGAATCAATTACAGAGAGGGTTCCCGTATTATGGACGGGTGTGGGTAAAAAAGTTAATCCCGCTATATTGTCACTTGAATATAGTGAACAAGTTATAGCAAGGGTCTCCACAATTTCAGCATGCACAGATATAGGGGTAAGAAAGCTAGTCCTAGATAATAAGATTTGTATTGGTACTTAGAATATCGAAACATTAATTGATAAGTTAATGGAGGTGGTAGATACTACAATTCGGAGAAATATTCACATTCTATGTTTAGAAGAGACAAAGTCGGTGGGAGAAAAAGCAAAGAAAATTGAGAATACAGGTTTTAAATTATGGTATTGAGGAAAGGAAAAGGCTTGAAATGGAGTTGGTATTATTATAAATAAAGATTTAAAGGATAGTGTAGTAGACATACAATGATATGATGATCGAATTATGATAGTGAAATTACTGTTAGAAGTAGAGGCTTTGAATATAGTTTATGCTTATGCACCCCAAGTAGGCTTAGAAGACAGTATAAAGAAGACTTTTTGGGAGGAGTTAAATAAAAAAATTCAAAGAATTTCACAAAGGGAGATGATTTGTTTAGGAGGAGACTTAAATGGACATGTCGGTAAAGATGCATTAGGATATCAAGGTATTCGTGGAAACTACGGTTTTAGGGATATAAATAAGGAGGGTTGGGAGATTTTAAATTTTGCTATGTTTTTTTATCTCTTTATAGCCAATACAATTTTCAAAAAATGAGATGAACATTTAATCTTATAAGAGTGGCTTATAACAAACACAAATTGATTATTTTGTTTGGAGGAAAAAAGATAGATCGTGTTGTAAAGATTACAAGGTAATTCTAGGAGAAAGCCTAACTACTCAACTTCGACTTTGACTAATGGATTTCCAAGTAAAAAAATGGACAAAGAAGAATACAGTGTATTGTTGGAAAACGTGGATAGCGTAGCGCAGATCAAATATCACAAACACGATAAGAACAAGTGAAGAAAATATGAAGATCGAAGGAGGGGGCATGCCCTCCAATAGAAGTCACCCCCTCTTCTCTCTCTCTTTCTTAATCTTACTCTCTTAACCCTAATACAAGAAGTTCAACCCTTGTATAATGGGTTGTTAGACACAAAATGACCAAAATGCCTTTAGTACTACGGGCAATTACAATAATACCTAAAACATCAAAAATAGTAAAACCAATACTAAACAACAGCAGATATTCATATTCTTCAACACTCCCCCTCAAGTTGGGAGAGATACTTTGAACCCCAAACTTATAGAAAAATTGGTTCTTTCTTCACCACACATTTATGAATGATCTATTTGAGGATTCTCTAAATCAATTTGAACAACTAAGATCATATTTGGGTAGCGCACGACCCTTCTATGGGTGTCGGTCGCTCCTCTTCTTCTTTCTTCTCACTAAAGTGACTAGGCAGCAACACTTCAAAAGTCTCATTTTTTTCTTCTCTTGAGAAAACTGATTTTTATAATAGAAGGTATTCTCTCCATCATACACACTTCAAATGACTTTTTTATGCCCCTTTACATGGTTGTTGTTGCCGGTGTGTTGGTTGGGTGTCCCCTCTCTATCACTCAAATAGCAGAATACACACATCTGCTCATACTAATCGGTTTGCGTCCCTTCACATGGTGACTGCGGTCACTTTTTTTAACCCTCCTGGTTGTTCACTTCAGCAACTCAAGATTTTAATTTTCATGCTTCTTTGTGATACTGCCACATTCTATACCAACTGTAGACACGAAAATTTTCACTTCAAAGCTTACGTAGAAACTTAAAGCGAAACTTTCTTATCTACTTAATTGCGCGAGCGTGCCAACTAGTTTGCAAAACTAGCAAAGTTTTTGAAAAATATGACTTCTTTGGCGATTGTGGGCAAGCGAACTATTTTCGTTTTAGACCTTCTTGAACCGATGCTTAGGAATTTCAAATTTAAAAAAGAGTGAACTTCAATTCACGTAAAGACGTGTTTTTGAAAGAGGTAATGTCCACTTTGATTCAAGTGCTTTGAAATGAACAAGTCTTGAAAAACAGAATGTTCTGTTTTCAGTGCTTGTTTCCCCAATTGATCTGAACACCTTACAGACCTCCAAAAATCACCAAAATTTTATCAGGCATAGCCTATGGTGTGGAGGATCTGTAGCACTTTACAGATCTAAAATCGAAGTTGTTTTGAAGCAAAATTAAATCAGTGAAGCAGCCTTGCTCAGGTGCCCGAAACTGTCCCGTCACAGAAATACAGAGACTCAAAGATGAGTCTATCTCGGTGACCTGTGTTCCAAATTTGATGAATTTGATATTGTTGGAAAGCTATGGATATCAGGTTTCCAATGAATCAAAATTCAATTGATTTGGACTCCTACAGACAGAGTTATGAGATAAAAACTCAGGCTCTGCTGCAGGGAAACTGTATGTGCAGACAGTGGACAGATTTTTGTTCGGTTTTTCCCAATTTTATTTACGTGGCTGGACGACCCTAAAATTCTTGAAAATTTTATTTAATGTGAGCTGGTGTGTAGAACAAGTGGGCAAAATTTCAGATAAATTGGAGCAAGCATTCGGAAATTAAAATTGGAGCAAGCATTCGGAAATTAAAATTATAGCAAACAACAGATGCTGAGATACTGAAAATTCAGTTTCAGGTTTTAGGAATATACATGATGCAAACTCACCCGAATTGAAATTGTAACAACTCTATATTCCCAAATTAAATTACCGAATTGAAATGAAGGGAAATTATTTTTATAAGCATAAGCATAGAGGGGATAGAGACTATAGAGTGATTATAGATTATATTGGGGTAGAAACACAAAAGCAAACACATAGAGTGTGTGTGTGCAATAGTGAAAATTCTGCAAATGTAATTGAAATGCATCAAATCTAATCACTATTACAACATGGCGGGAGACAATGCTCCATTAATATAACCCCATTTCAATTGAATTTATATGGAAGAAGGCTTTAAAAACAAAGGAGGAAATACTTACAGCTTTTTCCTCCGATCAACCGGAATTCCAAGAGTGGAATCCGGCCAGCCCTTCTTCTTTGCTTCAACTCTCACACACTCTCAAGCCTATTTCTACCCTCTTTTTCACCTCTCTTTCCCTTCACTTGCAGCTCACGGTTTTGACTTGTGCAGGCCCTCTTTCCAGCCCAAAGATCAGCCCCAATTCCCAAGATTTCTAGATGTGAAAGAATGGGGAACCCACCCACCCCCCCACCCCCCTTGGCCCCTTTTATAGGCCAAGGGGGCTGGTTTCTAGCCCCTTCCATGGGGCAGGTTGGACCATCTCTTTAGTGCATTCTTGCTCCACTTGATCCACTTCACGTGGTCCCTCTCTTGGTGACTTGGACCAGCCCCATGTGGACTGGTCTAGGGTGCAGCAGATTTGGACTTGGCCCTAGCATGTCTTTGATACAACTCGATGCAAGCTATCTTGACTTAGTCGTGCCCTTTCAATTTAATACATTCAATCATAACTAGCGTTTGATTCTTGATTTATCCAGCTCCACCTTGATTTTGATTCCATACGACCCTATCTTGATCTTTAGCTCAATTGCTTCTTGATTTGATTTCACTTTGGTAAGCCCGGTCCTCACCTTGATTGAATGAGTTTGAGTTTGATTTTGATTTGACTAGCTTAATCTTCCTCTTGATTGGATAAGCTTGAACTTGGTCTTAATAAGCTTGAATTTGATTGGGCTTTGATAAACTTGATCTTCAACCAGATATGGATGAACTTGACTGGGTCTTGGTTTTATCCTGATAAGCTCGATCCTCTCCTGGATTTGGATAAGCTTTTGAATTTGATCTTGATATGCTTGCATTTGATCGGGTTTTATCCAAGCTCGATCCATCTTTGGATTTGGACTTGATCTTTATTGATAAGCTTGATCCCATATCTGAATTCGAACTTGATCTTGATTCTGATATGTTTCAACCTTATCTTCTTTGAGAATCGATCTGGATCCAGGATTGGGTCTCACCTGTTTATCTGTTTCGAAACTCATGGGCTGTTGAGTTTAAAACCTTTAAAATTTGGGGTTTTTGAATTTAAAGGTTCATAAAGGCTTTAAATTGGTTTTCGAAATTTTGGAGTTTTCGAAAACATTTTAAAAATTTTGGGTGTTTACACCAACAAATTCTTTTTACCTCTTCTTTGATTTGATTTATCATGCATATATAGTGACAAAGACTGATTTTTTACATTCTATCTTTCCTTCTATGTGCATTCTGTTGTTTTTTCAATAGAGACAATCATCACGTACTACTTCATATCTTTTGCAATCTTTTTCTGAATTTTCAACCATCTTGAACATTTCATCAAACACTTGATGTGGAAAGTTAAAGCTTCTATGGGATATTTCATTAAACACGCACCACTCTGATGGCTATTGACTCTGCACCATCTTCAGCTTGTCCATAATAACAATGGGCTAGTGTAATAAAAATATGATCATACAAATATTGTCACTCAGAATGAGTTCACTTCTTTGATGGTGCCCAGACATAGTCATGAGTCATTACATAACCAACCCTCTCTAGTAGCTTAACAACTTCATCAGGACCGCGACTTCCTGCTTTGTAAGGAATTGGTTTTAACTCTCCATAGTCAACTCGATGGGGTAGACATTGGCTCCGATGATGGCCACTTGAGATGTCGTGTTCGTGCCCTGTCTCTCCTAGGATTTTCCAAACTTTTGTCTCGTCCTAAAGATTTACTAATCTTCATTTGTTTAAGAGTCTCTTTGACTTCATTCTTTTGAATATGTTACAATATTTTATCAAAATATGTAATTTTATAGCACATAAGGCTTGAACATTTGGGTATTCAAAAGTTATGTAATTGCTCTCCCCTTGGTATCAAGAGTAATGAAAACTTTTTATGTAAAGATTGCACTCTTGGCAAAATGAAGCATAATCATTTTTCAAGTACAACCTTTGTTACAAGTAAACTGTTTGAACTTTTACATTCTGATTTTTGAGGTCCCACACCAATCATGTTAAAGAAGGAATATCATGTTTTGTTACTTTTGTTGATAATTTTACTAGATATTAATTGAATATATTTATTGAAAAATAAATCATATGTTTTTAAAAATTTGTCACCTTTTATGCTCTTCTCAAAAATCAAGACTGAGTGCAAAAGGCATGAGTGAATTCCAGTAGGATACAATGAAGATCCCTTGGCATGCCTCACACTAGTGTACTCAGTCCTAGACAGGGTATATTGGTATGATGGGTTTTTGTAATTCTTAGTTGCACGGCTAAGAATTACAATCACAACTAAGAAATCAATATGAAAAGGCATATATGTGGTTAGGCTAGAAATTAATTCTTACTCTTTTGAATTCACCTATACATATAGCAGCTATATGATAGGTAAGTGTTGATAAAGATAAATTTTGTAAACAATCCATTAGTGGTTGATGGTTACTGCTTTTTCACTTAGACATTGATTAGATTTACTGACCATTGTGTCAGCTCATATGGGTAAAATTTATTGTCTTCATAGTTCATATTCACAATTGATTTTTTCTGACCACTTGCTTTGTCGTTTTCACATGATATCATTTCAGTGTTCCCCTTCAACTTGGAGCATGGATATAAATATATCCCAACTTGAAGAGAAGACGAAATTCTACTTCATAAGTATCTTTGCTACCAACATGAGATTTTCACAAACAAAAGAGCAAGCCGATTCTATATTTTTCGGGCCTCTCATGAAGAACTGGGTCGTCTTGTCTATTGCAGCTTGATTATAGCAAAACATCTTGATTAAATTATGTACTTGCAACCCCATATCTTGAAAAGAACTCCCTGAGAGATCACTTAATAGCTATATTCAGAATCAACTTTGGATTGAACCACCACATTTTGTTTCTTATTTTGCAACATGACCACATCTCCTCCAACCATTCAGTATCTAGTAATAATATTTATCAAAATTGTATCTTGCCTAAACAAGATCAGTGTTGTCAGAAATATCCATATGATCATTATCCTCAAGACCAATCATCAACAGATGTCATCAAGTAGAAAATTGTTGTAAGAATCAAATTGAAGCTGTTCCTCAAGCACTACATGGATTAAATTAAATGTCCTCTGAAAAATGCTTAGAATCCTAAAACAGAAACCCTGCAAACCTGCAAGCATAACAAGCAATTAAGTGTGGGAAGATAATATCAATAGTTTCAAAACCCGATCTGATGGATGTCCAACTTTATGATGTTATATTACTTGCTTGAAAGTTTCGTGACTATAATGAAGGCCTTATTGGTATTCTCCAACTAAAGTCATTCAATTAATATTCCTCCACTAATCTCCTTCCTTATGGCTTCTCTTGAAATACCACTTGATAAAAAAGGACAATGAAATTTGACTTGGTCATGGTTGCAGCAGCAATAGTAAATTAGAAGAAATGATGGTATGCACAAAACATCTTAATCAAGGGACCCGACAAAAAATTGGCACCTTAAGAATACCTTGGATCCATTAACAACAGTAACAGGATGGTTAACAACATCTTTGCACCTAGGCAAGCAATAATGATTTAACACCCAAGATATCAGACTCCTAAATCAACTAGCCAATACATTGGTTATAAGTCAACAGCAAGAATAAATTTTATCAAATTCTAAAGCTTGAGTGGAGAAAGTCTTATATCTTAGCTAAGATGTGAAACTAGCTGGGCAAATGTCTCCATTTACTTGAGAGGCCAAAGCAAAGACTTGAGTTGTGTAAGAATGAAACTTCAAAGTGTCTACGCCAAAACACAATAGCAAGATCAAGAATCGACAAAGAGCTCAAGCATCAAGTTCTTGATGATCAAATAATCAAAACACGTCGGATATCACACACTTCAAGAAGACAAAACAAATATTCAAAGTGTTGCAAAACAGCATATTATTGATGTAGAAAACTGCTCTATTTATAGAGCAAGAATGTAGTTTACAGCAGTCAAAAAGTAAAAGAGGAGTGAAAGAGGAAAAGGAGAGAGAGAGAGAGAAGTAGTTGTCGGGGTAGGAGTCCCCCAACGACTACTTCAACTAGCCGTTGGGGACCAGCAGCTGGCCCCCAATGGCTAGTTGGGGCTAGCATATCTAATTGGCCCTGGACCTAGTGACCGGGCCAGTTAGTCAAAGACCCATAGGCCTTAGTTGTCCGTCTCCTATTATTACATTATATTTTAACATCCTCTCTCAAACTTACGGTATTTATACTTACGTTATCAATAGCGCGCTATAGCGTTTTAGTGGACCTCGAACCCCTATAGCGCTCATTAAATAGCAGGTGACCTGTTTGGGTGCAATTAACATCGCTAACAACGCTATAGCAGTCCGCTATATCACTGTTAGCATACAAATAAGTTTGGATCGGGTCAATCCAATATCCAATGGATCAGCCCGATCCGAAGTACATAAAACCAAAGGCGTCGATGTCTCTCTCCAGCATCTGTTGTCTCTCTCCCGCCTCTCGCCGTAGCTCCCTCCTCCATCAGTCGCACAGATGCTGACGGTCGCCACCACCACCTTCTTTATCCGCCTCTTGCCGTTGCTCCCTCCTCCATCAGTCGCACAGATATCGATGATCGCCACCACCACCTCCATCATCCGCCTCTTGTCGTTGCTCTCTCTGCCATCAACCGCAGAGATGTTGACGTCCGCCACCACCACCTCCGTCATCCGCCATTGGCGTCCATGTCGCATGTAAGTTCTCTCTCTCTCTCTCTCTCTCTCTCTCTCTCTCTCTCTGCCTCCACCACCTATCTCTGTCGCCGCCCTTGCTCTGTCTCTCTCTTCACACTATCGATTCACTTCCTCGCTACTTTATTTGGTACCCACGGCCAAAGGCATTTTACTCCTCCCTACCCAAACATTGTCCAATGCCTCCTCTTGCTTTTCTTGCTTTTCCAAAACGAGACTGAGAAACCCGCTTGCAACCCCAACCTTCGATGCCTTCAAACTTGATTGAGGCACACTCGGTGTGCTAGGGCTCAAGCTCGGCAGGACCAATGGTGTGACAAGAGAGAAGTGGCCTTGGCCCTTCAATGAGAAATGTTGGAGTCAACCATGTTGCTTAGATGAACAGAGCCTCATATGTCGAACCAAACACACTTTATTGTCGAATGTAGATTAAGCCAAGAGGTGAACCCCAGGGGGAATGTGAATATCACGAGTCACAAAACCCCTGCTCCAAAAACTCCTTGTCCTTAACCGGACAGCATAAGTTTGGATCCCAAAAAAGTTCTCTAACAATGGAACCTCGCAGGTGATGCAGGTGCGACATTGAATAAGAGACTTGAATGCGTATTCTGCTAACATGGAGCTTTTCAGTCCAAAAGACATACGTATACTTAATAATAGTACATGTTGCATAATAACAATATATGTTGCTATTTGAGTAACTTGTCAAGTGCTTCCGTGGAACAAGTTGAATGATCGAATGACATACACTTCATGATCCGTAAATCATGTAATATGCTCTTCAAATGAAAATTTAAATTGTTAAATGTGTGTTTCTTTTTGTCTTAGTGTTTTGTAATCGACCACCTGAAATGGAAATGGATGGATGGCAAGAGTCTACTCCTCCAGCTCCTTTACTTATTGCGCTGGTACATATCTTCTGGACTCTTCATATCTAATGGGTTTAAAAGCTTTATCATTTACAACTAGTTTTGTTGAGGTATCATTGACAACCATTATTTGGACAAAACTGTGCCAAAGTTAAGTGAACACAAAAACACACATACGCAACTAGGGAGAAATTGTTCAAGTTCAATGACCCTTTCATATCTGTATATTTATTTTTTATGGTAACAAATTAAACTCTTTTATTTGCTATAAAACAATCGTGATGTTCATATGCTTTTTGTATTTTTCTTTATATTTGCTTATTACTTTTGCTGAAGGGTCCTGTTTCTGTGGCTATGACTATCTTTATTCATGATGTGTCTTATTTATTGCATCTCGATTATTTTAGTTCCTTTGATAACCTAGGTATGCAACCATGTTTCTGATGTCTTTTCACTTTTGTACAATATATGGTGATGGCAGAACAAGGTGTCCCCTTTAGGAGTGAGTTTAGTGAGTTTCATTCAACTTTTGAACTTCTATTCTGGCTAATTAGATCTACTATAGTTGATGTTGTGGAAATTTTATTCTTATACCCCTACACTTGTAGAACTTAGAGAACCCATTATATATATAATTTTTTAATCATAAATAAAAGTGTACCGCTAAATCCGCTATATCAGGATCGACCGCGAACCGCTATTGATAACATAGGTATATACTGAAAGTTTGTCCAACAAAATATTAAACCTAGGAGCCGACAATAACTTGGTAAAAAAATATGCAAGTTATAGTAATGAGGGCACATAGCACAAAGTCAGCTTCTTCTTCAAAGATTCTTCTCTAACAAAATGACAGTTCATCTCAATGTGTTTCATTCTTTCATAGAAGGTATTGTTAGATGTTATGTACATGACACTCTTGTTGTTAGAAAACAGAGTGCATGGTTGTTCAAGGGTGACCCCCATGTCTCTCAACACCTTTATAATCCATCAGATCTCAGTAGCAGTAGTTGTCATGGCTTGATATTATGCTTCTTTGAATGACAATGATACCTTATGTTGCTTCTTACATCTCCACGAGATCAAGTACAACCTAAAACTATACAAAAATCGGTGGTGAAATGTTGATTGTTGACATCTTCACTCCAATTTGTATAAGTATAAGAAAGAAGTTAGAAATACCCCTTATCCACAGAGTGTTTAATGAATATGATGATTCTCATAACCGCACTCATGTGACCACTAGTAGGGGCTTGTTTAAACTGTCTTGTAGTGTGTACTCATGTGATATGTCTCGACAAGTGATAATGAGATAAGTCAATGCTCCTATCAACTGTTTGTACGATGTAGAATCTTCAAGTTTCTCTCCATCTATTGCTCTCAATTTTGTTCGAAGTACTTCTGGGGTATCTATTTTCTTCTCATCAGTTAGACTTGTCCTACTAACAATATCACTGGCAAACTTAGTTTGAGACATAAAGTGTCCTCTATCATAATGTATAATTTTAATTCCTAAAAAGTAACTAAGCAAACCAAGGTCTTTCATTTCAAACTCCTTGTGGAGATCCCTTTTAACTTGTAATATGTTATCTTAATCACTTCCGATGATGATGATGATCATGTCATAAACATACAAAAGTAGTATTACAATTCCTCCATTTTACTTCCTTACGAATAAGGTTTTGTTAGTATAACAAGATAAAAAATTATGAGCATGCACGAAGCTTTCAAATCTATCAAACTATGCCTTAGGTGCTTGCTTAAGACCATACAAGGCTTTTCATAACTTAAGAACATGATCTTTTGGGATATCTAATCCTAGGGGGAATCATATGAACCTCTTCATTTAGGTTGTCATTGAAGAACACATTATTAACATCTAATTTAAAAACTTTTCACTTTCTTAGTGAAGAGTTATCAAAATTCTTATGGTTGTCTTCATGGCAACTAGAACAAAGGTTGTTTTATAATCTATTATGTATTCTTGAGTATACCCTTTAGCTACTACTTGATATCTTTCTATGGTGTCATCACTGTATTTTTATTTATATACCCATCTATGCTAAGTTTTTTATCCTTAGGTTTAGGTACAATATCTCATGTTTGAGTTTTATCTAAAGCCTTTAATTCTTCTTGCATAGCATTTTCTCATTCCTATATACCTTTGGCTACATTATAGAAGTTTGGTTCTTTTACTTTTAAAATGACAGCAATAACAAAAATTCTTTGAGGTTCAAAGGTTTTATAGGACATAAATGACATAAATCTTTGTGGGAGCCTTAGGATTCTAGGTGGTAGTCTAATATTTTCTTATCCTCTAGGTCTTCTAGTATAGTGTAATGAAAAAGACTATAGCATTACAAGACTCATTGTTTTCTCTTATTTCCAAATTTGTGCATTCATGAATGGTTTCTTCCTATTCACACGGGTGCGGGTGCGGGTGAGGGTGCGGGATACGGTAAATTTCAAAAATTTTGAGTGCGGCGACACAACTAGGATATATAATATTATATACTATATATAATATTCAAGCTACAACAAGTGAGACATCAATTAACATAAGTATATGACAATAGCAAGTACACAACTTTACATTAAAGCAAAACACATAAACTGTAAACAGCTACTAATTTCATCATAATACACAAATCAATCTTCACTATCCGGACCCATTTATCCAAAAAGACCCAAACTTCAAAATCGAATGGAATATCCACACAAAAGGAAGTGAAGAAGGTCCGCGTTGAGATATTTTTCTACGTTCATCGGCAGAGTTCATGAGAGATGATGGAAGATAAGCTGAAGGAGCATTTTGGAAACTATGGTGAGGTAACTCAGGTGGTCATCATGGGAGATAAGGTCATGAGTCGATTACGAGGCTTCAGTTTCATCGTCTTCACGGATTACTCCCTCTTTAATCGGGTTCTCAAGGATAAATACACCATAGACGCCAGAACCATGAGTTACAAAAATAAATAAATAAATTTTTTTTCGTTTTTTTTTGCCATGCCAAACCGACACATTGTTGGTGTCGCACCCGTGTCGAGGTCGACACTCCACCTCTTAGAAGTGTCTATGTAAGTTAGGTTTTTTCTCTATCACCATCTTTATTTTCACTATCTTCTAAGTTAGTAAAGTTATTTATAAAGATATTATTTTTATTTATCTTCAATATTAGAGTCATAAGAATAGTTGTGTTCTAAAAATTTCACATCTCTTAACACATAAAGTTTATCTTTTTGGGGATCAAAACACTTATAACCCTTTTTCTAAATGTCATGGCTTTAGGAGATAAAAAACAAAACATCTACATCCAAAACTCTCAATCTTTTATAATTTCGGACAAATCTAAACAATTTTTCAAAAGAAGAAATGTTACCAAGTTTAGAAGAAGGCATTCCATTTATTAGATATATGGCAGTAAAGATAGTTTCCACCCATAAGAATTTTGGTACCTTATTAGCAATCAAGAGACTTTTACTAGTTTTTATAATGTGTATGTTTTTCGTTCGACTAAACCATTTCGTTATGGGGGTTTTGTGCAACATTTTTGATGTAAAATTTCATGTGCTTCCAAATAGTTTTGAAATTCTTTGACATACACTCACCAACGAAATCCGATCTCAAGATTTTAAGTGTGGTGTCAAATTGGTTCATAATCATACTAGGAAATATCAAAAAACTTATAAATACTTTAGATTTATGTTTTAAGAGAAATATCCAAGTATATCTACTAAAATCATAAGTCAGATAGTATCCAACTCCTCCTTTAGAAACAATATGAGAGGGTCCCCAAATGTCAGAATGAACTAATTCAAAGGGTTTACTTGGAATAAAACTTCTCCCACCAAAAGGCATATGATGCAATTTTTCAAGAATACATTTTTTGCAAACATCTTTATCTTTATTATTGTCAATAATACATTATTACACAACTTTTTCATATTCAAGTAACCGAATCTTTTGTGCCAAAGAGTTGTGTCATGAATTACACCATAACATTCAAAATTTGATACAATCAAGTTATCCATTTTGTATATTCTGCTTTCTTTATGGCCTTATCCAATCACCTTCTTCGATAAGTGATCTTGCACCACACAATTTTTGGATGAGAAAAATACTATATAATCATTGCCACAAATTTGAGCAACAAAAAGTAAATTTAGATGATTTTTGGTACAAGGCTTACATTGAGTACTTTAAAATCTTTATTTTCTAAACTTTCAAATCTCATTTCCTTGGAGTTTTATACCGTCGATCGTAAAAATATGTTTATTTGAAGTCTTTTACCAAGTGTTTTTAAAAAACTCTTTCTATGTGTCATGTGCAAAGATGCACCCGAATTTAAAAATCAAGACATACCTTGAGAATTTATGGATAGCACATTTTCATATATGTTAGCTTTCTCCTTGAACATTTCTTTAATGTAAGCATTGATGTTTGAGGATAGTACTTCTCCCTCTTTATCTTTCAAGATGGACGCATTATTGATTTTTCTCATAAAAAAAGGACAAGAAGTCTTGATATGCCCACTCTCCTTGCAATAGTGATAAATAGTACTTTTGTTGGGTCATGTAATCGCGGACTTCATGATAGTCTTGCCTTGTTCTTCAAAATTCTTGGCATGTGACGTTTTGTAGGTCTTTAGATTTGTCCATGGTCTAGAAGTGGCAAGAACGACCTCCTTCAAAAGCAATGAGTTTTTTTAATCTAGTTTCTTCTATAACTAGATCGACAAGGAATCCATCACCCATGGTCTGAGTTCTCTATGGATTAAAGTGGATCTAATGTTTTTAAATTCTTTTCTTAGACCTGCATAAATAAGAGAAAATATTATTTATCTAGGTATTCTTGAAATTCATTCCTTCTTTGAAGTTTTCAAATTTATCAAAACTTCGTAATTAATTTAATAATTTTGAAAAATCATTGTGATAATCCCTAAAGATTAAGTTGTCTTACTTAAACATTATAATTTTTTCATTAAATCAATTTGAAACACAAAGTCATATTGAGAATGGATTTTCTTTAAATACTCCCATGTTTTAAAAGCATTTTTAAAGATATTGATTCTATTGCGAAGTTTTTCATCTATATTTTGACAAATAATCCAAATAATGTTTACGTTCATTTTTTTCTATATTTTCAAATTTTGTTTATAATTTTCTTGGGCCTTGATGATATCATCTTCGTCAAACCCATCAAATTTAAAATTTGGCTCTTGAATAGTGTAATCAACGTAATCCTAATAGTCTTTTGACAAAAAAAAATTCCATTGTTCTTGCCCAACTATGCCCATGTAAGGGATCACCCTTGCTTAGCCGGTCCCAAGCTCAGATAAAGGACTTGTTAGGCTTTCGATAATCAGTGTAAAACTTTGCAAACTTATTTACCATGGATTCTACAAATTATGATAGGGCTTTGTGAAAACAAAGAATCGATATAGTCGACCCCATCTAGTATGTGAAAAGGCTTTGTTATTATTGTTGTTCTTTCCCACTTTGATAGCAATTTGGGTCAACCAAACAACGAAACACTTCATTTTTACCTTTCAAGTGAATATGTTGAATCCAACTCTTTCACATGCACAATGTTATCCGAATAATTCAGATTTTGGAGGAGGATGCCACAATTTCCATGACCTTTTTCACATCCAGGAACACTATAGATCTTCCATAATTGCATGCAAGACTTCTTTGTCCACCTATTTCTTGATAGTGGCAAGAGCTGAACTTTTAAATATTTTGATGTAGTTTTGAAACAACATCAACAACTAAGTAAACAACATCAACAACTAAGTTTTTTTCATATTAGATGGGGTCAGCTACATGGATTAATTGTTTCCATAGAGCTCGATCATGTGTCATGCTAATAGTTAACTCAACATAAGTTATATCATTTTTTATTGTTTCCTTCCAACACTTTTGTGGTCTTCCTTTTCTCTTTTAACATTTTCACAATCTAGGTTCCCATACCTTCTTATCGGAACTTCCTTTGGGCATCTTTCTACGTGTCCAAACCATCTCAAATGGTTTTCCCTCATTTTATCATTTATTGGTGCCACTAGTTTTGAAACCTTTAGTCAAAATTGTTTCTAGTTTCCTCACTTTTGTTATAAAAAGCATGCTAAAGGATGGTAACTTTGAAAAAGAAAGACAGCAAATTAAGCCCTAATAAGGTTTACACCTCCCAAAAATTTGTAAATTTTCCCTTCCCTTCATTTTCAATTCAACCATTTATAATAAGCAAATGAGTAGCTAGTTCATCCTACATGCTCTTAAGTTCTTAACAGCTCCAAGATACTCCACGACTGATTTGTGTCATGTTAGTGATCTCATCGTTTCACTCAAATACTACAACAACTACAATAGCTAAGCCTTTTCCCATAATTTATTCTCTATACATGTCCTTAAATCATAAACTCAAATAATCAGAAAATATTATTTTAATAGTACTATTCTGCTCTATACATGTCCTTAAATCATATGCATTCTCTCAAAAGGAAATAACTTATGCAATCTTTGGTTCTAAGGAATCAAGAACCCAAGACATAACCAACCGGAGCTAGTTACTCTTTCCAATCCATATCGTGTGCATATGCCATCAAACTTTTTCAAGTTGGGCTCTACCCTCAATCCATAAAGAAGAACTAAAATTAGATGTAGGATCACTAGTACATGGGGCTAGTTTTCTTTTTCAATTCAAGCGTGTGTATATGCCATTAAATTCTTTTCAAGTTGGGATTTATCCTCAATCCAACTTAAGAAGAGTTGAAATTATATGGCATGAAAATAGCAAAACAAGTACCGTAAGAATTGATTACGAATGTAATCTATCATAAAAACAGTGCAGACTCATTTGTTCTGTCTGTTTGTGCTACAAATTGGGCCTAAATATCTTACAAGATGGGGTTAAAAATATGAACAACAACAACCAAGCCTTTTCCCACCCCAAGTGGGGTCTGATTCATGGATTCTTTGACGTTATTGAGCTCAATATTGTGGTTGAAAATATGAACAGATATAATATTTTGAGAAGTAGATAAAGACAGACAACCGTACATAGAGATTTTGATTCGATAATATGAACCACCTTTACGAAAGAATACACTCCTTTCTTCGTATCATTGAAAGTCACGTCAGTACAAGTAGACAGAAAGAATCTGTTAACTTGGAAATGAACAGAATCAGCCAAGCCACAATCAAATACACCCAACATGCCAAAGAAACTCAAAATCTAGGAAACGGAAAAACACAACAACAGAATTCAACGCGGTGGGCACAGAAATCAAAAAGTGAATCATGGGTATTCGAGAAGAAGAAAATACGTCAGTAGATGTTCCAGGAAAGCTTTTGCAGTCAAAGTGTCAGCTGATTCAAAACTTACAAAGAGGATGTGGAGAATCGAAAGGCCTAGGGACGATTGCGGAAGGAAGCGGCGCGGTCGAATTCGTTATCTTCAGTTTCTCGAAAGAAGGCGAGAGATCGTCTGGTTCTTCAAGTTCCATAGGGATCCCATGAAAGAGACCAATCAGACAATTTCGACCGACGAGCAGGCACTCCAAATTCCTGAAGAAAATATCGAAGCAGCAAGCCCACCATGACCCATGGCTTCTAGACCTCTTTACACTACCGTACCAGGTGGGTGTGTTCAAAAGTAAAACGATGGTCCGAAGGGTGTTACTATTCATACACCCGTACTCTCCTTAATGTGGTTTTTTTTGAGAAATATCCTTTGCGGTTGATTCTCTCTTTTTCACCTCTATTTTCTCCATCACAGAATCTTCAACCAACCTCAGCGTGATTTCATTAGTTGTTCATTTTCATCATACGATTTCATCGTTATTGAAAAGTGATTTTATCGTTCTTCAAACCTGCATTTCATTTCTTCTCTACAAAATTTTATTTGGGTGTTTTTTCATTTTTCTCATGATTAGAGGAAGTGGTTGGTCAAGAAAAAAGACATGGTTGGGATGCATCATATGGTTAGCACCGCGGTCGAGCCGCATCTAGCAATGTTGTCATTAGTAACCACGTATGCGGCTTGAAACTTTGACTCACTCATACAATGCATTTCTTTGCCTCCACGTATGCACTTGAGCGCATTTCTTTGCATGAGTTGGTGCATCTTGATCATGACCTATCGCTCTATTGAACGTGCTAAGTTGCATCTCTTACTATGTTTGTATTATATTCTTAGTGGCTTATTGTAAACTTTCTTATATATTCAAATGAAACATAAGTTTTGGATTTTATAGTAGGAATGACTATGAGAGGTGATAATATATAAAGGTGGATAAGTAGAATGCAGTATTCTTATAGCATTATTAAGAAGGCAAAATGCCTTCCGGTTAACATATAGTAGATGACTATGGTGACAATACAAAGAAGAGCATGTGGATCATCCAACGATGTAGCCACAGTTTTACATAGATTATTTTGCAGCTTCTTTAGAATATCACATTAAAACTGAACCTTCAAAGCTTCATCCAATGATTACCTTGTAGAGGGTGATAATCATATCACTCTTAGAGTTGCTCCCCATTAGGTCACATTGCATATATGATTTGATGAAAACATGTAATTCATTTCATCAACTATAAGTAAAAGATCTTAGATATATTACTAACAAACATTGTGAAAATATGTAGGAATTATAGAAACTCATGACATAACAAAACGCAATGCTTTGGTTCAGTAGCGACTTCTGCAAGAATAGTAATACTAGGTAGATGGGAGGATATTGTGTAACAATATAAGTTATTTGAGCAAGAAGGTTTGTTATTTTAAACTTTGGATCAATCATTGCACACTACTTTTATTGAGAGATGACAACCTAAAACTAATAGCTTTCATATGATGCATGATGAAATGATTGTCACTCTCCATGATGTCGATGAGATTTAGATTTTTCATTGGATAGTCGTGTTATAGCCTTCACAATGTGATAGAGGCGATGGTTAAGATAGATATTATAGTTTAACTAATAGGCATAGATTATGATGAAGTGAAGGTACAATTGAAGTATGAAGGTGTAAGTTTGAGATGCTCTAAGTATGTGCTTAGAGAAGAAAGATTGCGCTTGAGTAAAAGATGTTCTTTTGTTGTATCACATAGAGTTACTATATACCAAGATTAATCGAGGGATATGGTCTCTCTTTCAATTGTTTATTTGTTAGCTTTTGCATTAGTGAGGGCCAGCCATGTACTTAGGGTATAATGATGTTGGCCTACTCGTATAGACAATTAAAAAAATACTTCTTGCATAGAGATACACCACCTTAGTAGCTATAATACTTTGTTGTAGGTACAAGTTTTTCTATTATTTTTGTTTGAATTTAACAATAAATCAATGCTAGTGTACTTATATATTTTAATGATAGAAGAATGTTTTCATTTTTTGTAGACATGAATTTATAAGTATTTTTTGGCCTTCAGAATTAGGCATTGTCCGAAGTTGGTTGATAGAGCATCTCATACGACTAAGTGGATAAGCAATATCACTCATATGGATCATCCTTCTGATCACCTTGTTGCATATCATGAGCAGTGGGCCTCGATGCAGGCTAACACGGTATGTGTTTAGCAACCTCTCTAAAATACAATCTATGAGCTTTAGGTTACCATGCCTCACCCTCTCTTAAAAGCTCCTCAATGATGTGGTATTTGCAATTATCACTTTAAAGAATATTCACCCATCTATCAACATATAAAATCATAAACCAAGGTGCCTCCGTCTTATTGGGTTATCCAAAATCTAATCTTTTGGTAGTCTTTTTGTCATGAGATGTATCAATACATAGAGCAATTGAATCCTACGTAATATCAAATACAGGATCAAAACTACTTCAAAAAGAAACACCATATCTAGGAGATACTCCACACACTCATCTATGTCCTTGTCCTTGATCCCTACTGGCCTTTCCTTAAGTAACACCCCTCTCTTCATGCTCCGATAAATGCAACTCTCTTTTAATAGATATATTAGAAGGTGTGCTTGCAATGTAGTGTGATGAGATTTGAGATGCTCGTCTAACAAGTCAACCAACTTCCTTTGTTTTTCTATATTAGGATGAGTAATAGTTGGTAGATAATATTATACATCTTAGTTATCTTTCTTTGGCCCTTATCTTTGTACTCAAATATGAAAGTCCTTTCCACCTACATGTCAAGCTCCTTTTAAAACAAATCAATTGGAGAAAATTGGAGTGCCTCACCACTCAAAAAATAGTGATCTCATGAGTACATGACAATTAATACTACCACAATAGTATAATCTACATGATTGGGGATGAATACATATTGTTTCTACATGTCTCATCACTTTGATAATTAGATCAAATGCAGTCGTGAGACTCTTTTTTTATATTTATTATCATCTCTTCTATATAATTGACATAATGTATGCAAACAATCTCGATTCCTCAAAAGACTTTTTTAGTTTCGTGACTTGTAACTCTATCAAGAAATGGAGCTGTGTTAATATCATATTGAACCACCCAGTGGAGCTGTCGAGGAATCCTTTTAACTGTGTATAAACCCACAACCCTATTGACGAACACACTATGAGCAAAAGAGAATTCAATAAAAAATAGTGATGTACATATGTAGAAACAAATATACTCACTTACCAGTTAGTTGTAGGAAACTTGACAGAAACTTTATATATTTTTATTCGATTTTGTGTGATTGTTTGTTGGATCGATGAAAGATTTTGAATAATATCCCTATTACAGTTATAGGAATTGAATAAGGTTAAAAATAGATTAAAAGTGGTATAGAACTAACAGTGGAACTCTGTCAACTCCGACAACAGGACTATTAGAGTGAAGAGTTGTGGGAAGAGAATGTGTGATGATAGAGAAATTGTAGGAGGGTAATTTTAGATTTTTTTGAAACAAAGGTATATGTTTAGCAAAAAAGGTGTATGAGTAACAATTATGGATTATTAGGGTGTTACTATTCATAAATCAATTTTTCATAATTGCTATTCATATACCAATTTACAACACATATACCCTTTTTTACAAAAAATCTTAAATTGCCCCTATTGCAGATTCTCTCTCCTTTCCTCTTGATGATCTGTATGTATACATTCGGCTTCTTCTTTTTTTCCAATGATCTTTCTCGATCTCCCACTTTCCAACTATCTCTTTTAATGTTGTTGTCTTTCTTAATCGTTTGATTTCTTTATAAATCGCACCCTCTTCAACCTTTGTTTTTTGAAAATTTTCATCAATGGTTTTTTATCTCTTTATTGATTTGTCTCGATTTATTTCATATTTTTTTCTCTATTATTCTCAATCTCTATCTTTATCTAAACATAGATCTCACGAAATATCGACAAAAAGTAGAGCTTCAAATCATCAGTCATGACGAACGTTTCATATGAGGGAAGAAATTGGCAACTGATAATGAAACACGCCTAAGGTGAGTTTTATTTAACGGACAGATGTGCCCATGATACATCACTTTTTGAGGAGAAATGTACTATGGGTGCAACTTTATCTTAAAGATAATGTGACTCAACCATGTCACACTCTATGATCGATGATGAAATGCGCTTAAGAAGCGTTATATTAAAATGATAGATGAGCCTTGGGCGCATTGCTATTTTAATGGTGACACACTTTGGGTGCATCACTATTTGAAGGGTGATGCACAATGGACGTGTCTTTTTTTCAAGAAAGTGATGTTCGCAACAAGAAAAAAACATGTACGAATTGCAACACCCCTTTTTACTAAACATACACCCTTTTTATCATTTTTTTCAAAATTGCCCTTTCCCTTTTCTCTCTCTTCCATTCTCTTGTTGTAGATACAATTTTCTCGGAAAAAGATGTGTCCACACCGTGTCACCCCTCAAATAGCGATGCACCCAAGGCACTCTATCATTTTATTGTAATGTATTTTAAGCATGTTTCATCATCATGATATGGTTGAGTCACGCCACCTTTAAGATAAAAGCGCACCTACAATACATTTCTCCTCAAATAGTGACGCATTATGGGCACACTTATCCTTTAAATAATGCACACCTTAGGCATGTTTTATCGTCAATCGCTGATTTTTCTCTTGTCTAAAATATTCATTGTGACCGATGATTTAGAATTCTATTTTTTATCAATTTTTTATGAGATCCATGTTTAGATCAAGATCAACAATAATAGAGAAAGAAGTTTGAACAAAAGCGAGAGAGATCGAAAAGCCATTGGCTTAAAAAAATAAGGGTTAAAGAAAGTGATATCTACAAAGAAATCAATCGATTAAGAGAGACATGACATTAAAAGAGATTGTTGGAGAAAGGGAGATCAAGAAAAGTCATTGGAAAGAAAGGAGAAGTCAACGGTATACATACAAATTAACGTGAGAGAAAAAAGTTTGAGTAAGGTGGAAAAGCTAGTGAGAAGAAGGAAATGAAAGAGAATTTGCAACAAGGGTAATTTGCAATGTTTTGAAAAAAAAAAAGGTATATGAATAACAATTATAGATTATTATCGTAATTGTTATTCATACACTTTTTTTACTAAACATATATTTCTTTTTCAAAAAACTCAAAATTACCCTCTTATAGTTTCCTTCTCATTCCACACCTCCTTCCCATACCTATTCACTCCAACAACTCCATCATCGCAGTCAGCTGAGGCCCACCATCAATTCTACACCACTATAACAATGTTTCCTTCCTATGTTTCTCTTACATCACTTTTAATCTCGACTTTCACTTTATTTTCATCTATTTTGAACCTTATTCAATTCCTCACAATCATAATATAGATATTGTTCAAAGTCTTCCATTGATCTAATAAATAATCACCTGAAAATATATCAAAAACATCAAGTTTCAATCAAGCTTTAGACAAGCGATTCCAATGAGGCATGCGCCACGCACATTAGTCATTACCAACTGGCATGCTATAGGTGCATGCTTTTGTTATAATCCATCATGGCTAAAGCGTGTTGGTCTTCTTCTTAATGATGCAGTCTCTTCTAAGAGATACATAGCCTAGGATGACTGTAAGGGTGATTGTTTTGATAATGCATTTGTATTTACCATAGATATATTTTATATCGGGATAATTTGGTTTCGTGTGTAAAATATGTTGAGAGGAAGCACAACAATATTATCATCATTCTTTAGTTGAAATAATAAAGGTGTGAGAAGCAAAATATGACTTGGTGTGAAAGAAACGATGAATATAAAAACAATAAAAAAATTATTGTTGAAAGTCATCATTATACCATTACAAAGAAGGTGAAATGTCTATTCTTACTTACAGGAGACAGTGACACCAGTAATTTATAGATATTGAATATAGTTAATTGTATGCATAATCATCTTCTAGTCTTATATTTGGATGAACAAACATTTCTAGGTAGATTGAGTGATGTTGAGTATGACAAGATATGAGCAAAAGTCATTTTAAATCGAAACATAGTGAGGAAAAAGAGGATAATTATGTATAAATATTGAGGTGCATTAGAGAGTTATATACGGAAATATATTTTTCTATGTAGTTTGCAATGATTGTGATCTTACACTTATGGATGCAATTGAAATCATACTCCTAAAGGCAATACATTTTCTATAGACATCATATTGTCAAGAACATTGAGGAATATATTGTTTAGTTAACAAAAAATAAGGAATTAACTGTATTTGATGACAATTGGATGAAAGCATGTATATAGGCATTAGCAATAATAAAGATAAAGTGGAAAAATTTATCTATTATGATTTCTTATGTTAACGAATAGTGGTTGAACCCATACAAAGAGAGGGTTGTCTCAAAATGGACGAATAAGGTAGTGCATTACAATACTCATAAAACTAACTAGTGAGTATGTTTGTTTTCACAAATGTACGTCACTATTTTTTTTAAATCTTATATTGCTTATAGTGTGTTGGTTGATTGGGTTGAGGGTTCATATGCATGGTTAAAAGAGAACTAGGTAATGATAATATAAAGTTTGGCTTCATCATGGTATCCTTAAGAAGTTGCGGCATAATCTATCTCAAACTATGGTTGCATCATTAGATGATCCACATGTGCAACTTAACATGCCCCTCTTCATGTTGTCGTCGTAGTCATATACTATTTGCTAATCCGAAGGCATTTTGTCTCCTCAATGATAGCATAACAATATGACCTTCTACTCATCCTCCTGCATAGGGTACATCATCACCTCTCGGAGTCATTCCTACTATAAAATCCAAAACTTTGTTTCATTTGAATATCTAAGAAAGTGTGCAATACAAGTAACTAAGTGTATAACATAAATAACACAGTAAAATACACAACTTCAACACATTCAACAGAGCAATGGGTCGCAGTTAAGATGCACCAACTTAGGAAGAGTAACACACCCGAGCCGTGAGGGAGTGAAACGTGCTGCATATGCATTAGCAACAGCTGCAAGTCACTTGCATGGTTGCCATCTCTAGCATTGCCAAGTGTGGCTGGACTACGACACAAATAATATAGTGCCATAGTCTAGCTGCGTCTCTTTCGCGACCAACGACTCCTCACAGTCGCTTTCCGAAGGAAGAAAATACCCTAAAAGATTAAAACATAGATCTATACTTACTAATATCAATTTCAAACTGAAAAAACACATAATGAACAATGAATGCCAACACAATCCTTCAATATCAATTTGAGCACGATCCTTAAATAAAGAATAAAAGTGCAATGGAGAAGAAATGGGATGTTGGTTTCAAAGCACGATAAAATTGTAATGGACACGATAAATCACAGTGGAGAAAAAACATAATGAAATCACTTTGCAGAAGAACACAATATATGTGATGCCTTGCACGATGGTAGAGAAAATGGCAGTGAAGAAGAGAGGGAATCAATTGAGAAGGGTATTTATGAAAAAATCACATTAAGAGTATATATTTAGTAAAAATGAGTGTATGAATAGTAATATTATTGTTCATGCATCTTATTCACTAAAAGATGCATCTCTCGTTATTGTTTTGAAAGCTGCCCCTTAGAGTTCCGACCTCCCTCTTTCTAGGGATGTTCATAAGGCAAGGCATATCTGGTATCAAAGTTTTTGTCCCCATCCCCATTTTAAAACTCCATCCTTATCCCATGACAAGACCAAGAAAGATCGCATCCTTATCCCCGTGAGACACATTGAGGGAAAGTGAGACGCTAAAACATATATTGGAATTAAATTTTCATTTGAAATAAAACCAAATGCATACAAATGCATCCAAATTCAGGCATATTATTATGAATAAAGGTGTGGTACAATGACAATGAGTTCATGAATTCAAAAAGGTGGTGGCACTTTTTTATTTGTCGTCTCACATAGTTTGTCTTATTCTCAAATAAGCCGAACTTTCTAGAATGAATGAGAGGAGTGGTTGGGCAAGCTTCACGAGGTGGAGACATGCTATCCTTGTCCTAATTCTTATTAAAGATTGTCTTACTCTCCTCATCCTCATCCCACGCCATGTTTCTACTCTCCAAATCTGCCCCATTCTGAGTGGGTTCCTTTGGGGAGAGGGAGATCCACTTCTCATGACATCCTTATCTCTTTCCCATTCTCTCTTTATGACCATCTCCTCTTTCTAGTCCTTCTCTCTTCCCTCTTCAGTCTCTCTTCCCTCTCCGGTATGTTTTTCTCTGGTTCACGGTATTGTCAAGATTGTCAAATATTAAAGGAAGATGAATAAGATTAAGCAACTTTTCTCTTGCGATTAATTCAATGTTGAAATCCAACATTTATCCTCTTCTCTTATGACTGACAAACATCTAATTCTAATTTAATCTTAAAATTGCTTAATTAAATAAAACAAGTAAAAAAGCACAAGTTAAGCCATTTCTATTCAAGTAAAACAGATCCACTGTGCGAAAGCTCTATAAAATCTACAAGAGTATAAAAGAAAATGTAAACCTTTTACAATACTTTATAGAGAACTTTACTCTAGTTTTCCCTATGCCAAATCCTTGTTGTGAATCGATTACTAGGAGATATACATTGCCCAAAGGAGATTTAATGCCCAACAGTGATGCTCGATCAATGTCTTTGAACCAAAGCTTCGACAAACACATGCTAACCCGAACATTAATATTAGAGCATGACTATGAGTGTGGATCACCTAAAAACTATATTGAACTCTGGTATGCTTTCTACATTTGTATAGTAGGAATCTAAAGGCAAAGATTCTTAAAAGAACATAATAGGAAAGTGGAATCTCTCTCTTACAAGAAAAATTGAGCATTACATGCCACTAGAAAAAAAACATACAATACGAAATGTGATTAAAGTTATGGGTTTTCTGAAAGAAAAATTAAAAGGCATAGATTCCTTTTGGGTGTTACTATTCATTTAACATTTTTTACTAAACATACACTCTTTTTATCATTTTTTTGAAAATATCCTTTTTCATTTTTCTCTCTTCCATTCTCTCATTGTGAAAAAAGCAACACCACCACCTAACATCCAAACCCCACCTCACCATTAACCCAAAACACATGATCAACACGTAGAACATTTTACTGTTCACATAAAATCATCTCATGGTCGGTCTTCAATTGAGAATAAAAGAGAAGGAAGTTCGAAAGAGATCGATAAAAAGATGAAAAATCATTCATAAAAGTTTCAAAAAAAGAGTTGAAGAAGTTGAGATTTATAAAAAATCAAACGATCGAGAGAGAATGATATTAAAAGTTATTGCTGAAGAGAAGAAGTTCGAGAAATGTTATTGGAAAGAAAGAAAAACCCGACATGGATCATTGAAAGGAGAAAAATCGGATGAGCAAAAAGGAAAAACCAGTCAAAAGGAATAGAGAAGAGAATACGTAGAAAGGGTAATTTAGGTGCTTTTATAAAAAGGATATATGTTTAGTAAAATGGGTGTATGAAGGGAATTATGTTTAATTTTCTGCATATTATTTTATGTGAACAGCAGAATCTTTATCTATTGAAATATTGCCAAATCTTGAGTAGATTTTATTTTCCTTAAAAAAAGAGGGAGACTTCTTTTCTTTTTCTTTTGTTCTAATCATAAAGGACGAAAATCCAAAATAAAAAGAAAGGAATCAAATCTTTCTTGGTTAGGTATCTTTTTTCCATAAAGTAATCATGATAAAAACTGTGTCTGTGAGAAAGCCAAATCAAATTGGGAAAACTTGTAGTGGAAATCCTAAAGTGGATCCCTTTTTCAAATCCAAGTTTGAAATATTTGGATTCAGCTATTTCTAGAACTCGGATCAGACAGAAAAACAACACTACCAATATCTGATACGACCAACCAAAATCAGGATGGATTCAATACCTTTCTCACACAAAAGGATTGAGTCGATCGTTAGGGTTCCAACAAATACCGGTAGAGTCATGCCGCTTCACGAACTCAAGTTTTCGCTGAATTTCGGTGGATTACTGGTAGTCACACGTGGTGACCTCTAGTAAGTGCCACCCTAAGAGGTTACCCTTCCCAGTTTCTTTAAGAGGAAGGAAAGGTGAAAGAAATTTCAAATTCTGTATCTTTCAATCTTGGTTAACGACAAGTTGCAGGCATTCACTGCCTATTTTCCTCTTTTGCCCAAGTTCTTTCCATAAGATTTTCAAAGATGACATCAAAGTAAAGGGATTTGATCCTTTGATAACACACTCAGAAGAGACGTGCCATTTCTTCTCCTTTTTTCCTTCTCAAAATCTCTTTTTCAAAAATCACACGAAGTTGTTTTGACTCCATAAATAATGGGAAAGTGCTCTAACTCTTCTAAATTCACATAAACATGCTTATTTCTCACATTACAGAAAGATACTTTATGTTTTTGCAATTACAAAATTACACGAAGAGGATGCATTTCATAACATCAATAGACACATGAATCTCACTAAATATGCATGTTTTCATGTAAGTTAAATTGAGAAGTTGTTGATTGTGCATACCTGGTGCTATTCAAGTCTACTTCACATAATGATTGCACCACTTGATTGTGATGATCAAGGTTAATATTTTTATTTGGTTGTGGATCTAGTGACTTGAATTGAATCAAATCAATGATCCAATTGTGGATATATATATATATATCATGTTTATATTTTATTTTTGATTAAAGACATGGATAATTCTCCTTGGTATAATGGAGAGCAATAAAATTAAGGGTGCAGGGAAAAGACCTTGATGTTGAGCTACAAGCCACTGTTGCTTATATTATGGCTTGTAAATACTTTATATGTAATAAATTCTAAGATATTCACCTTAAGAAAAGTGGGACCCATGATACATTTAAAATTATGACAGTAGCTTGTTATAATTGATACAAGTACAACAAAGAACCAATTTGAATTCATGTCGGACAAGTTAATTATTGAAGTGATTCACCTTTTGAGATGTCTTATGAAATATTTTACAGCAAAAAAGAAAGACCTTCACATGAAATTTATTGATTTAGAAAAAACTTAGATAGGGTACCAAGGGATGTTCTTTGGAGAACCTTGAAAAAAAGAGGTATCTCATTGATATACATAAACCTTATTAAAGACATGTACGATGGTGCAAAAGACATGTGTGGGACTCATGAAGGAATGACAAACTTCCTTGAAGTTAATATTGGGTTATATCAAGGATCAACTTTAAGTCCATACTTATTTATAATGGTGATTGATGAGTTAACAAAATATATTTAAGATGAAGTACCTTGATGTATGTTATTTGCATATGACATTGTTTTAGTGGAGGAGTCTAAGAAAAAAGTTAATAGAAAATTGGAATTATGGAGAGAAACATTAGAAAGTTAAGGCTCCCGACTTAGTAGAATAAAGACAAAATATATGGAATGTAAGTTTGATCATTTGGTTATGTCAAAGGACATAAAAATTAAAATTGACATACATTGCATCCCCAAAAGAAAAATTTTAATACCTAGTGTTAACTTTTTATAGTGATGAAAGAATTGATCGACATGTTACACATAAAATTAATGCAGGTTGGTTAAAATAGATAGGAGCATCAGGTATTCTTTGTGACAAGAAGATACATTAAAGTTAAATGTAAATATTATAGAGCAATAATTAGACCTACCATGTTTTATAGTTATGATTGTTGGGCAGTTAATCATCAACGTATACAAAATATGTCTATGGCAAAAAGGAAGATGTTGATATGGATGAGTGATCATACAAGAAACGATCATGTACATAATGAGGTTATTAGAAACAAATTGAGAGTGACACCAATAGAAGATAAAATGAAAGAATATCGTTTAAGATGGTTTAAACATATAGAAAGAAGATCAAAAGAAGCACCAATAAGAAGGTATGAAAAACTAGATTTTGAAAGTAATAAAAGAGGTAGAGGACGACCACAAAAGTGTTGGAAAGAAACAATAAAGAATGATCTAGCTTTTGTTGAGTTAACTGCTAACATGACACATGAACCCCATCTACTATGGGAAAAGGCTTAGTTGTAGTAGTAGTAGTAGTAGATAGATAGATAAGGACATTGTTTTTCTTTAAGCCTTGAAATCCTTTTATACAATGACTTGTGATACTTGATATAACCTAAGTTTTAAACTTAAGGAAAATGAGAGTTATAATTTGTCCAAAGTTTACAAGGCAACTTATTTTTAAGTAAATCTCAATATGAAGTTTCATCTAGTTAATTTGTGAGATATAAATTATGGTTGAGAAATAATCATCATGAATTCTTGCATGAATTTTTTTATGCTAATGTATAATTCTAATTTGATGACATATAATATGGTAATATGTTTGCTTGATTAGAGGCCATGATTAGTAAATAACCATCATGCATCCATATTATGGTTATTATCTTTTCTTATGTCAACTTATGGTTATCAAGGTAAGCATAACCCTATGGCGTCTGTTTGAGTTCTTATGATAAATGTTTATATCGACTATGTTAGATTACTTAATTATGATATGTTTACATAATTACATTTATCCATGAGAAAATTCTGACATATATCATGATGCAAAACTATAACATTTTGTCACTTGGGAAATCCACTTCAAATGTGAAACAAGATATACAACAAGGTAGTTGCAAAATGACTTTGTAAAATGTAGCTATATTTCATGATTATGTTGTACGTTTTTTGTATATGATGATAAGTTTTTGTAAATCTTTATTTGATATATTGGATAAATTATATTTATCCTTAGAAAAGCATGATGTATATCAGGATGCAAAATCCTTATGATATCATGAGATCTTTATATATATTACTAATTGATGCATAGAATTCATAATTCTAGCACATGGATATATAAATAAACATATATGTGACTGGTAAATATTGTTTTATAAATAATTTATAGCACATGTAGTTGAAATTTGAATAGTCCTGATGTTTATACCTTATTAGTATGGCTATCATATCTTTGATATATATCACCTTTTAGGGCAATGGTACTATTCACTTGGAATCATGAAACCGACATTAGATCTTGATATTAGGTCTAAATTGTATGGTCATTGAATCTCATGGGGCGACATGACTATAGTTAATGTAGGGTGTGACCTTTCTTTGAGAAAGGGGTGCTTCACTAAGGATTGTTTCTTGCTTATATAAAGAACATGGTTATGTAGCTTCTATTGACAAAACATGCTGAAAGAATTACTTGCAAGATGACTTGTGAAACTTGAATTTATCACTCCAAGAGAAAACATATAATGGTTGCATACAATTATATTATCTCAATAGATTCCTTTTCAAAGGGAGTACCACTGGGTTCATTCTCTT
This sequence comes from Brasenia schreberi, assembly GCA_036023115.1. Taxonomy (NCBI): domain Eukaryota; kingdom Viridiplantae; phylum Streptophyta; class Magnoliopsida; order Nymphaeales; family Cabombaceae; genus Brasenia; species Brasenia schreberi. Next base: position 8,882,246 of record JAYKKT010000079.1, on the reverse strand, counting down.
ATGGCACGTTCGAGAATTTGTTCTTAGTACATGGTATATGTATTCATGATATGCTTAAAACTCTTAGTTATGTAGGAAAAATATGCGGGATACAATAACAATGTATAGCAGATAGGAGTGCTTGAGTTATTGTGCTTGAAATATATTAACTGTAGAGCACTGAAATAACTCATGATGATACAACTGGAAAAGTCTACAAAATAGGAGGTTCCTATATATCAAGATTTGGCTTATGTAGCTAAATGAGGCATAACTCATAAAATCCACAACATAGTGGGATGAAGTGAATGTGGTCAAAACACAATTGGAAAGAGTAAATGGGTTATTATGTAGGAAAAACCTATTGGTTACCATAAACTGCATAATCAATACAACTCATAATGATTATAGTGAAAAAGTATTGATTGTATTACTCAAAGTGATACACTAGGGAAAGCTATTGAATTGTAGGAAGAATCTATTGTATCATGATTCAACTCATATTGCTAAATGTGATAACTCCTACTAGAGCTTTTATGGCCATATTGTCTGTTAATAGTATACATTAAATTAGATTAATTCTAATTAATCATTACTCTAATTAAAATAATTAAATAAGACATATAAAGAGGCATCAACTTAGTTGTTCTATCCTAGTAAAACGGATCCAAGAGTGGGGAAGCTGTATGAAATCTACATGAGCAAGGAATAAAATGTTGATCTTTGGCAATACTTCATGGAGATCTTTACTCTGGTTTTCTATTTGCTAAAACCCTCCTGTGATTTTCATAGTAGGAAGATCTAATATCTAAAGGAGATGCTCAACCTGTGTCTCGAGTGCAATGCTTCTGCAAACACGTGCAAATTCCCAACATTTATCTGATTCTATATATACACAAATATATTATATATATGATACAACTGTTTCACCAGAAAAGTTGCAAGATGCTCTTGAAGAATATGAACATGAGGTAGCTATGTTTATGTTTCGGATGAAATCTGTTAAGCAACGACAATATGGGGGCCTACTCACATAGACTGTTTGACATCATGCTGCACAAATATTCTCTGTGTTCGTGGCTTGAATCGGTTATATTAAAGGATAATTAAAAAATGAATAAGAAAGAGTGGAATGAACAATTGCAATTGCATAAATTGGCAAGCACATATGAAATATATATATATATATATATATATATATATATATATATATATATATATATATATATATATATGCATATATGTATATGTACATATGTGTATACATATATATATATATATATAATATCTATTGAGTAGAACATGCCTGATGAAGGTAAACCTTGAAAGATGATGCGCCTCGACCGTGTCACCTATTACATAACTCAACCATGTACGTAAGGGGCTCAAAAGGACAAAAGAGTAAAGGAGCAGGTATTATCAAACTGAATTTCATTTTAGTCTCCCAACGGGAGCATGACAAGCAATGGCTAGCGACAGAAAATAATTAAAATCTCTCTTGAACTAAGTGAAGACATTTCAAGCACTCTTTTTAGAGAGAAAGTAGAAGCTGCGGCTTAGCCAAATTAGATAATTATGGGAAATCATTCCATTTGTGAGGTTGAAACGTACAACAAGGAACGAAGGCATGTGGAATGTCCTGTTGTTGCTTAGTTTCTCCATTTCCTATAGACCACTTTTTGCCTCAACTTCGTGGGCGTTTATTGGATTTCTCAGTGTGTAGAAACTGATCTGCACTTGGGATGGCAGGAGCAGGTGTAGGCTTGTTTGGCACAAGCTATCTATTTGTACGTACAATGTTACATTGCTACAACAATGTAGCTTTACCCTTACTGTGTGTTTATGCTAGCTTTTAGTACTTGTTTTGTAAAACTTTCTATAATAATCTCTCCACTAGGAGATTGACACCTAACATCCCCAACTCCTGGAGATGACCGCACATTTACTGTCATGTTCCTAAGTTGCTGGAATTACAATTTTTAAATTGATCATCAAAAGGTTACTTGGGACTTCGGGAGCTCGAGCAATATGGAGAATGACAATGGGTGAGTTACTACAAATCCTAAAAAAAAAAAACTAAAAACATTCAAAATAGTTTCGATTGATATATGCATGAAACATTCCTCTTTCTTTCATCTCCCTTCTTTTTATATTCCATTTCACTCGTTACATCTGTAAGTGTGAGACACTCCATTAGTTTGAACACACTCTTTTTATAATTTTTCTTAAAATACCTCTTGTTATTTTAATAATTATGAAAATACTCTTTCTACTGAAAATAGGACGGTCTCTCTCCTCTTGCGTGAACCATCTTCCAGCTCCCATTTTTATGTGTACTTCGAATAACCTGTGGCACGTCTCCCACAAATTGATAGCTTGAATCTCATAAATTATTTTGTCTATGCAAATATGACTGATAGAGTACGAGTACAAGGCCATAACGTCATTGCTTTATATAGGAGATGTAACATGGTGTTGTATGACGAACACTCCCATAGATGATAATGAGGAGAAGATGAAGCCAACCCTTCACGTTACGAGGATGATACTTCAACCTCTGATACTAAGACCAATATTGCAGATAAGGAGGATGAAAGATCTTATAATGTTGGGATTACACCTGAGCTTTGAAGGTCATATTAAACAACTAATTTCTACCTTTAGTGTAATTTTATATTCAGTATCAATATTTTATGTCCTAATTTATTATATAAATATATATTTACAAGCAATACGAAAAGAGATAACAACCTAGGCAAAACTTATCTAGTAAAGATGATGGATGTGAGGCTAAAAAATTGGGTTGAGATTATAGATAATAGTAGACTAATTGAACATGCAGACTTGCTATACAAGGTGATAGGCCTTGCATTGGTGATTGTTTTTATCAAGCGTTGACAACTATATACAAACAACTTTCACATGCTATGCGGTGAGATAACAATCACACTTCACGGTATCTATAAGATACTTGTCTTCTAATGGAGGGACAACTTGTTATCTTGACATAGGTGATGATGGTTAGAAGCAGGAAAGATATTTTGAGTAAGATATGTTAGGAATAAGCATCGATGAAGTCGTATGTGAGATTAAGTCATGAGTTATTAAGTTTGAAGTATTCCAAACTATTTTTTTAAGAAGGAGATTCTTATATGTCAGATCATATAGTTCATTAGTTTGACCGACACCAAGGCATCCTAGTAGCACCGATAAGATCCTTCGTTGCAAAGAGACTTGTGGAGCCCCATGTATATAAAGTATAATATAAATCACATGGCACGACTTAGGAGGTTCAATGCTCTTGAATATTTGGGAGTCCCAATACTTTAACCATACGAATGTGATGAGGTGTATATGAAGTGATACATTTAGAGAACACATCAATTTATTTTATGAGATTCTAGACTGCTATGCCTACTCGAGTTAGGTCACATGATTACATAGAAGTATACGAATAATTGTATTTTTATTAATAACAACCATGTATATGTTTTGCTTTAACCCCACATATTAACTTTACTCAACTGAATTTTGTATTCCAATGTATGAGTGTGATATGTGAGGCACTTGCAACAACTTCAGTACATTTAGAGCTTATGTCACGATCATTGTCGAGTGACCCTATGTTGTTGGGCCTCATAGAGACGTATGAGTAATGTTACGAATGAATCCACCGATTGATACTACATGACAATGATGGTAAAGATGTGTGACATTTTTAGTTTGGGTTGATTGTAGGATGACAATTCTAATTTTCAAACATTGCATATATAAATGATAATCGTAATGAAAGAAATTTGTTTTCTTTGCTACTAAATCCTACATACATGATCGTAATGAAATCTTGTGCTCTTTGAATCAATAAAATACTGATTGCCACTCAAATCTAGAAATCGTGTCAATATAATTACAAATGAACAATAACACCTAGTCATCGTCCTCAATATCGTGTACAACATCATCTCTTAGTGCTCTCATTTGTATACACAAGTTGATATACTCTTGAAACATAGTTGACTAATCCGCAATACTTTCATCTAGATAACACTATCATGTTGGAAAAATACGAGGCATAAGAAAACCATCATTCATATGCATCTACAAAAAAAATAAACAAAAGAGAGGATTAATAGCTACTTCAATCTATGAATTACCTAAATAATATAATGAAATATAAATATATTATACTCACTGCCAGAAAATATCAGAGCATATTATTAGCGCATAACAGCTCACTTGATCTCTCAATTGCCTATCCTGTCTTCGATAGGGGTCCCTATCACTCGGCAACACCTCGAGGTTTACTTTTTTCTCTCATTGATACTAAGGCCCACTCCTTGGTGCCTTTCGTTCATCCATTCAGCCCACTCATCTAGGCACACTAGTTCCCTTTTGCATTATCATCTACTGCCCTTCCAAAATCCTCCCTTCCCTTAACGCATTAAGATCATCATATATATCTTCGACTTTGGTTTCGGGATCATAGAGTACATTATGGCATGATCAGTCACCCTCCTCCAAGAAGAATTGTGCTATGCCCTCCTGATATCCCTATAGAACAAAGGTGATCCCGTAAGCGTGTCTGGTCATGAACCCCACTAGCAGCCACCCTTTAACCGACCAACCGATGCTCCATTCGCACAAGTACCTACTACATCTAGTATCAGTTGCACATTCAACATAGTGTTCAAACTCATGTGCCTAAAGGGGCCCTACTCATACTGCATATGATTAGCCAGTCTTGCAGTAGCAAAGGGATTCAAGCGTGCCCCCAGTTCCTTGCAGTCTAGCCGTATTAGGGAGATGGGCAAAAATAGCTCCTCCACATCCCAACAGCCTTTCGTGCAACACTAAGTAATTCAACCCACATTATTGACTAATAGTGGATAAGATATGAGAGGTACTAAATCAATCAAAGAGCAAAATTAAGGTGCTAAAAAACTATTGGAGATGTGTGATCATAAAATGACTTATGGAATGCCAAATCTTTCTCTACACTGGCCAAGACTAACATCAAATTGAAGGGCCCCACCTCTCCCAAGCGAGCAAGAGGAGTGAGCTTATAAGTCAATGGTGTTTACTTGATTGACCTGGTTCACACAAGCGACTCAAATCATTATAGTTGTTTCATCAATGAAGAAAGACTTATAAGCCATTCCTTGCCAAAATGATTTTCCTCATTGTGTAGATTAGACATGAAAGAATGAAGCTAGTTTTGAAGGAGTTCTCCTTCTTCTTCAATGTGTTATTCTCAAAACATAAGGGGGTCTCATTACATAAGGGGACAACAATATTCTATCTGCAATGAGACTCGAAAATTCTTGAAAGGCATTCCTAAATCTCGTCTTTCTTTTCTTTCTACCTTGACTATGTTACGTATTATAGTTACGAATTGAGAGCTTGGTTGACTACAAGGTAGGGTTGGGGCCCTTTAGGCGATAAGGGACCATAAGCTACCTTACCAAGTTCTCGTACTCCCTCGAACCCCCCTCATTCGGGGTAGGCAACCCATCCATGACTGAGTTGGGCTTCTTCTAATCTGCGAAAAGAGTTCACTTTCAACATTTAGCACACATTCTTAAGCAATTCACCACTTTGCTTTTGTTTCATTGAGTCGGTTGGTCCAACTTGAGCCTTGTTTAGTCCTTAATCATTGAAGATTCAGAAATTTGGAAATCTTACTTTGCATTGAAGAGTGAGTGTTCTAGCTTTTTTCCCTTCTCGGGCTTCTTCCATTAAGGAAGATTCATTCTTTATCTAGAATAGGAGGAAGACATGTTTCTAGAACGAAAAAAATTCAGGTGAATAAGAAGTTAGACAAGATGGGAATGAGCATAGAAAGATGTATGGATGTACCATATAGGCAAATGCTTCCAGGTTGATGCAATGTATTCTACCAGTTTAGTTCAAACTTTTTTATTGAAATATCGATCAGTCCAACACAAATTCAAATAGAAGGTAGTTTGACTCGAAACAAGAAAGATAGATAAGTGAAATGAGCATCCCACATGCCACATTGGCTTTCCCCAAAACATCCCTCTTCGTGGTACATAAATTGGTGTTTTTTGAAAGGAAATTGACCTTAGTGAAAAGAAGGCGGTGCTACCCAAAGACAGAAAGAAATAGTTATCATAGTTAAAAAGAACCAAGATCCAACGAATTCAAAAGTGCATAGCTTTTTATCTTTGACATCCTATAGTGAGAAGGTTTGAATATTCCTTAATGATTAGTAGAAATTGAAAGTCAAGTTTTCTTTTCACACTATAGGCAAGGAGCCTTACAATAGCGTTCTCACTTTCATCGCCACGAAAAGGCAACTTCCAAAATGCAGTTCCAAAAGACCCCTACCCCCTATGCCCTATCACTATTTCTTGCTCACACATCAAACCCTTTTCCTTTCACCATTGTATGAAAAATCGGAGAATATGATATTCACACATTCACTTTCCCAGATCAAAGAAGACCAAATAGGTGAGGCCTACACTCCTGCTCCTCACCCGCCTACTGTCGAGAGAGTTTTTTTCCAAGTCGTTCTTTGGATCTTGATCACGTCCGAGCTTTCCAAGCTCTACGCATCAAGATGATAGAACATGTATTATACATCCCTCACATCAGATTGCTTAGGTATGACACTAGTGATATAAATATTATCAATCTTATCATAAAGAGGAATATCAATGCTACATTCTACCAAGTAACAGTAATTGAACCCATATGCGGCATGAACATCCGATACTAACTAGAACATGACCCATCTCTCATGTATACAATACATCAAATAGCAACATCTATATCATGATTATCTAAAAAAATTTGTACATATGTTATACTTACGTACCACCTCCTTCAAGCACTCTCAATGAGCTTCATGCTGCCACTTCTCTCCTTATCCTGCAAGTGTATCAATGATTTTGTACCCACTATTTTCATCTCCAATAACATTTATCTAAGCATTTACAAAGAGGCCCATAAAGTATGGTATTGCCATCTCATATGTTGGTTCAAAATCAAGTTGCATCACATCTTGGATCACATATATGCTCACCCCTACCTCTATATGAGGCAGTCCTATATGTATGCTCTTAGTTGACAAGTCATGCCTCGTAGATTGGTTAAATGACCTTTCTTTAGGACCACGAATTGGTGGTTTCTGTAGTGTAGTGTACTCAGGACTCAACTGATCATTCAACATCTTAACATATTTGTTGCGCTATTGTAGACGCGCGAAAATCCCCGCCTCTTCGCCTCTTTCGTGGCTTGGAGTGGCTCTTATCGTGCGTCTAAGGCCTATGTATACAAATAGGGCGTGCCAGCTAGCTTACTTAAGCTAGCGAAGATATATCAACACTGACTTCTAAACGTGGAGACTGTGAGCAAGTGAGCTCTTGTCGTCGCAGACCTTCTTGCACCGATGCGCAAGGGTCAGTCTGTACGCTTTTGCAAAAATCGAGTTTTTGGGGAGAAAGTCTACGAAACGGTTTGAGGTGTCTATTTCGGGTCTTTAAGATGCGATTGCATGTTTTAGATCACGTGGATTTGCACGTGCCTAAATCTTTTCTTTTATCCCTTTTTGGGTCGCCTAGTTTGTGTGTTATGAACACTCCACTACATGGGCGAATTTGAGCGGGGGTTGCTTCGATGCAATATGCGTCCTACCTCGTGGTATGGCGTAGATGCAATGCAAACTCACGCTACTCCAAAGGGAAAACCCGAAATGTAAAGACAATGCTGAAGGGAAATAACAGAAGGGAAATAACCGAAGGGAAATAACAGAAGGGAAATAACCGAAGGGAAATATGTATATATCTTATGTATTTGAGCCCTTACTCGGGTCTTACAAATAAGAGCGAAGGCTCAATGTGGGTGCGTGCTTGAATTGAAAGACTTACACACACGACATGAAATTAAACCCAAATATAAATTGCAGTATGGCCTTGACTAAGGTCTTGGGAGTAAGAGCGAAGGCTCAATGTGTGTGAGAGTGCTTGAATTGAAGTACTACACACACGACATAAATGAAACCCAAATATAACTGCAATAAGGCCTTTACTAAGGTCTTGGGAGTAAGAGCGAAGGCTCAATGTGTGTGAAAGTGCTTGAATTGAAAGACTTACTCACACGACAAGAAATGAAACCCAAATAGTATAGGTCGGCCCTTACTTGGGTCTTTCAAATAAGAGCGAAAGCTCAATGTGTGTGAGAGTGTTCGAATTGAAAGACTTACTCACACGACAAGAAATAAAACCCAAATAGTATAGGTCGGCCCTTACTTGGGTCTTTCAAATAAGAGCGAAAGCTCAATGTGTGTGAGAGTGTTTTAATCGAAAGACAACGCACCCAACTTAAACAAAACCCTTCGGAAATGAAATATATATGTACACTTATATATTAGGGGCTGATTAGGCCCGTGTGTGTTCAAAACTGTGCACGACTAAGAGAGTGCACGTGTGTGGTTGTGCCAAGCCACGTTATTACAAGCGGGGGGAGACTATGCTCCGTTATTACAACCCCGTATCAAATTGAATTTCAAGCAAGTATACGACTAAAGACCGAGTTTAGACACTTACGAGTAGCTGGTCCGTAGAGGTCTTGCTTGAGCGTAGGCTTGGCCTTGGGCTGCAAGTGGGAGCTCCGCGAAGGTATGTGCTCAAGGGTGCTGGCCGACTGCAAATGGGGCGCGGGATGGACGCCTCGAAGGGGACCGGTGGCAAGTGGGCGGCGCCTCCAAGTAGGGAGTTTAGAGTGGCTGACTAAGTGGGTCTTAGGGTCACTAGGGAAGTTAGGGACTTAGGGAAACTGGACCTAAAAGGTGAGCTAGTGGGAAGGCCAAAGAGGACACCTAGGGGGGTTGGCCGAATGGGAGATGGTGGCTAAGTAGTGGCCAGCCACTTGGGTTATCCTAGGTTCGGCTAGGCTTAGATGGTGGCGGCAAAGAGGTGGAGCTAAGGGGAAGATGGGTGGCTAAGAGTGGAGAGGTGGTAGAGAGTGGTTTTGAGGGAGTTAGGGGGACTTACCGAATGGGAAGGAGTGGCGGAGGGAGTGGGAGAGTGGCGGGCAGGTGGCTGTCGGCTGGTGGAGTTTGGGGGAAGATGGTGGCGTCCAGCTGGGGGGGCAGTGGTGGTGGACGGAAGAGGGAAGGTGGCGGAGCAGGTGGCGGCTGGTGGAGGAGCTGGAGCGGCTGGGGAGTGGTCACGGCTGGATGGAAGATGGAAGAAGGAGAGGGCCCGGCTGGGAGTGGAGAGTGGTTCCCACTTGGAAAACCCGCCCACAATGAGGGGGGTTTAAATAGGGGATGGGTAGGTCGGTTAGGGCTGGGTTGTGGGTAGTGGTTAGGTGGTTTAGGTAGGGTAGTATGTAGATAAGGTGGGCTGGATGGGGTTGGGCCAGATATTTTAAAACTAGGGGTTTGGGAAGATCGTGGGCTAAGGGTGGTTTAGGGGTTTAGGGCTAGGTTAGGTGGTTGGGTTTTAGGGTGAGGTTTAGTGAGCTAGGTTAGGTGGTTTAGGCTAGGTTTAGGCTAGGATTAGGGAAATTAATCTAGGTTTAGGGAAGGATTAGGGGAGTGGGTTAGGTGATTAGGTCGGGATTAGGCCGGGATTAGGGAAGTGGGTTAGGTGATTAGGTTCAGATTAGGGGTGGATTAGGGGTTTAGGCTAGGTTTAGGCATTTTTGGCTAGGTTTAGGTGAAGGAGCTCCCTTAGCATGGCCCCTAGACCTCGATCACCCCATGTTGGTGCAGCCCTAGGTTAGGTTTTAGCTAATTACAAGCTTAAACCCACTCAATTAGGCTAACCCACATGATTAACCCAAACTTGACACACAAGTCAAGCTTAATACAACACTCTTGATATTTTTCACCCCCACTCTCTCTCATGCCCAATATCCCACGTGAATTTCAAGTGGGCCCCACCTCCATTTATGAGAAGGTGATGTGGGCCATGGATATGTGTATTGGATTGGATCTCTGGATCCAAATCCAAATCCAAGTCCACATATGGGTTTGGATTGGAATCTGGATATATATGGTCCAGATCCAATCCAAACTGAACTCTGACTCCTTCGAGCTGGGTTCGAGACGGACGATTCGTGTGGGGCCTGACAGCATCAGCACTCCGTCTGCGTTGGGTCTTCGCCAACATGGTCGTCCGCCTCCGTTTCTGCCTTCCGGAGATGACTTCAAATGATATTTTGGTAAGAACAGGGTCTTGGACGTTCGAGATCCTGGGATGTGAATCAGATGCAAGAGTTGCTGTGCCGGGCTTGACAGGTGCTCCGGTTCCGGGCTCTTCTTGGCTCTCCTGGTCCTGTCTCGATCGGGCCAAGCCACTTTGGGGTTTCAAAACATGTTTTAAAAGGGTTTTCAAAAGCTATATTATATGTTTTTGAAAGATAAAGTTTAAAACATATATACAGGGTTTGTTTGGAAGGCTCCTGGGTTTCCAAACTAAAAAATGGCCCCTTGGGGCTGCTTATATAAAACCAGATTTGTTTAAGAAATTCGTGGGATTTCGGGGTGTTTACAGATGCCCCTCTTTGGCCTTGTCCAAATAGATTTGGATAAGGGCAAAGATGAGAAACACCCCTTTTAATGTCTCCCTAGATCTAGCCACGAAGAATATGGGATCGTCCCATTTTAACAAAATCTCAATTTTACAAACTCTGGTAGGAGGAGATATCACGCCAAAGGGTTCACTTATGAAATCTGGTCCTAAATGGGATCATGTTTATGCAAGTACCATGCGTGGAATGCAGATGACATGGGTGTGGTGCCAAAAGTGGCGACCTCCCAGAGACCAGGTGTGGTCGAACTCTAGAGACTTACAAGGCCTACTGCTCCAAGTGAGCAAAAACCCTATGCTGTTCGATGTTCGGTTTTTAAAACTTATTTACAAAAGCTATTTACAAAAGGGACAACTGTCTTGAGCCTCGATCCTAAGGATCTCGAGCTCTTCGTGCTTGCCCTTGTTTGAGTCTTAACACTCGCTTATCTAGCGGAGGTTTTGTAAGAAAACAAGCTTCATTTCAAATTCCTACGCCTTACTCGAAAGGTCGAATTCTCAAACAAGATGAAATTCAAGTAAGTAAATCCTATTTTTACTTTAGGATTCCTCGAAATGAACCATGCTTTAGCTTGGGATAAGCCAGGGATGGGAAAGAGATACCACGGTCCCTTCTGAAGTGTCCCGTGGTTTAAGGCATAGAAGGCGGAAAACTGCTCTTTTTGAGCTTTTTGGCCTCTTTTTCCTTTTTTCCATAGAGGGTCTCCCTTTGGGAGTATTTTTTCTTTAATCCCTCTTTTTTATAAGAGAATCGATTTTTTCTTTTTTTTTTGAAGTCTGGTTTCTTTCTTTTGGAAAGAGACTTTAAATGGGAAATTCCCTTTTGATTTGAACTCTTTGTTTTCCTTTTGGAAGGAGAAGAGAAGAGGGGAGGACTTATCCCAAGCATACACTCGATCCATTCCAGATCAGCCTATTTAGAAATAGCACGTACTACTTGCAAGTATCTTGCTATGTTGAACTAGGCCTTTCTTTGTAAGAAGAAGGATTTTGAAATGTAACCACGATTTTGAAAACTCCACTCTTTCACAAGTGCGAATTCTCTCACTCAGGGTCACACGAATTGCTTTTGCACCTTATTCACACGTCTCAGGGCAGCTATCCCTTAAAATTTTCGAAAAATGGAACTTAATCCAGATCCTACACATGATACTTCTTTAAGTATTGAATATTGATAGGATCTGCTAAATTCCTACCTTCTACATCGATCAACCAATACGAATTATTCGTAGTGGTTGCTCGTACAACATAGGGTCCATCCCAGTTGGGGCGCCACTTGCCTAGGGGGTGTGGGCCACGATGATGGATGGTTTTTAAGACCAGATCTCCCACTTCAAAGTGGCGAGGTCTCATGTGTTTGCTATAATGTCGGGCTATCCTTTGCCGGTATGCACGAGCATGATCCATAGCAAGGAGTCGCCTCTCATCTAGCAAATCTAGTTCGGCCATCCTAGCATGCTGAAGCGTCTCTAGGGGGAGGTCGAGTGCAATGGATGTATGGAATGAATGCAGTTGGGTATGAATGGGAAGAATGGCGTTTGTGCCATAGACCAATTCGAATGGTGTGGCATTCGTGGGAGTCCGGATGGAAGTCCTATAAGCCCATAAGGCTTCATCCAGCTTCTCATGCCACCTCCTACCCTTCTCTAAGGTTTTCTCAATGATACCAATGAGAGTCTTGTTTGTGGCTTCGGCTTGGCCGTTGCCTTGAGGGTAGTAGGGCGAGGAGAAGTGGTGAGTTATGCCATACGTGTTGCACAACTTAACCATCCGCTCGTTCTTGAATGGGGTACCATTATCAGACACAAGGTCTCGTGGAACCCCAAATCGAGCCAAGATATTCCTCCGGATGAAAGCCACCACATGTTGCCCCATTACATTCGTTAGGGAAATGGCTTCCACCCACTTGGAGAAATACTCCGTGGCTGCTAAAATAAAACGATGCCCATTCGAGGCCTTTGGAAATATGGGGCCTACAATGTCAAACGCCCACATGGTAAATGGCCAGGGGCTGACCACAGAATGCAATGCAGATGAAGGGATATGAATGGCGTGCCCATGCACTTGACATGGATGACACTTCCTAACATGATCGTGACAATCCTTTTTCAGGGTGGACCAAAAATAACCCCCTCTAAGTATTTTCATTGCCATCATGCTGGCATTAACATGACCTCCACATTCTCCATCGTGGAACTCGTGCATCACTATCCTAGCCTCCTCTAGGTCGATACACCTAAGCAGAATGCCGGTAAAACTCTTTTTGTATAAGACCCCACCCAGAATGGTGTATCGGGTCGAAATCTTACGAATGAATGCCCTATCTTTGGATGTGGCATCCTCGGTGAATCCCCCATTTTCTAAAAATTGTTTTATGTCATAGAACCAGGGTTTTTCAATAGACTCTGGGTTGTTTTGGCAAATATCCCAGTCGTGTGTGGATGGCTGGGGCACATGCCATATTTCCAAAGATCTGGTCCCTGAAATGGGATCGACCTTCAGGGCTGAACCCAAGGAAGAGAGGGCATCGGCGATGCCATTGTCCTCTCTTCCCACGTGTGTGAGCTTACACGACTGGAAGGAGTGGACCAATCGAGTGGTCAACTCGTGATATGGAAGTAGTTTCTCATTACGTACTTGCCAAATTTTTAAAACCTGATTTATGACAAGGAGCGAATCTCCAAAGACCTCGATGCATGATGCCCCTAGAGTTTTCGAAATCCTTAAGCCTTGTATGAGTGCTTCATACTCAGCTACGTTGTTGGAACATTCGAAATCTAAGCGGACTGCTATGGGAATCTCGCCCTTTTCAGGGGAGATTAGGATGATCCCGGCACCAGCCCCTCGTTGGTTTCGTGCCCCGTCGAAGTGCATCTTCCACACTTGGTTTTCAAAAGAATTTGCCAAAATGTGGTTTTGAAAATGGTTTTGCAATATGCCTTCATCAGGCATTTCGACAAGAGTGGGATATGCGTCCTCCAAGGGGAAGTCAGCCACGTAATCTGCTAGGGCTTGCCCCTTAACGGAGATCTGGTGATGGTATTTTAGATCATACTCCATTAGAAGGAGTTGCCATTTGCCCAATCTACCTGTGAGAATGGGTTTTTCGAACAAGTGCTTGATTGGATCAAGCTTGGACACTATCCAGATCTCATGATCTAGGAAGTAGTGTCTGAATTTCTGGCAGGCCCAGACTAGGGCCAAGCACGTCTTCTCCATGGCTTGATAATTTCGTTCATAAGCCAAGAGAGTTTTCGAAATATAGTAGATGGCATACTCCTTATGGGTGTCATCCTCGTATTGAGCCAACAGGGCTCCTAAAGCGTTTACATGCACGGAGATGTATAATAAAAGCGGTTTTCCTTGCTTTGGAGGATTCAAAACGGGGGGATTAACCAAGTATGCCTTTAGTCTCTCGAAGGACTTTTGGCATTCGTCATCCCATAAGAATTTCGTACCCTTTCTCAACAGTTTGTTGAAGGGTTCGCATCTAGTTGCCAGATTCGATATGAATCGGCGCACAGATTGTAATCGACCTTGAAGGCTACGGACTTGGGTGAGATTGGAGGGTGGAGCCATGTCTATGATGGCTCGACACTTAGAGGGGTCGACTTCTATTCCCCTTTGGCTCACCATAAAGCCTAGAAGCTTCCCTGATTCTACCCCGAACACACATTTTTGAGGGTTTAGCTTTACTTTGTAAAGCCTAAGCCTTTCGAAAATCTTTTGTAAACATTCGATATGGGTGCATCGGGTTTTGGATTTTGCCAAGAGATCATCTACATACACTTCTACAAGCTCGTGAATTTGATCATGGAAGATCGTGTTCATGGCTCGTTGGTATGTTGCGCCGGCATTTTTCAAACCAAAGGGCATGACTGTATAGCAGTACGTGCCCCATGGGGTTGTGAAGGCGGTCTTACCCTGATCTCGTGGGCTTAGTTTGATTTGATTATAGCCTGAATAGCCATCCATAAATGAAAACATTTCATGATTTGCAGTACTATCGACTATCAAATCTATGTTTGGTAAAGGATAATTATCCTTTGGAGTGGCTTTATTCAGGTTTCTGAAATCGATGCATATTCGAATTTTCCCATTGGTTTTTCGAACTACAACGATATTTGACAACCAATCAGAATACGCAATGGGTTTTATAAATCCGGCTTTTAGCAGATCTTCTAAACCCTCTTTGACTTGCGTGTGTACATTCGGGTGTATTTTCCTAAGCTTCTGCTTTATTGGTTTTACACCTACATCTAAGGGAAGACGATGCTCGACTATGCTGGGATCTATGCCCGGCATGTCTTCATACGTCCATGCAAACACATCTAAATAGGTTCGTAGAAATGCAATGAATGCTAACTTTTCAGTTTCATGCAAGCATGCGCCTATTTTGATGGTTTTGGGATTGGAATCATCCCCTAGGTTCACCTCTACGAAATCTCCTCCTACTGATTGGGAAGGTCTTTCAAAATCGAGAATTCTATGAAATTCTGGGAGCTCAGAAGTGGGATCTTCCTCAAGGGGATCCACTTCTGGGCTTCGATCATTCTCGTGGGCTATAGACCCGAGGGAACTTGATGCGTGTTTTTCAAAATAACCTGGTTTTGTACTTGGATTTTCAAGTGATTTCGAAATTTTTGGTCTGGCTATGCAGACAACGTTTCTTTCGAAATCCTTTTCTTTTGCCAAAGTCATACCAGGAGCAGCTATGTACAAAATCTTTTTGGTATTTTCCAAATTTTCGATTTTTTTGGGTTTTTGTAAAACAAGAACTTTAGGAACTATACAAAGCACACTTTTTTCGAGTTTTTGTTTTTCCATTGTTTTGGTTTTTCTTGTTTTTCGATTTTTTTTGATTTTAAGTTTTCAAATGTTTTTGGTATTTTTAGAAAAAGGGATCTTCCGTCATACCTACAAAGGGAAAACACTATGGGTTAGACTCGGAATAGGAGATCTAAACCATAGGTTTCTTCTAAGACAGGCTCCGGGGCACCCTTGACCCAGGTGGTCACAGGGGGTGGCTCCGGCGGTATTCGGGGAGTATAGCCGATCCCATATCGGCTTGGGTTGGCCCTAGGAAGGATGGGCTCTAGGAGACCCTGGTTTTGTGCCCCTAGACTTTTGTAGGGCGTGTAGCCCATGTTCAATAACATGTTCCACGACCTTTTGTTTTTTGAAAAGATGGGATATAAGTCGTGGTCCTGGAACATGCTATCGTCCATATTAGGCTCGTATGGCCTTTTGTCCAGGGGTTTTGGAAATAAGGAACGTTTGGGTTTTCCTAGGAGGATTAGAGTCGGGAGGGGGCCTGCTTTGGGCGGCCCCTTCACACATACAACCTTCCTAGGGTTGTTCAACACGAGCCGAGGTGGCTCAACCATAATTTGCCCCAGGTTAGCCTCATGGGCCTGGGAGCCCGATAAACAAGGGGAGTTTATGATCCCCTGAAGTTGTGGGTGACTCTCACCTAGGATCACTACGACTTGGTCCCTAAAAGGGATCTTGACACACTTGTGGAAGGTGGATGGCACAGCGCACAAACTGTGTATCCAGGGTCTTCCTAGCAACAGGTTATAATGGGGGTGGATGTCCAAGACATGGAACACCCCCGTGTGTTCGATCCCTCCTGTTTCCATTGGGAGTTCGATGGATCCTAAAGGCCTAGACGCATTCCCATCGTATCCAGTGATAACGATGGGGCTTGGGTTCACTGAAGTCAAGGTGACTCCGATTTTGTACGCCACGTGAAGTGGAAGGATGTTGAGCCCTCCTCCACCATCGACTAGGCACCTGTCCAGAGAGTGGTTGTTTATAACCACCTCGATATGCAGGGCCTGGTTATGGGTTTCGTAGGGTCTATCTACATCATCTTCCGAAAAGGTGATGGGCGATTTTGCTCCTAACAAAGCCACTTGGGCAGACAAGGATTCCGGACTTATGTTCGAATCAACCTTGGCCCTTTCTAGAATTTTCTCTAAGACAAGTCTATGCCTAGGCGAGGTTTTGATAAGCTCTAGGATAGACATGTGAATAGGAATCTTTGAAAGGTGGTTTTCGAAATCATAAGGATTTAGGATGATTTTGTCCTTATCTGCTTTTGGCAGACCACTAGGGATACATGCTTTTGAGGGGCCAGGCACACTGACCACCTTTTGAGCACCTTGAAGGTGCGGGGGTTGGTAGATCCTCCCGGATCTAGTGACTTCCCCCACGACCAGCCTAGGGTTTGCGCTAGACTTGGCTCTAAGGATGAGCTGAGGAGAACCTTGGATTTTCAAAACTGGTTTTGCCGGGGTTTTCACTTTTGATGGTCCCCGAATGACGACTTGGGCGGGCCTCTTGTATAGTAAAAGGATGGGCGCACAAGCAGGTCGACTAGGTTCAGGCTTTTGCGCTAGTTCCTTGGAAATGGTGAGGGTACATACCTCCTTTCCTTTCCCACTGCCACTGGCGTGTTTGGGAAAGGGTTCCTTGAAGATAGCTTGAGGTGGCTCAGGTTCCGTAGTGACCTGGAGCCGGCCCTCCGCTATCAAGTTCTCAATTTTATTTAGAAGAGAGAAGCACCGTTTGGTATCATGGCCTTTGAGCCGATGATATTTGCAAAATCGGTTTAAATACCCCCCTTTGGACGTGACTCCTTCGGGGATTTCAGGGAGTTCGATCATGCCCTGGGCAAGTAAGAGGTCTAGGACCTCCGACACAGGTTGCCCCAGCGGAGTGTACTCCCGTTTTTCAATTGGTTTTGAAAAATTGCGTTCTCTCTTATTTTCTATTTTTTCAAAATTTTTAGAAGTGCCCGCCATGCCTGGATCCACCCGGACATTGGCGATTTTATGGGGTTTTGCCCCTTTGTCCGTTGTGGGCAGCCCATATGCGATGGGCTTTTCCACACGTGTTTTGGAAACGGCACTTCCTTTCCATAAGTGGTCGTATGTCCCTTTTCGCAAGTTGGTTTCGAAAAGGGAGGCCTTTTTGATCAACTTATGGAAAGTTGAAATCTCATGGAGCGAGAGAAGGGTTTTTAACTCGCTTTTGAAGTTATCCAGGATGAGCATTACTGCGCATCCTTCGGATATAGGCTCTCGCACTTGTCCTAAAAGAGACCTCCATCTTATAATGAAGGCATGCACGTCTTCGTTCATGCCTTGCTTTGTATCCCTTAAGGTATTCAGGGTTGGCGTGACTTCCACGTTGTGTGCAAATCTTTGCATGAAGCAGTTCGCTAACTCTTCAAAAGTAGCGAACTGGCTTAAGTCGTAGGAAGCCAGCCATTTGGCAGCTGTGCCTTTAAGGGATAGAGGGAACCAATACACCCATTTCATCGAGTCCTTTTTCTTCTTATGGGCTCGACGTGAGAAAAGCTGTAAGTGAGACCTAGGGTCTCCCATGCCATCATACCGATGGAAGTTTGGTATTTCATCGTCACTGTCTGTTTCGTAATCCATAGGAAGGAAATCAGACAGGGCGTAGCTTCTTTTCTCTTTATTTTGCCCTTTCAGCAGTTGCTGTAGGGCTTTACGGTCCTTTTGTGTGAAGGACTCGTGGTATTGGTTGCCTTCCATTACGGAGGCCTCTTTTTGCTTGCGAGGTTTTTCAATTTTCTTTTTAGGCCTTTGTTCACCGTTTGATGAACACGAATCGCCTACTTCAGCCTCTTGGCTGAGAGCATCGATTTTGGCCTCAAATTCCCTTCTCAAGTCCTCGATTTCATCTAGTTTTATTTTGTTTTTGAAAATCCTCCTAGAGTGAGAACTTGATGCGCATGAGCCTTGGCTCGACACTTCACTTGGATTGGATTTTGACATTTCTTTTCAAGCTTTTTCAAAATTTCCTAAGTAAAAAAGCAAAAAAACAAGTTAAAACGACACCTTTATAAAATTTTCGCAAGACTTCTACAAGTAAACTCGATTTTTGAAAAGGCTCACGTCCCACCGGGCGTGCCAATCTCTGTAGACGCGCGAAAATCCCCGCCTCTTCGCCTCTTTCGTGGCTTGGAGTGGCTCTTATCGTGCGTCTAAGGCCTATGTATACAAATAGGGCGTGCCAGCTAGCTTACTTAAGCTAGCGAAGATATATCAACACTGACTTCTAAACGTGGAGACTGTGAGCAAGTGAGCTCTTGTCGTCGCAGACCTTCTTGCACCGATGCGCAAGGGTCAGTCTGTACGCTTTTGCAAAAATCGAGTTTTTGGGGAGAAAGTCTACGAAACGGTTTGAGGTGTCTATTTCGGGTCTTTAAGATGCGATTGCATGTTTTAGATCACGTGGATTTGCACGTGCCTAAATCTTTTCTTTTATCCCTTTTTGGGTCGCCTAGTTTGTGTGTTATGAACACTCCACTACATGGGCGAATTTGAGCGGGGGTTGCTTCGATGCAATATGCGTCCTACCTCGTGGTATGGCGTAGATGCAATGCAAACTCACGCTACTCCAAAGGGAAAACCCGAAATGTAAAGACAATGCTGAAGGGAAATAACAGAAGGGAAATAACCGAAGGGAAATAACAGAAGGGAAATAACCGAAGGGAAATATGTATATATCTTATGTATTTGAGCCCTTACTCGGGTCTTACAAATAAGAGCGAAGGCTCAATGTGGGTGCGTGCTTGAATTGAAAGACTTACACACACGACATGAAATTAAACCCAAATATAAATTGCAGTATGGCCTTGACTAAGGTCTTGGGAGTAAGAGCGAAGGCTCAATGTGTGTGAGAGTGCTTGAATTGAAGTACTACACACACGACATAAATGAAACCCAAATATAACTGCAATAAGGCCTTTACTAAGGTCTTGGGAGTAAGAGCGAAGGCTCAATGTGTGTGAAAGTGCTTGAATTGAAAGACTTACTCACACGACAAGAAATGAAACCCAAATAGTATAGGTCGGCCCTTACTTGGGTCTTTCAAATAAGAGCGAAAGCTCAATGTGTGTGAGAGTGTTCGAATTGAAAGACTTACTCACACGACAAGAAATAAAACCCAAATAGTATAGGTCAGCCCTTACTTGGGTCTTTCAAATAAGAGCGAAAGCTCAATGTGTGTGAGAGTGTTTTAATCGAAAGACAACGCACCCAACTTAAACAAAACCCTTCGGAAATGAAATATATATGTACACTTATATATTAGGGGCTGATTAGGCCCGTGTGTGTTCAAAACTGTGCACGACTAAGAGAGTGCACGTGTGTGGTTGTGCCAAGCCACGTTATTACAAGCGGGGGGAGACTATGCTCCGTTATTACAACCCCGTATCAAATTGAATTTCAAGCAAGTATACGACTAAAGACCGAGTTTAGACACTTACGAGTAGCTGGTCCATAGAGGTCTTGCTTGAGCGTAGGCTTGGCCTTGGGCTGCAAGTGGGAGCTCCGCGAAGGTATGTGCTCAAGGGTGCTGGCCGACTGCAAATGGGGCGCGGGATGGACGCCTCGAAGGGGACCGGTGGCAAGTGGGCGGCGCCTCCAAGTAGGGAGTTTAGAGTGGCTGACTAAGTGGGTCTTAGGGTCACTAGGGAAGTTAGGGACTTAGGGAAACTGGACCTAAAAGGTGAGCTAGTGGGAAGGCCAAAGAGGACACCTAGGGGGGTTGGCCGAATGGGAGATGGTGGCTAAGTAGTGGCCAGCCACTTGGGTTATCCTAGGTTCGGCTAGGCTTAGATGGTGGCGGCAAAGAGGTGGAGCTAAGGGGAAGATGGGTGGCTAAGAGTGGAGAGGTGGTAGAGAGTGGTTTTGAGGGAGTTAGGGGGACTTACCGAATGGGAAGGAGTGGCGGAGGGAGTGGGAGAGTGGCGGGCAGGTGGCTGTCGGCTGGTGGAGTTTGGGGGAAGATGGTGGCGTCCAGCTGGGGGGGCAGTGGTGGTGGACGGAAGAGGGAAGGTGGCGGAGCAGGTGGCGGCTGGTGGAGGAGCTGGAGCGGCTGGGGAGTGGTCACGGCTGGATGGAAGATGGAAGAAGGAGAGGGCCCGGCTGGGAGTGGAGAGTGGTTCCCACTTGGAAAACCCGCCCACAATGAGGGGGGTTTAAATAGGGGATGGGTAGGTCGGTTAGGGCTGGGTTGTGGGTAGTGGTTAGGTGGTTTAGGTAGGGTAGTATGTAGATAAGGTGGGCTGGATGGGGTTGGGCCAGATATTTTAAAACTAGGGGTTTGGGAAGATCGTGGGCTAAGGGTGGTTTAGGGGTTTAGGGCTAGGTTAGGTGGTTGGGTTTTAGGGTGAGGTTTAGTGAGCTAGGTTAGGTGGTTTAGGCTAGGTTTAGGCTAGGATTAGGGAAATTAATCTAGGTTTAGGGAAGGATTAGGGGAGTGGGTTAGGTGATTAGGTCGGGATTAGGCCGGGATTAGGGAAGTGGGTTAGGTGATTAGGTTCAGATTAGGGGTGGATTAGGGGTTTAGGCTAGGTTTAGGCATTTTTGGCTAGGTTTAGGTGAAGGAGCTCCCTTAGCATGGCCCCTAGACCTCGATCACCCCATGTTGGTGCAGCCCTAGGTTAGGTTTTAGCTAATTACAAGCTTAAACCCACTCAATTAGGCTAACCCACATGATTAACCCAAACTTGACACACAAGTCAAGCTTAATACAACACTCTTGATATTTTTCACCCCCACTCTCTCTCATGCCCAATATCCCACGTGAATTTCAAGTGGGCCCCACCTCCATTTATGAGAAGGTGATGTGGGCCATGGATATGGGTATTGGATTGGATCTCTGGATCCAAATCCAAATCCAAGTCCACATATGGGTTTGGATTGGAATCTGGATATATATGGTCCAGATCCAATCCAAACTGAACTCTGACTCCTTCGAGCTGGGTTCGAGACGGACGATTCGTGCGGGGCCTGACAGCATCAGCACTCCGTCTGCGTTGGGTCTTCGCCAACATGGTCGTCCGCCTCCGTTTCTGCCTTCCGGAGATGACTTCAAATGATATTTTGGTAAGAACAGGGTCTTGGACGTTCGAGATCCTGGGATGTGAATCAGATGCAAGAGTTGCTGTGCCGGGCTTGACAGGTGCTCCGGTTCTGGGCTCTTCTTGGCTCTCCTGGTCCTGTCTCGATCGGGCCAAGCCACTTTGGGGTTTCAAAACATGTTTTAAAAGGGTTTTCAAAAGCTATATTATATGTTTTTGAAAGATAAAGTTTAAAACATATATACAGGGTTTGTTTGGAAGGCTCCTGGGTTTCCAAACTCAAAAATGGCCCCTTGGGGCTGCTTATATAAAACCAGATTTGTTTAAGAAATTCGTGGGATTTCGGGGTGTTTACAGCTATGAATGATTTTATAAGTTTCTTCAAATGGTCTTCATAGATATATCTTCATCCTCTCATACCCGATCAACAATATATGTAGTCTCCTCTTCTATATCTAACTTCTTTCAAAATAGATCAATAGTTGATATTTTTATTCAAAAAGTCATATTTAAGCATAAGGCTGAGCTCGTGGGCTGAAGGTAGACTATGTGAATGTCACAAATTACATAGTAAGTTCAAGAACGCATCGTAATACTCTTCTCTAAAGGTTCACAACCGAATCTTCTGCTATGTCAACGTAATGCATGGTTAGAGTTTTTGATTCCTTAAATGACTTCTTTAATTTTGTAATTTGTTGCTCCATCAACAAATGTAATTATTTCTAAATTATATCAAATCTATCAGTTGAGGTACCAATGAACCCTTTCAACCTTATGTATGCATTTTTCTCCTAACACATAAAAATATGCAATCATTATATATTTGAAGAATAATAGATGATATGAATGTATTGAAAACCAAATTCACACACCTATTAGTCGTATGAGTATTATAATGAATCACCCTATCTGTCCATGTCGAGACAATTCTCTCCTTGTATGGGTCCAACCACTACTCTTTAACGTATGAGGGTAGAGTGAGGAATTTCCTCCACTTCAATTCCATTATATTTACTCATTGTAACTACTCTTATCTAATGAGTAGACTATCTTCTCCCCACTTACAACAAACACACTCACCATGTTTGCATTCCTTGTCAACTTGTAATAAATATTTCAATATTTTTTGATATATATAGTTTAGACAAAAAGTGTGTCATATCTGCAAAAATTATTTGAGTGGCATTCATCAAAGCCAGATTACAATCATTGCAGATAATACCGAATTTTGTTTAGAGTGAATTACTCTTTCACACACCTCAACACCCAAACATAATTCTCTTTCTTTTCTGCACTCATAAAGCGAAGGCTATAGAAAATTTTTTAAAGGTTGATGTGAACCCGATAACCTAAAAAATGTATCTTATACCTATAGAAAATAAGAAAAATATATAATCATTAATAACATTAATATAGGGTAAACATTGTTATACAACAATAAGATGCTTATATGTTTATCTTATATGGTGTCAAATTCCAATACCCATTAAAATGCATGAAGTAGGTGTACGGAATGAGGATTGCAAATACAATATCACTAAAATATCCGTATTAGGGACTTTATGATACTATGTATGATAATGGTTAATGTCTAAATTGTTGTAAAATATTTCGAGAACCATGACCTACCTTCCTTATTTTCATCCTTGTACTATAAATATGTCTTATCATACTCACATTTTCCTCATTCACCTACTTCAAATGTGTCAAGATGTGCTTCAGTTTGTAATGACAATGTAAGAAGTCTTTTGTTATACTATACTTAGAACTACTCAATCTCTTTATAAAAGCATTTCCTTTAAGATACAACCTAAAAGGTAGTTATGTGTCCCATTCACTACATGCAATTTCCACTAACCATCTACTCCACCCTCTCCTCTTAATAAGAAGAGGCAACTAATCCTTTCAACATCAATATTTTGATTTTGCTTATACTTATCACCCCTTTCGCACTTGCTTATTACACCTTTTCTCTTTGAACGACTAATAATCATAACAATATTATATTTCCTCCCAACTAGTCTTACATAATCAATAAGTTCTTTATGACTCCTAAACATATTATCGTCACAAATACAAGAGAGTAGTCTAGCCCATGATTCTCGTAGTCAATAAATTCATCTTCTACCTTCTCTGTCAACCAATCAACAAATACATCATTCAGTACACTGAAATCACTATCATATTCCTTGGTTGTTATATGATAAGTATGTTGATCAATCAACATCTTCTCTAAATCGCTTCTACTATAAATGCTTTTGTTTGAGTTATTTGCTATTTTGCAATAAAGACATTGATATATGAGGGAGAACGATATTCGGTTAAAGGAGACACGGGACATGCATGTCTCCATCTTCAAGGGAGACACGGCTCCACCACGTCTCCCTCCTTAAGAGAGAGGGAGACACAATAGAGGCCATTAAGGAGGAGACGTGGTCCAAGCACGTCTCTCCTCATGGAGTGTCCCATCTGTATCACATTTTTGGTGCCTGCTCTGGTTTCACCCAAAACCAATAATCATTTTCAAACATTTGAAAATTTGAAAGATTTCAAGCAAAGCAAAGAAAATACAATGATCTAACTAAAAGTCAATCTTTTAAATTCAAGAAAAATCCAAAAATTGGTCAGATCGATCATCTCTTTGATTTTCTTTTTTCATTTTTTTTGTTTCTGGGTTCATTTGATTCAAACTAGGTTCATAAGTAACTAATCAGTGATAATTAGTTGTAAATAAGCATATATCACATCCTAATGAACGAAAATCGAATAAAAATCAGTCACTAGAGGAAGAAGAAAATATCGTCAAATTTTTTGTAGAGAGGAGTAAAAAGAATCTATGAGGGTATTTTTGAGTAATTATAAAGAAGTGTGTTTAGTAAAAGGGGTGTGCAAATAGTAATGCCCCTTTCTTTTCATACCTATGGTCTCAAAACAGCTCACATGAGCGTACAATCACCCCTTGCTCGTGTTGCTACCGATTCCTTCCTCTCGACTAGGTGGTCCCATATGAATCTTGCCAATTTTAGCCAATCAAACCATTGAGCGAGTTGCATTCATGCCTAACTATTTTTGCTAGGATGGCCTGATGGCTATAGTATCGACCATGATGTTATAGTGCACTGGCAAACTGGTTCCAAGTGCTCCACATGTTGTTTTTAGGAACGACGTTGTACCCATCCTTAATCTCTTTGCTTGCTACATCTTGCCCTTGGTTGTGACTCGATACCCCTCAGCAAAAGGGGCACATTAGAATTGTGGGAAGAATCCCACTTTGCCACATTCCAGTTTCAACAATTGATGCCCCTATTCTTTGGCGATTATGTCTTTGGCGATTTTGCTCATGTTTTACCTATTTTTATTACTGCGGTAACACACATATCCCTTTATTTTTTTACCGATTTGTATGGTGAAATTTTGAGCGTAAAACATGCCCGTTGTAACCATTAGCAACAAGTTGAAGTATCACACACGTCACTTCAAAATCACACGGCTACTGCCACCGCCAATAAATGAGCCACTTACATACATGCATCCTCTCAGTCATTTTGTTCGTCTTTGTGATCGTTGTACTTTTTATGCCCTTCATCTTCCTCATGTGTCTTTCTTCCAAACCAAACCCTAATGGCTTCCTTGGACTCCTCCATTGTTTACAAGGGTTGCAAATCCTCCTTCGGGCCTTTTGCCTGCGGTCTTCCTATTGTAAGCCTCTCTCAAACTATCCTTGGCCCGATCGCTATGGATTCTACAAGAATCGTAGAAGAGTTTGTCTATATGCGATTGTCTCCCTTGCCTCTGTTGTCCGACTAGTTTCAGGAAAAGTGATGTTCTAGCCTGGTACATAACGAACCTCACCATTTTCTAACTGGCTCGGCATGCATTTGACGTGTAGAACTTCTCTCCGGTCCTTTTTTTCATGTACTCTATTTCTCTCTTTCTCTATCTCGTGCTGTCTCTCTTTTTCTCTTTCTCCTGTTCTCTCCCTCTCCCCTGTTTCTGCTGTAGGGCAACCACCGCATATTGGGGTGGCTCCTGTCCCAGCCATGGGGCCACGAGCATGGCTCTCTGGCAAGGGACCCCAGGCTGGATCCCATGTAGGTCTGACTCGGGTCCCACACAGGTTTGGGTTCGGCCAAATTCGATTCGATCCGACCCAGCATCACACATACCAACATATATCATGCCTTATTTTAAATCACCTAGTAGTTTTATTGATGATTTAGACTTGTTAATGATGAAATTTTGGTGAGGCCAATAAGTACCACTGGATAGCGTGGTTGGGACTGCGTGAAAAAGTGTTCTGGTGGTATGGGTTTAGAAGACTTAAAAACCAACCAAAGTTGGCCATACGGTGTGTACTCATTGTTCAATAAAGGTTTTAAAAATAAGTAGCTTCCTCATTGTGGGTTCATGAAAGCTTCATTTCATGGTACTTCTTCTTCGATCTCGGAGAGTCTTTTAGTGGGTAGGAAAGTATCATCAGGAGGCATATGTTGGAAGATTGGAGATGGTAGCTTGGATGTTCACCTTGTGTCCGATCGCAAGCTTTCCAAAGTACCCAGTGGTCATATTTACAATTCTCAGCCATTAACGATCCATCAACTTATGAACGCAAAGGAGACTTGTGCAGTACTTTTCTGTGATAACAAGCTTGCATTGTCTAGTGCTATCCCCTTCTGCATTTGCTGTGTGGAACCTGGTTTTTCCGTGTAAAGAAAGGGGCAATGACTCAAGTAATGGTGGAGGGAGTTAGTGAGAATCATTTAATAGTTTACATATCGAACGGATTTGATGGTTCGTTGTGGATTTATCCAATAAGCTGCATATTTTCAAAGGCATTAGTCGTTCATTCCTGAAATCAGAAGATGTTAGTTCTCTGACTGTCAGCCTTGCAGATGGGTTTTGCTCGACTAGTTTTCCTGTCTCTCATTCCTGAAATCACATTGCGTTCTTTGACCTTTTTTATTTGGTTCTTGGAATCGATGCTCTTTGTTGCTTGCCCTACTGGAGCTCCTTGTATCTCTATTTCATTATCAATGAAATATCTGCTCTATGTTAAGAAGGAAAAAGCCACACGAATCAGTGAGTGTTGAGCTGAATGAGTCCAAGGTCTTCGTATTGAAATAAGCCAAGTCCTGAACTCCACGTTAACTTCGAGCTCATCCTGAGCCTACCCTCGTAACTCTTTGTTTGCTGCCCCTAGACAAGTAGCCTAGAACAGTAAGCAAGGATTAAAACTTCGAAAGCATCAACGTCGGAAATCTTACAAAGTTGAAATTAACAAAGTTGTAGTATGGCTGAACAATTTACTGCTTATACGAATAAAAAAATCTTCACACACGAACAAAGACTCATATGTATACGTGCGTGTGGTAGTACATAATCTAGTGATTGTCTTCTTTTACGAACTCACACCCTGCTTCTGGTGAGTTGACGTCCTGAGTGCTTTATAAAGCTAGTCAATAAATAAAAGAAGCGAAAACTATTAATGGCATTGATTACGTTTGTGACGTTCAAGGAATTCTGAGCACCAGACACGAGGCTTGTGTTTTTATTCGCGAACAGAATCAAGCTGTTGCTGCCACGTCTCTCTAACCATCTTTTTACCTACTTTTCAAAGCGCAAGGTTCAAACGGGCGCGCGCCCCCCTCCTCAGGCTCAGCTACCAGTCGTCCCCTCCTACCCTCCATTCCAGAGCAAGCACACCTGAAATATATAGGGTCATTGCTCGTGTTGGTGGTACACGCTTTCCTCTCACTCTTTTGTCGGCCAAGAAGAGGGAAGAAATAGACTTGCGCTGAAGGCATTTTGGGCATTTGGGTCATCATCACTACTCTTTAGAGGCCATAGGCCATGGCTGATAATGACACCTCTTATCATCAAGAAACTTCATTGGACTCCCAAGGTCTCTCTCTCTCTCTCTCTCTCTCTCTCTCTCTCTATATATATATATATATATATATATATATATATATATATATATATATATATATATATGCGTGTGTGCGCGCGCTTTCCCGTTTTCTTCACGAAGATTTAGTCATGTTGCACGATGAAAATGGCATGTATAGATAGAACGCATACCTCATTTCTTGCCGAATCATTCAAAAGCGTATATGTAATATGTTCTTCCTAGTTTAACCATGAGTATGATTTGTACAGCTCAACGGAAAACCTGGTGCCCATGTGAAGTATGCTAATTTTTTAAGTCGTGAGTTTGAATTGTTCGGCATCTATCTTACTGGGAGAGCAGAGAAAGCAGAATCTTCTCCATTCCTTTATGTCCGAAAGTGTATTCACGTTGGAGAACTCAACGTCTTATTGCGTTTCTCCGCTATATTATCTATAAAAGAGACGACACGAGAGCCCCATAAGGATTAGTAGCCTAATAGAAGTGACTTCTTTGTTCGTCGCTTGGTACCCACACCCAAGACCCCCTACAAATGTCATCTGAAGGGGTTGCATTTAAAGGTTGTAAGCTCAAAAGTCTTAGGCTTGGTTTCTCTAAACCCTTCGGCTGTAATTTGTCCGACTTACACTGAAAAAGGAACAACTCACCAATAAAAGCAAACGTCTCCAAATGGGGTTTCTCCGAGTAACAAAAGAAGAAAAAGAAAATACACCAACAAGAGAGTAAATGGCCTTCGTTTGCATCCCTCATATCACATATACTGCCCAAACAACAAGGAGCTCGCTAATATAGTGGTGATGGTTTTCATGTTGGCAGTCGAGTTTATTGCAGAGGGAAGCACTGATGACTACAAGCTGGAGTTCTCCGACGATGAAGAAATGCTTGTAGCAAGAATGTTCAAACTAGTCGGAACAAGGTGAACTCATCCTCCATCAAAACTTTATTTGGAGAGCATATCAAATCATATTCTATCTAACCCACCTCTGAGTTTGTTTTAGATAGAGAAACATAAGCAGTGCTTTCGTTATATAACAGAGCTCCACTGTCTCATTTAAATTGGACCATATCTTCAGAAAATCCCAAGTTAGTGAACGGCTTTAAATCACATGGGATATTGAGATTTAATATAACCCGCTATGGGTTTTATACTATCATATATGACTTTCTCTCACACCTTTCCCATGTTTTACCAACCAAAACAATTTAAATATTTAGAAAAGCATCTTGTCGTTAATGGTTCAGACTATTGATGTACTGAAAGTTCATAAAAGCAGGTGGTCCCTTATTGCTGGAAGGATCCCTGGTAGAACTGCAGACGAAATTGAGAAGTACTGGACTTCGAAGTTCACGTCGACGACCCTCCAATGAAGGAGAAGATGGCTCGTTCTATGCATCAAAAAGACTATGGCGTCCGTTTACAGAGGCCATACTTGTCTGTGATATTTTGCTTAGTTTCTATTTGGTGGTTGCGGGGTTGGTGCGAGGGTATGGTGACTGATTCTTCTCTCTATGTACGTAGAAGAAGGTTTTGGGGTTTTGTGATCTTTTAATGTAATTACGTAGGAAGTCTCTTTGGTTTTGATGTACTACCAGCAGAAACAGTACATATGGGGAGACTTAAATGGAACTTTAAATTAGGGTAATGTGGTTTGTCAAAATCCACTTTAGTCTTATAATTTATTTCTAAATCATTGTAATATTGTTGTTTACTCATGAAGCAATTTAGTCTTGGTACCTAACTCCATTATCATGTATTCCACATGGCGCTGACTTAACCAACAAAGGACAATGACGTGCAGAATGAGTAGCTTAGTCATTGCACACACAATGAAAAACTAATTAACTATTTTATGAGTTTAATAAATAAATATGTATTTATATAACTAATTGCCAATATTGTGTAAAAATTTGATTCATCTATATTAATTAGTTGTCAACATTGTATAAATTATTAATTTGCATTAATAACTTTTATTTAGTATTTTGTTTTATTAGTTAAATATTCAATTTTATATTTAATAATTTTAAAATTATGCTGCTTAATTACTTCTGTTTACATGTATTAACAAAAGTTGCCTATTTTAATTGTAACCAGTATTTCTAATTTTTACCTAGGAATAAATTTTACTTTAAGACTATTTTACATTAATGTATATTGTAATTAAATAGCCTATTTAATATCATTAACTAAAACAAGTTCTTTTGTACGTTTATATTAATAATTTTACCTTTATTTCTATATTTGAAAACACACCGGATACTTATTCAATAATCAATATGATGCATAGTGAACCTTGTTTATATCGTAGCATGAGATCCAATGAATCTTTTATATGGAGCTGAAACCGTGAGGTTTATGAAACTTATCATAACGGGAGCGTTTAATTCCATGAATTTGTCCATTTTTCTTTGTTACGATAGGGAGGCCAAAGCCAGGTAGGCACACCCACGGAATCGAACTGACACCAAGCATCCGATGGAGTCGAGAGCCTTACGAGATGGGCTGATGCCCTGAGTGCATAAATTTGTTTGCTAACATGGAACCACTTTCTAAATATCATTGAATTTCATACGTCACATACGCATCACACAAGACTATTTTTCATGTAAGCAGTTTCCCTCGGCAACATAAGAGACATGTTATGAATCAAGTTGAAGAAGTCTATCGACTAAAATGAGAATTTCAAGAGTGGGAAATTTTACATGGTTTCAAGGTGGATTTTGGTCAAACTGCATAGTATCATCTTAACAACAACAACAACTAAGCCTTTTCCCATACTAGATGGGGAGTACTCATCTGAACATTTTCCTCAAATATTTGGAATTGCAAGGGGAGGTGCATCAATTAGTTAGTGAATCTATTGAAATTAGTTATTATTTCTTAATTGTCAATTCCAAGATCATGCATGTACCCCAAATATATTAGATGGTAGATGTTCCATTGGTGTCAGAGGCTAGACCCACTAAGAACCTAGGCTTATGTTGACGCTTGTCGATTTTGGGATTCCTATATATATACGGATCCCAAAATATCTACCATAAGAAGGATCTTACCCTAAACCAAGCCCAGAATATACCTGGAAGATTTATATTTTCGTTTTACATTAAAATGTTGTGCATCTTACTTGGTACTCTTCCCTTTCCCTTTCACTCCCTGTGAATCGTGCATATTTAAATTCTGGTCAATAGGAACTATTGCAAGTTCATGGATGACACACAATATCCTTCGGCATAGTGACGTCCCCATTTCTTAAACTGACTTACTAATTCAGGGTGTACGCTATTAGAGTGAGTGCAACCTATGAGCGAAGAGCTTAATGCTCGATTTGTTATAGGAGGTTATTGACATTCAAGCAAAGAAATAAAAGCTTTCTCGAGTAGTATGAGTTGCAAGGGTTTTGAGTTTGAAGCTCATACAGAATTCTAAGATTCAATGTGTGGCAAAACAACCCCAGAGATCTCTCCTAGAATAAGGGTCTGGCGCCAACGGTGGCCATACATACAAGTGTGTACTGCAATGAAGGTGTGAAGCTGGACGAGTGAACCAATACTTGGCTCATGTTTCCTTTTCTATACATGTCCTGAGCTTTCACCTAGACATGGCCGGTTCGAAATCAGTCTGCCAATTTGAACCGAAACCGAACTACCTGTGGAACCGGTGGTAACCAACGGTTCCAAACCGCACTCTGAAAGAGTGCATGTTTGGTATGTTCTTGTAACAAAAAAATATAGGTTGACAACCATTTAGGTTCTTTAAATTCCGTGTGTGGTAACCGATGCATTAAAATTTATTTTTTTAAGGAGCATTGTTGATCAATAGTGAACATTTAAATTTTTTAAAAAGAACATTATTGATATATGGTGCTCACTTATTATGAATTTGAACATTAAAAGCAGGAGCCTGCTCAAAATTTTGACAACTTTTATAAATAGACCATCCCACCTCTCTCATTTGAACAACAAATACGCATGCTCACGAGTAGTCTATTCTTGATTCTTTTAACTCTTTCAATTTATTCAGTTTTTGTTATTAAGTCAATGGCTCATTATGGTGATAGAACTTTCGACTATATAAACAAAGGAAAAACAATTCTTGATAAAAGTTAAAGTGGCCATATTTCTCAAAGACTTGTACCAATGCCACTAAATTAGGAAAGTATGACAAATATAGGTAGTGATACTTTTACTAATGCCTCATTTGCACATGAAACTATTTCGCCCTTAGAGATTCAACACATGAAGATGTCCTCCAAAAGCCAAGTCATAAGGATTCGACTGATTTAAGATTCATTTTACAAAAATATACTATAAACAAGGTATCGTCAATAAGGTGAAGTGCAACTACAACAGAAAGATCTACAATTTTAGGCCTATAAACAAGGTACCACATACTATGAAATCATGTCATGAAAAAACATCTAGCAAAAGTGGGTTTAGCCATCTAGCAAACCCAATTTTCTACACAAAGAAGTTCATATGTTAATAGATCTACTTCTATTGGGCTTTTCCACTACAACTCTACTTGAGATAAAGAGTAGTTTGTACATTTTGTTTCAGTAGAACATTTTTCTTCTAAATTTAATCAAAAACTTGGTTTTATTGATCCATATAGTCCTTTAAAAGCATCTATTTCTAGACAATAAGTTAGTAGATATATATATATATAAAT
Organism: Brasenia schreberi; assembly: GCA_036023115.1. Taxonomy (NCBI): domain Eukaryota; kingdom Viridiplantae; phylum Streptophyta; class Magnoliopsida; order Nymphaeales; family Cabombaceae; genus Brasenia; species Brasenia schreberi. The sequence continues at coordinate 8,850,225 of JAYKKT010000079.1, read as the reverse complement.
TATATAAAGAAAAAAGAGTTAGCTCTATTTTTAGTTTATTCGAGTGTAAGGTGACACAGTGTACTAATATATGAAGTGGTAATTGGTAATTACATGCATACATTGGTGTCATTGTTTATTGGATGGATGATAATTGATCAACTAAAAAATGTCTTCTTGCACTTCATTGTTTTGATAAGTCACACATTGTGCAAAATATTTATTATAGGTTAAAATAAGTTTTTAAAGAATATCATTTATCTTTAAGATTTGTTTATTTCACTTGATAAAATTGTTGCAAATACAACAAAAAAGATATCAACCCATTTAAGTGATAATTTTTTTTCATGTTAATTGTTCTTGTCATGTACTTATCTTGTGTGTTCAAGATGACTTGAATATTTTATAACTTGAAGTACAACCTATTAGAGACATCCTTAATTTTTTATAGGATTGTCTTAACATTAGAAATTAATGGATAGATTATTGTAAAAGAAAATGTAGAAAACCAAGAAAATTACAAAAGGGTGTTGGATATTATTGGAATTAGTGCGTGACTCTATCTTATAGAGACTTATTAATGGAGTTTACACACCTTTATTTTTCACAATCAAATTTGTTTGAGTCTAATTAGATTGTTTATAGGAAAATCTTAGATTGATACCCTATGATTGATTTATCAAGAATCCACTTTAGTAACATAAATTTTACTTTCTCAAACGTAAAGGACTTAAGTTTGAAAAACACCAGTTTTACTACTCAGAGCTAACACCGTTAGTGGCCGTTCGAAGTAGCAAACAAGAGCGCATGTTTGTGGTATAAATGTCAACTTGATTGGATCACAACCCATTTCAGATCCCATATCTGATATCCATAGTTTCATGGATATCCAAAATAGATCAATATCTTCTATGCTTTCTTTATCTTTAATAATCCCTAACTTCCTTCACTTTTCTTTCTCACACAAGTCTTCATCTTATGACCAATTGTGCATCATTGTCTTTGATTAATAACATCTTTGTGGTGTTCCTTCTCCCCTAGTAATCCCTAAATTCTTCACTCCTCTCTCGCGCAAAGTTTTCGTCTTCAAACCAATTGCAACCATCACCATTATCAATTGTTGATATTTTTTTAGTGTTCCTTCTCTCCAATAATTCGTAACTTCTTCACTCTTCTCTCTCTCATGGAGGTCTTCATCTTCTAACCAACTGCGAGCATCACCCTCATTGATTATTAACATTTTTTTGGTATTCCCTCTCTTCCAAGTGATAATTGTGCAGGTATAATCTATTGATCAAAATTCTTTGTTTATTTGATAGTAGTTGGTGTAGGTTCTATTCCAATAAATGACATTAGTATCATCAATTTGAAGCAACATTATCAGAGGTATGCTCTCATATACAAGTTTATATTTTCTCTACATAAAACATTGAAATGTTTGTTATGGTCCTCCGTAGAATAACAATTTTCACTTTAATACTATGTATTTTGTTGTCATGTTAGTATCAAGTGGTCTTATAATATACTGGTTTGTCCCCTATGATGTTTTTATCATAGTGTTGGCTAGAAAAATGAATAAGACATATTGTGTATTTTGTAAGAGGGTTTCAAGCATGTACAATTGTTGAGAAGATTGTAAAGGTCAAATATACAAGTAAAAAAGTTGTGTATTGTTTATTTCAATATGAAGAGAATGCAAGTGTTGCATTTAAAAGATTCATTGAAGAAAGATTATGGCATGACAAGTCTCTTACACAAGTTTGTATCAAATGTCAAGACTTAATGAACATCTAAAATTTCAAATATCGAGAGACAATCAGACATCATTTCTTTCACTGTCGAAACAATAGTGTTACCAAAATTTTGTGTCTTGTTCTATTTTTTTGAAATATTGTGTATTTAATTATATGTTCATATCTTCTTATTTAATGAGTGTAGATATATAATATGGGTGACTGATGTGAAAAGAAACAAGTCTCATGTGGGTCAAATTAAAGATATTTCCACAACAAACTCTACTAAAGATTATGTGTTGAACTTGAATTGAACATTGTTGAATGTAGTTTATTACAATGCAAAGGACATTTCCATCACATCTTTGTTTCACTTCATTGAAAACAATATATGAAACACTTTAGAGCATTTCACTTATGACACTCACATTTTACTTACCACACTTTTGAGCATTCACATATCTCACTAGCACCATACATCCCACAATACCTTACCAGAAGAGAAAGCCTACCCTGATTCAGTGGAAGTCAACCAATATGAAACACCATACATCATACAACAATACAAAACACTATACACCCTATAGAAACTATTGAAATATGAGCTGTGAGTATACAAATATAAAATAATGTGAAATACAATACATCCCACATCAATATGCTACACCATACATCCCACAATGATATGATACACCATACATCCCATAGATATGAGCCGGGAGCATTGTATAAATATGAAACAATATAAAATACCATACATCCCACAACAATATGATACACCAAATGTCCCATAGAAACCATTGAAATATGAGTTGCGAGCATTGCACAAATATGAAACACCATATATCCCACAACACAATATAACTTACATCTATAAAAACTGTTGAAATATGAGTTGCAAGTATTTCACAAACATCCCACAACAATATGAAATATTATGAGCACTTTTCACAAAAATCACTCAAATATGAGTTACGAACATTTCACAACTGACATAATATGAAACATCATATATCTCACAACAATATGAAATACCTTATATCAATATTAAACACAAGGCACCACATCAATATGAAACACCATTTTCAATGACACAAATATTAGCTGCGAGTATTGCATAAATATGATAATACACTTTATATAATGGCATCAAACCTACAACCATGCATCATTCTTCAGTCATGCATAAAACAATAACAAATTACTTAGTTTGAGACACTTTGTTTGATCATTATAGGTCAGTCAAACCAAAATAATATATCCACAACATAGTACATTCTCTTGATACTCCTCATTCAGCCTCATCCTATGATGATATAGACTCTCTCCAATTCGGTCCACCTTATACCCCTTCGAATTGTACTCAGGTTACTTATAGTGCCCATATCTTATTATGTTGTCGGCCCTTGATTGATACTTTATAAGCAAGTTATAGTTTGTTTGGTCTCCTCCTCCTCAAGTTTTTACTCCTGCCTATTAACTTTTTAATAATTTGAAGCAACACATCATGTTGATCAATCTGTACCTATTGGTCACAACTAGAAAAGGAATGAATCACTTTATTACAGATAGCAAGTTAAGTCTCCTTCTTATATGATTTGTCGATATAATCCTCAAGCATCCCCTTTATGTGCATATATGAAGCTATAGCATACCTGCATGACTCAGTTGCCACTTTCTACACCCACATCAATAGACCTATAGAATAATTTTTATCAAAGAATATAACTTTATAAGTACCATGTCCAACTTATAAGACTATGTAATTTTTGTGCAGCATCTTGATATCCTCTATATTTTATTATACTATAGGACCCAAAACAATATCACATTTAAGCATGTCCTCATAACATTGACAATATCTAACTATGATAATATTGTTAAAGGAGAAAATGAGGATACAAAATAGACCATTAATAACTTTACAAGAAAAGCAAAAAAAGTAACAACGATAATTATAATACCTAGTCATCAACAACCTCCTTGTTGTTTCCCACATGGTCAAAATAGATTGGGCTATTGATGGTAAGATAAAAGCATTGAATGACTTGCATATATTATTGACTAGTAAATTTGTCTTGCAATGCTTTGAGAAGTATGATATGCAATACACACTCAACTCGTTTTGCATCAAACATGCACAAATAGCCATATCAGATATTGTTTTCAACTTTTATACATGATATTCTCTTTCATTTATCAAGTATGTGACTGTAATATCCTATAATTTCTTCTTATACCAGAACCCCTTTCCCTTTCACTTAGTCCTCATCTTCTCCCACAAGTGTTTCAAGCTTATATGATGCTCTACCTTCGACATAACATGTTCCACTGCCTCTTGCAATCCCTATAATATAAGAAAATAGTAAAAATATAAAAATCCATAAAACTAAATAAAATCTAAAGGATAAAATAAGCAAGTACACAAAGTGTTACAATATGACTTCTTGCTTATCTAACATGATGTCATCCACTAACATTTGAAGAAATAATTTCCAACTTTCTTTGCATTGAATATCAACTATTGCAAGTGCCAATGGATAAATTCCATTATTCCTATCTTACACAATTATATACAATAGTTCCTCTCTAAATATGCCTTCCAAAAAATATCTATCAAAACTAACAAAGGATTGAATATTTGATAAATAGTCTTGTTTCAATGCATCAAATTGAAAGTACATATAAAGAAATAAGAAAACTCAATTCGACAGAATTTATGATAGAAAGCTTTAGACAGTGATTGACTCTAAAAATATCTATTGATAAATACTGAGTTGTATTTTTATTTTACAAGTACTTCTAAGGTTGGTTACTAGTACCATATCACAATAGTTTGTAATTATCTTGTATTGCACTCCAAGTGTCCCTTAGATCTCCTTCTCCATCTTTGTTTTGCTCTATAATATTGCTGATATGATACATGTGTCATCATCTTTCTTTTTATTAGCACTTGCATTGCAGATGTAAATCATGTTGGGCTATCAAATATGTCTTCTTTGTACTTCTTTGCTATGTATTGATAATCAATTAAACGATTCCTAAAGTTATTGGTGCATTTGTATTTTGCTTTTCATGTCTTTGAAATATTTGTATTCCTCTATACTTTTAAACATGAATGTAGAAACCAAAATTATGTGATCTTTTATAAATTAGTCTTTACATACTAGTAATCAAAATTACTCAACACATATCAATCTCTCAATACATTCCTATATACAATATGGTTTCTAAAACACATTCTCTCGCATATATGTGTATCCTTATAAAAAGAACTCTCATCAAAGTCTACTCTTTGTCGCTAAAAATACTCCTCATTTGATCCTAATGGGCTATGCTATATAGTTATCATTGCCTATATGAGGAGACAATTGATGTGTATGGTCTACCCATCAACATCTTCATCTAATTCTACATCTTCTAAATTCAAAAGTATCATTCATGATATTAATCATCATCCCTTAAATGATGTGCACTATGTTGTGTCATGTACTCTCCTTCTAAATATGATTATACCCCCTCCCTCTTTTTAGATGTCACATCTTCATTAACTTCTATAGATATGTCATCTTCATCAACTTATGTACATATCTCTTTTTCTTCTTGTGATTTGGATAACTCTTCCTCCATTGACTCCTCTTCTCTAGACTTAGAATCAATATTAATTGTCTTCTCTTGCTTATCACCAACCAATGCATCTTCATGCTGAAACTCACTATCATCAACAACTCATTTGCCTACTCCTCCTTTGTTATCTCTTCATTTTTCTGGGTAAATAATATTTAACATATAAAAAATCATATAATATAGTTGGATAATATTGTTACTTACATTTAGTCTAAATAGTCTAAACATGATCATTTGTATACAACTCAACATACTTAGACTCCTCAAAAGCATCATAAAGCTTATATCATATCGTGAAGGCATTAAATCCCCTCTCTAAGAACAGAACAATCTCAAATAGTTTGCATCAATCTGAACTATTGATGTCAATCCACTAGTATAAACCATCTCTAATTCATACTCCAATTTCCACCTAACACAAAGTGATAAGCTTCATGTCTTATGTAACAAATGGATGAAAATGCCATCTTATAAATCAAAGAGTAAGAAGAAAGACCACTAAACAATACTTTGCTTACTACCTTAAACAAAAAAATAAAAAAGTAAATTATATACTTTACATGGGGTACTAATAGGACCGCTTGGCATTAACATGATAACAAAATATAGGGTTTTAAAGTGAAAATTGTCATTTTATGAGGTACCATAACAATCACTTCAATACTTTATGCAAAGAAAACACAAGAAAATTCAAACCTATACATAAGAGAGCACACCTTTGATAATACCACTCCAAATCAATAATATTGATACTATTAATCATAATAGACTCCATGCCGACTATTACTAGATAAAAGAAGAATTTTGAATGGAAAAGAAAGAAAGCTTATAACTAGAGAGCATACTTGCCACAATCACCAAAAGGAACACCAAGAAAACACCAACAATCGATGTCAGTGATGGTCAAAGTTGGTTAGAAGACGAAAACCTATGTGAGAGTGAAGAGTCAAGAAGTTAGTGATTATTGGGGATAAGAAACACTGAAAAGAGGCTATCAATAAAAAATGATGATGCTCATAATTAGTTAGAAGACAAAGATATGTGAGAGAAAAGAGTGAAAGAAGTTAGGGATTAGTGGAGAGAAGAAAAATGTATAAAACATTGATCTACTTTGGTTGTCCATGCAAATATTGGATTTGAAATGGATCATGATCCATTTATTTGGTTGACATGGATGTGGAATCTTAGAATAACAAAATGAAGAGTTTTTCAAACCTAAGTCCTTTAAGTTTGAGAAAGTGAAGTTCAAAGTACCAAAGTGAATTTTTAGTAAACCCCTAAATACCAATCTAAAGTTTTCCCTTGTTTATAAGTCTTTTTCTCTTGTTTATTTCAATAATGCTACAAATGCATTAGCTATCGGGTGCTTACTCCAACTTATCATTTATTTATCTATCAATTTCTGATACTAGTTTATATGTTATTACAAGTTGAAAAACCTCTAAGAATGTGTATGAAATGACATAAAAGTGACTTTATTATTATATAGATCTTTCTTTATGAGTTTAGCTGCTATTGCATTAAACCCTATATTAAAATTAGATAGCTTATAAGAATTATTGATTACTTATTATAATTCTCTTTAATTAGATGGATTTAAGGATATCAATAACATAATTAATGATACAATATCAAATATCAATAAATTATATAGAGATTATAGTTCTGCACATAATCATCATATTCTATAAGAGAAGAAAAGAGTAGCAATCATACATCTTCCTGTTCTGATTGTACGTTTTTTGTTATATTTTGGACCTCAAGACTTAGAAAACATCTCAAATCTATAGATATGACAAAGTTTGAAGTATATATTGCTACTAATTATAAACCTCATAAATTTAGAGATAATGAGAGTGGAGAAAATTTTGCTATTTTAAAATGATGGAGAAGATTAAGTTACTTGTCCTATTTTATTTTTAGTTACTAAAGATGTATTTATTGTTTTAGTCCCATCTCTTGTTATGGAACAAATATTTAGTACAATTGAGAATGTATTGGATGAATATTATTTCAACTTACAACTTGAGACATTGAAAGCTCAAACTTACTTAAATGATTAGAGGAGAGCAAAACATCGAGTGAAACATGGAGAATTGGTATGAAAGAGAAACTAGTACAATACCACTAAGAGTGATGCAACACCAAGCATAGAGCAATATGGAAAGATAAGTGAGAATTACACGAGTTTTGATTCTTCTCGATCTAAGAACATGTGCAGTAACTTAATTCAAAGGTAAGTGAATTATAGTTGAACCAATTATTTGTTTTGTATATCAATGATTGTAATTTATATATGTAATAAATTAAATTTTGATATTAAAAAGTTAAGTTAAATGTGTTATATATATATATATATATATATATATATATATATATATATATATATATAATGTGAACGCTCCTACCTCAACAACAATGAGCGTATCACCCCTATATGAGGCACAAATCCTCTATACCACCCGTCACTCTCCTCTGCAAAACAATGAAGAGGTTTGTGGGATCAATGCTTTTTTTGCCAGAATCTGCGTCACTCTTCCACTTTGCGACTTCCATTGCTTGCTCTCACTCCAAAAATGGAGTTAATGCATAGAACAAAGGAGAGGATTAAAGATGCATAAACACAAAGAAATCAAAGATGGTTAACAAGAACAAAGTCACGAAGAAGAGGAACCCTCATCATGTGTTGATGAGGATGTTGCCAAGGGCATTAAAAGCCTCGTAGGAAAGCTGATACCGAGAAAGGAGATCAACAAAGCAGGACGAAGTAGCCCTTGGGATCACCTGGAACCGCCCAACAGGCATAAGGGTGGAGGATCTCATAGCATCGTTGTGAAAGCAAAAATGCAATATGTTTACCCCTCACGTTTCCATTACGGGCTGGTTGGGCACGAAGAGCAATATTGTAGCATAGAGCAGGAATGGGCAAATATGAGCACATCAAAAGGCTTCAGATCGTGGTTGCATATGAACTGGATGGGGCAAAGACTTGGAAGGAAGGAAAATGATGATGCCATTGAAGTAAAGGATAGGAGCATGGCATAGGGACAGACTACAAGGCCTGGACGGAAGTTACAGAAGCAATTAATGCAGATTTTGATGAACCTGATCCTGAAGAAAAGGAAGTCAATGAACAACAAGACCAAACAACAGGCAAACACCACTTTTAGAGAGTGCAGATATGAATCACACATGGAGAAGTGAAGAAAGTGAGGATTAAGGCAGGAATCGAGAGGTAGACGAAAGAATCAGAAAAGGTCACAACCATGAAGTAGACACCCGACGTAGAACAAAAAAGAAGCAATCAAGGAAAATCACATGACATCTGCAGGGAGCAAAAAACAAAGGAATTTAGAAGAACATAGAGGCTTTACATGATATGCCATACCTAGATAAAATGTCGGGGAGGAAAGACGATCGATAGGCTTGCCAAAATTTTGCTTATGCAGAACTGTGACTCATGACACAACCTACTTGAAAAGAAAGAATGATAGAAATTAAGCCTTTGAGGGACTCTTTTCTGAATGCTTCTTATGGGATGTGGGTCTATCTAGATATGACACTGAAGTTCTCCTAACTCCACCGATCAAGGATCGAGCTTTCCATACTTTCGAGTGCTTGCTTGAGCTAAGCCTGAATTTTTCTACATACAAGGAAAATGGTGAGCTTTCAAGGCATGCTTGCTTCCAGGTGGGTTGGGTACTTCCTCGAGCTATAGCTGATTGTGGTTGATTCAGGTTTTATGTAAGCCGAAGACTCAGAGTATAGTCAATTAGGTTGCAAGTTTTGCTTAGGGTTCAAGGTGGTAGGTAGGTGGCCGGGTTGTGGGTCTGGTCATGGTTAATACTAGGGTTCATCTAGGGTCGGCTGCAATTGACCAGATCGGGTTCGATTTCAGCTACGGTAAGGGAATTACCTAGGCTCAGTCAGGTTTTGGGTTATAATATCAGGTTGCATTTTGGTAGGTCAAGTATGAGAGATTGAGGCTAGGTGAGAGTTTAAGATTTGGAAGGTACGTCGGACTAATTTGGCCCAAAGACCTGATGCTGAATAGGCTAGATGAATGGACCGATATGATTGGCTTGGGTGTGGTTTGCTAGTTTAGGCAGATTGGTTCGTGTTAGGGGTCCTGTTTGAAGACAGCCTGTGGTGATCGGGTAAACTGAGCCCGGGTATGGGAGATTAGGTGAAATCTTGGGTCCTAACAAGGAGGCTGAGTCTGCAGTTCAGTTCAGCTTGTAGCTGATTGAAGTTGGCCAAGTTCCAAGGTAGTAATGACAGCAAACGAGAGGATATGTGCTGAATTCAGCGACTGTGCGGATGCCGAGTGCCAAAGGGTTTCAAACGGGTTGGTGCCCATGGTTCCAAGTGTGAATCTAATGTGGCAAATAACCAACATGTTGAAATCATTGTGGAAATGCACATTTAAGAGGACGGAAAGGCTAGTGCGTGTGCAGTTTACTGTGCAAGAACTAATGATGCCATGAAAAGAATATAGAGAATCTGATGCAAAATGTACCTCCACCCAGGTATAACTGAATGCTGAATTGGTAATCAAGTGATGCATGAAACATTAATCCAATCGATTCACATTCCTAATGCGACGCAGACTTAATACAACGGTTATGCAAATTTTAATACGATGTATATCAATACCAAACCTATGTTAAATGCAAAACTGATTTAATAAGTAATTGATGACAAGTATATGCGATACAAATGAGGAGGATTTTTCTGAAGATTTGTCTAATGTCAAAAATATGGAGCTTTATCTCTTCAGTACAAAAAATAATCATCAAGGGAGTGCCACGAATCTGGCCCTGGTGATGGTGTTCATGGACACTAGAAATTGGTAGCAACCTCCTATAATGATGGCTGGACCCTTATCTTCAACTAATCTTCTAGAGACTTGAGAATTCATAACAGTGATTCTAGCTCATATAAGGTCTGCTAAGAGGTGACATCCAAGCCTGAGTTCACATTTGTCCTAGCCAAGTTTGAGCCACGCGAATGTGGTGGCCAGCTTGGTGCTTCATTTGGTGTAGCAGAAATCCAACTTGAACATGTTTAGTCCATCATGCTAAGCTCAATTAATTAAGCATTTGGTACATAACTTGTAGGCTCACCTTGGTATCAATTTGGCTCCTTAATTTCTTGACTTGGCTTGACATTCAGGATGGAGTAGTCCAACCCAAATGTGTTGTATATATCTGGTTCTTCACGTAATGCCTAGCTTGGGTTGGCCTGATCAATCCAATTTTTGTCTCTGCTTGACGGATACTTTTATTTAATTATATATGTATGAACCATTTCTCTTTATATGAGACACATATACAGAGTCATACATATAAACATCTTAATGGAACCAATCTATTTAGGCTTGATGATGCTTTATAAATAAGTCTCCAAAAGTTAAACGCCCCCCAGGTCAATGTCGTGTCAGGCTTCACATTGAGGTTGATTGTAAGCTGGACCAAGTATGAATTGAATGAACCAGAGGCGTGAGCCCCAAATACATCAAATGCTGACCCGGGATCTTTTATATATTTATCTACACACATACCCTGCATATATGTACAAACACAAGTCTTTATATACACACACACACTCTCTGAAATAACATCGAATCAGGCCAGGCCCAAAGGTGAGTACATCCAAGAGCAAGCGTGCAAACGTGAGCTGGACAGAGATCAGCTCTTTTGAGTCAAGCTTATAGTTGTCGTTGGGTTAGACTAAGTCAGGTGTAGGTTGACTAGGCTTCGAGAAGGTGTGAGCTTTGAATGCATCCAAATGTGGGTCAAAATGATATATTTGTATATACGTTCCCCGAAAATATATATGTGTAATGTACGCACACAAATATGTATGTATATCCATATATTCATATAAATTATCCATATCAAGATATTATATATAAATATAAATAAGAGAAGCATACACAAAAATGTATGAGGCTAAATAAAGTTAGTCCCAAATATGGCAAGATGTCTATGAACCAGGATGGCAAACGTAGGCTGAATCAGTGTCAACCTTTCTGGAGTCGGGACCTATAGCAGGCCTGAACCAAAACTGAGTTGTAAGAACCCAAGGTGGATCAAGATGCATGGATAGACCAGACCAAACGTGTGTTCAAAATGAGCTCAAGGCCTTGGTTGAGTTATGTGAATCAATGTAGACCGTGAAGTAGGAAATTTAATCAAACTAGTTCATCAAGTTGAACCTCAGTTGTTCCACTTGACTTGGTATGGGGACCTATTCCTTTTTTCTGGTTACAAACGAGGCAAGGAGCCTAGGATAGCACATTTCCACCTGCGTAAGAACTTCAAGCCTATTAGTCTTCATTGTGGTCATAATGAAAGTATTTTCTTCTGGATATGAATTCCATCATGGATTTTTATAAGATTACACAAATTATAAGGATTGCTTTGGGATCACCCTTGCATGGCCGGTCCCAAGCCTGGATAAAGGAGGAGGGTTGTGTTAGGCTTCCAATAGCCAGCGTAAAACTTTGTCGGCTTTTTATACCTTGGATTATACAAATTATAAGCATGGCTTTGGAGCGTCCCTGCCTAGCAACGTGATGCAGAGCCCTAATGCAGTAAGAAAGGGCCACTACATTTTCATCAAGATGTAATGAAACAATTGCAGAGAGAGTTCCCACATCATGGTCGGGTGTAGGTAAAGAAGTTAATCCCGCTACATTATCGTCCGAATATAGTGAATAAATTATAGAGAGGCTCTCCGCATTTTCAATATGAATGGATGTGGGGGGTAAGGAAGCTAGTCCTAGATAATAAGATTCATATTGGTTCTTCAAATATCATAACATTGTTCGGTAAGCTAGTGGATGTGGTAGATACTATGATTTAGAGAAAGATTCATATTCTATATTTACAAGAGACAAAGTGGGTTCGATAAAAAGCAAAGGAGATTGAGGATACATGTTTTAAATTATGCTACTCAGGTAAGGAAAAGGCTTGAAACATAGTTGGTATTATCTAAAGAAAGAATTAAAAGATAGTGTAATAGACATACAACGATATGGTGACTGAATCATGACGTTGAAATTAGTATTAGGAACAAAGATTTTGAATATAGTTTGTGCTTACGCACTCCAAGTAGGATTAGAAGATAGTATAAAGACGGATTTTTGGGAAGAGTTAGATAAGGTGATTCAAAGAATTCTACAAAGGGAGATGATTTGTTTAGGAGGAGACTTAAATGAACATGTCAGTAAAGCGACATTAGGATATCAAGGTATTCATAGAAACTTTAGTTTTGGGGATATAAATGAGGAAGGTAGGGAGATTTTAAATTTTCCTATAGCATTTGATCTGTTTATAGTCAATACAATGTTAAAAAAATGAGATGAACATTTAATAACTTATAAGAGTGGCTTATCACAAACACAATTTGATTACTTTATTTTGTAGAAAAAAGATAGACCGTGTTGTAAAGATTGTAAGGTAATTCCACGAGAAAGCTTAACAACCCAACATCAACTTTTAGTTATGGATTTAAAAATAAGAAAATAGACAAAGAAGAAAAGAGTGCATCGAGCTATTCTGACTAAATGGTGGAACCTCAAAAGCAAGAAAAAAGATATATTTAAATAAAAAGACCTTGAAGGAGATGCTTGAAATTATGTTGGTACACCTTATGATATGTGGAACAATATGACTATACATATTAAGAAAGTGGCGAAAGATGTGTTAGGTGAATCTAAGGGAGTTGTACTGGCACAAAAAGAAGTTTGGTGGTGGAGTGAAGTAGTGTAAAATAAAATCAAGGTAAAGAGGGCATGTTACAAATTACATTATGCTAAGAAAACTAGTGAAACTTTAGAGGCTTATAGGAAAGCAAAGAAGGAAGCGAAAAAGACCATCAGTGAAGCAAAAGCTAAAATTTGAGAGGATTTATATAAAAAACTCAACTCAAAAGAGGGTGAAAGAGATATTTTTAAGATAGCTAGGGTTAAAGATAAGAAAACTAAAGATCTTAATTCTGCTATATGCATCAAAGACGAGGATGAGTGGCAAATGATGATATAAGAAATAGATGAAAAAACTATTTTATAAGTTTTTTAATGAAAATAAAGATGTTACTATTAGCTTAGGAGAGTTAGCCAAATCAGAAAATTATATAAACCACAATTTCTACCGACATATTCAAAAGAATGAAGTCAAAAAAGCTCTTAAACATATGAAGGGTGGTAAATCGATAGGACTAGACAATATTCCTATAGAAGTTTGGAAAATCCTAGGAGAAACAGGAATCATTTAGCTCACAAGACTATTTAATGAAATATGGAGAAACCAAAAGATGCCCAAAGAATGGAGAATAAGTACATTTATACCCATATATAAGAACAAGAGAGACATTCAAAATTGTGCGAATTATCGGGGTATCAAGTTAATGAGCCATACTATGAAATTGTGGGAAAGAATTATCAAACGTAGGTTAAGACAAGTATCGAGTATAATAGATAACCAATTTGGATTCATGCCAGGTAGATTTACTGTTGAAATGATTCACCTTTTGAGACGTCTTGTAGAACATTTTAGAGCAAAAAAGAAAGACCTTCACATGATATTTATTGATCTAGAAAAAGCTTACGATAGGGTACCGAGGAAGGTTCTTTGGAAAACCTTGGAAAAAGAGATATCCAATTGACATACATAAACTTTATAAGAGACATGTACAATGATGCAAAAACATGTGTGAGGACTCATGAAAGAATGACAAACTTCTTTGAAGTTAATATTGGGTTACATCAAGGATCAACTTTAAGTCCATACTTATTTATAATAGTGATTGATGAGTTAAAACATATTCAAGATGAAGTACCTTGGTGTATGTTATTTGGAGATGACAATGTGTTAGTGGAGGAGTCTAAGGAAAAAGTTAATAGCAAATTGAAACTATGGAGAGAAACATTATAAAGTAAAGGCGTCTGACTTAGTAGAACAAAGACAGAATATATGGAATGTAAGTTTGATCATTTGGTTACTTCAGAGGACATAGAAATTAAAATTGGCACACATTGCATCCCTCAAAAGGAAAGTTTTAAATACCTAGGGTCAACTGATGGAGATGTTACACATAGAATTAATGCTGGTTGGTTAAAATGGAGAGGAGCATCAAGTATTCTTTGTGATAAGAAGATACCATTAAAGTTAAAAGGTAAATATTATAGAGCAATAATTAGACATGCTATGTTTTATGATTTTGAGTGTTGGGCAGTTAATCATCAACATGTACAAAAGATGTTTGTGATAGAAATGAAAATGTTGAGATGAATGAGTGGTCATACAAGAAGACCGTATACATAATGAGGTTATTAGAAATAAATTATGTGTGGCACCAATAGAGGATAAAATGAAAGAATATCGTTTAAGGTGGTTTGAACATATAGAAAGAAGATCAAAAGAAGAACCTTTAATAAAGTATGAAAAACTAGATTTTGAAAGTATTAAAAGAGGTAGAGGACAACCACAAAAGTGTTGGAAAGAAACAATAAAGAATGATCTAGCTTATGTTGAGTTAACCGCTAACATGACACATGATAGGGCTATGTGGAAACAAAGAATCCATGTAGTCGACCCCATCTAGTATGGGAAAAGGCTTTGTTGTTGTTGTTGTTATATGAACTCCATCGTTCATCTGCAGGTTGTTCCTAGCTAATAAATCAGGTACATTATTGCTCTCGCAATTACGTATATATCTCAAATATTCCGGTCTCTCTTCTTCATCATTTCCAACCTATTAAGTAGAGTTGCTGCTCATCGTCAAATAGATTGATCTTCACAAAAAGATTTAACTAGTTCCAAGGATTATCATTCGGCAGCAACACAAGAATTGTTGTATAGTAGCCCTTAGCCCATGCTATTTCAAGCCCCAATAGTGCTCTCCATCCTTCAACATTCAAAACCGAGCATCAGCCATTACTGTATGCAAAACTATGACTAGAGTCCCGTAGTATGCCCCCACAACCAACAACTCCTGGATTTCCTCAGCTCACTCCATCGCAATTAATCTTCATCCACCCCTTAGCGAATGCTGAAAACATTCTTTCACCTTCTTCCACGCTTTTGTCTCTATCATGATTCAATTTATTGTTGGTTTTCTCAATAATTGAGGAAAAACATTTGATTGATAATATTGAGAAAACGAAGGTGTCCTAATCTTACTTGAAACCTACAACCAACAACCAACAACCTACTCCGAACATCAATCTCCATTCAGTTCCTCTATTTCCCTTTGAAGTGTTGTAACATTGGTGTGTTCATGTACATATTTGAGCTCCGGAGAACTCCAAGCGTTGCTTTTATGAAACTAAGCCACTGTCCTCGAGCAATCTCAAATTGCATGCAGCATGTTCTCATGTGCATTATAGAGATGACACCCAATAGCATATCTTACCGTCTTCCCAAGACCTCACCAATGTGCAGTTCATTGTGTCCAACCATCCAACGAAAGGTTTGAATCTAATACAGTTCATGTCATTTTCAAATGCTTTGCTATAAAGGTTATCGAACAATCTCAGTTCTCCTCTGATCAGGTCATATGCTCTCTTTACAAAGAAAGCTCCATTAGGGCTTCTTGCTTATTTGATGCCATCAAATCCAATCTCAACCATAAGTAGCTTTAATCTTAGCGACCAGTTCACTCGGTAAGGCATTGCAAATTGTCTCTCAGTCATACTGATCTTCTACAATTAAATTGCAGATCTTCCAGTTCAACTCGTTCACTGCTATCAAGGGTGATACCTTTTCATATAGGGATCGGCTCTTGCCTAACCACTTATCCTTCCAAAAATAGATGTTTGTACCGTTCTAAAGTTTGTAGCAAGCTCTCCTCGAAATGAGCAGCCACACTTTCAATATCGCTCAACACAAGTTAGAGTAATCGATGTATGCCCACTGCTTGTCTTAGAATCGGTTCTCTTTTGTTATACTTGGCTTACAAAACTTTGGTCCATAGACTCTAATAATTAACCCGCAAAATTAATCTATCTTTAAGCGGCATGCTTGTTTTATGGACGGTAAATGTTTGATCCCTAAGACACTACTCATGTTTGGCTTGTAAAAAAGGTCTTCGAATTAATGGTGTGAGCTTTATGAGTATCCTCTTGATGACTACAAACAAGTTGTTGAATCTGTTCAATTTTTACGTATGTGGACTTGGATGGCTGGCTCATTCACCAACATTGGGTTAATTGGAATTGAGTCTAATACAAATTTTGCTAAAATCACACTCATACAAAGCTAAGATAGTTAATCTTCCAACCTGCGAGCCACCTTTTGACTTTGTCAATGATATATTGATGATCCTGTTTTGTACTCTTTCCTTGTAAAATTGAGAATCCCAGGTAGCGTATGAAAGATTCAATTTCTTGGAGTCCTAAAGTTTTCTACTTAATTGCATTGGGTGTAGTTGTTTGAAACACGTATGAGATTTCTCTTTATTAATCATGTGACCTGAGAATGCACTCATTAATATTTTCATAGTCGACGGCAAACAATACCAAATCATGATTAAACATTAGATGTGATATACATGGTCCGTCATGATTCACTCGAAAATGCTTCTTACCACTCTCGATGACTTCATATATCAAGTGGGAGGGTTTCTCCATGCACAACACCAAAATATTAAAAAAAAACAGATCAGGTCCTCCAATTAAGTGCCTTGAATAGGATACAAGGGCTCAAAATCAACTCTATTCTAGAGTATGCTTGTGGTAACTATAGTAATACACTCCATGACTAACTTAATTATTTGAGCCAGAAGCCCTATTTCTTGAAGGGCTTGTTCAATATAATCACATTGCAACTTGTCATTGACCTTCTCAAGGTCTATCTTGAGAGCAAAGAAACCCTTCGCATTGACTGTAATATCTCCGGCATTAGTATAATGCACTCCTGAATATGTATACCTGAAATGAAGCTTATTTGCATTGGAAAAGTGCGACTTGGCATAATAATCTTAAACCGACTCACAATAACTTTTGGGATGCTTTTATATAGCATATTACATAAAGAATAAGTCTGAAATGGGTTAAGTATTAAAAGATTCTCTAGTTTAAGGATGAGCACAATGTACATTTTATTAATATTTCTCGTATCCATATCTCTTCAAAAAAAATAGGAATGAATTTACATATATCCTTTTCGATATTGTCCCATGTTTACGATAAAAACTTATCAAGTATCCATCTAGTCCTAGAACTTTGTATTTTCCTATGGTTGAGAGAGCCATGGTGATATCCTCTTCTTCAATGTCACGACCCAACTTATCTGGATGTCTTCTGTAATCAATGGAAATGTCATCTTTGTAGCTGAAAACTGGTGTTGCCTAGGTTCGACTAAATAGAGCTTTTTATAGAACCCCTTTTCCATTGGTATCAACCTATCAAGGCAGACAATCAATCCACTCAATTGTTCTCTTCACCTTTAAGCATTAGGGTTTTGTTCTTGCATCCGTCCACCCATAATCTTCAATGGTAATTACCTAGTATTCCAATCACCATCTCTGATCCATCGTGCTCATGATTTATAAAACATAACATTTCTTCAACTTGTTGAAGAACCAGGTCAAGTTGAGCTTGAAGTTTGCATTTCAAGTCTATAATTACTCGACATGATTTTTTTAAACTTTAAGCCTTCTTTGAAGATAATATTATCAAAGCTTTCTTTATTACAAATTAGGAGTTCCTCTGCAAGGTGGAGTAAGGTCACATCCAGTTGCATCTTACTTTTCGAAGACTAGTTTACCACTTCTTTGAAATCTTCATATGCAGCATTTATGTTGCCTCAAATCGAAAGAGATGTGGATCCCCTGATCGACCTTTTATTCCAAATTGTAATAAAAGGAAAATATGGTATAAACGACTCAGCTTTGGAAGCACTTTAATGACAACATCAATATATTTCAGGTGTCATGCTTCATTGCAAACGGCCTGATTGAGTCTTTCTAGAATTCTTTCTTGGCCAAGCCCAAGTGCTCCTATCCAAGTGTAATGGTTTTCTTGGATTGGGACTTCCATCAGTTTGCAAGCATTGAGTCTTTCATCAAATATTCGGCATCTACCTTCATTAGCTGACGCTCCACCCAATTTGCCGCTTGTAAACCTAATATCAATAGTCTCCCAATAACTAGCGGCTGATCAGTGGCTCATTCAGCTATGTTGGTTAAATCCCTCCAAAGATCATCTAGCTTCATATCATCATTCGGCCTTCCATACACGAACAAGCAGTGCCACTACCTCCCACTTCAAGATGGCAAAGTTGTTTTGCCTTGTGAATAATTTTGATGGAAAGTGGTGTAGCACACTGACTAACCCATATTCTCATTCTTCTATTGTACAGAAGCTTTTGAAACCCAATTGTTGTAGGAAAAATTTCCGCCGACCTCCTTGTTTCTAAGAGAGCTACCAATAACACCTTGTAGTTTGATCAACATCTTGGCAGATCTTCTAAAATCGTAGTTATCAACACCATGACAATTCGAAATTAGATAATTCATAATCCAAGGCTCGTAAAGACGCATTCCTTGTTCAGCTTTTACCGGCGCCACAGCATCTCTCTTCGCCACCAAAGTTAGACGGATCAATGGGCATGCATTACCCTTACTTGGCTCACTTGGGTTCAGGGGCTGAATAAAATGTGGGCTGACCCAATTTCTTATCATTATTATGTTACACATGTTACAGTGGCCATTCTCGGCAACTCAGCCCGGTAACGGATTGATTGGCCATCCAGACCGTTACCATGGCTGGAGTTACAGATGAGGCCTATAACCACCGAATTGTTACCGGATTTTCCAGTAACAGTCCAGATATAGCTGCTCCAGAAGAGGAAAATCCAGCGTGAAAAGCCAGAAGACATGGTATAAATAGAGCAATACATATAAAGAAAATATACACGATACACAATACCAAATACTGTCTTTCTGGGAAAGGCCGCTGTGAGGAAACCTCAAACACCCGAACTTTATTTCCGCTGCAGATTTATCTGAGAGATTGAACGGGAAGCGAAAGTCATCAGACTCCGACAACCGACGAAGGAGAAAGCTTCAGTCGGCTTCAATGATTCTCCTACATTGGTATCAGAGCCTCAGTTTTGACCTTACAAAAAAAAATCAGAGGTACACATTATTGTTATGCAAAACAGAAAGAGGGAGAAGAAGAAAAAAAAAGAGGAAAGAAAAAGAAAGAAGAGGCAGAAACGAGAGAGAACGAAGTGCCATAAAGCGACAAAGAACTGGTGCAGGTCAGAAAGCAGCAAAGAACTGCAACAGGCCGAAAGGTCGCAAGCCTATAGGCGATAACAAGGTGGGAAGTTGAAAGGTAGCAGGCCATGAGGCTAGAAACTGCCACAACAAACCGTCGGCCGCCTTAGAGGGCCACAGGCCAAGGAGCGGAGCAAAGCTCCGTCAGACTCTCCCTCTCTCCCGAAAGCCTCCCTCTCTCCCTCTTTGTTGCCGGCTAAAGAAACAACACCAACCACCCGCTGAACCCCTCTCTTCTCTCTCTCTCTCCAGAGTTTGAAACAGACTCTCTCTCTCTCTTCATTTAAAATCGAAACCGAAAACCGTTAGGCGATTTTAAAAAAATCGCGAGCCGAAACTAGCGGTTTTTCGAAACCGCCTCAGGCAGCAGACTGAAAAGTTCGTTCTGTCCCGACCAAATTTTGAATATTACAAAACTGCCCCCAATCAAAAAGAATGTTCTACCCTTATTGAGCAAAAAACCTTTTTTACCCTTCGATAGTTTGTGAAAATCACAAAATATTGGGCTACTATTTTACGTTATTGTCCTTCTCGGTTTGTGTTAATTTCTATTCTGCCATTTTATCAAAAGACAGGTTGGTCCCTATACTTTTGAGAAAATTATACATTCGAACTGAGGGATAAAATTACAGTTTTAACCCCAATCAGTTACGAATTTTACAAAAATATCAAAGAGTAATTTTATAAGTCTCTCCTTAAGTTTTTTAGAAAATTTCAAAAGTAGACAGATAGTTAAAATTATAGTTTTACCCTTGGTATTATTTGAAAAATCCTAAAGGCAGAAATTTTTGAAAAAATTACAAGTTTGTCCCAAGTTGCTTATAAAATGTCTTTAGTTTTTTTTATGATATTATGCATCGTTCTAACATGGTCCCTGCTATGTGTGTTTGTTGCTTATTGTTTATTTCCTTTTTACACTGTCTAATTGTTATAATTGACAAACACATAAAAATGAGTTCAAGAATATGTGTCTGAATTGACAAAAGCTGAGAAACTGAACGGTCTAAACTTCCAAACATAGAAGAGGAGAATCCCACTTGCTCTAATACTTGAGAGTGTTGAATACTTACTAAAGAAAATCATGCGTCTGCCACCACTAGACGCAACTAAGCAACAAATAGAAATGTATAAAATATTTCTAAAAGATGACACCATAACAAGGACAATCATGTTTACCTACATGGAGGATGACTTGATTAGGATCTTTAAAGAATATGAGACCGCCAAAGAGCTGTTTGATTCAATAATAGCTAAGTATGATACAACTATCAAATTACATGTGTAGTTGCTACTATAAAAATATAACTCCTTCAAAACGAAAGAAGGAGATAATGTAGTAGAACATGTAAACCACATGTTAGTAATGGCTACGGACTTAGTCATGGCAAAATCAGTCATCCCAAAACCGATGCAGATATCAACTATCTTAAACAGTCTACTCTCGTCATGGAACATGGTCACCACTGCCCTCAGATTAGGGCCTAAAATTAACCTTTCTGAATTACCCCTAAAACTAGCAATAGAGCAAGAACACATAATAAAAAACAAGAAAGAAAAATTGCTAGTAGTAAATGATGAGATAGGGTCAAGCTCCAAACCCAACTAGAAGAAAAATAAATCAAACAAGAAGTTTGTCAAGAATAACAAGGACAGTCAAAATTTTAAGAAATCGTAGGAAACTGCTTCTCAGGTCAAGTGCTTCAACTGTGAAAAGATGGGATACTTCAAGAGGTACTGTCACAATAAAAAATGTGGTAGAAATAACCCACAACACGGATAATTAGAGAAGTATGACATAATTTGCATGATTTCAAAGTGTTTATACATGGACCACCCGATGACAGGTTGATAGATAGACTCCAAAACTACACGACACATCTTAAAGACCAAGGAAGGGGCAATGGACCTAAAGGAATACAAACCAAGCGAACATCGAATCTATATGGGTAACAATCTATGTTATAAATAGCGGTTAGCAGGTTGTTAGCGGTTGACCCTGATATAGCGGTAGCGGGGATATAGCGGTACACTTTTATTTATGATTAAATATATATATATATATATATATATATATATATATATATATATAATAGGCTTTCTAACTTCTAAGAAATATAAAGAAACATAACCAGTTCTTTAATAAATGAACGAGCAAAACACTCACTAATGAATAGGAAAAAGTAGTAAAGGAAGAATGCCACATACCTTTTAGCCCATATTATTTGTAGTATGCCTCATCTCCAGTCAAAGTGCATGAAAGTTTAGACATTAAAGCAAAAAAGAAAGACAAAATATCAAAAACTCCTATCACCAATATGTTCAATAGGTAAAACTTCAAATAATGGGATATTAAGACAATAGCACTTGGATGGACATATCAAAGACACATGAGATTCCCTAATGTTCCTGAATTTGCTTGATAATAGCATATGAAATGCACTGTATCGATGTATCTAGCAAATTCAGGAACATTTGAGAATCTCGTGTGCCTTTGATATGTCCATCCAAGTGCTATTGCCTTAATATCTCATTATTTAAAGTTTGAACTGTTGATCATGTTGGTGAAAGGAGTTCATGATCTTCTTTTGCCTTTCTTTTTTTCTTTAATGTCTAAACTTTATATTAACCATGTCCACTCAATGATCACCTACATCACAAGATAATGAATGTGTCATCAATTTATAAACAACACGATAACTACAGATAACATATTACATTACTTTGATCATACTTACCCACTAATCAAAGACAATGACAATTTCATTGAACAATAATTTATAATAAAGCAGGGAAGGTAGCCTTAGAAAACATCTTGGATTGAACATAATGTTATGCATCCATCAAAAGTACATAAAGGCTAATAAGCTAATTCAAAAAGTACATAACATCCATCAAAATTCAATTACAAATTTACAATCACACTTAATTGTTTAGGTCATATTCACTCATTTTCAGAAAAAGATCCGTATTCTTCTATTTCCTCTTCCTCTTCATTTGTTTCTTCAAAATTAAATTCTTCTTCACCTTCCATAGGCATCTTATCCTTCCCTTTGCTTTGCCTTCTCTGTCGCTTTCGTGTCATCGACCTTATATAAACAACAGTAGCACCCGCTCTTGATGCTTCGAATGCCATATCAACATTTCACCAAGTAAGAGAATCATCATCACCAACGAACTCATCATCAGTAGGATATCTATCATGATCTTCAACCGATGCCAACATGATAGGGTCAAACTTTGCTCCATTAAATTTCCTCTCTTCGTACCTTCTTCTGAGCTTTTCGTTATATTGCACAAAAGCTAAATCGTTAAGCTTTTGATGCAATAATCTATTCCTTTTCTTCGTATGAATCTAAGATAAGAGAAAGAATTTAGGTAAGTTTTTAACTCAATAAAAAAACTTTTATTTATTTATAATATAAATAAAAAGCATAATTCTTAATTTCTTACCATTTCAAAGGTACTCCAGTTGCGCTCACATGGGGTAGCACTACAAGTAAGGCTTAAAACCCGTATAGCAAAACTTTGCAATTCAGGGCATCCAGAAGCAAAGGTCATCCACCATTCAGCTATTACAAAAAGTTAAAAATCATGTGTAAACAATAAGTTAATCATATTAAAAAACCTTAAATCATATCTTAATAATGAAATAATTAAGAAAGCAAAGTTGCTTGAATTAATTACCTGGTGCACATGTTTTCCTTGAACTTATAGCTAATTCTAGTCCAAAACAACTTGATGTACTTTGATAACTTATAAGTTGATGACTCACTTGTTGTTCTTCTTTACTTCGTACAAGTATAACTATAGCCTGCAACAAACCACCTTTAATCTCAACATTAGATTTTATCCCATCATAATCATAATACAACCCTGGATTCAGATACAATGCAGCAGCATGTAATGGCTTATGCATTTTCCTGTCCCATCTTTTGTCTATGATCTCCCAAATAAAAGCATACTGCTCTTCTTTGTTTTTTATATTAACCTATAAAACAAGAAGTTAAGTGTTATTAATTTATAAGATTAATAAGTAAAGATTAACAAATAACACATAAAATTAAAATATTTACGTACCTTTATTTGTTCCTTTACACGATCCATCTTCTCATAAATGTAGCCCATGGCTGGTTTCTCATCACTATCGACCATACGTAAAATATCTACCAAAGGACCCATTGCTCTAAGTAAAAAACTAATGCCCTTCCAAAATCTAAGTTGCAAAATTATTGCCTTAGATTGCTTTCCTTCAATACTATCTGATAAAGGGCATTTCTCCCATTGTTCAGAAATAACCATCGATCTTAGAGCTTCTTTTGACTGCCACAAACTGTTCAGAGTTAAGAATCTAGTAGCAAAACGGGTCACAACCGGTCTATGTATGTCTTTTCCTCCTGTAAAATGTCTCATCATATGCAATATCTGACCATGAGCATACATAAATGTCACTAGCTTCTTTGCCCTGCTGAAGATGCCTTTTAGTCTTTTTGTCTCTCCAATATCTTCAAGCATCAAATCTATACAATGTGTATCACATGGTGTCCAAAACAAATGATTAAATTCAGCCATCAACATTCTACCAGCTGTAACATAATTTGCTGCATTATCTGTAACCACCTGCACAACATTCTTCTCTCCAACCTCTAAGATTACATCTTTTAACAATGTATACAATTTACTTGCATCTTTTACTTCATGGGATGCATCAATTGACTTAAGAAAAACTGTACCTTGAGGACAATGCACTAAAAAATTTATTAGTGTTCTCTGTTTTCTACCTGTCCATCCATCTGACATAATAGATCATCCATAAGTAGCCCAATCCTTTCTAAATCCATTTGTAAACTCTCTTACTCTTCCTACTTCATTCTCCAAGAATGTTTCCCTTACTTCATGGTATGATGAAACCTTCATTTTAGGTCCAAACTGCCTTATATCATTTACCATCGCTTTAAAGCTAGGGGATCTCATAACATTAAAAGGGATTCCATTTTGATACATCCACCTACTAATGGATATGCATACTCGTTCTCTTTCTTCTTTCTTATATCGATTTTCTAATGTAGCTTGTCGTAGTGAGTCTAGCGATGAACGCACAAATGAATCCATGGGTCCCTTCGGAAGTGGTGGTCGTGAGCCAAATGATGATGAAGATGATGAACATTGGATGCTTGTCACTATATTACCTTTCATACTAGAAACTTCTCCTCGATATGGAAATGAAATCTTTTCGGCCTTCTTCTTAGATGTATTGTGCACATAATCATAAATTGTTTTCTTTATTTCTTCGGTTGCATTCTTGCAAGGTGACACATTTTCGCTTCTTCCCATTAAATGGTCCTTGTATCTTGTTATTTTGCTGGTAGAAACATGACCACATAATGTACAAAATAATGACATATTACCTATCTTAGATTTTGTCAAACCCCAATTCCATCTTGGATCCTTAGAAGCTGGAGGTCTGTAGTTGTATGCTGGACTAGAAAACCAATTACCAATTGCATTACTAGTGCCGGTGTCATAACTGCCACTGCTACTTAGAGGACAAGCAACTGCACTTGTTGATGATTCCATACTCACTACAAAAAATAAGAATAACTATTCAGCTTGAGTTTTCTAAACCTTATACAAGAAATAGAACATTAAATAAGTAACACTAGGCTGAAGTGAATATATTGTTGGACTTTCTATATCATAAGATACAAAGAGCAAATTCTACACGTGAAACCCATAAAACAAATGGTGATGGATCTCTAAATCGTTATAAAGCAGGCAACCAAACAACTTTAAAAGAGGCTTGATTTTGGAGAGATGGTGAACTATCAAAATGCAGAACAAAGCAGACAACCGAGCAACTATACAAGCGAGTGGATGGTGCCTGGATTGAAGCTAAAGCTACTGCAACGAAGGTGAGATGCTAGAAGTCATTTTATCAAGAGTATGTTGCTCGGATTAAAGCTAAATCAAGTGGATGGTGCTTGATGTTGGTTCTTTTTAGTTGTCATTTTTAGGGGAGAAATAGATGTGGTTGACAGCATGCCATAATCATTATCTTATTTGACCTCCTTTGATTTTTATATGTTTATGTAAGATTAACTAAATTGTACTTCAAATAAACCAAATTCCACTGCAGCATTTGGAAACGAGCAACATTCAAGTCCCGAGGCCAACTCTAATCAAGGAGCAGCTGGTACCTCAGAGACATTCTTTACTAAGTTAAAGAATAATGTTTTCTCTGCATCACCCAAGGTTACAATTGCCATTGAAAAGCTGAGGGAAGCCAAATTCGTGGACTTGGCAAAGAAGGGATATGAGGTCATAAAAGATGAGTTGAAGGGTAGCCCAAGCAAAAGAAAACATATGTAACATGCAGCTACTTCATCATTGAATGTGGAAAAGAGCGACAAAATAGACATTGTAGTTGTACCCGTGAAACAGTCTCATTGGAGCAAGAAGGGAGGGGCGGGAAAGGAGGAGGCGCACGCGAGAGCGGCTCGAAAAGGGAGAGGGAGGGGAGTACCTGAAGGCGATGGCAACGACAGGTGGGAGCAGCCCGGTGAGGATGGAGAGGGGGAGGCGCACATGGGAGCGGCCCGGAAAGGGAGAGGGAGGGGCGTACCTGAAGGCGGTGGCGGTGACAGGTGGGAGCGGCTCGGTGAGGATGGAGAGGGGGAGGCGCACGCGGGAGCGGCCCGAAGAGGATGGAGAGAGGCGAGAGATGTAGGGAGTTAGGGACGAACGAGAAACCCTCGTTCGTCCCTTTATATCATTTGGGTTGGGTCGATTTAGATTGACCCGACCCAAACTGATTTGAAAGCGTCCGCTTACAGCGCTATAGCGCTGTTTGTGGCGCTAATTGCGTTTTGGCGGGTCGCCCACTAAGGACTACCTACTATAGCGGTTTTAGATCTGCTAAAACGCTATAGTGCGCTATTGATAACATAGGTAACAATACCTTCTCGAATGTTTTGGGTACTGGGCCCTTTACGATTTATGTATAAGGCAAACCGATTGTATTAACTGATGTATTAATTGTGCCAACTATAATGCGCAATCTGGTCTTGATTCCTACCTTAGTAAAGAAAGGTTTTGAGATGAGGTTTATTCCTAACAAGGTGATTGTGGGAAAACATGAGAGAATATTATTCTCTCAGGAATTCGATGTAGAGCATGGATTGTTTAAATTCTGTGATAATGAATTTGGTACTTCTTGTGCTTATTGTGTCTTTACTGTTGATGTGAATATATGGCTTAAACGCCTTGGGCATATAAGTCTGAAAAAGTTGAGGAAACTATCCAACTTTGACTTATTGCTTGGATTTGAAGAAAATACTTTCAACAAGTTTGAAGCTTATATACAAGGAAAGATGACAAGGAAAGTTTTTTCCAATGAATCAACAAGGGCAACAACCCTGTTGGAGGTTATTCACATGGATTTATCCAGACCTTTTAGAGTAAAGTCACATCATGAAAAGGGTTATTTTATAATATTTATCAATGATTACTCTAGATATATGTATTTATATCTTTTGGCACATAAATCTGAGGCATTGGATGCTTTTAAAGAATATAAGCAAGAAGTAAAAAATCAATTAGGGCATTCAATCAAAGTCTTAAGATCAAATAGAGGTGGTGAATATACCTCGACAGAATTTCTTGAACTCTGTAAAGACTTTGGTATTTCAAAGCAAAATACAATGCCTAGGATACCTCAACAAAATGGTATAGTTGAGAGATACAACAGAACCTTGTTGAATATGACAAGGTCAATGTTGATCGATGCTTCTTTGCCAAAGGTATTTTGGGGAGAAGCAGTAAGTATAGTGGTTTACATACTCAATAGAGTACCGTGTAAAGCTATATTCATTATACCATATGAGATGTGGTTTGGAAGAAAACCCGATCTAGGGCATCTCAGGAGGTGAGGATCAGTTGCACATGTAAAGATCCTTCATCAGTTTAGAGATAAGCTAGACAGTAGGTCCTTAAGATGTATATTCATTAGATATCCGAAAGGTTCAAAGGGATATCAGTTTTATCAAAAGGACCACGGACTAATTGAAAGTAGAGATGTTGAATTCTTAAAAGATTCTAAGAATAACATCTTCGAAAACAATGATGAATGTGTTGATCATCTAGTAGACCTAGATCAATCATCTTTTGAACCCATAGAAGATCTTTCTAAAACAATCGAAACCTTAAGTAGACATAAAAAACTAAAGGTCACTCCGTCATTATCACACTAATCCTATAGAAGAAGTGTGTAATTCATTGTATTTAGATGAGTTGACTGATAACTTGACTTATCAGCAAGCTATGAACTCATCGAAAGCGTCAGACTGAGGGAAAGCCATGGATGAAGAAATTGAATCCATTAAGAAAAACCAAGTTTGGGAATTGGCTGATTTGTCAAAATGAAGGAAAGTCATAGGCTGTAAATAGGTTCTGAAAAAGAAATATAAGGTCAATGGTACAATCGACAAGTTTAAAGTTAGGTTAGTTACAAAGGGTTTTTCGTCAAAAGAGGGGATAAATTATGTTGAGACATATTCTCCATTTGTGAAATTTGCATCCATACGAATAATCTTGGCAATATCTGCATACTATGATTTGGATTTACATCAGTTAGATGTAAAGACAACATTTCTAAACAAAGATTTAGATGAAATCATATACATGCAGCAGTCCGAAGGATTTGTAGTTGAAGGCTAAGAAGATAAAGTATATAGGTTGAGAAAATCCTTATATGGCCTGAAACAGTCACCTCGCCAATGGTATTTGACTTTTGAAAATACCATTATAGAACTTGAGTTTGTGGCTAATAAACTTGATCACTGTGTATATGTTTGGAATAGTGGGAGCCACTTTGTCATCCTATCATTATATGTAGATGACATATTGTTGACTGAAAATAACAACAAGATGATTGTCAAAACCAAGTCATGGTTGAACTCCAAGTTCGAAATGAAGGATATGGGGGAAGCATCCTATATCTTGGAAATAAAGATCTCTCGAGATAGAGAATATAGACTCTTATGCCTGAGTTAGGAGAGATATATTGACTATATCCTCAAGAAGTTCACAATGGGTGAATGCAAGTCTACTGATATACCTGTTGCAAAAGGGGTTAAAATGAGTAAGGTTGATTGTCTCGGTGAAGAGACGATAAGCCTAATGTTCCTTATGCACAAGCTGTGGGTAGCTTGATGTAAGTTATGTTGTGTACAAGACCTGATATCAGTTTTGTTGTTGGTCTTTTAAGTAGATATCAAAGTAATCTTGGATGACAGTATTGGATAGCTGTAAAAAGGAATTTAAGATATCTGAAAGGAACAAGAGACTTTAAATTGTGTTTTCAAGCAGATGAACTGAAAGTGGTAGGATACTCAGATGTTGACTTTGTTGGGAGCAAAGATAACAACAAATCAATCTCGGGTCAAATATTCTTATTTGGAGGTGGTACTATTTCTTGAGTATATAAGAAACAAGACTGTGTAGTATTGCATACACAAGAAGCCGAGTTTGTAGCTTGTTGTATGTTGCAATGAGTGTTGTTTGGATAAGTCGCTTCATACGTGATTTGAAGTTAGAAATAACCGACGAGCCGATTATCATTTACTGTGATAACAATACAGCAATTACTCTTATTAAGAGTGGAGCTGATTGCTCAAAAAGCAAGCATATAATGGTGAAATACCACTATGTTCATGATATGATTATGAGAAAAGAAATATCCATCTCATACATGCCAACAAATGATATATTGGCAGACCCCTTGACTAAAGTCATAATAGAGGAACTTTTCTCAAAACATGTTACAAACATTGGTTTGAGGTATATTTGATTGTTGTGTAGGAAAATAACCACACAACGGATAAAATGTTGTGTAGGAAAATAACCACACAACGGATAGAGTGTTGTGCATGAAAATAACCACACAACGGGCAGTTTGTTGTGTAGGAAAATAACCACACAACAGATATTGATTGTAGCAATAATCAAAAATTGACATTACTAGGTAAACCCTGAAAAAATAGGAGAAAAACCAGTATGTCAGTGTACTTGCTCGAATGGCTAAGTGAGAGATGTTACAGTGGTCATTCTCGACAACTCAACCCAGTAACAAATAGACTAGTCATCCAGTCCGTTACCATGACAGGAGTTACAAATGAAACCTCTAACCATCGGACCATTATCGAATTTTTCGGTAATAGTCCGGATATAGCTGTTCCAGGTGAGAGAAACCCAACGTGAAAAGCTAGAAGACATGGGGCAGGCACTACTCTATAAATAGAGCACTTCGTATAAAAAAAATATACACAATACATAATACCAAATATTTTTGGAAAGGCAGAAACCTCAAACACTCGAACTTCATTTCCGCTTCAAATTTATCTCGGAGATTGGACGGGGAGCAAAAGTCATCGAACTCCGGCAATCGGCGGAGGAGAAAGCTTCGGTCGCTTTCAACAATTCTCCTACATATTAATCGTTGTCATTTCTGGATGAAAGTCCAGACACCACTCTCACACGGTTGATAATGGTCATATATCTACAAAATCATAATCTGCAGTGCTAGTAAAAATAACGACAAAGAAATGGTTTCTAATGTCCACAACTATGATAACTCCATCCCTTAGTGCTTTTAGTCCAATCTGTCTTCCCAAAAGCTTCACCATGAAGACTCTACGAAAAGGTTTGCAGAGCCTTCCAAATTAAGCTTTAGAGACAATGAATTCAGGAATCAGGAATCATGATGTTGCCTCTAGTATGTTCTATGATTCCGATACCATTAGAATCATCACCACCATCTTCTAAGGCTTCCAACTAGTTCCCGGTCTCTTCTTGCATATCCTCGAACCCTCTCAAAATCTGGCTGTAAGCACGCTTTGACATCAGAGAAGTAACATTCAACTGTTTGGCTCTTGCATCCTCCCCAAAACCTGTCCTATCCTATTGTTGGCTCTTTAAGTAAAACCTTCTCCTTCAGTGATTCTTGTCGGCTTCATAAGGGCGAAACATCCACATCCGTATGGGGACCTAATTTGTAAATGTGCATAAAATGCCTTGCTCAGGGTTACTAAGGATTGAAAAACTAGAGAAGTCTACGGCATCCTTTGGAGCTGACTAGATGATGTCGTCATGATGCAGGTTGCTCTCCTATGGTTGGATCATATTTCCCCCTCAATATATTTACCTATATTTATATTTGATTTTAGACCTTGTAGGACGGATCTAGATCTCCTTTGGGCAAATATCCAGCTTGTATCTATCCTCATAGAGTGGGTTTAGATCACTTACTGAATCAAATTTGTTGCAGGGACCCAGGGCTAAAGGTGGTACCACTGACTCTGCTCTGGGTACCTGGGTACCACCTTTGGCTCGAGCCTCCTTTGTGAAAATTTAGGGTTCAAGGTATACCATTTCCGCATGAACTTCCCCACCCGGCGCTCCATCCGCAAATACTTTTACTCCTGCACTCTCTCCTCCCTCTCCTTCTCCTCCCTCTTCCTCTCCTCACTGATAGTACGTTTCCGCTTTCCAGCTGCACCTTTATGTCCCCCGACTTGAGACCAGGCATATCGTGGACGAAGACGTAGGAGTCAAGGTACTCCTTGACGTCTGCCGGTGTTGAGGCCATCGCCTTGGTGTCCCGCACGTAGGCTCGGGTGGAAGCGTTCAGCAGCTTTTCCATCTCGTCTGGAATGCTTAGCAATTGGTGAACCGTCGACAACAATGGCTGGCCGATACCAAACTCCATGATCTTCTTCTCGCTGATTCTGATTTCAGGTAGGGGGATTTGCAGCAGTTGTTGCTTAATTGGTTATTGGCATTACGATCGGGGGAGGGGAGAGGAGAGAATGGGATTATAAACGCGAAGGGAGAACGTGTAGAAGTTTGTCAAGAGCGCGAGACTGGGGGAAGGAGGTGCCAACCGGAATATCTTTCCAGGAGCTCCGCCACCGGCCGGAGGGTTCTAGAAACGACGCTTCTGGAGACAGGTGGTTGCTATACGTTCTCCATGTGGTGGGTCCCTTTTCCCTTGACGAGTTCATTTGTGTTCGGGCTGGTTCCTTAAGCTGTAGGAGCTGTTCCGCTCAATTAAGTTCAAGCTCGCCCAATTAAGCATATGAAACTTGTATCTCTGTTCTAGAAACCACGTCCAACTAATTGGGTAGGCTTACAGTAAGTGAATGATCAAGTCTTCCAACTTTACTAGTGTGATGTCGGGTTGAATTGAGTCGTATTGGATCCGACTCAGACTTGGATAAGACCTGACCTGGGGTTCCTGTCAGGAAGCCGTGACAGTGACTCCGTGGCCTGGCCTGGCCTGACCTGACAGGTAGTAGTGAAAGGAAGAAGGTGGGCCTAGCAGGAAAGAATCGAGAAGGAGATAAGAGAAAAGAACAAGGAGTCGAAGGGAGAAGTTCTACTCGTGAGGTTGCACCGAGCTAATCGGAAAACTGTAAGATTTGTGGATTTGAGATAAAATAATATTTTCTTTTTATTTTGATTTCTTTTAATGATGAAATCCAACAAACTGCATCTTGTCACGGACAATTCTTTGAGGGAAATGATGGCTAGGGAGTCTAGCCTTTGATCATGTTTTTATGAGTCGAAAACGCCGGTAGAAACAAAATAGATTTTAGCCCAAAACGAGTTGTGTTTGGTGTATGAAGTAGAACGTGTGGTGGCCTCACTTTTCATGTCATGTTGGGCCAAATCGAACTCCTAGTATCTTTGTTATGTGCCCTAGGGTGATACGGTTTTGATATGAGTCGGTTATGAATAAATCCATAACATAATAAAAAAATTGGACCCAAACTCTTAATCGGAACTTGACAAACATACAATATTAAAGGACTAAATCAAGGTGATTTAAGAGGATAGGTATTGTATGTTTTGGATCCGTATATAAGTGACAATTTGGTGGATGTATTCTCTTTTTAGGTACATGCTACAACTGGTTTTGAGATAGTTTTACTATTTTCGAAATGTTTATTAATACTTTTGTTTTATTCGATGTGATTGAAAACTGTTTTCTTATGTATTGCATGAGCGGGCTTGAGTGCGAGCCAACATTATTGGGTATGAATGCACTTTTTTCACAGCGATATGGGACATTGTCAAAGGGTGCATGGTCATATCTGTTAGTGCTAAGTCATGGGTGAGACATGGGTGAACCATCAGTTAGGATGAATCCGTGATTCCGAGTCCCAACTGTCAAAACGTGTCCTATCATTAGGATAGGAAAGGTTACGAGTTTTTGGATAGATGTGTTGAAAGGTGCTAACCTGTTAGCTACTTCATTTGGTCATATGTGTTCACCTATAGCTTGCATTTAGCAACTTGTATCGAATTGTATGATACGTCAAGGTTGGGGACATATGAGTCGTATGATAAACTAACGAGAGTAGAGTATTTTTTTAAAAATGGTTTTTATATTGGATTTGGATATATGTTTGGATACTTAAAATGAAAATGTATTGTGTGATTTTGGATTGTTTATCTAATTGTGTGAATCCTTAACGATCTTCTTTTCAATTTAGATTTGTACTCCAGTCCAAAATTGATACTTAATGCTCTTCTTTTCTTATTGAAAGGCATGGGCCCAATTAATAATTTCTGTCTTGTTTCAGGAAATTCATACAAATTGAATTTGAAAGTCTTAGGCCTAAGCATGCGTTTAAGTTGCTGATGCAAGTAGCGCTGAAGATCAAGTGCTTGGCTTTAACACTATGCATGGTCTAGTGAGAGAAGGCAATATCGTGAAAGCCTATTAATTAATGTACTTTGCAAGTGTGTGATTAAAAAAAGTGTGGGAAAGTATCTACCAAGACTGAGAATAAAATGCCTATAAAAAGAAGACCGCAAAATAGTCCAATACGATCAAGAGAAGATTTTTCAAAATGCAAATCGGGTTACGCAAACCCCTGTCATATCCCTAAGAATCTATGTACAGTTCATTCAACGGTTGGATACGAGTTTGGAGGATGATCCATCTTGGATCTCCTCATTCCTAATGTTGCCAAGTATATGCTACAAAACTGAATCTACATTTAACTTTCTCAATGTGAAAAGAACAAATATATATATAGATAGATAGAGAGAGAGAGAGAGAGAGAGAGAGAGGACATGACACCATCTAGTATTCGTCTCTTGTGACTTGTGGCTCGTAGAGCAACTGTTAATGAGACTACTAAGTCGCTTATCAAGATTTCCATCGGATTGTTCGGTAGAAGTTGGTGCAAGATAATATAACACCTATTCCACCATTTATCTTTGATTTCTCCTTCTACAAAGAAGCAACCTACAATTAGATAGTCTCTTTCATTCTTTCTAATAATATATTATATATGCTAGTGCATTGCAAAACAATTGATAATATTTACTTTGATCCATCAGAATCTGATCGATAATATGCCAACATTGACTTTGTTTTCATGGATATATTAGAGAGAGAGAGAGAGAAGACATGACACCATCTAGTATTCGTCTCTTGTGACTTGTGGCTCGTAGAGCAACTGTTAATGAGACTACTAAGTCGCTTATCAAGATTTCCATCGGATTGTTCGGTAGAAGTTGGTGCAAGATAATATAACACCTATTCCACCATTTATCTTTGATTTTCTCCTTCTACAAAGAAGCAACCTACAATTAGATAGTCTCTTTCATTCTTTCTAATAATATATTATATATGCTAGTGCATTGCAAAACAATTGATAATATTTACTTTGATCCATCAGAATCTGATCGGTAATATGCCAACATTGACTTTGTTTTCGTGGATATATTAAAGTAAATGTCACTGTTTTTTTGCAATAAACTGATATAAAGGTCATACTATTAGAGAGCAACGTCACACCTACTTGAGTTGTTTGTTTGTCTGCAGAAGGAGAAATTCAAGATGGGGAGTGGAAATAGTTGTCATATTTATAAGTTATCATGTGACTCCTTGAGGTTCAAATAACGTGCACGCTAAAAATCAAAGAAGACGGGTTTTCTTCTCACATTTTTTGAGATGTTTTTTCAAAGATAAATATAATTTAATAAAAACCATCTCTTATTAAAAGTTAACAAACATCTCGATGAAAAATACAAAGGCATAAATGGAAATCCCAAAGGGAAAATTACGGGTAATGAAAAGCCTAGGTCACTTGTTTATGAAATAATATATACGATACACAAAAAGCAAAAAGTCTTTCTTGTGCAAAACCCTCTACGGATAAGCGTATTCTTCTTCTTCCTCTTTTTTTCCATCTTTTTTTGTTTGATTTTTCGCATACAAAATCGTCAGTGCTTCCTTTAGCTTTGAGGTATGCTTCCTATAAGCATAGTAGAGTGAGGAAGGGGTTATTTTTTAAAGAATCCAATAAAGTTTATTTTTTCTATCTGTATGTACAAGAAAATAAAAAAATGAGAACAAAAGACTTATCTAAATCAAAGCGATCTTTCTGTTTTTCTTCTTTTGAGTGACTCATTCTAAGACAGTAAATAACACAAGGAACAAAAATACATAACAAAGATAGTCAGTCAAAAACCTCCACTAGTTTCTCTTTTAGGGGAAAGGACGAAGTATAGCAGAAACAAAAACTAATCTATTTCTACTTAAGGGGTGGAAAAGGCTATTGGTGGAGATGAAATGGAAAGTAGAGAACTCTCCATCATCTCTGTTCCTTACTTTACTCTGCCTTTGAGAGGTCGAGACGGTAAGAAGAGGCTATCAACAGAGACAATCGGATGCCTTCAAGAGTTAACCGGACGAGAAACAGACGACAGAGAATGGCCACACCAAAGACTCATTTTCCCATGCTCTCTCATCTTCTCTCTCAAAGTCTCTTCTCTCCTTCCCACGCCCTCTCTCGGAAACTCTCCTTCTCTTTCTCGTCTCGCAAATGCGAGAACCAGAGTGTTGGTTTCAACATAAACCAAATGGAGTTTCTTAGCAAAACCATAAAATTGCCTCGATTCATGTGAACTACCTCAAATGGTGAGTCAAAAAGACCATTTTGCTCATGGTATTAACTGTCATTGAGCAAAATTAAAGATTAGTTTAGATATTTTCATGTCAATTGTTTGTAATATCCTTGAGCATGTGTTTGTACAATTTTACCCTTTAGTAGTTCATTTAAATTATGGGCATACTTGATCTATGAATTTACTTTTTTGTCCATATATATCCTAGTTTATAATATTATTTATTGTTATCTTCATGATTCTTTGTTAAATACATAGAACTTACACCTGATTAAAAATACTCTTTTACCCTTAAACATCTTACAAAATTATAGAAATATCATAAGATAGATTTACAATTTTGTCTTGAATTGTTTATATGATTTACAAAATAACCAAAAACTTGATTTTACTATTCTATCCCTAAGACTTTAATAAAATTACCAAAATAGATAAATAAATAAAATTACCAATTTACCTATTAGTTGTACAAAAAATTATAAAAGCAGATAGAGGAGAAATAATACTATAATATCTCTGAACTTGTTCTAAAATTACTAAATCTGTCTAAATTCTGACTATTTTACAAATGGTACATGTATTTTATTTGATTTTGCAAATAGGTGCTTGAAAATATTTAAAGTTTAGTACTTGGATATTTTTGATATTACAATTTAGTGTTTGACTAATTTTAATTACCTGTTTAAAGGAATTAGTTTTAATTCTTTTTATTTCTTACTTGGGGATTGTTTCTCATTTGAGATATATAGACCCTCTTTTGTTATCTTTGTCAAAAGTTAAAAATGACTACCAGAATTTGTATTTCTAAGTTAGCAAAGATAGAAAAATTAAATGGTCTAAATTTTCAAATATAGAAAATGAAAATTCCATTAGCCTTAACCTTAGAGGTTGTTTACTATGTGTTTAGGGAAATGATATTGTCCCCTACATCAAAAGAAATAGATAAATAAATTAAAAAATATAAGACCTTCATAAAAGATGATACAATAGCTAGGATCATTACTTACATACATGAAAGATGACCTGATTAGGCTCTTTGAGGAATACAAAACTGTGAAAGAGTTGTTTGACTTTATAATAACTAAATATGATACTACATCTAAACTTCGTGTTAAAGTACTCTTTCAAATATATAATTCTTATAAAATAAAAGAAGAAGACAATGTATTTGAACATGTAAACCAATAGTTGTTGATCGATAGGGACTTAGCTATAGCGAAATCATTTATCCTTGAATCTATGCAAACATCTACTATCTTGAATAATCTTTTTCCTTCATGAAATATGATGACCACAACCCTTAAACTTTGGTTTGATTTTACCCTTTCGAAACTCCCTCTTAAATTAATAATTAAACAACAACATATGAACAAGGGTAAAAGAGAAAACTTATTAGTTGTTCAAGATGATTTAGAGTCTACCTTGAAAAACAACCATAATAAAAAAGAACCAAATACGAAATTTAGAAAAATTGAAAAAAAGGGTGGTTAGAATTTTAAGAAATTATAGAGATACGCTTCTCGGATCTAAGTGCTTCAATCGTGGCAAAGTCGGGCACTATAAATAGGACTGCCGCAACAAAAGGAACATTGGTGACAACACTCAACAACATGGCTTCATGGAGAAGCAGGACATAATCTGCATCATTTTTAAATGTTTGTATCTAAACTACCCTATGACTGGTTGGTGAATCAATTCTAGATCAACGTATCCAAGCTACATTATTTAATAGAGGTTCATATTATGATAACACTTACTACAGGACATTATTTAAGATATGAATATTTATATTTTGCAGTACAAAAATATCATGCCTAGAACACCTCGATAAAATGGTGTAGCTAAAAGATATAACAAAACTTTATTAAATATGACTAAGTTTATATTAATAGATGTTTCTCTTCCTATAGAATTTTTAGGAGAAGTAGTGATTACAATTGTATATATTAAATAGAGTACATTGTAAGATTATATTCTATATACTATATGAGATGTTATAGATGCTTCTCTTCCTATAATAAAACTTTATTCTCTACATTATGCCTAAAGTTTGAGTGTGGAAATACACAATGATGATTGTTATATAGGAAAAATGTATTGATTACGGAAAACTACATAATAGCTATTAGTTGTAATTCACTTACAATTGGAAATGGTACAACTTGAGAAATCTCCTAAATAGTGAGAGGTAAAAACCAATGTATCAGAATTTTGCTCAAGTGCTTAAGTGAGAGATATAAGTTATCGTATGCTCCATTGAGGCTCAGATAACGTACACTCAAAAGATTGAGAAAGGACCTTCTTAGATTTTCTGCGATGCCCTTTTCAAAAGATGTAACATGATTTAACAAAAAACTTTACAACGCTCTCAACAAAAAATATGAGAGAAAATCATGAAGAATGAAAAGCTTAAATAAATAAATAAATGAGTTTAGACTTATTTATGAACACAAAAGGTAAAAAGAGTCTTCGCAAAGCTCAGTGTGACCTTTTTGTTCTTTTGTTCTTTCTTCCTTATACGGTTCTTCACTTTCGCCCTACATACAACTGTCCTCCAGTATTATCCTGCATGAGCTTCTATGAGACCATCGAGTAACGATAGAAACCTCAAGAAGTGACTTAGTAGTCCCATTGAAGCTACTTTACACGGAGCAAGTTACGTACAGGTGATGAATGGCAGATGGTGTCATGTCTTCTATCTTCCATATCATAAGGTCATAAGCACAAGGCAAAGACATTATAGTTTAAATAAGTCTATATGGCGGGATAGGCAATACGCTGCCAGCTATGGTGGTCTTCTACGCGACTCTCACGGATGGTGGATTGTTGGTTGTATACGAAACATTGGTTGGTGTACATCCTATCAACCGGAAGCCTAGGGGGCATATGTGGGTCTACTTCGTCAGCAGCGGCAGAGCGTCTCTCTCATACCCTCTGGGAGGGAAACCCTTGTGCAGATCTGCATCCTTCCAAGAGTCTCAAGGAGGCAGTTTGCTTCCAACAGTGATTGGAGGTGCCTCCTTTTCTTGTGCCCCATCTACTTGCTGATCAGGTGGGATTTGTTTCCCTCATGGAATGCAACCGGGCTTGGCCCTTTGCCTAAATCTCCCCTCCACCAAAAAACAAAAAGTCAATCGAGGCATAGTGCATGGCACGAGAAAAATCTTCAGTCAATGAATTAGATTGCATGAAGTTGATACCCTTATCATCAAACTGAAAAAGAAGAAGACTTCAAGGCCATGATATGAATCTAAAGTCGAGGATAAAGTATTGCTTCAGTATTTTCTCATGAACCATAGAAAACGTTCCTAGTTACATACTTTCTTTTTCTTTTATAATATATATATATATATAACTTGGTATCATAGATTTCACCTAATTGTTCGATCAAGTTATATTTTCCTTTTCCTATTTTACATGTAAAAATGATTGAAATTCTTTTATGTTTTTAAGTAGGTGGATTGTGTCGGCGAAGAAGAATACCTTTTAGTGAAGGATGCTGATGCTCGCCAGATTCCTGTAGCTCTCTGTTTTTCTAGAGATGAAAATCGCACAGCAGTGAAGGCGATGGACACGAGGTTCCCTCATAGGGCTTGCTCAGACAAATGTCTTTCTCTGTAATTTTTCGCTATTTCCTCTTTTGTATATCACCACCTCTACTGTCTCTGTATGTGCCTGCCTTTTTATAGGCAGACGCTCTCCCATTTGTCTGCCTTTTTATAGGCAGACGCTCCCCCATTTGTCTGAGCTTATCCACCTGTGGCTTCCCTCGTCTGGGAGCTTTAACGGGCGGCCGTTACCGAAAAATCCGGTAACGGTTGTTCGTTACTTGGTTTGGCCTGATCCTCACGTAACGACTAGATGGCCAGTCCAGGCATTACCCGAGCCGAAAATGGTAACCATTTTGTAACATCTCCTACTTGGCCATTCGAGCCAAGTGTATCGACATACTGGTTTACCTCCCACTTTTCAGGGGTTTTCCCTAGTTATGTCAATTCCTGATTACTATTGTAATCAGAACCTGTTGTGTGGTTATTTTCCTACACAACAAATCATCCGTTGTATGGTTATTTACGTATACAATAATTGTATATTTGTTGTATGGTTGTTTGCCTATACAACAAATCAAACATATCTCAAACCCATGTTTCCAACATGTTTTGAGAAGAGTTCTTCCGTTATGCCTTTTGTTAAAGGGTCTGCCAACATGTCTATCGTTGGCATGTATGAGATGGATATTTCCTTTCTCATAACCATATCATGAACATAGTGGTATTTTACCATTATATGCTTGCTTTTTGAGCAATCTGCTCCACTCTTAATAAGAGTAATTGCTGTATTATTATCGCAATAGATAACCACTAGCTCGTC
The DNA here is from genome assembly GCA_036023115.1 of Brasenia schreberi. Taxonomy (NCBI): domain Eukaryota; kingdom Viridiplantae; phylum Streptophyta; class Magnoliopsida; order Nymphaeales; family Cabombaceae; genus Brasenia; species Brasenia schreberi. The sequence continues at coordinate 8,810,245 of JAYKKT010000079.1, read as the reverse complement.
TGTTATCTCCAACTTTAAATCTCGTATGAAGTGGCTTATCCAGACAGCACTTGTTGCAGTTATACAACAAGCAACATACTCAGCTTCCTGCGTATGCAATGCTACACAACCCTGTTTCTTGCATGCCCAAGAAACGGCACCACCTCCAAATAAAAATATTTGTCCTGAGGTTGATTTGCAAAAATTTTTTCTCCCAGCAAAGTCAGCATCTGAGTATCCTACCACTTTCAGTTCATTTGCTTGAAAACATAGTTTTAAGTCCTTTGTTCCTTTCAAATATCTTAGAATCCTTTTCACAACTACCCAATATTGCCGACCAGGATTACTTTGATATCTACTGGCAAGACCAATAGCAAAGTTGATATTAGGTCTTGTACACAACATAGCATACATCAAGCTGCCAACAGCTTGTGCATAAGGAATATTAGGCTTATAATCTCTCTCACCAAGACAATCAGCCTTACTCAATTTCCCTTTTGCTATAAGTGTATCTGCAAACTTGCATTCACCCATTTTGAACTTCTTGAGGATATAGTCTATATATCTCTCCTCACTCAGGCATAAGAGTCTAGATTCTCTATCTCGAGAGATCTTTATACTCAGGATATAGGATGCTTTCCTCATATCCTTCATTTCGAACTTGGAGTTCAACCATGACTTGGTTTTGACAATCATCTCATTGTCGTTTCCAGACAATAATATGTCATCTACATATAATGATAAGATGACAAAATGGCTCCCACTGTTCCAGACATAAACACAGTGATCAAGTTTGTTAGCCACAAACCCAAGTTCTATAATGGCATTTTGAAAGGTCAAATACCATTGGCGAGGTGACTGTTTCAGGCCATATTGGGATTTTCTCAACCTATATACTTTATCTTCTTGACCTTCAACTACAAATCCTTCGGGCTGCTGCATGTATATGATTTCTTCTAAATCACCATTTAGAAAGGCTATTTTTACATCTAACTAATGTAAATCCAAATCATAGTATGCAGATATTGCCAGGATTATCTGTATGGATGCAAATTTCGCAACTGGGGAATATGTCTCAATATGATCTATCCCCTCTTTTTGCGAAAAACCCTTTGCAACCAACCTCGCTTTAAACTTTTCGATTGTCCATCGACTTTGTATTTCTTTTTCAGAACCCATTTACAGCCTATAGCTTTCCTTCCTTTTGGCAAATTAGTCAATTCCCAGACTTTGTTTTTCTCAATGGATTCAATTTCCTCATCCATGGCTTTCTCCTAGTTTGTTGCTTCCGATGAGTTTATTGCTTGTTGATAAGTCAAGTTATCAGTCAACTCATCTAAATCTATCGAATTACACACTTCCTGTGCAAGATAAGTGTGATAATCTTTTAAGTAGGACAGAGTGGCTCTTGGCCTCTTATGTCCATATAAGGTATCGGTAGTTTCAGGAAGATCTTCTATGGGCTCAAAAGATGATTGATTTAAATCTACCAAATCATCAACACATTCCTCATTGTTTTCCAAGATGTCATTCTTAGAATCTTCTAAGAATTCAACATCTCTGCTTTCAATGAGTCTGTGGTCCTTATGATAAAACCGATATCATTTTGAACCTTTTGGATATCCAATAAATATACACCTCAAGGACCTACTGTCTAGTTTATATCTAGACTTATCAAGGATCTTAACATTTGCAATTGATCCCCACCTCCTGAGATGACCTAGGTTGGGTTTTATTCCAAACCACATATCATATGGTGTAGTAAATATAGCTTTACATGGTACTTTGTTAAGTACGTAAACGGCTATACTTACTGCTTTTCTCCAAAATACCCTTGAAAAAGAGGCATCAATCAGCATAGACCTTGTCATGTTCAGCAAGGTTCTATTGTATCTTTCAGCTACACCATTTTTTTTAAGTGTCCTGGGCATTGAGTTTTGTTTAGCAATACCAAAGTCTTTGCAAAATTCTAAGAATTCTGCCGAGGTATACTCACCTCCTTTGTCTGATCTCAAGACTTTTATCGAATGCCCTAATTGATTTTCTACTTTTTGCTTATATTCTTTGAAATCATCAAGTGCTTCTGATTTATGTGCCAAAAGATATATATGCATATATCTAGAGTAATCATCGATAAAGGTTATAAAGTAATCATTTCTTCGATGTATCTTTACTCTGAAAGGTCCACATAAATCTGTGTGAATAATTTCTAACAGGGTTGTTGCCCTTGTTATTTCCTTGGGAAAGACTTTTCTTGTCATTTTCCCTTGTATGTAAGCTTCACACTTATTGAAAGCCTTTTCCTCAAATTCGGGCAATAAGTCAAAGTTGGATAATTTCCTCAACTTTTCTAGACTTATATGCCCTAGGCATTTATGCCACATATTCACATCAACAGAAAATGCACTCTCAATATAAACAAAAGATTGATGATTTTCATTATCAGATAACTTAAACAGTCCATGTTCTACATCAAATTCTCTTGAGAACAAGATTCTCCTATATTTGCCCACAGTCACCTTGTTAGGTATAAACCTAACTTCAAAACCCTTCTTAACTAAGGCAAGGACTGATACCAGATTTCGCCTTATTGATGGCACAATTAACACATCGGTCAGTATAATTGGTTTGCCTTGTACAAATATCCTAAATGATCCAATACCCAGAAAATCTGAGAAAGTATTGTTTTCTATATATACACGATGTTCTCCCGGTTGGCATTCCTTCAGGTCAATTGCCCCTTTCTTGATCTTTGAGATATGTCTTATAGCTCCCGAGTCTATCCACCTACTTGTAACTGGGCGGTCCAAGTATAGACACTCTGAAATTACGCAGATGATATCCTGCTTCTCTGACTATCCGCAGTGTGGATTGTTTCCTCCACCTTTCTTGTTGCGGCAGTCCCTCTTTTAGTGTCTAATCTTTCCATAGTTGAAACACTTGATCCGGGAAGCTATTTCCTGTGATTTCTTAAAACTTTGACTGCCTTTCTTATTATTCTTGCTAAACCTTTTATTTGGTTTCTTTTTCTGGTTGGATTTAGAGCTAGATGCTAACTCATCCTGGACCACTAGCAACTTCTCCTTTTTATTTTTGGGCATATGTTCTTGCTTAATTGCTAGTTTTAGGGGCAACTTAGAAAGGTTGATTTCAGGCCCTAATATTAAGGCAATGGTGACCATGTTTCATGATGGAGGTAGACTGTTCAGTATGGTTGATATCTGCATCGGTTCGAGGATGACTGATTTTGCTACGGCTAAGTCTCTAGCCATCACTAGCATGTGATTTACATGCTCTACTACATTTTCTCCTTCTTTCATTCTGAAGGAGTTATATTTCTATAGTAGCAACTGCACATGTAATTTTGTAATTGTATCATACTTGGCTGTTAACGAGTCAAACAACTCTTTTGCGATCTCATATTCTTCAAAGACCCTAATCAGGTCATCCTCCATATAAGTTAACATGATTGTTCTTGCTATGGTATCGTCCTTTAGAAATGTTTTATATATTTCTAACTGTTGCTGGCTTGCGTCTGGTGATAGAGGGCGGCGCATTGTTTCCTTTAAAACATACTTTACACCTTCTAGTGTTAGAGCTAGTGGGATTCTTCTCTTCCAAGTTTGGAAGTTCAGACCGTTTAGCTTTTCTATTTTTGTTAGTTTGGATACACATATCCTACAACTCATTTTTAGGTGTTTGGCAAAAATATCAATCAAGCAGTCTAAAGGAAAACAGAAAACACACAAAGCAAGAGACATGTTAAAGTGATACAGAATATGAAGTAGAAAAAATTTCTGAGGGTTTTTCTACCTCTAAAACCCCTAAAAATGATATCAAGGGATAAATTTATAATTTTATATCTTCTTTTTATAATTTTGTAAAATCATAAGGACAAACTCGTAAAATTACTATTTGGTATTCTTGTAAAATTCGTAATTGATCGGGGTTAAAATCATAATTTTAACTCTCAAGGAGAATCTGTAATTTTTCCAAAAGAACAGGGGTAAACCTGTCTTTTGATTGAGTGGCAGAACCAAAATTATCCAAACCGGGTTGGATAATATCGTAAAATAACAGCTCCTGGTTTTCTTATAATTTTCAAAAACTGCCAAGGGGTAAAATTGTCTTTTTATCATGGCAAACTATGTAATATCTGAAATGGGTGAGGGGCATTTCTGTCTTTTTGACACACTGGCGGTTTTAGAAAACCGCTGGTAGTTTTCAAAAAATCGTGAGCGATTTTGAAAAACTGCTGGTTTTCCCGTCGCTGTTTTTTGAAACCATAACTTTTTTTTATTTAGAGAAAACCCTTAAAAGCTTTTACACTCTCTCTGGAGTGTTCCGAGAGAGAGAGAGAGGCGGCTGCCGGAGAACTCGTTCCGACCGATCGTCGGTTGTTTTGGCGATCGACTTTTTCGGCTGTTTTGGCCGATTTTGCCTCTGGTCGCTTCGGCTGTTTCGGTTGTTTCGGCCTCTGGCTATTTCGGCTTCTGGCTTTTTCGCTGTTTTGGCCGATTTCTCCTCTAGCCGCTTCGACTGTTTCGACCGATTTCGCCTCTGACCGCTTCGGTTGTTTCGGCTGTTTTGGCTGATTTTGCCTCTGGCTGCTTCGACTGTTTTGGCCGATTTCGCCTTTGGCCGCTTCTGGGTTTCTCCTTCCGCCTTACCTACCAACTGCCGATTGCCGCCTTCCACCGGAATTTTTCCTTCTTTTTTTTTTCATTTTTTTCGTTCCCTCCCTTTCTTTCCTCCATTTTTTTTTCTTTAATCTCTCTTTCTGTTTTACAGGGAATCAGACCCTGATACCAATGTCGGCGAAGAAGAATACCTTGCAGTGAAGGATGCTGATGCTCGCCGGATTCCTGTAGCTCTCTGTCTTTCTAGAGATGAAAATCCCGCAGTAGTGAAGGCGATGGACACGAGGTTCCCTCATAGGGGTTTGCTCAGACAAATGTCTTTCTCTGTAATTTTCCAGTATTTCCTCTTTTGTATATCACCACCTCTACTGTTTTTGTATGCGCCTGCCTTTTCATAGGCAGGCGCTCCCCCATTTGTCTGAACTTATCCACCTGTGGCTTTCCTCGTCCGTTACTTAGTTTGGCCTGATCCTCGATGGCCAATCCAGCCGTTACCCAAGCCGAGAATGGCCACCATTTTGTAACAGATTGTTATTCATCTCTCCTAATCAAACACTTAGCCGTATAGGCTTTTATCGTTTTTTTATAACAACCGGCTTGTATATACCCCCATCTCTCTCTCTCTCTCTCTCTCTCTCTCTCTCTCTCTCTCTCTCGACACACACACACATATTTTATATGTGTGTGTGTGTGTGTGTGGTATTAAAAGATAATTAAGAAACTGACAATGAGTTTATTTCACTTATTGCGCAAGGAGTAGTGCCTGTGGGAGTCGAAGCCTGACTCCCATGTGGAGGCCTGAGCCATTTCTATTAGGTTAAACCTCCTTTGCCGTCTCCAAGTGAAGCTTTGATGTTTTATAAACAATCACAAATTGGTGTAGTCATGCGCTAAATCTCGGATAGCAACAACAAGAGACATTTCTCTTTCACATAGCTAAACCTCCATTGTGAACCTCTTTGCATTGGAAAACAAACATAAGTCATGATTTTTATAACTATTCTCAACAAGAGTCGTTTCTCTTTCACATAGATAAAGGCCATGGTTAACATTATTGTCTATTCCCGATAAGATCAGCAATTCAAAGATTATCCATAATAGTGGGAAAATCTCAGATGCATACTATTAAGGGATAGATCTAATCATATAATGAGATAACCCTAAATTGAAATATCTGAATTTATATATAGTACCAAAATTAATTACAAGTGCATTTTATTGCATGGCTCTAGGGACGGATCAAAACTTCGAAATAGCATTGAAGTCTAATAATTTCTGTGGTATCACGAAAAAGACTTGCCCACTACTATCCGGGATTTTTGTGCATATGGCAATCTCTCTCTCTCTCTCTCTCTCTCTCTCTCTCTCTCTCTCTCTCTCTCTCTCTACACACGCATGCGTACACACACAGACATGTGATACACGCATATCTGTACAAGGAAAGGAACCAAACCAGACAGGCGGTGCTTGTTTGTGACTGCCCTCACTAGATTAGATTGTTGCTTGTTTGATGTCTGGTATATTTAAGATGAGCCAAGGTCATAACGAGATGAGCTGCAAGCTTGGTTGCTTAACTTAAAAAGGTATTTAGCACCCAGATGTTAGCTCACTTCGAATGGCAAGTTGTGTGTTTATGTGTCTTAAGCTTCGGCCTTCCATTGTGACGAAAAGAAAAGAACATAAAAGACATTAAATTATGTCGCATGAAGATTGAGATTCTCCTGCATTTGAGTTGAAATTTAGCTGCTTACAACCATCTTCGTTGTAAAACAGATGCTCTTGACCAATTGAAAACATGTACATACATTTAGCTAATTGGATTAGCAAGCTTTTCTCACATACATGCAAGTAAACATTGCAGACACTCAATTTGACCAGGCCAAGAGAGGCATAACGTGTAGAAGGCGGATCAGCACATCTGACCAGAGCCGAAACAAGCTCAGACTGATAAATATTTGTTCAACAAGGAGAAACCTCTTTCGTTTAACAGCTTCACACAAGCACTCTCATTAACTTTAGTTAAAGCGTTGGCTACACAAGATGGTCAACATTAAGATCTTTGAAAGTAAAACGAGAGAGTTACTACCCCATGCAAGAATTGTCAGGTGCACCTCTTCCAAACCACTTCAAATGTAGGGCTTTTCAAAGAATAAACAAAGTCAGCTCCCCTCTGGGTGCCCCAGATTGGTTTTACTGTCATCTTTAGACATTTAAGAAGCACAAGTCTCAAACAAAGCAACGGCAATGTCACACAACGAGCTTCATATTGGTTCGTAGCTACCAATATAGGTGTTTATGCCTCATAATAGACCATGAATCTTATCAAGAACCAGAACATATGATCATCTTATGTGAGTACCTTACAGGTATCAAATGTTTACAATCGAGATTTATGGATAAATAAACAGAATACAGCAAAAGACTCCTTGTAATGGCCTCGGAGATGAGAACAATCCATCACTTTGCAAACATTATGATGAATTTTGTCATAAATTTAAACAAGACAAACTGCAGAAAAGAATGCAAAACAAAGAAACAAATCCAATAGCTGGTACTATTCAAAGCCGCTCGCTCGACCCACATCAAACTCAGAAAAGACTCTCATGCACATCTTACGTAAGAAATACGTGAAAAGTAACCCAGGCATCTTTTTCTTGCATCTCAAGGACAATTTGAGAAACTAAGAATTAAAGGAGGTTGATCGCAGCTGATTCCTGAGCAGCCCCAGTTCTCATCATTGTAGCAAATTCTTCATAATTGATCTTGCCATCCTAAAAATCATGTGAATCACCGTAATCAGCTACGTTTTGGAAGTGCTTTTCTAACAAGAATTCTCACGTTCGGCAAATCATATGTCAATAAGATTACTGACGCCTATGCAGCTGACTCCTTATGTGGCTAAACATTTGGCATATCGCTTATGTAGACTTCATGATACACTAAAACAACAAAAAAAGTTATGCACAATAAATTAAGAATTAATATTGGAAAATAGAAGAACTATTAATTCAACAACAACAACAACAACAACTAAGCCTTTTCCCATACTAGACGGGGTCGGCTACATGGATTCTTTGTTTCCACAGATCTCTATCGTGTGCCATGTTAGCAGTTAACTCCCAATAAGCTAGATCATTCTTTATTGTTTCTTTCCAACACTTTTGTGGTCGTCCTCTACCTCTTTTAATACTTTCCAAATTTAGGTTTTCTAACCTTCTTACAGGTTCTTCTTTTGATCTTCTTTCTATATGTCCAAACCATCTTAAACGATGTTCTCTCATTTTATCCTCTATTGGTGCCACTCCTAATTTGTTTCTAATAACCTCATTATGTATACGGTCTTTTCTTGTATAACCACTCATCCATCTCAACATCTTCATTTCTGTCACAGACATCTTTTGTACATGTTGATGATTAACTGCCCAACACTCAGAACCATAAAACATGGCAGGCCTAACTTCTGCTCTATAATATTTACCTTTTAATTTTAATGGTATCTTCTTATCACAAAGAATACCTGATGCTCCTCTCCATTTTAACCAACCAGCATTAATTCTATGTGTAACATCTCCATCAATTCTTCCATCACTTTGAAAAATTGACCCTAGGTATTTAAAACTTTCCTTTTGGGGAATGCAATGTGTGCCAATTTTAATTTCTATGTCCTCTGAAGTAGCCAAATGATCAAACTTACATTCCATATATTCTGTCTTTGTTCTACTAAGTCGGAGGCCTTTGTTTTCTAATGTTTCTCTCCATAGTTCCAATTTTCTATTAACTTTTTCCTTAGACTCCTCCACTAATACAATGTCATCTGCAAATAACATACACCAAGGTACTTCATCTTGAATATGTTTTGTTAACTCATCCATCACCATTATAAATAAGTATGGACTTAAAGTTGATCCTGGATGTAACCCAATATTAACTTCAAAGAAGTCTGTCGTTCCTTCATGAGTCCTCACACATGTTTTTGCACCATCATACATGTCTCTTATAAGGTTAATATATGTCAATGGGATACCTCTTTTTTCCAAAGTTCTCCAAAGAACCTCCCTCGGTACCCTATCATAAGCTTTTTCTAGATCAATAAATATCATGTGAAGGTCTTTCTTTTTTGCTCTAAAATGTTTCATAAGACGTCTCAAAAGGTGAATCGCTTCAATAGTAGATCTACCTGACATAAATCCAAATTGGTTCTCTGTTGTACTTGATACTTGTCTTAACCTACGTTCAATAATTCTTTCCCATAATTTCATAGTATGACTCATTAACTTGATACCTCGATAATTCGCACAATTTTGAATGTCTCCCTTGTTCTTATATACGGGTATAAGTGTACTTGCTCTCCATTCCTCGGGCATCTTTTGGTTTTTCCATATTTCATTAAATAGTCTTGTGAGCCAAGTGATTCCTATTTCTCCTAGTATTTTCCAAACTTCTATAGGAATATTATCTGGTCCTACCGATTTACCACTCTTCATATGTTTAAGAGCCTCTTTGACTTCATTCTTTTGAATACGTCGGTAGAAATTGTGGTTTATATACTTTTCTGACTTGGCTAAATCTCCTAAACTAATACTAACATCTTTATTTTCATTAAAAATATTATAAAAATAGTTTTTCCATCTATTTCTTATATCATCATTTGCCACTAGAATTTTTTCATCCTCGTCTTTTATGCATCTAACATAATTAAGATCTTTAGTTTTCTTATCTCTAGCCCTAGCTATCCTAAAAATGTCTCTTTCACCCTCTTTTGAGTTGAGTTTTTTATATAAGTCATCCCAAATCTTAGCTTTTGCTTCACTAACGGCATTTTTTGCTTCCTTCTTTGCTTTCTTATAAGCTTCTAAAGTTTCACTAGTTTTCTTCGCATAATGTAATTTGTAACATGCCCTCTTTGCCTTGATTTTGTTTTGTACTACTTCACTCCACCACCAAGCTTCTTTTTGTGCCGGTACACCTCCCTTAGATACCCCTAACACATCTTTCGCCACTTTCCTAATATGTATAGCCATATTGTTCCACATATCAGAGGGTGTGCCAACATAATTCCAAACATCTCCTTGAAGGACTTTCTGTTTAAATATATCTTCTTTCTCGCTTTTGAGGTTCCACCATTTAGTCCGAATAGCTCGATGCACTCTTTTCTTCTTTGTCCATTTTTTTATTTGTAAATCCATAACTAAAAGTCGATGTTGGGTGGTTAAGCTTTCTCCTGGAATTACCTTACAATCTTTACAACACGCTCTATCTTTTTTTCTACAAATAAAGTAATCAATTTGTGTTTGTGATAAGCCACTCTTATAAGTAATTAAATGTTCATCTCGTTTTTTGAAGATTGTATTGACTATAAAGAGATCAAATGACATAGCAAAATTTAAAATCTCCCTACCTTCCTCGTTTATATCCCCATAGCCAAAGTTTCCATGAATCCCTTGATATCCTAATGCCTCTTTACCGACATGTCCATTTAAATCTCCTCCTAAACAAATCATCTCCCTTTGTGGAATCTTTTGAAACACCTTATCTAACTCTTCCCAAAAAACTGTCTTTATACTATCTTCTAGTCCTACTTGGGGTGCGTAAGCACAAACTATATTCAAAACCTCTACTCCTAACACTAATTTCAATGTCATGATTCAGTCACCATATCGTTGTATGTCTACTACACTCTCCTTTAAATCTTTATTTATGATAATACCAACTCCGTTTCGGGCCTTTTCTTTACCTGAGTACCATAATTTAAAACCTGTATCCTCTATCTCCTTTGCTTTTTCTCCAACCCATTTTGTCTCTTGTAAACATAGAATATGAATCTTTCTCCGAATCATAGTATCTACCACCTCCATTAGCTTACCCGATAATGTTCCGATATTCCAAGAATCAATACGAATCTTATTATCTAGGACTAGCTTCCTTACCCCCCACATCCGTCCATAATCAAAATGCGGAGACCCTCTCTGAAAATTTTTCGCTACATTCGGGCAGCAATGTAGCGGGACTAACTTCTTTACCCACACCCGTCCATGATGTGGGAACCCTCTCTGCAATTGATTCACTACATTCGGGCGAAAATGTAGTGGCCCTTGCTTACTTCTTACTGCATTCGGGCTCTGCAGCACGTCGCTAGGCGGGAACGCCCCAAAGCAATGCTCATAATTTTTGTAATCCATGTTGTAGAAATCCGACGAAGTTTTACGCTGGCTGTCGGAAGCCTAACACAACCCTCCTCCTTTATCCGGGCTTGGGACCGGCAATGCAAGGGTGATCCATTACATGGGCGGAGTTAAGAACTACTAATTCAACACATTTAATAAATATAAAACCATTTAAACAATAAATAATAAACATATTTAACTTCCACATCATTATGAACCTTAAAACATCACCAATTTAGTAGTTCAATACATTTTATGAAGCTTAAAATGTATCGTAGTGTTTTCAATAATATGCCACAATTGCTGCTCATAATTTAGAAAAGAAACTTCTCTATAAGGTGCATGTAAATGAATTTAAAACTTCTGAGCTTATATATAAATTCCAATGAAACATGCATAAGCTGTGTGTGTGCGTGCAAGAGAGAGAGAGAGAGAGAGAGAGAGAGAGAGAGAGAGAGAGAGAGAGAGAGAGAGAGAGCATAAAAAGAGGTTACTGCATATGCGGGATATTGCTGCATGCATATGCAGGCGCAGCCTCTTTCACAGAAATGTTCACGATCAGCTCCGAGTTCAGAATACACAAACTAAGTATTACGCATGCATTTGATAACATATGGCACATCCCTATCAAATGCACACCTTGCTATTGAAGTCCTACTCAACCAGGGAGGGCCAACTCCTACGCAAGCATGCTACGTCCAACTGGGTTCAAGAGAAAAGAAGGGGAAAGAAACGGAGCTTACATTATCTGTGTCTACTTCTGCTATGATTTCCTTAATACTTGCCTCATCCCCCATCCCGTACTCCATCATGGCACTTTCTAGTTCATCTACCGTTATAAACCTGTTGAGAGAACAGCAGTTCAAAATGCAAAAGAAATACACAAGTAGATAAAGAAGCATGTCATAACAGTCGCAAAGTGAAATGTACAGGTAGGTACGATCATCACTGCGGAGCAATCTGACTCACCCACTCTTATCTTTGTCAAAATATTCAAAAGCTTTGAATAAGTTTTCTTCTCTTTCCAGTTTGTGACGATGCATCGTAGCAGTAATGAATTCAAAGTAGTCAATTGTACCATCACCATCCACATCAGCCTGATCACAAAAAGGAGAAAGATAGCAGTGAAATTCAACAAAAGAAAATATTGCACCTGAATTGTATATATTGTCCCTTACTGCATCCATGAGTTGTCTGACTTCAGCCTCTGAAAGTTTCGACCCAAGGCGAGCCAATCCAGTCTTCAGCTCTTCATACGTGATGGTACCACTTTTATCCGTATCCATGTTAGCAAACATTGCTTTGAGCCCTTTAATCTCCTCTTCTGACATATTTTCAGCAATAATCTGAACAAAAGACAAACAAATGACGCTGATTGCCTATTTAAAACCAAAGAAACTTCTACTTGTATTACAATATGTCGGATGCAAAACTTTATCTTCCAAACTACTGTTACTTGGATAACATGTGAATTAATCAATTCCAACCAACCCAAGTCCTTCGTGCAGGACCAGTAAATTATGCTTCATTTTAGTGCTTAAAGTGAGATACCTAATTTCCCTATGAGAAATATCTATGATGACTACAGAAGCAAGTTGATCAATAAGATTACAAATGTTGCCACTACATTGCCAAAATAAATGGAAGAGAAAGTCATATTGTGATACCCTATATCACACGGGTGCGGGATTCGGCAAATTTCAAAAATTTTGGATGTGGCGGCATGGCTAGGGCATATAATATTATATATTATATATAATATTCAAGCTACAACAAGTGAGACATCAACAAGTGAGACATCAATTAACATAAGTATATGACAATAGCAAGTACACAACTTTATATTAAAGCAAAACACATAAACAGTAAACAACTACTAATTTCATCATAATACACAAATCAATCTTCACATGTCCGGACCGGGCGGACCCATTTATACAAAAAGACCCGAACTTCAAAATCGATACCAGATTTTGAAGCGTGAAATATCCACACAAAAGGAAGTGAAGAAGGTCCGCGTTGAGATATTTTTCTATGTTCATCGGTGGAGTGTCATGGGAGATGATGGAAAACAAGCTGAAGTAGTATTTTGGAAACTATGGTGAGGTAACTCACGTGGTCATCACTGGAGATAAGGTCACGAGTCGACTAAGAGGCTTTGGTTTCATCGTCTTCGCGGATTACTCCCTCTTTGATCGGGTTCTCCAGGATAAATACACTATAGACGGTAGAACCGTGAGTTGCAAAACAAAAAAAAATTGCATTTTTTTTTTGCCATGTCGCACCCATGTCGAGGTCGACACTCCATCTCTTTGAAGTGTTTGTGTGACTTAGGTGATGCCTAACCTTTAATGCAAGTTTCTTTAGCTTATTCATTGCACAGAATTGCTTCATCCTGGAAAGAACTGCAGTATCGATGGGCTTGTCCGATGCTTCTCCATCTTTTATCCATGGGTGTTCTGATTCAAGCACCATAATGAAAATATTAGAATTGTCGAAATCAATTTGAGGTTATGCAAAATGTAGATCAGTTCTTACTCACCAAGGACTTCTGTTGGAGAAATTCGTTTCTGTGGGTCCCTAGTCAACATCCTTCTTACCAGATCCTTTGCGCTGCTTGATATGGATGGCCATGGAGGACTTTCAAAGTCTATTTCTCCTTTGGAGATAGCCTCAAAGATGCCCCTCTCTGTTTCTGCAATTTAAGGCATCGTTTATATCAACAATAAAAATAGTATCCACAACACATCTTGAAGTTAATAGTGACGCGTATTTTCTTACACATACCAGCCCAAAAGGGAGGTACACCACTAAGAAGAATATATAAAATGACTCCTGCACTCCAAATGTCTACTTCCTTTCCATAGTTCCTCTGGAGAACTTCTGGAGCAACATAATAGGCACTCCCAACAATATCCTTATAAATCTTTCCTGAAACATTTTGATTAAAAGACAAGTTATTTTGGAGCTATCATCATTTGTTATAGCCACAATTGTGAAGTACCATATAAGTCAAGGTGTTACAAATTTCTGACTGATCAAGTATTCAGATATTCCTAAACTTGCTTGACTTTAAAAAAAAGAATTACTCAATATCAAAGTCATGAAGCTGTAAATCTTTAAAGACAAATTTTGGACCCTTCAAGGAGAATGTATAAGGTTGAAAGCTCTGATATATGTAGTTGGACATTTTACAATGTGGTTAACTGGGTTAAATAACAGATTGTTGCTGGCATGAGGAGATTCATAACGACTAAGAACAACAAATAAAATGACTGGTGCTGACATTAATCAGACCTCCTTCAAATATTAGACAAAATTTTTGCATCAGTCTTGTTGCATGAGCCATTGGATGAGCAAATAGAATATTTCAACTGCATCTTGAAAATTAAGTAGACACCATGTTCTCATTTAAGAGCATCAGAGAGATACAAACTCCAATGTTGAAATATCTCTAGATCATGGCATGATTTCCTCAATAAACAACAAAATGACTTGCTTATTAGTGTTCAAAACTATTTCATAAATTACATAGGAAATAAAAATAATTGGACAATAGCAACACACAGCACCAGTCAGCAATACTTTGTGCACAAGTTTTATTGTGGAATATTAGATTGAGAGTTGTGGATGTTTACCCTAATGATGATCCTTGCATATGGTAAATATTTCAGCTTCAATATGTTGCAACTGCTGACCTAAAGAATATGGAACGAGGATGATGCTTTCCAATATACCAAGATAAGCCTAACTCATTCCTAAACTTGGGCATTGAAAAGGCTTCAAAGTTGATACCAGAAAAACTAAAGTTATCAAGTAGTGATAATTTCAGTTCAGCTGTTAATCTAATTAATAGCCTCCAGCAATCGAATAAATCGTCAAATAGAAAACCAGACATCAGGACAAACAGAATGAGATTTCCCAGCGGGTGACCCAGCAGTAAACGCTAGTACAGACATGTGATAACTACATCGAACTTTACGCATACAATCTTTTCATAAGATCAACTGAGCCGAGGTATTTATTTTCCAACCATATTCCTTTATTTGTTGCACCAGTACTCAAAGGACATTGCGCATTTTGATCTAGGGTACAGATGTTCATCTTAGGAGCAAACCTAAGAAACACTAACGATGGCTCTGAAGCAGCATTTATATGTAGCCGCATTCTTTGTTACAAAACTTATCTGAAATAACAGAACATAACATCAAAGAAGGAAATCCTGTTTGTACTTGCTTTTGTGCATGTCAGTGATTGAAATACTTTTCACAGTAGAAACAGCATAACCTGAAAGCACATGATTTAGCCAACGTAGAAGATAAAAGTCCCTGACCGGATCCTTTAAACAGAAGTCAAACCAATAATATCTTTCTTAGAATCAAACAAGAAAATCAAGGTCAGACAAAAACCTTCCTCAATGAAGACCGAAAGTCCGAAATCAGTGGCCTTCAACATTGCATTCTCGTCCAGGCTAGCCAGCAGGAAGTTCTCTGGCTTAAGGTCCCTATGCATGACCCCCATGAAATGGCAGATATGAACCACATTCACAATTGCCCTGCAAATTGAGGCTGCAGCGCTCTCGGAATAATGACCTTTGGCTATAATCCGATCGAAAAGCTCACCACCGGCGCACAGTTCCATAAGTAAATGGACTTCATTCTTGTCCTCGTAGGCCCCTTTGAATTCCACTATGTTAGCCTGTCCAGAAAGATGCTGCATTATCTGAATTTCCCTCCTCATATCCTCCTTGTCACTTCTCGTCACAAGCTTCCTCTTTGATATCGATTTTGAGGCATAAGCAGCACCAGTTGAAATCTCAATACAAAGATAGGTGACACCAAATTGCCCCCTTCCCAACTCCTTACCAAGACTGTAGAATGACCTCACATCACTGAAGGGCTTGCCCAAGATAGTATCTGCATAAGAGACTGGTTTCGGCACTAATGGTGCCGCCGGCAGTTGCCTCTCCGCCGTCAAGGGAGTTTTTGGTTGTCCTGCAGAATCGTCATGGGAACTCGGCCCTTCTTGTAGACCAATCCTTGCTCTTCCTTCTTTTCTGGCCTTTCTCCCCGGCATCCCGTTGGCTTTTTGGTTTGAAGGGCCTTGTTTGCTAGCACGGTGGCCCATCCCTCCCTGACACCCAATATCTCAATGACTATCAACCGATCCTCTAATAAGACTGTAGAAAGACAGCGGAAGCAAGGAATCTTCTTGTGTTTCACGGATAAGCCTCAAAATCTCGTTTTTGCAAAGTAGCGGAATCAGAAAAGGAGCTGAGGACTAGTACTTTTACAAGGTGGGACTGTCTGTCTCAAAAATGAAAGTATGAGGCAAGCAAATAGCAATACAGAAACAGTATTGTGGTGAATGATGAGAGAGAAGCTGCAAGGAGATTGATTGACGCAACGTTGTTATGAAAAGAAGGACGGAAAAGGAAATGGATGAACACCTCTTCCCTAACATCGTTAGAGTGGCGCCTAAGGGATGATCGTTCCATCATAGAGAAGTCAAAACGCGGTTTTAAGAACACAAAAGAGCGAGGGAGATTTTCTCCAAATCCATCCCCATACTTCTCAACCTTCCCAAACACATCCTTCCTTTTGGTCGTTAATCTATAAACGTCTTCGTAATTGTCTCTGGAAACATAAATATATCACTTCTATCTTTTCACTAGTTTTAGACCAGAACTTCAGAGAGTGTATACAGCAAAAATTTACTATCTTGAGACAAACAATTAAGTGATTCTACCTTGTTCAGCACGATCAACTTACTTTCATGTCAATTTCCCATTTAGGATTTTTACCAGATTTAGAATGTGCAGATCATTTAAGTGCTGATTTTCAAATCTTATGGAGCTGTTTATATGCACAACAATCAGTCGTTTAATTGCACACCGATAGGTAACCAAAAAGCATCGAGAATGAGAAAAAACAACGTTTCAACGTTATGTTCAACAAATGTTCACAACTATGGCCAATTGTTTTTATGTGTTTTAGTGAAAGCATTTCCTATATTACACTTTTTTAAGCCGTAGGAAGAAAGTAGGTATGTTTTTTACATTAAGAAAGAAAGAGGGAGGAGTTTGGAAGAGATACCAAGACGGATTTGAGAAAATATCCAAAGAGTTTCCTTGCATGGTGGGTTTTCCCTATGAGACACAATGACCTTGGCTTCTCACAAAGAGAGATGTTTTGACATTAAGAAAGAAATAAGAAGGATTTTGGAAGAGATACGAAGGCGGATTTTAGAAAAAACCCGAAGAAAAAGAGTTTCTTGCATGGTGGGTTTTCCTTGGAGACAATGATCTGGATTCTCTGAGAGAGAGAGGGGGAGAGAGAGAGGACTATCTTAGCCTTTCCATTCAACACGACGAGAGAACTATCTTCCTTTGTTGGTTTTTAAAATCATGTGCGGCGAACGAGATTGCCTCTCCGTATTTATTTTATAACCAAGTGATCTTAATCTATTACGTTGACTGTATTGCAGTTAACTTATGAAATTTCAGTTCCACTCCTATTTCCCAATTTAAGCTAGGGAAGAGAATTGGGTCTCGACTGTTGGGTCAAGACGGTAGTGGCGGACACCAAAATGCACGTTAGTGGGCAGATATCCCATGGTTATGCCTGTGGGCTAATATTATAGGCCAAAGCTATGCTGTAAGCTTTTTATTATGGCTTGCACATAACTTTGGCAATGAACTCAAAAAATATTCAATAAAGAAAAATTATGCGGTTCACGGTTTCTTTTATTGCAATGTGAACGGATATTTTCCGAATTCAACAAAAAAAAACGGTGAACCACATTTTTTTTTGTGGAAATTTTATGTGCACACCCTTTTTATTATTATACACGTGATTTCAATTTTGCTTTTACTAAAATTAAAAAATTACCTCAATGTTCTTTCCGTCTAAATCTCTCTTTGCATGTTCTCCTCTTACACTCGACCGTCTCACACCATTTTTCTAGTGACAATCGATTTGAAGCTCGACTCAATGTACGATATTGAATCATCCACCATCTCAAAGTGCTTTAAATACGATAAAGTAAAAAAGAAGAAAGAAGAAAAAAAAGAGGAGAAAGAAGAGAAAAGAGGGCCCATTCAAAGAAGGATAGTGAGTTAGCGAGGTATTTCATTGATTTGATATATTGATTTCATTTTGGACTAGAATCAAAACGAGCCAACTCGAGATGGGGCTAAGACGCGTCCCCCTTGTTGGGGAGACACGCTTGTGTCGCATCTCGAGTCAGAAACTTGACATCATTTTCAATTTTTTCCTTCTTTTTTGTTCTTGATTCTTATTGTTGTTCTTTTTCTTGTTATTGATTTTATTTTTTATTTTATTTTTCTTGTTCTTGATTCTTCTTTCTTTTCTTTTCTTCTTCTTTTTCTTCTTTGATGAGATTCGTAAAGTATGCTTTGTTCAACTACAAAGAAGGCAACAACATTAAAAATAAATAAAATATTGGTCGTCGGATTAAAGAGGCGAGAGTTCCTTGCTAGAATTGGTTGGGAGAGGAGAGAGAAAGTGTTGAAAGGTAATTTTGGTATTTTTAAAAAAGAGAGTGAATGAATAGTAAAAAGAATGTGTGAATAGTAATCCTCAAAAAAAATTGAGCAAATTAGCGAAGTTATTACAGGCTAAAGTATAGCTCAATGATGGAACATGGTATTCTTTCAATTACGTGAACTCTAGTTCAGTAAATGCCTCATCTCATCAACGTGGAACCACCATCAAAGAAAAGATTAAACTACCTTCAAAAGTTCAAACCTTTGTTGTCATCGAAAATAACTCAAGTGGCATGAATTGACTTGCTGGATACTTCGATGAAGTATTGGGCATGTTAAAGAACAAACTTTGTTCTTGAAGGGGATCATGCAAGTTGGAGTAATGTGAGTGGCTCTTCCTAAGCCTTCTACAAGTCTTCTCCAACTCCTATCGTGCTTTGGGTCTTATTTAAATCAAATTTGGGTAGCTTCCCAAGTTTGAGTCACTCCTCTAGACAAAAATATGATTAGTTGTGGTCATAGTACTTTGATCATACCTCCTTCAAAACAATCTCAATTGATACAATTTTTGGTTCCTTTGGAAAGTAGATACATGAAGAAATTCTACAAACTAAAGATCAAATAGTTCCAATAAGAATTAGATTTTTCATAATTTTTCCAATCGTATCGATCAATATCAATAGCATGTTTAAATGGCACTCGATAGGATTGACTTTTTCCACTATAACTTCCTCGTCTAAATTTTGATTCATGTGTTTCTTATTTTTTTCAAAAGAGGGAACAAAGACCTTTTTACAAAATCATAACTCAACCTATTTGGACTAGAATTGGTTGAGTTATAATATTTTACTACTCAATCACAAATTTAAGTGATTCTTGATCTAAGAGAAAGCAAATGGAAAAACCTTTCTAGATGTTTAAAATCAGGAAAATCCATCCTGAAAGGATTTTTTGACAAATTTTGTAACTCAAAAAGATTGTGCTAGGTCAGTAATGGTAAGTCTCATTGTAAAACATAATGTAGAAAAATTAAACTCTGGAAGAAAATCAATGGAAAATAAAAGGGAGATTGTTATTGACTATAGAACAAAACTAAATGTAGAAAAATTAAACTCTGGAAGAAAATCAATGGAAAATAAAAGGGAGATTGTTATTGACTATAGAACAAAACTACAACTATGAACTAGAACTACGGATTACAACTAAGAAATAAAAGGAGCAAAGGAAAGGAAACAAGTTGATATGTGATGATCGATGAGCTTCAAGTTGGCAAACCTCTTTTTATAGTTTTTGATGGACATATTCTAGATACTTCTCCACTTCTCTAGATGACTCTTCAACTTCTACAACTCCTCGCATAGTGGCTTATAACTTTTTGATGGTGGATGATAAGTACTACTATTTTAGAATACGGTTTAACTATATCTGTTAATGAGTCATTGCTTCACTTTAGTGATGATAGTAGATCATTACTCATCCACTTTAATACTACCTCCTCAAGTTCCTACATGTGCCTATTTGAGAAAGTGAACAATCAATCCTTTAAGTGGCTTCTCGGGCTCCTTTTGAGTGTTTTCAATGGTAAGTTTGATTGTACAACTTAATGCAAAAAAAATAAACTCAGGAAGAAAATCAATAGGGAATAAAAGGGAGATTGTTATTGACTATAGAACAAGACTACAATTATGAACTAGAACTACATATTACAACCAAGAAATAAAAGAAGCAAAGGAAAGGAAACACGTTGATATGTGATGATCAATGAGCTTCAAGGTTGGCAGACCTCTTTTTATAGTTCATGGTGGACGAATTCTAGTTACTTCTCCACTTCTCTAGACGGGTCTTCAACTTTTGCAACTCCTCGCCTAGTGGTCTATAACTTTTCAATGGTGGGTGGTAAGTAGTACTTCTATTTTAGAATGTAGTTTAGATATATCTACTCCTGAGTCATTACTTCACCTAAGTGGCGATAATAAATCATTACTCATCTGCTTCAATACTACCTCCTTAATTGCGTACATATGCCCATTTGATAAGTATATGTTTATACGAACATGTACACGTGTGTGTCTATATATACCTATTTATGATGTTTTGTGAAATTAGTGTATAGTGTGCGCATGAGTGAAACGAATAAAGATAGTTTTATGGTCGAGTAAATGGAGGAAATGAATTTGAATGAATAAATGTCCACACAACCATCTTTATGACACTAATATTTATTTCTTCTTTAATATATAATTCTAAATTATAAGATTTCATGAATGCTAAAGTGGCCTCTTGATAATTTGTTCAACATGTTTCCCTCTCAAATCTTGTAAGTTAGAAACATGTCTTAGAGGAGACGTAGATATTCTCTTCAACATCATACTAAAAAAGCTTTGGTTGTGTTTTTCATGAATTATGCCTGATCGACTCACTTGAGTCACTTAAGTTTAGAAAATAGCCTTGCAATCATTTGTTTGATTTGTTTTCCTCTTAAACATTGTAATTTAGAATCAAATCATACTGAAGTTGTAAAATTAACCATATTGTCATACACAAAATGTTTTGGTTCTATTTGGCAAGAATTAAGTGTAAAATGATCCATTAGATTTACTCAAAGAGATAGAATAGTTGCTCAGTCATCTTTTTTCACACCTTTCAAGATGAATTCTTAATGTAAAACCAATTATTTGTCAAGTGGTAGAAATTCTTATAAATATCACAACACTCAAGAGGATTCTATTCTATTTCATATGAATGAAGCTTGGTATGAGTGGCTAAAGTTGCTAGGAATACTAAGGTACCCTCTCAATCATTTGTTCAACTTGTTTATCTTCAAATCTTGTAATTTAGAACCATATCTTAGAAGAGAGGTAGATATTCTCTTAAATGTTATACTCAAAAAGCTTTGGTTGTGTTTCAAAAGAATTAAGGCCGATAGAACTCACTTAACTCATTTGAGTTAGAAAAGTGGCATTTTTATTATTTGCTCGACTTGTTTCTCTCTCAAATCTTATAATTTATATCCAGCTCATAGAGGGATGCTAGGTACTAACCTTAAGGTCATACTCAAAAGTCTTGTTTTTCTATTTAGCAAGAATTAAGCATGAAAGGATTCTTTAGATTCATGTGGGGAGTTAAAGTGGCCACTAGCTCTCTTTTTCTCCTTTTAGGGCCAATTGGTGTAATTTAAAACTGGTTCCTTGTTCAGTGATAGAAATTATCATAAGTATCATAGAAGAGTGGTACATATTAACTTGTCTCATTCAAATCTTGTAATTTTGAGTGAATCATAGAGGGTGGATATTAATCTCAATATCATGCTCAAAAGGCTTCCACTCTATTCCACAAGAATTAGGTGTGAAATGAATCATTAGTTACTTGGAGAACTAATGATGCCTTTTGGCCTTGGAACACACAAAAAAAACTGATTTTTGATGAATTGGACCAAATAAAATTGACAAAAAAAAATTCAGCTCAATGTGGTTGGAAACAAAAAAAACTGGTTTTGCATCTATTCTCATGGAAATTATGATCTAATGAAAATGTCAAAATTCAAACCTCTTTGACTATAGAAAGCCACTCTAAAAATATTTAGAGGTAGCTCCCTTTAATGGTTGAAGGTGGCTGGAAATCTCAGCTGATTGCCAGAAAGTTGGGGGCTTAAAATGATGAAGTTTTGGTGCTGAATAGAGAGGGAGGGAAAGGCAATTCAAGAGAAATATCAAGTAAAGAAATCTAAAATGAAAAAACTAATCTGGTATAAATTTATGCATAAATATTTTCACTGAGACCCTTTATATAGAAGGCTTATTACATACATATCCTACTCTACATAGGAGACTTACTTTGTTTAGGAAACCTATTGCTTCTAAGAAACCTATTTCTACTAGGACATGTATTTAACCCAAGAAACTTATTAAAGCAATGATTGTAGAACCTACTTCCACTAAGAAACATATTTCACCTAGGAAACCTATTAACACAGGGACCATATAAAACTAATGATATTTCTCTCCTATCATTCGTAGGATTTCCCTATTATTTAGTTCCAAATTACAAGTTTTTAGAGAGAAACAAAATGAATAAATGATTGAAAGGCTACTTTAGAAACCCAAGTGACTTAAGTCAAACATACCGGACTAAGTTCTTGTTAAATGCAACCAAAGTATTATGAGTGATATTAAGGAGAAGATCTTCCTCTCTTCAAAGATATGTTTCGAAATTACAAAATTTATAAGATAAACGAGTTGAGCAAAAGATTGATAGGCTACTTTAGCATTCCAAGTGACTTTAGCTACTCATTTTCGACTTTAATTCTTGTGAAATGGACTCTAAGTCTCTTGACTATGATATTTATGATAATTTTGTACATTGCACAAAGAATTGGTTTAAAATTACAAGAATTAATGTTGAAAGCAATCAAAACAATGACAAAGCATACACTTTAGCTTTCGAAGTGACTTTGATGAATTATTCTATACTTAATTCTTTCCACATAGAATGAATATTTTTTGAGTGTGATATGAAGGTTAATATCTACCACTCCTCTATGATTTGACTCTAAATTACAAGATTTGTAGGGGAAACAAATCAGACAAATAATGAAAATGCTACTTTAGCAACTCAAATGACTTAAACGCATTACAACTAGTTGGGAAATGTCATCAAAGCCTTCTCGAGTAAACATTTGTAAACACTCAATTTTTTTTAAAAAAAATTTTACCTTTTGTGGAAGTGGCTATATTTGGTAACTTTGGGTTTTCGAATGAAAAAGGCACTAAACTAGCTTATTTCGGTACCAAAATTTTATGGAAGATTTAAAATGATGAAAAAAGGCTCCCCTTTCTGAAAATTTCGAAGTTTGACAAAATTTGATAAAAATGACGATTTTGCCCTCATTACGGGAAAAGCAGGATTTCATTTCCTCAAAAGATTTATGTTGAAAAGTATGTTTAAAATTTGTCGTTTTGAAAAGAAACAAGCATTTAAAAGACAAGTTGACACCTGAAAATGAAGGTGGGTGCTAGAAAGGAAAGCGGGCGTTGAAAAGGGAAAGTGAGCTTCCTAGAAAGAAAAGCTCATACTTGGAAAGAAATAAATTTCTAGAGGGTAAGGTCGGTATTATCAAAAGAAAGGAAAGACTGAAACAAGAACGATAGCTTCTGAAAAGAAAAGTTTGGTATCGAATGCATTTCGTAACATGTCCATGTTATGAGGCAATTAGTGTATTGATATGCATCAGTTTTGCATTGTCATCCTTTGATGTTATGTTATTTTGGTGTTAAAAATAAGGTTAATGTTTTGACACTCATGGAGGAAATCTAGCGAGCATGATGGCCAGTTTTCAAAAATGTAACATGGGCCTTACTTAACAATTTCATAATAGGTAGGCATGGAACATAGATTTGCATAACCACTTTCACAGCAAACGTGCAGCAAGGACAATTGCTGGAAAATCTGCAGCACAGCACATTACTATTGGTGATCATGGGTGTGAGTACATGACTGGAGGCATCGTTGTGGTGCTTGGTAAAACTGGTCGGAACTTTGCAGCTGAAAGGTAGTGGAGGTCTTTAAAAGATACGAATCCCCTTGATCAAGATTCCAAGTATGTGAGTGCTCTGTATAGTTCACTCGAGGGATTACTTGCCACTGGCCTTTGCTTGTATGGTCATCATGCTCACATGAAACTATGTGCATCGTAGTAAGTACATCTATGAACTGTGGAATAAAGTACCTCCAAAGATTTTTTGTCTCAAGATAAGCAATGGCAAACACGACCGTAGTAGAGAAAAAGCAACTCAACAATACTGGCTAGAGCAAAACTTGGTAAAACACAGCCATGCGGAGTCTTCTGCAGAATCAAAAATGGACCCACCATTTGCCAGATAGACCTTCAATGACTCCCAGCTAAATCTTGTCAACAACATTAACAGCCTTCAACAACCTTCAACAGAACATAATAGTTGCAGGTTGTCAACGACTTCTAGAGCTTCTCATCCATATCTGTGACAGATTGAAGAAGGAGCAGAAGATCAGGTTCAAAGCACATGAGATTAAAGAAGGATCAGATAACGTTCAAGGCTTACCACATAAAAGGAAGATCATCAAATGCCGATAACGTTGGATCATGTTATCAACTGCAGATAACGTCCCACCAATTCACACGAGATCAAATGCAGATGACGTTCAACAACTCAAATTACAGATAATGTTCAACAAACGTTCAACAATAGATAAAGTTCAGCAACACAGATAAAATAAAAAGATCATATGCAGATCACGTTCCAAATCAGATGAGATCAGGTAGCAGATTTAGCTATCAAAACAACCAAGATCAGGCTTATCCAAAGCACAACCAACAGGTATCCGTGAGCCTATAAAAAGGCCCTCCCAGGTGCTGCAAAGGCCATCAACGAGGATCAATCAACGAGAAACCAGAAGGAATCAGCCAGGATCAACTAGGAACGATCAACCATCAACCAGCGACGATCAACCATAATCAACCAACTCACGGCAACATTCAGTCCGAAAATAGAGTGGAATAGAGAGAAAGAGAGAAAGAAAGAAGGAGAAGAAGAGGAAAAAAGGAGGTCGGCCCAGTTCCGACATCCGACGATCATCTGAAGAAGTTCCTCCACGTTCCCTCTCCATTATACAGGTTGGAATCTTTCACAAAGTAGTTTTTTATTCATGCAAATCTGAAAAACCACAGATTCTGCAGACTTGTATAAGAATCGAATCTATAAGCCTATGTTCGTGATCTATATCAATACAAATATGCGTAATTCCTTCATGAATGAAACAAAAATCCATATTTGTATGATTTCCATGCTTTGTTAGGACTGAATACAGGTTGAACATCGTTCCAAACCAAGTTAGTAACGTTATAAAATTTTCTCCAACTTTGATTTCTAAAACTGTTGGTGTACACACGTCTGATCATAGAATTATTCTGAACAAACGGCTAATCCAATTGATTCTAAATTTTTCATGTATGATATAGATATATCAGAAATCACTAGATAAAATTTTTAGGAATTTTTATGATCGTTTGCTTAGTTAGTTAGATCTATGAAGTTTTACAAAAAATCAGATTGCGTTTTAATAAAACAGAACGTTCAGAAACAGACCCCTGTTCTTTCGTTCATATCTCTACAACCACTGAGTGGAATTTTATGAAATTTGATTCTCTAGAAACTAACATCCGTATCTTCCTAACAAAATAAATTTTATCGAAATTTGATGTCTGAGTGAAGAGATATGACTGTTTTTCTGAGCCTCTAACTCACAGAAATAGAACTGTTCTGACTTTCATAACAGTCTCTGGTTCTGGATTTAATTCTTAGAAATTACAAAATAAAATCATAAAATAGAAATATATTTTGATTCTAAACATGTATATCTCTTTTCTCTAAAATTTTTAGAATTTTTTCGGAACTAGAAGTATTTTTAAAAATTCAGAGAACAAGTCTTTGAAACTGAACTGAAAATTTTCAGAAATCAGGAACTTAAGCACAAACTCTGAAATTTGTAAGATCTGATTTTTACCTTTTCGAATTTAACGAATTCAAACACTTTTCAAGCGTTTAGGCTAACCCTTGAATGCCGGTTCAAGAAGGTCAATGTCGAAAAGACCTCACTTGTCCGCAATCGCCTATTAAAGTCACAAAACCGAACTTTGTTAATTTTAGTAAACTAGCTGGCATGCTCACGCAACACAACGTAGTTTGAGAGTTTGATTTCAAATCCTAAATGATTTGAAATAAAAATTCACGTCTACAACATTGTGGAGAATATCTACCTCTCATCTATGATTTGGTTCTAAATTATAAGATTTGAGAAAAAAACAAGTCAAACAAATAATCAAAGGGTTACTTTATTAACAACCCAAGTGAGTCGTATTAGGCTTACTTTTTGGGAAATATAGTTGAAGCTTGTTGATTGTGGCATCGAGGTGAATATCTTTCTCTCCTCTAAGATATGGTTCTATAAAAGATTTGAGAGATTAAAAAGTCAATCGATTGGTCAAGACTCCACTTTAGCATTTGAAGAGACTTTAGCAAGTCATTTCTAGCTTAATTCTTGTGGAAGAGTCAAAGGAATGATTGAGAAGCCATTTTAGCTTATGTGACCCACAAAGGTCACCACAACTTGACTCGGGCTAACTTATGTCTATCTGTAATATAGAAGTTACTTTGGAGCTAATTAAAGGTATAAATGGTATCCCATGACCCATGGAAAGAACCAACCCAAGTTGGGGTGATTCGAAAGTTGGTTTGCAAAAAGCCTACAGTGGACACATTTCACTACCCTGGATCTACACTAGGAGATCACAGTTTGTGAAGAGTCCCTATTGAGTTAAGAGCCAAATTAAGTGGTAGATATTGGCCTTAAGTTTCACACTCAAAGAGCTTTGGTGTATTTGGCAAGAATTAAGCGTGAAATTATTCATTTGAGTCATTTAGAGAGCTAGAATGGTTGCTCAATCTTGTAATTTAAAAACAATTCTTTGTTACATGGTAGAATTTGTTGTAAATATCATACTCAAGAGGCTCTTATCTATTTCACAAGAATTAAGCCAAAATTGTCTTGATAAAGTCATTTGGAATGATAAAGTAGCCTCTCTATCATTTTTTCGACTTGTTTTCTCTCAAATATTGTAATTTAGCACCTAATAGAGCGGTAGATATTTTCCTCAACTTCACACTCAAAAAGCTTCAATTATAGCTCCCAAGGATTAATTCCAATATGACTTAGTTAAGTTACTTGGGTTGTTAGACTAGCTTTTCAACCATTTGTTTGATTTGCTTCCCTCTCTTATAATTTAGAAAACCAAATCCTAGAGGAGGCATACATATTGACCTTAAACTAATTCATTTTTGTTCATTCTAAGTTGTAATTCCTATTTTGCAAGAAAGGCCAGGTTAAAATAAATAGAGTTCCATAAATACCATGGTCCTCTTTTGGCCAACACAAATGTGTCTATGACTGCCAATGCATTTTTCTACTATCCATTTGATGGACCTATGAGAAAATCCATAAACTTTTTTTTTATATGGAGAAAGTAAAACTCAAAACAATCCATGAAATATTGCTATGGAAGATGCCTTTATAAGAATCTCTTTCCTTCCCTTGGTTACCTTTTCCTTCTACATGTATTTTTTCTAAAACTTCTCTTTTTATTAGAGCAATTGGTAACTTTTAGATATCTTCAAACCTATCGGCAACCCAATATACCTCTTGAAAAATGCTCGTTTAATAACTTTCATGCCTTCTCATTTGACTTTCAGGCTAAACAAAAGAACTGATATGTCAAAGTTACTCATTTGCCTAAATACTCTTATGAGTCTCAAGAATATGAAAAAAATATCTATGCGCTCCTGTCGATTGGCCTTGGCAAAAATCAGCAATAAATAAGTAACTAATTGTTGGAGAGTTTCTCCATACCAATTTTCTAGAAAATGCTCCTTAATATTCACTTATAAGTAAGAGGAAAGACAAACAATTCACATAAAATATGAACAAATATAGTGCGAGAAGATCCCTTGTCAAAGTGCACTATGAGGCTGAATAACTCTTACTAGATACTCTTTTACAATGATAGAATAAGTTATGAGAGTTAAATATTTCATGATCAAACCAATTCACCTATTGTAAAAGCCCATATAAAAAGTTTCGCGTTGTCATAAGCTTTGGTCATATACACCTTGAACACTATCCAACATGCATTACCCCATAATTTCTTTAGAGAATTTATCAACTCAAAAGCAATAAAAATATTGTCATATATATGTTGATTACTAATGAAGGCACTCTCATGTGTTGATAAGATACGAGAAAGAATAACTTTGATCAGATTAGCCAGGACTTTGCTAATGAGTTTCAACATGTTATACAAGGTAGTGTGATGATATTGCTTATTGTGTTAGGGCTTTTGAAGTTAAGACTATGAATGTCTAGTTGATCTCCTAAAAGCAACCATCTTCATTGAGGAATCTTAATATATACCGAGTCACAACCTCCTCTTCTATTCTCACAATTTCATAGGGCGTGCCAATTCTGTTTATGGGAAAATTTCACTCCAAGCTTATGTAGAGACTTAAAATAAACTTCTCAACCTACTTCATTTTATGCGTGAACGTGCCAGCTAGTTTCACTAAAACTAGCAAAGTGTAATTCTGACTTCGTGGGCGATTGTGGCTAAGCAAGATCTTTTCGCCTTAAGCCTTCTTAAACTGATGTTCAAGGGTCAGCCTAGGCGCTTTGAGGATTTATTTGTGCTGGTATATGTTTTCAAAATTTACTTTAAGAAAATCCAAGAGACTTGATCAAATTCGTGCACCAAGTGTTTTGAATCAAAATTTTGCTAAGTATTGAAAATCAGAAACTGGTTCTGCTTTTAGACCTTATTTTCTTATTTTTTCTCAATGACTTTTGGATCTCCAAAAATCATGAAAACTTTACAGTGAATAGATTCAAACGTGAAGATTTTGAAACTATTTTTATTTTATTTTTGGGTATTGTGATTATTCAGAATTAAATCCAGGAAGTGTCTCTACTCAGACACTCAAAATTATGTTGTTATAGAAATACAAAAACCTAAAAAAAGGTCTGTATCTCAGTGCACAGAGTTCTGATTTTTATGAAATTAGCTTTTTTGGAAAGATATGGATGTCAAATTTCCAATGAACCAAGTTTCACTAAAATTGGACTACTACATACAGAGTTATGGGATAATTACCCAAGCTCTTTTTGTAGGGAATACAATTTTAACAGAGTTGGTTCAGGATTTTCTCGATCTTACATAGTTTTAACTATGTGGTTGCACGGTCCTAAAATTCTTAATAATTTTATCCTATGTGGGCTAGTGTGTGAAGATTAATTGTTCCAAGTTTTAAGTCAATCGGAATAGATATGTGAAAATGGAAAATAAAACATCAAACATATACAGAAATGCTGAAAACAAATTTTCTGTGTTTACAACATGCGTGATGCATTCATTCGAGATTCAATGGTATAATTACAGCAAACATAAAATAAATTACTAAAGGGAAATGAATGTAAATGTATTATTAGCTTAAGCATAGAGGGGGGTAGGAGTTATACGTGTTTATAGAATATAGAGAGGTAGAGAATCAAGAAAGCAAACAAGTAGAGTGCATAAACATGAAACGAAATTGACAGCATATCTACTTGCTATTACAATATGGGGGGAGACAAAACTCCATTAATACAACCCCTTTCTTAAATTGAATATCAAGAAGAGATCAAGATTAACAATAGAAGAGAAATACTCACTTACCAGCCTTTCAAGAAAAATCGGATACAATGGGGAGGTTGTCCCCTTCCTCTTCTACTTTCAGTCCCTTCTTCCTCTCTTTTCTCTTTTTCTCTCTCTCTCTAATTTGCAGCAACTCCTATCTACCCTAAACTCTCCCTCTCTCTTCTCTCCAGCCTTGGGAAGCCGCTCTCTATGTCCAAGTTGTTGGAAACGTCCCCCCCTTGGCCTCTATTTATAGGCCAAGGGGGGTCTTGCTAGACCCTTCCATGGGGCGGGTTGGACATGGGTCTCTTGGCCCATTGCTTTGATCCGATCCAAAGTCATCACATGGACCCTTGTGGTCCCTCTTGATCATGTGCTGGACCAACCCCTTGTGGCCTTGGACATGGGTTGATCATTGACTCGAGCTAAGCATGCACCCGACTAGGAGCTTCCAAGTGCAATCGGCTAGGCTTGACTTCAACATGATATTGCCTTTGATTGAATTCCATTGTGGGTCGTCCCATCCTCTCTTGGAGCAGCCCTTCATGAGCCTGACTTGGCTCCTAGGATAAGGCATCCTAGGGTGAAGGTGCAACCGAGTCATGGCGAGGTGTGGCCCCAAGGTAGTTTAGGTTGGTTCGAGTCAAATGGGTCCGATCGGCCAAGGTGGACTAGGTGTGTTAGGCTAATGTGGTTTGGCCAAGGTGAGTGTGATTCAAGGCAATTTGGTCTAGCCAATGTAGTTTGACCAAAGCTAACCCATGGGTCGTGGTTAGCCAAGGCAAATTGGGTCTAGGCTTGGTCAATCAACATAGGTTCAGTCAACTAGGTTCGGTTGGTGAGGCTTTTCTCTTGGATTATTCTTTGACATTGCCTTTGATAGAGTCGTGCCTTGATTTCTGACTTGGATCTTCCCCTGGTGCATATGCATTGAAGTCTTGCTTGATTCTTACTTTAATTGTAGCCTTGATCCTCACTGATTCTTCGGAGAGACGATTCAGCTTTATCTATGTTTGACTTGGCTTTTCATCTGATTCCTTAACTTTGATTTGAAAACATTTATTTTTGAAATCTCTGTTTTAAGGATTTTATGAAATTTCCAATTTAAAGCAGGGGTTTAAAACAAGCTATTTTTCGAAATTGAGAGTATGCTTTTACAAAATTTATTTAGGGTGTTTACATAGTGAATACACTCTGTTGTAAGTTATGCTGAAAAAACACACTACTTATGAAAAAACCGCATAACGGATGTAAGTTGCAATTTAGTTGCAACAAAGAAAAATGATACAACTTTGTAAACCTCAGAGTGGTGAGAGAAAAAACGAGTGTATTAAAAGATTAGCTCTAGTGGTCAAGTGGGAGATGTAAGTAGTGGATGGCCACTATCGGCCCCATTACTAACGACCATGAAATGCGGGAAGAAGGGCTCTCTTCCCAGATTTTATGAGATCGTATTATTTTGAAAATCAAACGTTCTTAAAACTGGTTTTCTGTTTTCATATCAATCTTGCGAACTGATTTATGCATGTTGGCTTCTTTGGTACAAATTCGCTTACTTGTTTTGCCATCTTCTTTTGATCTTGTACACTTTGGAGTGTATGGAGTGCCATATTGAGTGTCTTTGCTGTTACTGACCCATAGCTTCAAAGGATTTATAACTGGGAGCATGGAGGACTCCTCTTACTGATCATAGTATCCGCGTCTACACACATCCCTTCATATGCAGTTGGTTGTAGATATCAATCACAGATATATGTTTGTCAACGGCCTGATTTCCATTGCTTTATCTATGTTCTTTCTCTATGTACCCGCAGGCTCCTTTTTCCCTTTTAAGCTCCCCTTTTCTTTTTCCCCACCGTTGAAAGGCCTTAGTTCTGGGAAGCATTAGGACCAGCAGTCATTAAAGCATCCAAAAAATTCCAAGCAAGCAAAGTATATTGCAAGAGCAATGGGATAGCGCGTGGTAGTTGATCCAACCCGCCGATGTAGGAAGATGGCCAGTGAAGTCCGGAAGATTTCACCTTCCTTCCTTTCACAATATCTTTTAATTATTAAAAAAACATATATTAATTTATTTTCATCCTCACAATCATGAAATATCAATTTCCATCCGTTTCAACCCAACAGAATGCAAAGGTCGACCAAGAACTTCACGAATTTAGTTTACAGAAGTTTGCAGAAAATGATATCTGGTTCTGTACCCAAAGTTGATCCTCTATAGCTTTGTGACCAGGCCACCGTTTTCCAAACCGTAACAGTCAATGTCTTCTCATGTCTACAGACTCTTGAAATAACCTTTTTCCTGTCCATCTATGTTCCAGGTTGATGAGAAATAGGCCTGCGATAGTGTCCAGAATTCATTCTCCTGCAACTGTAAAATTCAGAACTTCAGCTGGCGGACACCAGTTTGCTTCGTCTACAGCAGACATCTTACTGCGTACAGACCCAACGAAACTCATGCACTTCACCTATACTACAAACTATTGGAATATTCTTTTTCTTGGTAAAAATTCCCCTTCATTGGGGTAGATAACATGACCTAAAGGAAGTTCAAACAACTTGATGTCAACAATCATCTCTCACAACATTCATGATTATTACAAATTTCATAGTCGGCATGTCATTTTCATCATGAAATTCGTATATGTATTGTAATGAGACAACTCCATGTTTGCTATGGATTATTCATTTCTTTTGATCATGAGATGAATCATTCTCTATGTAGACCATGAAACTTAATGCATGTTTTTTTATGTGCAGGCCCTTTTGAATTCCTTTCTTTTTGGATGTATGTACGGCCATCTTGAATGGACTCTACTTCGAGAACCTGCCTCTTTCGAAATAACTATCATCGAGAGGCACTATTTGGAGGCCGCAAGGATTTCTTTTCAAGGCTTAACATTGGGATTGTTTTTGGTTCTGTATTGGAATTGAATCACAAAGATTTGTAAGTAAGCTCTATTGTAGATACTAGGGTTTGTGTAGCACTTAAAACGGATGAAACCAACCTCAATAATAGCCTTTAGAGTTGTCTAGCTACAACTGTAACCACTATTTTGTAGGTAATATTGCATAACAAAATGAGCCTCGAAGTCATCATAGCTACTAGTCTCTAGATTCCTCGAATATGCTACCCGCCAGACCAGTCTAGGGCATGCCTAAACGGACAATAATAAGCATCTTGACAGTCATTTTTATTACCTAGAACCTGATTTTTTCATGGCGAGCCAACATTGTGTCTGTCTTAATGCTATTGCATCGAATCTTGCTATCAATCTAGGTATCAGAATAGCTATATAGTCATGATTCAATGGGTCTGGTTCACTTTTTCTTCTCCTTCATTTTCTCATTTTTTCTACGGGAGTTTATCCTAATTGGAAGAGGAGAGAAGTGTGACTACTTGGGTATTTGCTACTTGGGTATCTAGTATACCTTTGCTTGTACATGAGTTAAAATGTCCCTTTCATCACTAGACATGTCTCGTAGGAAGCAGCTAGTGTGAACTTAAAAGATTGTTGCATAATCATGGCATAGTCCATCACTAAAGATCAATGCATGTACATGTCACACTCCGAGTGTTGGAATTACCCAATGACTCAATACTCATGATTGGCGTTTAGTCATGTCTAAGTAAGCAATCCTTTACCAAAGTGATAGCAGTTCAAGAGATGTTTAAGATTGATGATTGAGGGTCAATTGGGAGTAAACAAGGAAACTTAAATAAATCAAAGTAAATTGTAATGATAGCAGAAAAGATGTAGCCTATAATACGCTTAATAACTTAGGATGCGAGACTCTTATTGATTACGAAAAGAAAGAGCTTATCCTATCTAAAGGAGAGTTTAAGGCCAAGTACTCAAGTTGCCAAGGTGTTCCTACGTAGAGGCGTAGTTATACAACTATAGGAAAAAATTTCTTTGGAGAGTTCTTGGGTTACATTCTATTTCGCCTAAGCGCTTGAAGACCTCAACAAGCTTTTTGGTAGTGCTCTTGCATCTCTAAAAACTTTGATGTACCATTTGCTTCTCTACTCATTGTATCTACATCTTCTATAGTTTTTTTATCCATGAGGACATAGGTGCTCGTAGTACTTATGACATGCATATTCAATGTATGTATCATAAGCCTTAGGTTTACTCATATGAAAGAGTGCGCAATCGATCATGAACAGGCTCGAGTTGAAATGCCTGATTCCCCACCATCATTATTACTGACCATGGATTGTCATCCTTTTAGACCATGATAGTGTGTTGCCTAACAATGATGCTATCGCACCATTTTTAGTATGTCCACTCCATATGTATCTTTGCTTTTACGTGAAGCGGTTGAGCAAAATCATGTTGTTCCTATTGATCGGCATAGAAGTTTTATACGGTTGGCAACATCTTATTGTGTTGTTCAACAATTCTCTTTGAGCCTCTAACTACCTCTTGATCCTTCTCTCTTATGCAACTTGCCTTGTCAACCATCTAGCCTTGTCAACAATAGATTTACATTGTCATCTCTTAATACCAACACTTCTACTTGTCTCACCATCAGTATATCCATCGTTCCTTTGTTTTGACGGCCTACCCCCTTTTTGTAAAGTAGTTCTCTTGGAGGTAGGTGCATGGGCGTAGCATCTCTGTGTTCCTTTAGTCATATGGCATAGTCTTCGAAGATACCTTAATATATGTTACAAAGCATTTTTTGACTAGTCTAGGGTATGTCACGCGGGACGTAGGAGTCTCATACGCTATGTGGGGTACATAGGAGGAGGTAAGCACTGGGATTGAGCCCTTATCATACCCTTCAGTAGTTTGATTTAGGCTTTTGTTATTTTCTTTGGTTATATAATTAATAGTTGTATGTGACCAACACTAGGTGTTCAGAGAGTAGTTTTTTTAATTCAATTTAATGTCTTTTAATCTAGTTTTGGATCATTTAAGGTATCATTTGGTTTGACATTTGGTTTCGGTTTGAAGCGACTCATTTGTACCCGTTTCCATTTGATAGGATTTATTATTTAAGCTCTCGTTAGGCTATTGTAAAGGAGGACAACTTATGAATAAAGATTTTACTTTTGGAGGGCAAAGATTAAATTTTTCTTCTACCTCTTTTATCGAGCTTGGGTGTGCACGTGCTTGGGAGACTTTATCAACTAGGGTTGAGTAGGAGCATGTGCAAGTGATCTCTACTCCATGTGGGGATATGTTGTTTGTGAGGTTTGGAGAGAAAATATGTTGCTCCAACAAAGATTATTTTGTTGTGTGTTGAGCAGGAACAAGTTGAGGTAATCGGGTGTAATTATTACTATCATCAAGTGCTTCTAGGGACTGTCTCACGGATTCAGTAGACAGGCAGTGGCAGCTTGATATTAGAGTCTATTCGGTCATGTTTTGGTGACCTCCAACCGGTTCAAACAAGGTGTTGTTAGTTGCTACAGTGTTTTTAGGTAGTTTTATAAAAGGTGAAGAAACCTATGATGGTGGTGAAACTCAACTAAGGTATGGTGAAAGCTAGAGAAGAAGGTCTACCTACCGGTTTGGTTGTATAAGACAATGCTAATTTTATTTTGCACCATTGACCGTAAAATATCCTTGTAATAGTATGACAAAATGTTGATAACTTCTGACTAAACCGATTCAAATTGCACCTTGAGGGTCGGAGAAGTTATGGTTACAGCACATAGGTACCAGACGGGGAGCCACGTCTCATGTTGATTTCTGGTGGCGACACAGGACTAAACTGTGAAGGATTTCCGTTGTTTCTCGCCATCTAGAATGTCCTATAATTAAACCTTTTCTTCTTGATCCACAAAAGTAAATTTTGATCCTAGGCAGACAAATCTAAAGCCAGATTAGATCTCTTTTCCTACAAGGTCCCACTGGGAGTGCTAAAGGTCTTGCCACAAACCCTCAGTCAGAAGCACGTGCCAAAAGGAAGCGATAACGTGCCAACTCATATTGGCTGGCTTTTACAGCAATTAGAAAGCAATCTACCAATGACGAATAGATCATTTTCATATATCAAATGGCTAGAGCCTAGTGATTTCATAAACCTACTTGACGTTAATGAAGAAACACTCCAACACATTTCCAAGGAGCTGTTTGCATGAAGATTACGAAAAACATGGAAGCGGATGATGAGCCTAAAAGGAAGAATTGTTGTTAAAATGTAAGCAAACAATCAAACAAGCCGGGAAAATGCAAACAAACATAAAATTTCTGTTTTCTGTTCTATGAAAGATCCCCCTTCCTCTCTTTCTATCATATATTTATAGTCCTTCATTATCCTTGATTGGTTAATTACGTACTCTCGTTCAATTATTACATCTATCCATGATTTTTCCACTCACCCTCCATTGTTTTGAGAACAGCTTTTGGTTTATCCGTGTCCAACAATCACGCTACATGGTAAACGACGTTCGTGATTTTTTACTAACTAGCAAACAGCATGTGTCCTTTTACCGGTTCCCAAAGCGAAATTCCTGAGTATTTTTCAGTCAAATGTTTTGATTGCTTGCACGGAATTAACAGCACCAGACAATGAATGGCGAGACATCGAAAAGCTGCAGGAGGAAAAAAAGCGCCAAATGACGTCAGAACTGGATAGGAATCAGGGTTCTCCAGTGATTCAGCACCAACGCCGGCTCCAAACAACCCCAAATCGATGAGGTCGTCCACTAAAATCTATTTAATCAACCGATGGTGTTCTTTCCAGTCCCAGCTTTTCCTAGGAAAAACGAAAGGCCAATTTCCAGAAATAGCATCCAAGCTCTCTCTCACACACACACATTAAAAGCTCCATAATCGAATTGAAAAAGAGGGGAAAGAAAACTGAAAGTATTTTTGTGGCGTTCCTCCAATATTTATTTAGCAAAACTTCCAGTCAGCAACTTACTGGCCGCTGCAACACACGCTATGTAGCATATTTTTCTCAACATAGAAAACTGAAAATGCCGCTAAAGAACAGCAACCCCCAGTCTTGCATACATTTTGGCAGGCTGCGTCATAAAGCTTATTCAAAAGCCCATTCTTACAACAGACTTCACATAGCAGTCATCCAAACCGAATAAGAAACTTCCACCTCTAACTGCAGAAGCCAAGAAATGGAAAAAACACAGCCTCTTCATTGCTTCGAACTGATCAGGCTGCGAATCACGAATGGAAGAATACCCCCATGGTTGAAATAAGCCAATTCAACCTGCAATGAAAGAGCTCAAAAGATCAGGGAATCTGAGGATGTTCTATTCAATGCACTTCAGCAATTCTGCAATGATAACAACCAACACTGAAACGTAGTTCCTCAGGCAGAGGGCCCCAATCTAGAGTTTTATGCTGGGTTATTTCTAAACTAGCAGTGGTTTCTCCAAGTCATCAATCAGGAAAATAGAACAAATATCATTCAGTATAGCAAATTCGCATAAGAAAATGAGGCCAGGGAGATCAAATACCCTTCTCCATATAATCATTCAACTAAGATAATTTGCATAAGAAAATTGGACAAAGAAATCAAACACCGTTTTCATCCATTGCAATGGACCCTTTTTGTTTTGTTACCTGGAGAAGCAAACCTTCGGAGGATTGTACTTTAACCCAACCAGCTTAAAAAAGAAATTCTCAGAGACCCTTCATTTCAGCTAATGTCTTTAATTAAAAAGCCATCAGGGTGAGAGATTGATGAACCTGATCTATAATACTCAAACTCCCACAACTTCCAAGGAGACAACGTTCAAAACACAATTACCATTTAAGAAAGTGATCCATGATTAGCAACAATCTCAAGCTGGAGAGATTACCTCTGTATCAAAGCGGACCATACAGGTAAAAGACTTGCCATTATCAGTAAGCACAGTAATGTCCTGACCAGGCCTTATCTCACGGATATCAGCTGGAAGATTGATAGTATAACGCTCATGACCTGTCAAACCAAGCGTATCTGCATCTTCAGCTGGCTTGAAGCAAAGGGGAATGATACCCATTCCCACCAGATTACTGCGGTGAATTCGTTCGAAGCTCTTGGCAATCACAGCTTTGACACCCTGGTTAAGCATACAAGAGATATAAACTACACGATTGTGTCAGAATTTGAAAAAAAAACTTTTAGGAAGAGAATAAACTAACCAGCAACATTGGTCCTTTGGCGGCCCAATCTCGAGAGCTGCCACTTCCATATTCAGCTCCAGCCAACACAATGGTGCCATGGCCATCAGCCTTGTACCTCTGAAGAACAAAGTTCATAATCAGTACAAGCAGGACATTGACAGCCTAATAAAATCACATAACTAGAAATAAAACTTATGACATCTACACTAAACCGCATCCTCAAGTCAATTTGAAATAAATTGCCATCACCTCATCATTGCCACGACGACTTCCATAGGAATTGAAGTCCTTGCGTTCCACCCACGCTCCAGAAGGTATTTGCAGCAGGACTGTCCTTGTTAATGCTTCCAGCAGGAAGAAATATGATCAGTAGTTATACTGTCACCAAAATTCAAACAGAGAGCTGATTCCACATAGGATTACCCTCGGTGATTGCTTCATACGTACTCTTGAACATGTCTGGGAGCACAGATGATTGCACAACCTGAATAAAAAACCAGCATTAAATGAAGTACGAAGGCCAGAAATGCCGAGTCCTATAGTCATTCAACCAATACCTCAGCAACTTCTGAGTTTGATGGCCAGATATCCTTGAAGAAGACATCCCTTCCATCCTTCCCTTTTCCAATTGGTTCTGTTTGAAAATCAATGTCAACCTACAAAGAAGTTTATATCAAAATGTTTCCCGAGAATAATGCCTTCAAGAACTGATACATCCAAAGAATGGAGTGGAAGGGCCTGATGAGAATTTTTTCCAAAGCAACAGATAAAAGTCAGTCAACTGGAAAGAATTCATCAAACACATGAACCCAGCGGTTCATGCAAGCACTTTTGTGTTCTTCACAGAAAATAAACTAGGTGCTTTAGTTCATGTCTAAACTGCAGTTTCCAGTTCCAACTATTACTAGACCTCAGTAAGTTTGATTCAAAGGCACTCACAAGTTGTGAGAGAGACCACCTACTATTATTTTTTTGTGCAAAAGGATTCATGTAAGGAACGTTGAGAACTAAATGGTTGAAAGACAAAAGTTTACATCAATAAAGTATAAAAGATGAGACAAAGAATTGAAAGCAGGCAAGGGAGGATGCGGAAATGCAAGGAATAGTAAAACAGAGGTAAATGCAGGTACCTTAGACAAGCCTTTTCCCACACAAGGTCAGACAGGCTAGGATGTAACCAAAGGACTACTTAGGAAGTTCAACTGTCCCAGTATTATCCTTTCCCAACTTGTTCAACTCCAGAATTTTAATAGAATCTGGTGCATGAGTGCCAAAAAGATCACACCCAAGATCTAAAAGAAAAAATCAACAAAGGTCATTTTGTCTGTTTGCTACCTAATGCAACCTCTTCTTTATCCAAGCTTGGGACAAGCTATTATATGCAATATGGGGTAGGGAAAAAAATACATGAACACCATTAACATTTACATCACGCATTGAATATTATTCGCCCCACATATTTGCTTGTTTAAGGGACTTGACACTTCAATAACAAGTCCTGTTCTAAGAAAATGTAAGTATGACTAGAAAATAGAAAGCAAATGCAACTGTTTTCACTCACTGTGCCAGCAAGAGCATAAGCAACAACAAGAGGAGGGGAAGCAAGGTAATTTGCACGCGTCAATGGATGAACACGTCCCTCAAAGTTTCTGTTTCCAGAAAGTACAGCAGCAGCAACAATGTCTAGCAAAAGAAACCAACAGTCAGAAGAATTTAATGGGTACTCGTGAACAAACAGTGCAAGGCCATGACAAGAATGGTTTTTACCATGGTTTGTAATAGCTGAAGCAACTGATTCATCTAGGTCTCCAGAATTACCAATGCATGTTGTGCAACCATACCCCACAATGTGAAAGCCCTGCTGGTTCAGGTACTTTTGTAGGCCACTAGATAAATCCATT
This sequence comes from Brasenia schreberi, assembly GCA_036023115.1. Taxonomy (NCBI): domain Eukaryota; kingdom Viridiplantae; phylum Streptophyta; class Magnoliopsida; order Nymphaeales; family Cabombaceae; genus Brasenia; species Brasenia schreberi. Next base: position 8,770,713 of record JAYKKT010000079.1, on the reverse strand, counting down.
TCAAAACAAAAAGAAAATCAATGTGATTACATAGCATCGCACAAAACCTTCATACCACAACAAAGAAGTGCTCTTTACCTCTTCAGCAGATATTTTGTCACAACTCCAGAACCAGGAGCAAGACTAGTCTTTATCCATGGCTTGACCTAATCAAAGGCAAAAGAGTTCCAGGATCTTGTTACAATGTCAGTCCCTATAAAATAAAGTTGATCCATATGCCTAGAGCTGTGATTGGTGGCCAGTGAAGCTCACACTCTCAAGTAAGAAACAACCAAGTGTTGGAAACAATGAAAAGAGAAAAAAAAAGGTGCTCCTGACTAACCTGAAGACCCAGTTCGCAAGCTTTCTTTGCAATAAGTCCAGCTCCCAGCATGACACTTGGGTTAGATGTATTTGTGCAACTGGTGATAGCTGCTATAACCACACTACCATGTCTAAGCTCAGCAGGCTGTCCATGGAATTGAAATTTCCCAACCTTGTCTTGTGCTTCCTTTTGAATAGAAAATCCCTGTTCATTTAAATTTAGCGATTCAGAAACCCAAGACACTTAACACGATAATCTTTCATTGTAGTAAAACAACATCAATGGCAGTGCACCAGCAGTCCATATTAGAAAATCACAAGATACACTGGCAAGGTTCACAAGGCCAAATTAATATTTCTCATGCAAAAGAATCATAGACACAGGTGTAGTCTACAACAGGTCTGGTCCCTGCTATCTTCTCTTGCCATAAAAGAAAACCCAACATCTTGATTTGATATGCCAAGCCATAACCCACAATCTGGAGTATCAGATTAACTTTTGCTAAATACTTCTGTTATCAGCTTGTTTTGTTATGTTGTGCAAGCAAGGTAACTATTAAAAGTAGAAGGTCGAAGCAAAGCGGTGCAACTGATCATGGAACACTTTGGAATTTCACATGCAAAAGCCAATCAGGATAAACCCAAAAAGGCCAGCAAAACAAAACAAAAAAAGTTGTCAAAATAAAAGATAAATAAAAATCAGCATGACTAAATATCCAGATCGTAGACATCTTATGCTTTCTTTCGGGCATAAAGTGTAAGCTTACAATCACAGGAAGAAAGCTAAACCAGTGAATATGCAACTCATTCACAAAATTGCATGGTAGGCATGAAAACAGCTTTCACGAAAATGCAGATATGTATCAGTATTGGTTATCAATAGCGCGCTATAGCAGGTGATCCTTAGCGGGCGACCCGCCAGGGCAGCTATGGCGTCGTTAACAGCGCTATAGCAGTCCGTTGTAGCACTGATAGCGGACAAGTTTAATACAGACATTTTTGGGTCGGGTCAATTCGATTGGATCGACTCGACCCAAATGAAATAAAACTAGGGTAACAATGTTACCCTCTCTCCCGCCTCTCGCCATCTCTCTCTCTGGCCTTTTTGAAGAGAGAGGAGAAGAGGCAAGGTTCGTCTCAGGCGTGCCGGTGTCCAATATAATGTCCAAGCTAGAGGAGATCGCACAGGTGGTGAGCTTCACGGTAAGGAAGAAGGATTGTCAGGTGAATCTAGAAGGGTCCGGCCAAAGAGGCGAGTGGGGTGAGTCTGGCCACCTGGTGATCGCGGCAGAGATCTTCGAGCTCACGCTATCGCTCGTAGTGGTTGAGATGAAGAAAACGGTTAGCGATCGTTACAAGTACGAAGAGTTATGCCACATCGAGCTTGGCTCGAGACATCGAGACCTGGCCACCATTGCGGTGAAGGTAGAGGCGGCGAGGGAGGAGGAGGAGCATGATGAGCCACTGACCCACATCGCTTCAAACACGAAGTAGGAGGCGACCGAGAATATTCGTCGATACATTCCTTGTGTCATACCATATAAATTTGTCCGCTTGATATGGGAAGAAATCACAGAAGAAGAGCAAAACAATTCTAATTTTCTGAGCTAATAAACGGACTACTCATTTTTGGGTTGAATCGTCGAAAAAGTACATGAAGAGTCATCCCACTCTATGAGACTCGCCTGTAAGAGTCAGAGATGGAATTCATTGGAAGATTAAGGAGTGATTTGACTAAAGATTGTAATTTAGCTTTCTCTGACAACGATGGAGATGGGGCTTGATGTTGCCAGAGTAGTCCCGAATGCACTTGTGTGTAAACTTCCTTTCCTTTAGTATCTCAATAATGTACTCTGAAATCTTACAAGTGCAATGTGTTGACGCCAACATGATAATGCAATTTACCTTTGCTAATGTGGAGTTGCAGTAGCCTCTTTGCGGACTCATCCATGATGTTTGAATTCGTAAAAGGTTCACTTTATTCTTCTCATTTACCATTGTTGTTGTGGAGCCACTCTTAACGATTTTTGTTATAGTAATATTGAATGTTGTCTAGGGGATGCAGAATATGTTCGAGGAGAAAGGAAGCATTCTAGAACCAACGGGTGCACTTCCTTTGGCTGGAGCTGAGGCATACTGCAAATACTATGGGCTAAAAAGTTGCTCTTGACATTTAAGACAATGATTTTACCTAAAAAAAATCAAAATAAGGTTGCTCTTACTATGATAGAATGATATCCCATTGTATCATGGAGCTTTAGTTTTCTACTTTGATTACAGTTTGGTGTTCATGAAGATTGTGACCTTCGAGCAATGGTTGAATGCATGGAATCTTCTCAGCTACGAACTATTGATCTCACAAACAATGACCTAGCAATTAGCAAAAGTTCATCTGCAACATCTCGTAAGTTGTTGCCTTTATGAAAGTGTAACTCTAATATAGAATACCATCCAACATAATTCTCTTTGTATTTTGGCATGTTGTCTAGAGGCTTTCAACAATAAATACTCAATCTTTGTATGTTACAGGTTTTCCTTACTCGTATGGACTTAGAACTTAGAATCTACTTGGTAGCATACGAGCTGCCTCGTAAATTCTACCCCATACTCATGGAATTTTCAAAATCTCTCTTTAAAGGAAAGGTGATATTCAACACTTAATTGTCAGCCATTTTCTTTTGTTTCTTGTGAATTACTTTCATTAGTGTTTAACAACTAATCCATAATTTTCATAATGTTAATGTAGATTATGGTGAAGTCCTTTGAGGTTAGTGAACTTTCTGGTACCCTTTTTTCCTTTTTACACCTTTCCCTTTTCATAAAGTACTCAATTCTGACTTTGTATCGTTCTTATGTCTCTATATTTCTTTAGAAGTTAGAAGTAGAATTTGTTTATTTAGTTTGATTCATATTTATGAAAGAAGTGGTTGTGTTTCTTGATATTTCTTACAAATTAGATAACCCATTATATATATATATATATATAATTTTTTAATCATAAATAAAAGGGTACCGCTAAATCCGTTATATCCCCGCTACCGCTAACAAGCCGCTAACCGCTATTAATAACATAGGTATCAGTTATACGAACAAATCAAGAAAACATCGTCTAGAAATGTTGTCCTACAAGATAAAAGAAGAAAACACCAACTGCTGCATCTACATGCCGTTGACACTTAAAACTAAGAAACTGTCACATGGGTGCAGTTGCAGGTATGGGGTATGGCAACTTCAAGAATCATCCATACAGATGGCTACGCACACGCACAGATATAGAATATATATATATATATATATATATATATATATATAATTGATAATATCTTGTAAAACTAGACAAAAAGTTTAGATTTCATAAGTTATTATTCACTAGTAAAGTAATAATAGCACCAAACCATCACTAAGTTAGAATTAGTAGTGGCGATTCACAGACCAGCATGAGGGAAGTACCAGTATCATGTATCAAACTGTTCAAGATAGGTGTGGCACCACATATTTAAGAGACAGCTGTCACGAAATGAATACTGAGCAAGAACAGTGCAGATCGTCAAGTGATCAAGTCAAAAAATAATATGAACTGGCTCTGGGTCAAGAGTAAACATAAGTTTGACTTTTTAGGATTACTCCACAAAGTAAGAGTACCCTCAATAATAAATGTGCAATCCAAATAGAACCAGAAATCATGTAATTGTAAAGCACCTGTAAGACTGTACAAGTACAATATAATGTATGTTTATGCTTTTATATTATAAATACAAGACATATACTAAAGTGAAAACTAATATTTTTCAAACATAAAGTGGGTTCAAGTGCATGGGTTCTTAGTCATCATTCGACCACACCATGTCTCATTGTTTCCTTCAAGCACTTCAGAGCTCTCTCTCTCTCTCTCTCTCTCTCTCTCTCTCTCTCTCTCTCTCTCTCTCTCTCTCTCTCTCTCTCTCTCTCTCCTAACCGCATTACTGATCTAGTTTACCCCTTAATAGTCAAAGCAGACCTCAACACCTTCATTTTTGAAATGGATATCTTTGGCACGACCTAATGGGTTGTTTGACCAACACTTGGCACCACAAAACATTGTTTTTGCTTACAATTATTGCCTTACCCTTTTAATTTTAGTGGTATCACGTGTGATATGTTCTCGGACAAATCCTACGGACCAAATCTAATTGAATACAAGGATCTGCCCCCTTCCCAATCAAAATCGGTATTCGGGAGCCCTTTGAACCAAAGGGAAAGAAAAGCCCAAGCATGCTATAAAAGGCTGTTTGGTCATTTGGATTTTCTTATTAATTATTAGATAAACAAAGAGTTTATCTCCATGAAGGAGATATCGCTAAAGGAGTTTGATTTAGTTTGAATTGTTTAGGAGAATATAAGTTAGGAGTCTAAATGCAGGAGAGCCCTTTTCAATGTTAATTTTGGAGTTTTATTTAGAGATTCCTTATGGGAAATAAATTATATGTACTAGAACTCTAAAAAATGGGACGTTGGCAAAATAAAGGTTATTCGACATTACACATAAAATTTCTATGTGCATGTCAGTTATAGTCAAATATCACTTTATCCTCATTGAGTCGCTCTCCCTATTGAGTTGTTGTTCTCGTACTTACCCATTTCTTCTCAACCAGTTCTTCTCAAGAATAAGATCTTTGTCTTGTCAACCTGTACAATAATATAGATGTGAATCAAGCATATGAAGAATTGGAAATCAGGGTTTCAGCCTCCTTTTTGGTAGCCAACAGCCCCTCTCTCCCTTTTTCTTTCTTATTCGTGTGGTCGACTAACCACTAGGTTTTATAATACAGGATATATAGAAAAAAGATAAAATTGCCCCTAATAAGTGGCCCCAAATTTAAAGTACCTTTAAAAACAAATTCAAACAAAACAGGGCTACCTCAATACATAGCCCATAAAGACTAACACAAACTCGATTCTAACATTGTTTCTCAAGTTGGGACGAAGATACTTTGAGTCCTTAACTTGCTAAAGAGTTTTTCAAGTCTTCTTTTCTCCAACGCTTTGGTTAAGAAATCAACACACTGCTCTTCTGATCGAACATATTCCAGACTTTAATATATTGCTTATGAAGTGACAATTTATTTTAATATGCTTCGTTCTCTCATAATATACAGGATTAGTAGTTATTTGAGAGAACGACTTTAATATACCTCTAGTAGTAGTGATAATCAGACCATAAGCGATATATAATCAGATCACAATAGAATAAGATCGACTCTTTAGTATGGGTACCAAGTTCTTGTAGTAGGAATTTTAGCCAGATTGACTCACAGACTCCAAGTGTTGCCGCTCTATACTCTGCTTTTGTTGACGGCCTTGCCACTACATTTTGCTTTCTACTTTTTCAAGAGACTATATTGCCCCCGCCATCATTAGATACCCAGAGGTCAATCGTCTATAATCAACAAAGCCTGCCTAATCTGCATATGTAAATACCTCTACATTGAAATGATCATGAGCTGTATACAATAGGTCATTTCCTGGAGTGTGCTTCAAGTATCTTAATATTTGTCTCACAACATTTATATGAGATCTGGTAGGACAATGCATAAACTGACTTACCAAGCTAACCATATGAGGAAACAGAATTATACTTTCTTTCAGTGATCAAGATTCCTTACACAAACTAACCAGGCTTCTAGCAACAGCCACCTATATCACCATATGAGAAAACAGAACTATACCTTCTTTCAGTGATCCAGATTCTTGGACAAACTAACCAAGCTTCCAGTTATGCTTCTTGCGAATATGAGATAGTTGCCTTCATTCATGTGCTTACCTTCCTTTGGTTCATGATACAAGCTAGAAGTAAAGGAGGAATTAATGAAATTAAACTGTCCCATTCCGCATATCTCATATTATTTCCATGTTGTTTCGATGTCAATGTCACTATATCAAAGGGCATGTATTTCACCTGGTGAAAATTGTTGTCTCGTTCAATTTAATTTCAAATCCTACCAGAATAACCAGGAAAGATCATATAAATGAGAACTGGACCTTGCTTGAGCAGATGGTGCAGCACCATGGGTGAGACTACACTGAGAAGTCCAGCACTTTACCTTAAACCCAACCTTGTTATCCAAACATGAATGCCAATCTCGTTTCATTTCTTTCAGTGGCACGCGATCGTGGGGTCTGTTAGAAAACCATAAAGTCAGAGAGAGAGTTGCATTGATCCCAAAACACATGGCTAAATGATGGTTACCTCTTTGGCCCTGAGACACAGGGCTCAACATCGGCAAGATCTAACTCCAGGTAAGATGAGTATACTCTTTCTTGTTGAGGCTGTATGTGAAGTATAAACTTAGAGATCTGCAACTTATCCATGATCCTTCACATGCAATAAAATTGTGACCTGACTCACCTCATTGTAGTCAACAAACATTTTGTTCGCTCTTAAGTATGCCTCTATCATTGCAACCTGTAGTGGAAATAATTAAATCAAGCTAACAACAGTCAAGAACTCAAGACTCCCAGAAATGAAACTTCCAGGAGTAGAAAAAGGGAGACTTACTGTTTCATCACTTCGTCCTGTTAACTTCAGGTATTGCAACGTGACATGGTCCACAGGGAAGAAGCCCATCGTCGCCCCATATTCAGGTGACATATTAGCTATAGTGGCACGATCAGCCAATGATAGTTTCTCCATGCCCTCACCTGCAGCAGCAAAACATGATAAAGAACATGTAATTTGCAAACTGAAAACAGTTGCTTCCATTTAAAAATGTGCGCATCAGAATTACCGTAGAACTCAACAAACTTCCCAACAACACCATGTTTTCGCAGCATTTGTGTGACAGTTAAAACCAAGTCAGTAGCCGTGACACCATCGTGCAATTTCCCAAACAACTTAAACCCAACGACACCAGGCAAAACCATACTCATTGGCTGCAAAATAAGCGAGGGAGAAAAGAAGAGATAAAAAAAATTAGCTACAGTAATCAAATTATTCTGAGACACAAATAACCATGATTTATACGATGTTTAACTTGAGAATCAACCCACAAAAGAAGGAATATTTTCAGTAGAGCAACATGTTTCCACATCCTCTTTCACACCAGTTAAAACAAAGCAAGTAGCACTGACACAATTGGTCATTCCAAGACAACATAAACCCAATGACACCAGGAAACACTGCAGTCATTTGCTGCAAAAAGGTGACAAACAAAGGAAAGGATTCAAAAAGTCACATATCAAATTCTGCTAATAGGTATACCACTCAACATCAATGCAATGCTTCTCTTGAGCAGTATATCCCATAAAGAAAATAGAGACATAATTTATCTTACCAGATGAAAGTATATCATGTCTTATTCACAGTGTTATCAGTATTGCATTTTATACAAATAAGACGTTATACTCTATCAGTGTAGAAGGGCCTGACCAATACCATTTCGGTCACTTCATCAAAATCTAAGCTTGATTAATACAATTTCGGCCACTTCATCTCAAATCTAAATTTATACATCAGCCCACATTGTACAAGTTGAAAATTCTTAAGTGGTTTTTCATGTCCAGTCAACAGTCATATACATTAAAATCTGTTCCTGGTCCACGGAAAAGCTAATTCTTGAGCTCTAATGTTGGATCATTTGCACATGACTAATTTAAACTTGGGGATGAGGTGCAGTTGGGCCCCAAACGTTAACTTTGACTCAAAAGTATCCACCATGTTACATTTTGGTACAAAATGCCCTTGATGTGCCAAACAAAGCTATTCAACCTTTTCTTTAAATACAAAACTATCACGAAACTTCTCAATATGTGCTCTATTTGAATGCCAGAGATCTAAGGATTTGACTCATTCTCTAAGTGATCCGTGAATGGACCCCTCATCGCAAGGTTGTTATTACAAGTTTACAACTGCAGTAACATTATTAGGGGGAGGTAACTTTGCTTTTGTGTCATATTCGGGGGTTGTGTCCCATCAGCTACATGTAAAGAACATGCTAATCACAGTGCCTGACTTTTACGTTTGCAAGCACAATATATAACACTTTCATGTTAGCACGACTGGACACACAGTACATGGATTCCTTGCATATCATGTTACCCACAGGAAAAAAAACTAGCATGTTCTACATAGATTGAAACATAGAAAAGGTCAATCCATAAAAGAAAGGAATAAAAAGAATCAACTACACAAAAGATCAAAATTTGCTTTTCTCTTTCACTACATTAGATAAAATCTAAACAATCTTAATGTCCAAGAAAGCACATCAACAAAGCAGGAAAAAATGTAGGGAGAGAACCATTCGTATTAGACCTTGTCTACAAAGGTCTACTTCATCCCCGACGCCTAAATAACATCATTTCATGCCAGTGGTTGATCGTTCAAAACCCTATCACACAAAGTTGCTCCTTGCCTCAGTTCCTCTTCGCTCTTGAAAGTTAACCAAGGCTTTATATGTCAAACAAAATTTGTATAAAAGGCCTAAACTTTTACCACCATTTTTATTAAAATATACTTGCCAAGTCAATCTCGTGCCATGATGGGGTCAACCCAAACATAAAGTGATAGACCTAGCCAGTTAAAGGTAAACCAGGACCGGCATTTTTGAATAGTTGAATCTGTTGAGAGGAGTGGCTGGATGCAGTCCAAGTCTATAACTGTTTATGACCAGCTGTTATGGTTTTTTTGTTTTTACAGGTTCCTGTATTTTCAATTTATTAATGGCATATTTGTAATAATTCCTTATGCTGGATGTATTTAAGTCTCTTAAGACCTCAACCCTAGAGATAATTAAATTAATAAAAGAAAGAGAGATAGGGGTTGCCGATACAGCTCAAAAGGGTGATCGACAGCCTATGATTCTACTCTTCAATGATGCATGTAGTCAAGTATGATTTTGCAAAATTAACATGATATCATAGCATTAATGACACAAAATTAAGGGTTGTGGCAGTGCACAGACGATTGGCATTGAGGTAAGCCGATGATCGAGTCTTTTTGTCTTGTGTTCAAGGGTTGCATCGAAGTAACAGTCTTTATATTGTGATTAAGGGGGAGATAGAAGAAAAATATAAGGAAATAGATGTTTATAAGCAGGGGAGGGTAGTAAAACGAAGGGTGAATCTTTCAAATAACCAATATCAAACTAGATGGCCAGAATTACATAGAATGGGCTCGATCAGTTGAAGATCAAGAGAAAAAATAGGTTTCTTGACAAGTAACCAAGAAACACCCTCTGAAAACAACTCTGCTAATGAAAAATGGCCAAAGATTAAGCCTTAGTCAGCTCTTAGTTAACTCAATCAATGATTCCCTCCATTGGAAAAACAATTATGTTCGTGAGCAGCGGTACTGAGATTTTAAAGGTTGTGGCAGAGGCATATTCCAAGAAAAAAAATATAGCCAAAGAATATGAAATAATGAAAAAAATCAAAAGATGTAAACAGGGAGACAACACTATCGAAGAATATTATGGACAACCAAGGTGTCTAGAACGAGCAACATTTATTTAAAAATAAGTGTATCACATGTATCAAAGATAGGAATGCAAAAGTAAAAAAGAAGAAAATGTTTGATTTTTTATGGGGAGTCTCATCAGAATAAGATAATATGAGTAAAAAAGAACTATCATCCCTCAGTACTATATATTCCCTATTAATCAAAGAAGAAGACAAGATTAATCTTGAAAAAATTTATTCAGAGGCCAGTGACAAGCATTTGTCAGCAGAGGAACTCCAAAGAGTGGAAGAGGTAGGGGATATCCTACTACAAGAAGAAGAGGAAGAGGTGTCTTCCAAGGAGATGAAAAGGTCAAGCTAAAATGCACTCGTTATGGAAAGAATAGGCATACAATAGAACAATGTTGGAATCTAGTCGGTAAACCTCCTCAATTTAAAAACAAAACTTATGTTATAGGTGCTTTAGAAAATAAGACTGAAAAAGAAAAAAATTCAAGACTCGTACTTGTCATGAAAAGGTTAGAAGTGATAGAGAGTCGACTCGATAACACAGCAAGCACATCTATGGACCATCAAGCGTCAGTTGTTACTATAATGTCAAGAAAAAAGACCTCCAACTATGAATTTGGTAACATATGTTCTTCTGGGCTTCATGTTTGGATAACCGATTCAGGGACTTCAGATGATATGGTAGGAAGTAGTCAGGGTATATATGAATATGAAAAACCACATACTAATGAATAGGTTTGATTGGCAAATGATTCTTATATTCCAGTAGCTGGAAAAGCAAAGTTAAAATTAATGTTTGGAAATCTAATAAACATTGTATTGCCTAAACCTGATATTCTAGTAAATTTATTACATGTCAGTTTTTTGGTGAGAAAATAAAGATACTCAATAACCTTCTTGCCCTCTGCTCGTTTGTTTAAGGACTTGAAGATAGAGAAACATTTGGACGTGATAGTCTCAAAAAAGAGCTATATAACCCTATGCAAGCACATGGTATTATGACCGATAGAAGACTCGAAGATCTATCTCTATGGCACAGTAGATTAGGGCATTTACCTTTATCTAAGTTGAAAGTTGTCCTACCTGATATATGCAGGAATCTCGTAAAAGATAATCTTAAATGTGATGTTTGTCAACATGCTACACATGTTAGAAATTCTTTTCATAAAAGTAACTCTAGAACTATGAAACCTTTTGAAATAGTTCATTATGTTGTGTGGGGTTCACGTTCTACTTTCATTATTATTGGTCACCGCTACTTTGTCGATTTTATTGATGATTATTCAAGATTTACAATGATTTATTTAATGAAGTTAAACAATAAGGTAGAATCTTTATTTCCTTTATTTCATAAGGAAATCGAAAATCAATTTCAAACTCATGTAAAGATTCTCAGGTCTGATAATGGGATGAATTTATGTCCTCTACTCAAAAGGAAAGTTTTAAATACCTAAGGTCAATTTTTCTAAGTGATGGAAGAATTTATGGAGATGTTACGCATAGAATTAATGCTGGTTGGATAAAATGAAGAGGAGTATAAGGTATTCTTTGTGATAAGAAGATACCATTAAAGTTAAAAGGTAAATATTATAGAGCAGCAATTAGGCCTACCATGTTTTATGGTTATGAGTGTTGGGCAGTTAATCATCATATACAAAAGATGTTTGTGACAGAAATGAAGATGTTGAGATGGATGAGTGGTCATATAAGAAAAGACTCTATACATAATGAGGTTATTAGAAACAAATTAGGAGTGGCACCAATAGAGGATAAAATGAGAGAATATCGTTTAAGATGGTTTGGACATATAGAAAGAATATCAAAAGAAGAACCTGTAAGAAGGTATGAAAAACTAAATTTGGAAAGTATTAAAAGAGCTGGAGGACGGCTACAAAAGTGTTGGAAAGAAACAATAAAGAATGATCTAGCTTATTGTGAGTTAACTGCTAACATGGCACACGATAGGGATCTGTGGAAACAAAGAATTCATGTAGCCGACCCCGTCTAGTATGGGAAAAGGCTTAGTTGTTGTTGTACTCAAGCATTATTTGATGAGTAAGGGAATTATTCACCAAACCACATGCACAAACTCTACTCAAGCATTATTTTAGTAGTATACTTGATTAATAGAGCCCCATCTCTTGTCTTAGATGGTAAATCTCCATTTATGATGTTTTATCCTACTAACAAAGCCTTCCATGTTCAACTTAAGGGATTTGGATGTGTTTCGTATATGCATATTCACTCTGATATGAGAGATAAACTCGATCCCAAATCTATTAGGTATGTATTTGTTGGATACTCCCTTGTGATAATCGATGTAATAAGAAATTTTATAGTACTACAGATGTATATTTTCATGAATCTAGGTTCTACTATGTAATAGAGGATGATAATAAAAGGACCGTTGAAGAATCATCACAGGTCATACCAATAATTCTAGACTACGACAATGAAATAGAAATTGAAGATTATGAGAAGAGTGGTGAGACAAGCAATAAGCTACAAATCGAGATAAAGAAGTATGTAAAAGGTGAGAGAAGAATAATTCTACCAATAAAACAGACTACCACGGCCGAAAAAGTGCATCCCCCTTAGGTCCTTAAGAGATCGATATACAAGAGGAGTATGATATGAATATGCTCATTGCACTACGAAAAGGTAGGAGAACATGTACATATCCTATCGATAAGTATATTTCTCTTGAGAATACATCCTCTAGTTATGAATTCTTTGCTGCAAATGGGGTTTCTATTTATATTCTACAGAATTTTGAGGATGCTAATAAATATGTCGAGTGATAGCTAGCTATGAAACAAGAACTTGAGGCCTTGGAAATGAATCAAACATGGGATATAGTGGATTTACCACCAGGAAGGAAGACAGTGGGTTATTAATGAGTTTATACCATTACAGTAAAAGCATACGAAAGCATAGATAGATACAAAGCAAGAATAGTAGAAAAGGGCTACCGCCAAGTCTATTGCTTGGACTACAATGAAACCTTTGAACGAGTAGCAAAACTTACCACAGTCCGAATGATTATTAGTATGGCATCTAACAAAAGTTGGAAATTCTGGTAGTTAGATGTTAAAAATGCTTTCTTACAGGAAAACCTAATGGAGGAGATATATATGGAACTACCTCTAGGACAAAGAAACAAACAGGAAAGAGCGAAGGTGTGTAAGTTGAAAAAAGACCTATATGGATTAAAGCAATCCCCTAGGGCATGTTTCGAAAGATTCAATAAGGGAGTTATAAACCTTGGCTATTCACAGAGTGCAAATGATCATACATTGTTTGTAAAGCATTGTAAGGGAAACTCAATCCTCGTAGTATATATTGATGACGTTATAATTATAGGTGAAAGATTTAGGAAGACTTCATTATTTTCTAGGTATTGAAGTTTTATATTCAAGCAAAGGTATATTCCTAACTTAGAGGAAAATACCTTTGATCTATTGAAGGACACTAGAATGACCGATTCTAAGACATGTGATGTACCAATGGAAGTGAACAAGAAATTATGAAAACTAATTTGTCTAACTATATCACCAGACTTGATATTACCTTTGCAATGGGTATTGTGAGCAACAGTGGGTATTCTGAGCATATACATGCATGGTTTATAGGTAGGCTCCAAGGAGGTTTTCTGTGACAGAAGTGCACCCGACCTAACACCGACAGTTGGGCATCGGGTTTATCTGAAGGTGTTAAGTCTATTTGATTATATAAGAGAAATCCAGTATAGGGTCAAGATCCATATCTCGTTCCTTAATAGAATCTATGTAACCAGTCTCTTGGTCTATAAAAGTGTCAGATAGTTCTAGGTTAGAGGTTTGGCCCTAGTTCATTGAGAGTGCTTGGAAGAAAGAGGTCTACATAGAAGAGAGAGAGAGAGAGAGACTAAGCAAGGTGGGAGTTTGAGACTCCATTGTTATGTCTTCTTCCTCATTTACGCCTTGAGGAAAGAGCCGGATATTAAATGGATTAGGCCATCGTGCAGTGCCATTTTGGCATTGTGTGGACTCCTCTATAAGACACTTATATTTGGCCGACTATAGATTAATAACGGAACCTTTTTGAGGCTTTGATATTTACAGCATTCATTTATGAAAGGTATATAAGTTTATGCTTTTACTTGTTATTAACAATCTCATTGTTCCGTAGTATATATTTGGGGGTTTGGATGAAGAAATGATTAACACAGGATGCTAACTCCAATCATTGAAACTCGTATGGTGATAAATTGGTATAAGAACCTCTAACCATAAAAAAGACGGTTTTGATAGTGGTCTTGGTGGAAAACCATTGGAAGGCAGTCGAATAGTGGCCAGCCCATGTTTCACGTTCGGAGCAATTTCGAGCAATTCCAATATTAGAATAGAGTTTCGTTTGTTTCACTGGTAAGTTAACGTCCTTAGGTACTTAGAGAATCCAAGATCACTAGCGGATTGCACGAAAAGACTTTCGTTCGTTGCAAAATTCAGCAAAGGTGAATAGTGAGCGATGGATCTATCTTATATTTGGGAGCAATTTTGCAAGGATCACCGCGAGCAGACCAGTGACTTTTTCGGTGAAATTTTGCAAGGAGATGCAAAACCCTTTCACGGTCACTAAAAAAGTTTGGGCAAAATCGGATTCTCCATCAACAGGTAATCATAATTTTACCAAACTCTATCAGGCCATACCAAGAGCAACAGGTTTGGTAGAGAGTTAGCCGAATTATACCAACTTCATCTCTAGTTGTTTCAGGCAAAAACCATCCCTTTAGGTCTCGACATTTGGCACACTTGAGGGTCTGATCCAGCTTGTGGCACCCACATTTGATTGATATTTGACAACATTTGGTAGATATTTGGTCATATTTGATTACATTTGGTGGACATTTGGACCCTTATTTGGTTGTTGGACCTGCATTTGATTTGGATGTTTACGGGAGGTGAACGAACCAAGGAGCCCAAGGCAGACTGCCTTGGAGTCGTGCTTGAACCTCTCTAGATGCAGACCACAAGGGTGGGGAGGTGCCCTACATACCGAATTCGTAAAGTCTCTCACCAGGTGCCTGACAACCGACTCACTGGACAACTAGACATTTTCGCCGTACACAATAGTCAACATTAGGTCAAAGAACGTTTTCACCATACACAATAGTCAACATTAGGTCAAAGTCTTGAGTTATGGTACTGAAACCTACTCCTGCATCTATGACTGTCATTTAGCAGGTAGCCATGCTTAAGGAGCATATAGGGCGAATATGAATGAGGTTCGAGCTAACCATGCATCGACCATTGCTCTGGCATTGGTAACGCAAGTAGTATTATCTACTGACAACTGTACCGCTGTACCAACATATTGGCGACCGAAAGTACCCAAACAGGTTAAGTTCTTTGGTGTTTGGGATTTCAAAACAGTCGAGAATTGGATCTACAATGTGGAGATGTATTTTGAGGTGACTTGCATACTAGAGGAGGACCGATTGCTCCAAGCCATTTTGTACCAAGACGGTGATGAGGTAGGTATAGTTATGGGAGCAGACTAAACAAGAAGAGAAATTGTAGCTTATTCTTTAAATGGATATATGGATAAAGGGGCAGTAGGATATCAAGATATTCATGGAACTATGGTTTTTGGGATTTAAATAACTACGTATAAGAGTGGCTCACCACAAACATAAATTGATTACTTCGCTTATAGGAGAAAAAATAGATCATGTTGTAAGAATTATAAGGTAATTCTAGGAAAACGCTTAATTACCTAACACAGAAAATGTGTACAAAGAAGCAAAGAGTACATAATTAATAGAACTACTCGAACTAAATCATGAAACCTGAAAAACAAAAAGGAAAATATATTTAAACAAAAAGTTCTTCAAGGAGATGCATGAAATTATATAGGTACACCTTTTGATACGTGGAATAATATGATTAAAGTGGAACAATATGACTAAACATATTAGCAAAACGCTA